>CM061137.1:100757913-101357913 GCA_030789695.1 Scilla litardierei | reverse complement strand
CACATTTCTCCAATTCTCCTCATTTCTACCACTCCCCGCCACTCGGGCAAGAACAGGAGGGCCACCAACCACCAGTCCAGCCCCTCAAGTTTTCCCCACAACTTAGTGTCCCCCAATCCCCGTGTCACCCTCCTTTAAGAGGACTTAGCCATTTCTTAGCATTTCAATTAAAAGTATCATGTAACAAAAGGAATCATATAACAATCGTCATTTTCACCTCCTTTCATTCCAACACATATAATCTTTCCAACCACAATGTTCGCCACATAGTTCTCATTTTCAACACATACGATCCTAACACATGTCATTATACAACTTCACCATTGATTACACCATTACATTAATTAAGCATGAGCCAGCAATACATATGCCAATATCCCTTAATCCAACAGGAAATTAGTTAAACAAAAAGCAAGATGACATCCTTCTAGCAACATGAAAATGATAGCATGAAACCAATAGCATGAAACTAAAGACAACATGAGACTAATAGCAACATGAATGAATAGCAACATGAAACTAACTCAACATTTCCAACCTCACTCAACACCATACAGCATACTGAAATTGCAAGAACAGCTAGAAAGACAGCATTTTTAGTCCATTTCTCTTGGGAATTTGACAACACTTCGTAAATGAAAGTTGAAGATATATCTGTTTTGGATATACAGATAAACTGTCTAGTAAAAATATTTAGTGTGTGATTTATGGTGAATTATTTGGTAAAGGGTATCAAAACTGTTCTACAGACAGATTTCTGTGTATGTGTTCAAAGCCAATTTTGGGCATATTCTAGCCAGAATTTCGACATCAAAAATCGCTATGGACTTTGATAAAAACTTGTTAGCTTTCCAACAAGACCAAAATCAACAAAATCCATAGAGCATGCAGGTAGTTATGCTCATTTTACTGAAATGTGTACAGCTTGACAGAATTCCTGGTATGTTGCACAATTCGAATTTTTACCCCAACTTTCAGTTCGAATTAGAAAACGTGATGAACATAAAAGTTACTCATAACTATGAGATAAGTATCATATAAAATATTCAGAGTATTCCTAATAGCCAATTACTCCCAGCACTTAGTTAAAGTTTCAGATTTGCAAGATCAACTTTCAGCATCAAGAACAAAAGGGGTTTCATGAAATTAATGATGTATTTAGCTCAAGATTAAACATGAACCAATTCTAAAATTGCAAACAAATAAGACACTAGAGGAAATTGGATTCCTACCTCAATCTTAGGATGAGAGAGCTTCTCTTCTCTTTCTCCTCCTTCCTTCTCCTTCCTCTTCCTCTCTCCTTTCTCTCTTTCTTTCCTTTTCTTTTTCTTTCTTTCTTTCCTCTTTTTTTTGTTTTAGCTCTAGAAATTTCAGCCTCCCATGGGAAAAATAGGAAATAGAAAAATAAAAGAAAGATGAAGAAGAGAGAAGAATAAAGAAGAATGTAGAAAGATGAAGAAGAATGAAGAAAAATGGAGAAAGGTTAAATAAATATCTAACTTCTAGAAACCCATCTAATTACTAGTTTGCCATTCTCTACACTCTTCATCTTGCTACACACACACTCCTAAACTTAATTACAAGAGTGCCCTCCTACTATGCATACACCTCACTAATTTACAAAATACCCCTAACCACAACCCTCTTCACACTAATCTCTTTACATAACCCATTTCCTATTACACATAAAAGGTAAGAATACTTAATAAATAAAAATGATCATAATGCATAATAATAATAATAATAATAATACCATACTATATTACTATACTACATTACTATATAACTAAGCACTACTATATCTGCTACATTACTTTATGCACTACACTTCAAAAGGGACCAATACCACCAAATTCCTACACATATCATTACACCATACGAGATGCAACCATAGACATACCATAACACATCCATATGGCTATACATACACCCAAATAGTCATCCATAGGCAACCAATGTAGTAGTTACTATATACACTACAAGACTTCTATACACACCACAAACATATCCAAGCATACATACACTATAGAGTAAGCAAAAATACACTATGTATTATACAAATATATAGGCCCTAGTGTATATGGCACTATGGGTCATTACATTCTACCCACCTTAAAATAAAGTCCGTCTCGGACTTTCCAACTCAGGACATAGCTAAGGGTGAATATAGTTATACATGGTCAATCTACCCCAACCTTATATATACAACACATCCATATATCAACACTTACACCATTTCGCAATATACACATTCATGGTATTGTACATACATACACGTGCACCTCATTATATAGATGTAGACATACAACCATGTATGTCTCCTAGCATATATCCAAGCACACATATACAGGTCATCACATAAAGGCTCATACAACAATACCAATACACACAATATTCGTATAATTATATATCTATCCAAACACCGGTGTAAGCATGTCCGCTTACTGTTGGGATTTCATAATCCCATGTTCACTTTCCTATTCTATTCCATATGATTTTGATGTGACAATTATTATTATTGCTACTCACTCTATCTATGCAGATGTGCAGTTTTCCTAATATATCCACGCTTGGACAATAATCACTTGATAAGGAATCCATGCACAAAGGCATCTCAAATACTCACATGAAGCTCATCATACATATCTACGGAAATCTACGGACTGATGTATTTTTATACTTTATAGATTTCAGAGCCTTGAATATGAAATCCATCTAAGTCCTAGGTTCCTAATAACATATCCTACCAACCCTTTTTCAGATAAGTCAAAAATTCACATTTTTCTGTCTTAGTCGACTAAGGCAACCATTAGTCGACTAAAAACTTTTTCTTCGAATTTTGACCTGAAATTTTCTGAGTAGTCTTTAGTCAACATCAGAAACTTATCGTTAAAATTTCAGTCAAAAATTCCAAAGTTTGACCTTTAGTCGACTAAGCCTTATTTAGTCGACTAATGAAGTTTTTGTGTCCGTTTTAACTGAAACTTTCCAGACCGTTTCTGAATGGTAGGAAACTCCTTTTCGCCCCCTCTAGTATATTTGATCCTTACAGGCTAGAATTTCACTTACAACCAGACATGCAACCATATACATCTTCCACACACACACACAACTATTAATTAAGTTCACATTAATTTAAAGATAGCCACCACATATATCTATAGTAAACACAATAGGTAGTCAAATACATGAATAGTCACCCAATACATTCACCACACAATATTACATATAGATCACAATCACATATCCTCCAATATACACTACTCAATACAATTAAGCAGCTATTCATATACCCACCAACACAAATAAGTATGTATACTACTACAGAAAATACACCTGTACATATACAAATACACCAATATATACACATAAAGTCATTTTCACTAGGTACATACAAATAGCATAATCCTTCATCACCCAATAATAATAATACACACATATCTATGTAAAAAAAACATAGTCACACGTATTACACATACACACAAGTATACACAACATGATACTCCACATAGAGCTAGTACACTACTACATATGCACATCAAAAACAAACATGACGTATTCTCTCATGTCTCCTAGTAAACATCCAAACACACGTACATATATCATCCCGTAGGGGCTTTCAATACAATACAACACTATATCCATGCTATTATAGATAAGACACATATATTCACACTTTGTAAGCAGATACATATACATACTCATGCATGGGCACACGCCTATACATGCAAATATACAGATCATACCACTTATGCACATACGTTGAACTATAAGCACACATATTGCTATATGCATAACACCGTAGTAGATAACTATACACCAATACCAAAATGCACACATATCCATACAATGGTATAGCTACCCACACACAGATAGGCATGTACAACCATACATATCACTATGCACATATCACATATAGTACCACATATGCATCTACAATAAGATAGACAAGCATGGTATATTCATATACCAAGAGCATGCCCACTCATACCTGAGTGGGACACAAGTCTATAAATACACACTACATACACCTCGATCAATACAATAGCCCTACCATATCTACATCGTAAAGTTCAACCAAATACTAACACATATCCTTTAAACTACAAGCATTCAGTCACATAGTCATACTAGTATCTAGAATAATAGTCTACATATAGACTATTATCTCTCATTCCCACCAACCACCCATGTCTATCCTCAAATACTCTACACCTCGAGCTTCTGATGTCAGGGCTCTATCCTACGGCTGAACACCTACCCACCTTAGGACACAACTACCCTTACGGAACATTACATGCACTACCTTACGCACGCCACAGTGCATGACCTGCATGGGCCACCAAATGTAACGCCCCGCTCCCTAGGATACCCCAAGAAGCGAGTGTTACGAAATGGAAAGAGAATACAATACGAATACACTAGCAGGTCCACTGTGCACATGTTGGGCAGTACACGTAATGCTCCATAATTAAATGCAACTCCAAAGTTTCACCAAACTAAAACCAACACATAAGAACAATATAGAAACTAAACATCATTCATTTATATAATAACAAAGTACATTTACAGCTTTAAATACAACATCCCAATATACATCATATACACCCACTCTCAGATACAACACCAAGACAACTCCCTTATACATACAACCCTCCAACTACCCAAAGCCTCCAACTCCAACTCCATGAATCACCAACAACATGCTACCTAAAAAATATCAACGGGGCACGTCAACGCGTGACCCAGTAGGAATGGCCAACTTCCACTAGTATGCTATTTATAAAAATGCAATTATTTTACATGAAACCATGGCAAGGTACAAATGAAACATGGTATGAGCTAAAGAAAGCAAGCTAAAGGAAGCATGAGCATGGCTTAAAGAATTGCAATACACGACATAAGAAAAGGCAACTACAATGAACAATGAGCAACATAATGAAGCTTAAGGCAAGTTATAAGAGTTACAAGTAAAGAAACCACAAGTAAGCAACATTTACCAAGACTACAATAGTAATGAAAATATCAATTAGTGATTTGGACCCTAAGTAGTGGGTAGACCTTCTTGGGACTGGACCTCACCCCTAGTTGGGGTGGAACAGGCGAACTCCCCGAGACATGCTCTTACTAAAGGAGCCCTATTTTCCCCTTATTTCCCCTCACATTTCTCCAATTCTCCTCATTTCTGCCACTCCCCGCCACTCGGGCAAGAACAGGAGGGCCATCAACCACCAGTCCATCCCCTCATGTTTTCCCCACAACTTAGTGTCCCCCAATCCCCGTGTCACCCTCCTTTAAGAGGACTTAGCCATTTCTTAGCATTTCAATTAAAAGTATCATGTAACAAAAGGAATCATATAACAATCGCCATTTTCACCTCCTTTCATTCCAACACATATAATCTTTCCAACCACAATGTTTGCCACATAGTTCTCATTTCCAACACATACGATCCCAACACATGTCATTATACTACTTCACCATTGATTACAACATTACATTAATTAAGCATGAGCCAGCAATACATATGCCAATATCCCTTAATCCAACAGGAAATTAGTTAAAGAAAAAGCAAGATGACATCCTCTTCTAGCAACATGAAAATGATAGCATGAAACCAATAGCATGGAACTAAAGACAACATGAGACTAATAGCAACATGAATGAATAGCAACATGAAACTAACTCAACATTTCCAACCTCACTCAACACCATCCAGCATACTGAAATTGCAAGAACAGCTAGAAAGACAGCATTTTTAGTCCATTTCTCTTGTGAATTTGACAAAACTTCATAAATGAAAGTTGAAGATATTTCTGTTTTGGATCTACAGATAAAATTTCAAGTAAAATTATTTAGTGTGTGATTTATGGTGAATTAATTGGTAAAGGGTGTCAAAACTGTTCTGCAGACAGATTTCTGTGTCTGTGTTCAAAGCCAATTTTGGGCATATTCTAGCCAGAATTTCGACATCTAAAGTCGCGATAGATTTTGATAAAAACTTGTTAGCTTTCTAACAAGACCAAAATCAACAAAATACATAGAGCATGCAGGTAGTTATGCTCATTTTACTGAAATGTGTACAGCTTGACAGAATTCCTGGCATGTTGCACAATTCGAATTTTTACCCCAGCTTCCAGTTCGAATTAGAAAAAGTGATGAACATAAAAGTTACTCATAACTACGAGATAAATATCATATAAAATTTTCAGAGCATTCATAATATCCAATTAATCTCAGAACGTAGTTAAAGTTTCAGATTCGCAAGATCAACTTTCAGCATCAAGAAGAAAAGGGGTTTCATGAAATTAATTATGTATTTAGCTCAAGATTAAACATGAACCGATTCTAAAATTGCAAACAAATAACACACCAGAGGAAATTGGATTCCTACCTCAATCTTAGGATGAGAGAGCTTCTCTTCTCTTTCTCCTCCTTCCTTCTCCTTCCTCTTCCTCTCTCCTTTCTCTCTTTCTTTCCTTTTCTTTTTCTTTCTTTCTTTCCTCTTTTTTTTTGTTTTAGCTCTAGAAATTTCAGCCTCCCATGGGAAAAATAGGAAATAGAAAAATAAAAGAAAGATGAAGAAGAGAGAAGAATAAAGAAGAATGTAGAAAGATGAAGAAGAATGAAGAAAAATGGAGAAAGGTTAAATAAATATCTAACTTCTAGAAACCCATCTAATTACTAGTTTGCCATTCTCTACACTCTTCATCTTGCTACACACACACCCCTAAACTTAATTACAAGAGTGCCCTCCTACTATGCATACACCTCACTAATTTACAAAATACCCCTATGTTGGATCTGGATCGTAGCCTAGAGGGGGGGTGAATAGGCTAATAAAAATATTCGTGCAACCCACGAACAATCCCACGCAGTTATAGGCACAGACAGGGCAATAAAATAGCAATCACAGAATACGCACAGATATACCCTGGTTCGGTCGTCCCCACGACCTACTCCAGCCCCGAAAGCAACTACTAGATAGATATGTAATCAAGTACAGCTACACAGTGAGTCAAGATCCCAAATCTACTCTCACCTAGCTCGTACGCACACCACGTGCTCTACACTATCAATCTAGTCAGATGCTCTCCCTCCGTGACGACTCCCAAGTCGTCAGGTCCCCAAAAAGTAACACAAACAGGTAAAGTTTCCCCTAGAAGAACTAACACAAATGCTACACAATATAATAAACAAGAGAGTTTAGAATGCTCAGATCGTGTAGCGGTGTCGTCTTCGTCAATCAGCATAGGCCAGATGTCGTCTGGCAAGTAGTAGTAGTCTCTCGGCAACGGTAACTCAAGTTGTGGCAATTGAGCTCTCTGAAAATTGCAGCCTTACACTTGAATGTTGCGGCATGCACAAGTCACGGCCTGGATGCACAAAGACACGTCAAAAACATATACTCAGTTTTGGTTCCTGCAAAAGAGAGAACAAACAAGTTAGAATATTAAACTTAATACCCAGATTGAAAGTATAATCAGAGGACTTAAACTCCCTTTTTTGCTTGCAGATTTCGTGCTCCCCTTTGCTCCTTGGAACTTGGTGTGGCTTGTCTTCAGTGCTTGGAGTTGGAGAAAACAAAACTGTGGCTCCCTCAAAAGAATTTGATTGCTGCTCTTTGGGGTTTCCAGTGTTGTGCCTCAACCCTTGTTCTTTGTAGAGTACGACCTGGGAGCTGGGTGATCAAAAGATGCGGCCTTGTGTGTCTTGAGATTCTGTGTTTCGAAAATTTCAAACAACAAAACAATAATGAATGGCCCTCTGTGTATTCTTAGTGAGGGGAGAAATCAGAACATGCGGCCAAGAAAATGCACACAAAAAAAATTGGGTTGCCTCATACAAATCCAAGCAATCAAAGCAAATTAATCACAAAAAGATCTGTGCTTTTGCAAAGTTGGAATTTGCTAAGGGCCTAGGGAATTGATGCAAGCAAGAGACACCAATCAAAGAAAATTGCCCTGTATTATATTCCACAAAATCAACTTGCAAAGAAAAAAAAACACAGAACTCTCTCTTTTTAGAAGATGCGGCCTTCGGGCAATTAAAGAATGCGGCACACGTAGGTTTTTTTTTTTGAGATTTTCTCAAAAAATGGTTCTGTGCTCTTCCTCTCTTCAACGAATTTCGGCTGACCTAGGTTTTCAAAGAAAAACTCACAAGCCTGGGCTCTTAACAAATGGGCTTTTGTTCAGGCTCCTTTTTTTTATGCTAACGATTGATAAAATACAGTGCTTGAAGATTTCGGCCCTCTCTTGGCATGAATTTTTGGAAGTAGGTCACGGCCTTGAACTTATTGGCTAGGATCAATGGCTAGGATGATTGCGCCTAGGAGAAAACTAGTGCTAGGGTGATTAGCAATGGGGATGGAGTTTGGGCTTGATACAGAAAAGTGGTTAGGGTTTGTCTCCAGTAAATATAAGTCAACACAAGTTAGGTACTCCCCTTTCTCCATTGCACATCCCCCAAATCCTTTCCGTAAATTAATCGCACGTTCCCCATTCCTGAAACACTTAACACACACGTTAAAACATTCACACACGTTTGTTATCATCAAACACGAAGTTCACAGATCGTTGCTACCAACACCCTAACCACAACCCTCTTCACACTAATCTCTTTACATAACACATTTCCTATTACACATAAAAGGTAAGAATACTTAATAAATAAAAATGATCATAATGCATAATAATAATAATAATAATAATAATAATAATAATAATACCATACTATATTACTATACTACATTACTATATAACTAAGCACTACTATATCTGCTACATTACTTTATGCACTACACTTCAAAAGGGACCAATATCACCAAATTCCTACACATATCATTACACCATACGAGATGCAACCATAGACATACCATAACACATCCATATGGTTATACATACACCCAAATAGTCATCCATAGGCAACCAATGTAGTAGTTACTATACACACTACAAGACTTCTATACACACCACAAACATATCCAAGCATACATACACTATAGAGTAAGCAAAAATACACTATGTATTATACAAATATATAGGCCCTAGTGTATATGGCACTATGGGTCATTACAGCGGTCGCCGATGCCCCCCCCCCCCCCCCCCGCTTCAGGGGGGGCGAGGTCGGTCAGAGGGCCGCCCTTTCGGGCGGTGTCGCAGGCCGCCCCCCGCTTCATGCGGGGGGGATGGCGATCGGAACCGCCCTTTTGGGCGGATTCGAAGGCCGCCCCCCACGCTACAGGTGGGGGGGCATAGGGGCAGGCGGGGCCGCCCTTTTGGGCGATGGCAGTGGCCCCCCATGCTACAGGCGGGGGGGGCATAGGGGCGGGCAGAGCCGCCCTTTCGGGCGACGGCAGCGGCCCCCACGCTACAGGTGGGGGGGCATAAGGGCGGGCAGAGCCGCCCTTTCGGGTGACGGCAGCGGCCCCTCCTCTTGCTTCAGGCGGGGGGGGGGGGGGGGGGGGGGGGGGGGGGCAAGCCGCCGGGGGGCACAAACAAGGGTTTATACAAATTTGAAACCCTAAAAAATTCATTTTGGGATGAAAAATTCGTCGTTTTCAAGGTGACAATCGATCCCCATGTCGATCTTGCGAGCTCTAGAGGAGGGGCAATCATACATATAATTAAAAACATCGTTTTTAGTGTTTTTACCTCTATATCCGTCCTCCGGATATAGCGACGGTTGCACGAAGCCCTACGCGGATGACGACGCTCGATTTGAGGAAGCCTTACACCGCGTTCGTGGATCTCTCGTCTCCTATCGCCTTCGCCTTCGCAACGAACGAAAAGAATTTTTGTGGAAAGAAAATTTTTTAGAGGCTCGTGCTAATAACGTGTTATGAATCAACTAATGGGGGAGGAGCCCCCAGCTCTTTATTTATAGGCAATTGGGAGAATACAAGATGTGCTTACAATGATATGGACCTATCTTTAGGATAGCCCAGAATCTCACCTAACTACGGTTAAATATCCGTTCACAACAAAACCAGTTAAAATAACTGATTAAAAATGACTGGTTAACTAACAGATTCTATTAGTCGACTAAAAAATCTGAAACTTAGAAATTTGTAGGAAAATGATCATATAGACTCTAAAATAGGTCCGACAAAATTTCAAAATTTTCTGAATATTTTAATATTTAAATTAGTCAACTAGCCATAGGGATTGGTCGACTAATTGAATTTTTGACTTGATTTTTTGAAGACGAACTCTAAACGAATAAGAGAGATCATCATCAAGGCCTTTTACATTCTAAGTATATGCAAGAGAAAAAATAAAGATTACGTCTCTTTTTACAAGATACCAAATATCATCGATATGCTTCGTCCTGTAATGGATGCTTCTTGCAACTTGTATACTTGATGATTGCCTTAGTTGATTATGCTAAAATATCTGCATAGATAAAGTTAGTACGTATAACATAATATATTTGTATAATCAAAAACATATGAGGAGCTGTAAGTTTCCAATACCCAGATGTTTTAAAAATATTTGCAAAAATATTTTTATGACATTTAAAATGTTTTCTAAGGATGTGTGGAATTTCAATTTCAATGGCCTAATACATTCTAAGGACATATACTAAAATATAAAATACATCAAAAATATACCATATTGGCTTGATGTATGTTGAAGTCCTTCATCTCCATGCATTAGAATCTTGGGCTCTTGTTTCCTTTGAGTGTGTCTCCTTCATATTCTATCGTGACCTCATGCTCCAATTTAAATGATCTTCAATGCTCTGAATTTAAATGATCTTAAATGATCTTCACGTGCCAATAATATGATCCTTTCTTTCGTTACTTTGAGCACGTTCCAATGATCTTGATTAAAATATCTCTTTATAACCTACGTAATTAATAGTCAAGATTAGTATCCATCATTTATTTAATCACTAGTCATAACCCGTGCCCGTAGAGTACGTTTCATTTAAGATATTCCCCTGTCAAAAGCTTAGTTCCCCGGAAATTCGTCAATTGTATAATAGACAGTCTCCTCTGTGGAACCTGGCATAATATTATTTTTTAAAAATAAATCCGGGAGAAAATGCCAGTAACTTCACGATTATATTATTCATTTGATATCTTTTTAAGAAATTTTTTTGGTATAATCCAAAATTATTTACGTCCCCGTAGATTTTATAATCCGAGCCTTTCTTGTGTGATTAACGAGTTTGAATTCATAAAGGGCCATGCTTTCATTCACGCCTGACCCGAAAACCCCAGTCCGTTAGTGGGCCACACACTCATTCCTTCGGTTTGTCCACATTCTGCAACGAAAATATATAGATATCATGGGTCGTTGAGGACGTGGGTAAAATTACATACCATCAAATCTTAAAAAATTAAATACAATCAAATCTACAAACCCTCAAAATATTGGGACATAAAAAACAAAGGATATCTCAAAGATTCCAGTTTCTTTGCAAATTTAATTTGGGCTTCTTTCTTTAAGAAATGCACTGATTTTTTGTTGCCAACCAAGGTTAGAGTTGCTTGTCTTCCAATTATCTTTTGATTAATTTACTCTATTAATCGACATTTAGTTCTACTCTTTTCAATCATTTATGTGAAATAAAGGTAATGTAGAAAATTATTTATATAGCTTAATTATCGAACCCACGTTCGGTTATTATTGCATTTCTATTAATTTTGTGCTTTTAATTTGTTAATTTTCTCCTTTTTTGGAAATTGTTGTTTCCATTATCTTAGTCAGCGTCCCAATCAACAACCCAAAATATGACTGAGACAAAACTGCCACGTAAGACAAAATTCAAAAAGGTCGTCAATTGTATAATAAATAGCCAAAACTATACTTGGGGTACTCAATATCCAACAGTTTCTTTCGTGAGTATTTCAATCACCGATGTGTTGATGCATTGATCATCTTCCACTTTGTCTGGTAACGGCCCTTCGAATTCAACATAAGTGTTGTTGGCAACTGCATTCTCAATCTAGTTCATATCAAATTGATCCTCTCTTTTTTGTACTCTCCCATTCTAGTGAGTCGAAATAATTTGTAATTTTTTATACCATAAGAATATAATTCATTTTATAAACCATAACCATTTATGACCTGTGGCTTGAATTTCTTTAACTGTAATAACGGAGAGGATCGACAAATTGAGTCATGGTTCATAATTTAAACCAATATAAACTGATAAAATACTAAAAGGGAAATAGAAATCAATTACAAATCGATTGCTAAGAAGCAATACACATCAAGCACAAAAAGTAAACAAAACTATTGTTCCTAAAATATTATGGTGAGAGTCCTGATCCTTTCAAGCTGCAGCCTATATTATATTTAATAGGCAATTGCATGGATGAAAACGGGCTGGGATGGCCTGAGGACCCCTGACCAAGCCTGGAAAAAAGCCCGGCCCCGGCTTCGAACCTTGCAAAAAGAAGGTTGGTGTTAGGGCTTTCATTAAGGCCCAATTTTTTTGGGGCCAGGTCAGGATCGACATTAGGCACAACCCTGACATCAGATCGGGCCTAATCCTTATAATTTTTAAATGATATGTAATTCCAAATCCAATTAAAACATTTGGCTCAACACACATGAAATCAAAAAATTGCCTTGCATAATTTTTTTGACACATCGAAAATCATTTTAAAGCGTGTGCTCTGGGCCTCGATCCCTCGCCTAATTAAAATCCAACTTCTCAATTCAAAAAAATACATTCTTGTTGTAAACTTGGCGGCTACGGAATCCCGTAGCCCTCTATTTATAGATGTATGGTTACATAATGGGTGGATACCTAATACACAGATGGGCCTCCAAAAGCCTGTTTATAATACTTCCCCTTATCCATCCATTGTTGTAAGTTGTAATGAGCGCTTCAGGGTTCACAGGGCTTATCTGACTATGTGAGTATTGTTGAATATTGGACTCCCCAGATTTGGTTTTGGATGATGAGCAAACATAAATAATTCATGAACTAACAATTTGTGAGCGCAGTATTGGAGATCGTCGCCAAATTCACGAGAACAATCAAAGCGACATCTCAAGACTTCTCAAAGCTCGTATTCATTGCCTAAAGCTTCGTTGAAGCTCTTGAACCGTTTTGGAAGTCATGAAGAATTAATCGAAGCTCTCGAAGACCGTTCTTTAAGGTTTTAGTTATAGTCTTTTAGCTTCGATATATAGAATGTTAAGCCTTGAGTATATCTTATGTTTCTATCTTCATAACGCTCATATCGTAGCTCTAGGATCTTAGTACAAGTTCATTCTAACTTCCTCGAAGCATCGCGCTTCGATTCGGACTTGTTTGTGCATGTTAGTTGGTACAAGAAGATGTACTGACCGACTAGATGGTGATCTAGTCGGTCAGCAAAGCTTCTTGGACCGACTAGTTTTCTTCCTTAATTTCTTGTTATGTACTGTTTACAGTTAGTCGGTCTACGTTGACTCACCGACCGACTAGTTTGTGAACTAGTCGGTCAGTGATGCTTCTTTGACCGGCTAGTTGTGATTTACTGTACATGCCAAATTTCTCCTAAGCTACTGTTTATCGTTTAGTCGGTCTAAGAACGTTTGGTGACCGACTAGTTGACAATCTAGTCGGTCAACTTTTGTTCTTGGACCGACTAAGTCAATTTGTATTCAGACTATTTCACTTTGCCTCTTAGTCGGTCTACGTTCACTGACCGACCGACTAGTTGTGAAACTAGTCGGTCAGAAAGTCTTCTTGGACCGACTAGATTTCTAGGGCTGAATTTCTATTTCTTCTCAGTTCCTCACTTAGTCGGTCCATGTTGTTTGACTGACCGACTAGTTGATGAACTAGTCGGTCAGTGGTTGTTCTTTGACCGACTAGTTGCCTCAGATTTCTATCCGTTGGGAATTTACCTAACTTGTTTTTATGGGACCCTATAAATACGAACCTAGGTCATTTCTCTCTAGAAAAAGAGCTGCCATTAAGAGATTCATTGAGATCAAAAGAGATAGCCATTCTCAATCATTTCCAAAGCTCTCTTCCTCACAAGAAACACATTCTCTCACTTTCTAGATCTAGAATCCATCTTGAGAGAAGCTTGTTCTTGGTGAGCTCTTCAAGCTCTAGCTTGATTCAAGTCTCCAAATCATTCCTAGGCACCTATTGCTGGTCATTTCCTTGGTGCTAGGTCTTGGTGACTTCATCTTCCTCAAATCCTTCCTTTCACCTATTTGGGTAAGAAAAACTCAAGGTATAGAATTTTGTGGTAAGATTGTTTATTTCATTCTAAACTCTTTTATATTGCTTATTGGTTCTCTCGGTTGTGAGAGAAAGTTGTGATCTCGGGTTGTGGGATTCACTATTGCCATTGCATGTTTGATTTGATCTTGTGAAGGTTTTTTAACAAGATATTCATAGTGGAAATCTTGGGTTAGGGTTTCTAACCTAAGTATCCGGAGGGGATCCGGGTGGTTGGGACGTAGGATCACCGGGAACAAGTCGGGGAGACTTGGGTGGATCCGAACCCAGTAACATCGTTTGTTAGCATTGTTAATTTTGTTGTTGTCATTCAATTTAAGCTTCCGCAAATTGATTTGGTAGTTGTTTGCACTATAATTTGGAATTATACTCCTTGTTATTTTTAAAGTACTATTCACCCTCCCCTCTAGTACTTGTGCAGTAGCTTGTAGGGCATTACAAGTATGGATACTTCCGGATCCTAAGTTAATAGATCTTGCCTCGTTAAAACCTTTGCCATAGAAAACCCAGTGGGAAAAATCAGTGGCTAAGGGAAAAGAGTACAAGTCTCTATAACTTTCTATGATCGATGGATATCATCAGAGGTGGATACTTCTGGATCCTGAGTTAGTGATAACTGCCTCGTTAAAACCTTTAGCTATGGAAAACCCAGTGGGAAAAACCAATAGCCAAGGAAAAAGAGCACAATTTTCCATAACTTCCCCTGATTAGTGGAAGTAGTTAGGGGTGGATACATCTGGATCCAGAGTCAATGAGGTTGCCTCGTTAAAACCTTTAGCCATGGAAAACCCAGTGGGAAAAACCAATAGCCAAGGGAAAAGAGTACAACACTACATTTGACTCCCCCTGATCTGTACAAGCTGCAGGCTTGCAGATCTCCTAGGCAACTATACATCATCTCTAACAGTGTTCCGATAATAAGTACAAAGTACAAGGCATCGCTCATCTATACAAGACATCGCTCATCTATACAAGTATCGCTCATCTATGGCAGCTACTGAATCTGAGGGAGCTCTTCTGAAGAGGAGTGATCTATAGACTCGGTAGGTAGCACCACGTCTCTGACCCAGTCGTCACTGTGTCTGCGAGGTACTGCAGGACCTGGCTGTGCGTACTTATGATTTGCTTCTTGGATTGATGAGCCTCTAGGGATGGTGGGATTGATGTTGCCTTGGAAGCATGCTTTGCTGGTCTCCAGGAGTTGGTTGTTCCGTTGTTGTAGTCATCGCGATGATCTATAACCTGTATCTGCAAATACATTTAACATGTTGGATGATCCTTGACCCTTGGAGATAGTGCAGAAGCTACATATCTCTGGTCCAATGGTGCGCTACAGGCGCTGCATTGTATCTGGTTAAAGGGTTTACTGCCAATGCTTTCTAAAGTCGCATGCAGTTAACCAGATAAAGGAGTGTACAAAAGACACTTGAGTAAGGCACTTCAGGACTTAGGATATCCTTCCCCTCTTCCAGCGAACGGAAAAGGGTCTTAATGTGCATCCATACAACCAGTAGGTGCATTAGTGGATTGAGATTATCTATGTTTTTTCATCAACTGGATGATAATTTCATCAACTGGATGATAATTCATCTACTGGATGATTAACATCTGCTGGATGATTATTCATCTGCTGGATGATGGTTTCATCTTCAGGATGATAGTTTCATCTTCAGGATGATTATTCATCTTCAGGATGATGGTTTCATCTTCAGGATGACAGTTTCATCTTCAGGATGATATTTTCGTAAGGGTATGTTGTCACATCATCCATAGCAAAATAGCCTAAAATTTTCTTTGCCAATCGCATGGTTTTCGCAATCCTGACCAGGGAGCCTGATGCATCAGTTTAAATAATTTTGTAAGTGAGTTAAGCTCATCTTACATGGTTACTTCTTGGTTTCTGCGAGATAAACCTCTAAGCTATAGCGTTTTGCTTATAGCATACGATTTTATTTATTTATACAATACTCGGTAACCCACAGGTTTGATATCTTTTGATATCAGGACTTCTGGTCCAAACACTTCACATTTCATAAGTGAGTTCAGCTCAACTTATTATTGCCTCGTTCCACATAATTTGGCCAAATTTCTGCGTTTGCTTCAGGAAACGGAGATTGGGAACGATATCTATGGCAAAATGAAATGTGAGTAATTGTCGACAAGTGTGTTTTATCCAAATACCTCTCCATGTACGTACATTATTTAATTTATTCCAGATTCATCTCTTCTGGAGGTTCTGGAAAGGGAGAGGATAAGGAGATGAGCTCACTTTCCTGTGGTGGTATTGTTTTAGGGTCTCGTGGTATGTCCTCTTATCCATTGAGGATATCCACTTCTGCTACTGGTGGATTGCACCCATTATATTTGGTATGTCGTTCCTAGCTGGATTTTTAGTAGCAGGGATGTGTGAATTTGACAATATTTATATCGTCAGTAGCTGTGTCTGATAACTGTTTAACAGTTTCATAAGTGTGGATCTTCAGGATCTCATCACAATTCATGATAATCAGATCTTAGGTATTAATGTTTTAAATGGTCAAATTGAGCTTCAGCTCATGGATGATTATAGTTATTTTTGTTAAACCTAATACTGGGGAATTGAGGTTATGAAGGATCTTCAGGATCACATCAAATCTTTAAAAGAGGGCCCTTCAATGCACGTCTTAGGAGAAGAGATTTTAAATGCTTCCCCTGTTCAGAGTGCTCAGAATCAATTTATCTGTGGTAATTACTTCCGATAAATAGTTCTGTGTTCTGATGGTCCATAGTGGTGATATGGGGATGTATACTCATCATGGCTCCATCGATAAGATGTGCTCTAAATGCCTCCCCCGTTAGGGGTACTCGGAAACTGTTTATATGAGGTGATCGGGCTCATATAAATAGGTTCTAAGGAGGAGTTTTGATGGTTTGCATGTTCCCACATGGTCACCTACAACTGGATTTTTAATGGATAAGTAATCCGTTTAAATCATTTTAATGATTTACATATAACCCATTTCTGGGTGTGAACACAAAACTTCAGGGTGTTCAATTTTCTTCCAGTTGTTAAATATAATTGATTTCCCAGTGTTATCCAAAAAAATCCGCAATAAGCTCGACTTCAACGAAGTTGAGCATAGAACTGGGGATATGAACCCGTCAAGTCACCATCTATAAGATGTGCAGCAATGCCTCCCCCGTTTGGGGATCTCGGAATATATTCATCTAGGATGGTTAATCCAGATGAATAAGTTCCACGGTGGCATTTTTGAGGGTGGTATGAGGGTAAGTAAAAGCCCAACCAATATCCCAGTAAGGTAATATGTCCATTGTGATTAATAATGATTTGGACTGCGGTTGGATAACAAGGTTTTGATCATGACCATTTTAAGAGGATATATAGATGAGTACTCTAATGTACATCATCACACATATGTAGGGAGTGTGTGTCATCCTCATTTTAAGAGTATTCATGATAACAAATCATTCACAGTAAAATAAAATGCGTAAAAAGCACATATATACCGCAAGAGAATACCACTGATAATTATGTTATGACAACAAGTTTCATATTATGATGTGTGCTCTAGAAAACATACGTCTACAATTATGCTCATTTAGACTTATGTTATGACAACAGGTCAAATTTGTTTTCAAAATTTATTTGTCCTCCGGGAGTAGCTAAATATATATAAGGTCAATTGACTTTCGTCGTTTAGACTAGATATGTATATATATTATATGGCATAAGTTAATGCCCATTTATGTTGCAAAGAGCATTATGTGTATTATCAGAACTTCTGGTCTGATATTGTGTTGCCATTGCATACTCCATGTCGAGGTATATCATATCTTCCCTTTCTCAATTTATTCAAAACTTCCCATGTTTTCAGTCTTCCTTATTGTTATTTATAAGGAAGAATGAATATTGGTCTTACGAAGTAGACATATTCAAGGGAAATGAGTTAGTTTCTATATTTCCACTTTTCTAATTTATGAGAGACTTTTAAAAGTCTATTTGAATGCTTAAGTATGGTCTACAGGTCATATTTATTGAGTCATTCAAGTATTGTGTGGATATAGAATCATGCTCAGATGGAAACAAATACGTGGTTACGAAATTTATAATTTTTCACTTATCTATTAAGCCACGACTTCGGGCGTACGCTTAAAATTAAGGCTAGATTCAAGAATCATAGCTTGTAGAGTGAGATTACTCTAAAAGAGTTTAACGGTGTTATGACAACTGCTGGTGTCAATATTGGTTTATACAAACCATAGATCCGAGAGATCTATTTACCGCAAAATGTGTATCTCTAAAAGAAATCACATAAATGTTTTCGCATAATCCATCGTATTTGTTAATTTTTTATTTTATTAGGGTGAAACAGTGTTGATTTTTGATTTGATTTTGAACTTCAGGTTCATTTTGTCAAAGTGGATATGATGTTAAACTTTTTGAAATCATGATTGGTTTGTTGTCATAAAATATCGTCATATCATAAGCATGAGCATGAGCATGGGAAGATCATATAAGAATGCAAAATGCAACAATTAATGATTTATCATACACATAATATGAAGCTTGTAAGCTATAAAAGTTATGCTCAATAAAATACTTGAAAGAAACTAAATTATCATTGCAAAAAATCAAGCATGTGAGCTTAAGAATGTATGCTCAGCTAACATGAAGTGAAACATATACACATGCTATTTATATTCCGCATGTATATAAATAATTTTATCTCAGAGATATATTTATGCTACATGTAAAAAATATATCATAGAGATTTTAGCATGCTAAATAAAATGTTCATCACAGAACATTAAATATGCGACATGCATATAATTATCTACGCATGAATTTATAGTGTTTAAGTGGAAATTCATGCTAGAGGCAACAAAAATATACAACATCACATCGCAGAGAAATGCAGCAGGCATTTAATTTAATCGCAGACGATCAATCATCACAAGCAATTAATCATCACAGTCATTTTATAATGGAAATGAAAATATTTTTGTTTAATAATTATTGGACCACTGGGCAACGTCATACACCGTTAGTTTAGTTGACTAACGGCAGAGCAGTCGCATGATCTTCCTAATTATTAAATGCATGATAATCAGATAATCCAACCAAAAATGCGATGAATTAAAAACATGTGATTTATCCAGATTTTTAATGGAAAAAAATCGTAATTAAATCTGAAAAATATTTTGGAAATGAAATTGGTCAAACCCTAATTAGGGCTTTTAGGTTTGATCTGCCGTGCGATCCCGTGCACTCGATTAGGGTTTCAGGCGTATGTGTGGCCGCGTCCGACGGCTAGGGTTTCGGACACACGCACGCACGGGGGGAGGGGCATCGCTGCAGGCGGTGGGGGCCCGTCCGCCACTGCTGGCGACGGCGGGAGGGCCCGCCGCCGCTTCGAGCGACGGGGGTTAGCCCACCGCCGTGAGCGGCGGTTCCGCCCACCGTTCAAGCGGCGGGGGTGGCCGCCGCTTCGGGCGGCGGTTCCGCCCGCCGCTCGAGCGACGAAGGGTGCCGCCGCATCGGGCGGCGGTGACGGCATGAATCGGGGGGGGGGGGGGGTGGTGGTTTCGCGTGGCGGCTTCCGGCCGCGTTGCGACGGAAAAAATCCCATGTAGTGTTTGAAGATTTGGGGAAGAAGATCATAAAAATTGGATTTTTATTTTAAAAAGAACTATTTTTAGTCTTCAAAACAACATTTTCATCGTAAAAAATTGATTTTTCATCCAAAAATTATATACGAACTCTTTTTTTGAAAAGAGATATATATTAAAAATGTGATTTTTCATTTAGATCTA
Source organism: Scilla litardierei (assembly GCA_030789695.1). Lineage (NCBI taxonomy): Eukaryota > Viridiplantae > Streptophyta > Magnoliopsida > Asparagales > Asparagaceae > Scilla > Scilla litardierei. The sequence goes on along the minus strand of CM061137.1, from coordinate 101,337,894 downwards.
AGCAACAGGGACAGATCTAATTTAAAGTAAATCACAGATTCATTATCATGCGCATGAAAATTTTAGATCTAGGGGATAAATGTTATCTCTAGATCCTACCCGCCGGATCTAGCGACGTTCAGTGGAGGAAGCCCGTTCGCATCGCGTTCGTCCGTCGGCAGAGGTTCGGCTCAGCCTCGAGCGTGCTGATAACGTGTTGTAAACTTGACGGCTACGGAACCCCGTAGCCCTCTATTTATAGATGTAGGGTTACATAATGGGTGGATACCTAATACACAGATGGGCCTCCAAAACCCCGTTTATAACAATTCTCAATTTTTCTTCTTTCTGATTTCTTCATTCAAAAAGCCCAAAATCTAGAAATTAACACATCTCGTCCTGATGAAATAAATGAAAGCATGAAAAAATTGTATGATACGTTATTATTAACAATCATAAATTAAACTTGCAATTGAAGCAAGCAAAGAGCCGACCCAAAAGGCTGTAGGATTGGGCTAGGGCTTCATTAAAAAGGCCCGAGACGGTGGACGGTGTGAAATTTTAGGACCAAAGTATTTCGAGGCCGGGTTCTCCTGACCAGGTCCGACCCGACCAGTTTTCACCCTTAAGCCATCATGTGGTTGAGCCCATAAGGGCCAGTTTCTTTGGTTGAATGTGGGTTTTGAGAATCTTGGAGGGGTGTGGAATCTTTGGAGAGAGAAAAGAAGAGTTTTGTGTTTCTTTTGTTGGAAGTGTGTTTGGAAAGTGGGATTTGGATTTGTATGAGGGTCCCACACAAAAATCTTGTGTTTCTTTGGTTGAAAGTGTGATTGGGAATGTTGGAAGAAGTTAGTTGAGATTGGGGTGAGGATAAACAAGGTGAGATTACCCCAAGGAGCCAACTGCAAGGCATATAAAGGCCAGATTCATGAGATAAACCAAGGAGCCAATGCAAGGCATATATATAAATCACGTAGGCAATGCAGAGAAACAAATTGATAACAGAGGGTGAGAAGAGATAAACCATTGAGCCAACTGCAAGGCATATAAATTCCAGCTACATCAGATAAACCATGGAGCCACAACAAGGCATATATATAAATCAAGTAGGGAATGCATAGAAAACAATTGATAACAGAGGGTGAGAAGAGATAACCCAATGAGCCAACTGCAAGGCATATAAATTCCAGATTCTTATGATAAACCATGGAGCCACAACAAGGCATATATATATCTCAAGTAGGGAATGCATAGAAAACACTGGGTAAAAGAGGGTGAGAAGAGAGAACCCAAGCAGCCAACTGCAAGGCATATAGATTCCAGATTCTTATGACAAACCATGAAGCCACAACAAGGCATATATATAAATCATGTAGGGAATGCACAGAAACCATTTGAAAACACATGGTGAGAAGAGAGAAACCAACATGCCAACTGCAAGGCATTTAAATTCCAGATTAAAGAGATAAACCATTGAGCCAACTGCAAGGCATATAAATTCCAGCTGCATCAGATAAACCAAGGAGCCACAGCAAGGCATATATATAAATCATGTAGGGAATGCATAGAAAACACTGGGTAAAAGAGGGTGAGAAGAGAGAACCCAAGCAGCCAACTGCAAGGCATATAAATTCCAGATTCTTAAGACAAACCATGGAGCCACAGCAAGACATATATATAAATCATGTAGGGAATGCATAGAAACCATTTGAAAACACATGGTGAGAAGAGAGAAACCAACATGCCAACTACAAGGCATATAAATTCCAGATTAAAGAGATAAACCATTGAGCCAACTGCAAGGCATATAAATTCCAGCTGCATCAGATAAACCAAGGAGCCACAACAAGGCATATATATAAATCATGTAGGGAATGCATAGAAAACAATTGATAACACATGGTGAGAAGAGAGAAACCAACATGCCAACTGCAAGGCATATAAATTCCAGATTAAAGAGATAAACCATTGAGCCAACTGCAAGGCATATAAATTCCAGCTGCATCAGATAAACCAAGGAGCCACAACAAGGCATATATATAAATCATGTAGGGAATGCATAGAAAACAATTGATAACAGAGGGTGAGAAGAGATAACCCAATGAGCCAACTGCAAGGCATATAAATTCCAGATTCTTATGATAAACCATGGAGCCACAGCAAGGCATATATATATATATCTCTCAAGTAGGGAATGCATAGAAAACACTGGGTAAAAGAGGGTGAGAAGAGAGAACCCAAGCAGCCAACTGCAAGGCATATAAATTCCAGATTCTTATGACAAACCATGGAGCCACAGCAAGGCATATATATAAATCATGTAGGGAATGCATAGAAAACAATTGATAACACATGGTGAGAAGAGAGAAACCAACATGCCAACTGCAAGGCATATAAATTCCAGATTAAAGAGATAAACCATTGAGCCAACTGCAAGGCATATAAATTCCAGCTGCATCATATAAACCAAGGAGCCACAGCAAGGCATATATATAAATCATGTAGGGAATGCATAGAAAACAATTGATAACACATGGTGAGAAGAGAGAACCCAAGCTGCCAACTGCAAGGCATATAAATTCCAGATTCTTATGATAAACCATGGAGCCACAGCAAGGCATATATATATATATCTCAAGTAGGGAATGCATAGAAAACACTGGGTAAAAGAGGGTGAGAAGAGAGAACCCAAGCAGCCAACTGCAAGGCATATAAATTCCAGATTCTTATGACAACCCCTGGAGCCACAGCAAGACATACATATAAATCATAAAGGCAATGCATAGAAACCCAAGCTTCAACCGTAGAGAACATAGTTTGTTTTGGAACATAGTCAAAAAGTACAATGTATCTTCCCATCAACCACTCTTGTTAAGCAACATCAGTAAAATACATAACAACAACCCTAAAATTGAAAACAAAACCCACTTAATTGTTTTGTAATCGGCTACGTTGCATTCCATCTTCAACTTGGTCCGATCAAATCCACCCAAGAGCCTTGCAAACCCCGACTCTAGCTCTATCAGACGCCTTTCCGAGAATGAAGTTGAAGACGTTGCACGGGTGAGGTTTCTGTCATGCTCATCCATTAACTGCAGGATCACATATGTGGACCAGTCTGGATGTGGGGGATCCTTCCATTCGTAGTAGTTGCATTTTTGTAAACCACGCGAGGGACAGCTCCAAAATCTCCTACCAGGATTTGTTCGGGTCCACGAAGTTTTCCTACCAACCCGAATCCCACAGTGGCACACCCTCGTGTCAGCTGGATCTGCATCCAACTCACCCCCTGGCGCAACTCTAGGACGGGACTGCACAAAGGAGCTGGACCCTGTACTCATGTGTACCTACCATGCAATATACAGGATAGAGAGGCATGCAACATATATACAAATGACATGAAATAGGGGGTTAGAAATAACATAAGAATAATCAAGTGAAAACCAAAAAAATTGTATGAAACCTCGATAAATTAAAAAAGATAAAAAATTTGGTGCTCTCAGAAATAAATTTAATCGTTTCCTTGCTGGTTTCTTATGGCATGTGCCTATGGGTAAGATTTGGATAGAATGATGTTTCGCCCCACTCTTTTATAGTCACAACTCGAAATATTCCCCACGTTCTCACCCACTTCCCAATAAGCGTACCAAAGAAAGGAAACATATTTGTCAGCTACATATGATGCACAATTCATAGGTATCATTGCCACACAATCCTCATTGGGCGCCTTATAAAAAATTTCATAAACAGCATCTCCAGCAAATACCACTGCAGCCATGCAAGATATCATGTGGCATGTAAATATATACAACTTGGGAAAAGAGGAAGGACACAATGGTTTCTATGCATTGCCTTCTTGATTTATATATATGCCTTGCAGTTGCTCAATGGTTTATCTCATGCATCTGGAATTTATATGCCTTGCAATTGTCTCCATAGTTTATCTCTTCTCTCCCTGTGTTTTCAACTGGGTTCTAGTTGAAGGAAGGCCAATATAAAGCATTGCTCATATAAATGAACAAAGAAAAGTTAAAATGCGAAGCCCTCAGGTAAATTGTATTCTATCATGCTTTCATGCATATGGTTGCGTGGATGTGGAACATGTTGAACCTACCCATAAAGTCTGCTGCATTGGGGGCAGAATTAATACACCAAGCTACGCAGCAAGGCAATCCACAGAAATGAGGGACCATATATCTTTATGCAACATAGACAGAGTGGTGCAAGCATGTATCCACAATCCAGCCATCCAATATGCTGAGAGTGATATAATTATTCCTTCCTTAAAACTGAATATCATCATTGGGCTTCATCGTCAAAGAAATAAAGCTCATATAAATGAACAAAGAAAAGTTAAAATGCGAAGCCCTCAGGTAAATTGTATTCTATCATGCTTTCATGCATATGGTTGCGTGGATGTGGAACATGTTGAACCTACCCATAAAGTCTGCTGCATTGGGGGCAGAATTAATACACCAAGCTACGCAGCAAGGCAATCCACAGAAATGAGGGACCATATATCTTTATGCAACACAGACAGAGTGGTGCAAGCATGTATCCACAATCCAACCATCCAATATGCTGAGAGTGATATAATTATCCCTTCATTAAAACTGCATATCATCATTGGGCTTCACCATCATTGAAATAAACCAAGAGGCATATAAACCACTTGATAACAGAGGGTGAGAAGAGATAACCCAATGAGCCAACTGCAAGGCATATAAATTCCCAGATTCATCAGATAAACCAAGGAGCCACAGCAAGGCATATATATAACTCAAGTAGGGAATGCATAGAAAACACTGGGTAAAAGAGGGTGAGAAGAGAGAACCCAAGCAGCCAGCTGCAAGGCATATAAATTCCAGATTCTTATAATAAACCATGGAGCCACAGCAAGACATATATATAAATCATGTAGGGAATGCATAGAAACCATTTGAAAACACATGGTGAGAAGAGAGAAACCAACATGCCAACTGCAAGGCATATAAATTCCAGATTAAAGAGATAAACCATTGAGCCACTTCAAGGCATACGTATAAATCAAGAAGGCAAGGCATAGCAGCCATTTGAGAACACATGGTGAGAAGAGAGAAACCAACATGCCAACTGCAAGGCATATAAATTCCAGATTCATCAGAAAAACCATGGAGCCACAGTAAGACATATATATAAATCATTAAGGCAATGCATAGCAGCCATTTGAGAACACATGGTGAGAAGAGAGAAACCAACATGCCAACTGCAAGGCATATAAATTCCAGCTGCATCAAAAAAACCATGGAGCCACAGCAAGACATATATATAAATCATAAAGGCAATGCATAGCAGCCATTTGAGAAAACAGGGTGAGAAGAGAGAAACCAACATGCCAACTGCAAGGCATATAAATTCCAGATTCATCAGAAAACCCATGGAACCACAGCAAGACATATATATAAATCATAAAGGCAATGCATAGCAGCCATTTGAGAACACAGGGTGAGAAGAGATAAACCAATGAGCCAACTGCAAGGCATATAAAGTCCGGATAAAGAAGATAAACCATGGAGCCACTGCAAGGCATATATATAGCATGGAGGCAACAGATACCATACAGATACCACAATAAACTAAACCTAGCATCAAAGGTACCTAATACTTCAGTCTAAGGCTTACCCAAGGTACAAACAAAATACATCAACGACCCACCATACTCCATCCTACCCAAGTAACACTCAAAATACATCCAACATAATCCCCTTAAACTTCCATAATTGTTACAACCAAAATAAGCGTAGTCTTGACCCACTGTACACCCAAAATACAACCACCACCATCCACCTTCCATCCATGTCACCTACGAAACACCAACCTACGGGTTCACGGCCCTACACTGGAGTCATACCCAGCATCCCTTAAATCACTTTTAATCTCAGCAATTTTGGCCTCCATCATCATCTTCTTTGCATCTACAGGCACTGCCAAAAATCTCTTCGCTGCCAATTCATCCTTGCTGAAGTGGGTATACAACATAAGTAGTACGTCTCTAGGATACTCCTGAAACGCATATACACTATCTGAAAGCTCCTTCATCCAGTTATGTTGTGTGCGCCTTATCGCTTTCGCGACCAAGGCAACATTGTCTGATATGTTCTGAAATACTTCAGTCACATCCCTCACAGGCCGCCTTCGATTTTTCTTTTTGCCCACAGATGGTGGGGTAGGATGTCCTGGCCCAGCAGATCTACAATCATTTGTGGAAGCACTGGGGGGGGTTTCATGCGGTGCATCATCGCTAGGAGATGGAATATGAGTGGAGTCCTCTCCATCTCCTTCATCAACCGGGCCCCCGAAGTTATCGTACACCGACTTCTTGAAATCCCCCTTCGCCGCGTCATCCCCTATGATCACCACCAGTGCATCATACCAAGGTAAAGGTTTGTTGACATAGTCTCGCTTCCGATAGTTTGCCTGCACAAATATAAGATCATTATGATCATGTTTAATATTTTCTCAAATTATTATACACTGAGGTAACCTATACTGTATGTATAAGTAAATACGCTGCCCATGTCGCATATGTAACTGGATCCATTGTTATCATCTTCGTCTCTTCACACCAACCAGCGCCACTCAAGCCCATGCACTCATGGACATCTTTAAGACGGGTCCGTAGTGCTTTCATGTGATTGCGTACATTCCCACTTGTTTATGTTGTACCATACAAGGAATTGATATACGCAGCAGCAAGAGTGAAAGCAGTCCCTTTGAAGGTCTTATCGACCTTATTGCCATTCAGAGCCTGTTCTGCTAGGAACGGAATAAGGGAAGCATCATGCTCAGCCGTCCACACTACGTTCTGTCGGTTAGAAGATGCAGGACCCTTGCCTTTTTTCCGTGGGCTATCCACCGATACATCCGCCTCTTTGTTTCGTCGGCTTGACTTTCTAGATGAGTCGCTTCCGGCCATATGTTCATTCCCACTTTGGGGCGACTGCATCGACCCACTTGAGGTCAAAGGACGTGCGGTAGCAGTTTGTGCTACATGGCTTCCCACTGATTTCATTTCCCCCGCTTGGAGCAGTTGCATGTATCCTGAGTCAGCCTGAGGGGAAATCGACATTGGCATGAGCAGTTGCATGCCAAACGAGTGATATTGAGGATATGGTACAGGTTGGGGAACTCCTGGGTAGGTAGCAGCTGGAAATTGTGCAGGATTCATCCTCCTCGGAGTAGGTCGGCCCAGACGTGGATCTAGACGTGGATCGACCTCTCCCCACTGAGGAATATAGGCAGGGTCATAGTATTGTGGCAATGGAGCACTGCCCTCCCGCATTGGGTCACTGCCTTGACCCGAATTTGATGACCCTTCCATACCTGACACATGTATTATAAGTTAATAACCATGATATAGTAGGGAAATTATCTTCAACCAACCAACACATGATGCATCAAATGTCATAATCATCATATGTAACATAATTAAGTTAATAACCATGCTATAGTAAGGAAATTATCTTCAACCAACCAACACATGATGCAACAAATGTCATAATCATCATATGTAACATAATGAAACACACTCTAGTCATACGAAATAGGTTCAGCATAAATGCTATATAACGGAGAAGCTCATAGGCCCTGCTCTCCCGTGTTCCCATTATTATGTATGTTACAGTAGTCCACCCACATTTCCCAAGCTATATGATCCCTGCGCATTTTCCATTCATCCCTTTGTTCGGTTTGTTCACGAACAGGCAATTGTTGGGAAAGATCCATAACGGCGTCACCATGATCATTAATGTCATCCCCACCGTCGTCACCCTCATCAACATCTTCTTCATTAAGCTGCGGATCATGAGGATCTGCTATTTGGACGTAGTTATGAAGTATGGTGCAAGCTAGGACGGTATCAACCTGACTTCTGAAGGGGTAGTGCGGCTTTGAAGTCAAAATTTTAAACTTGTTCTTGAGTATACCAAATGTCGACTCGATCTTTGTTCTTAAGGAAGAATGGCGCAGGTTGAAGAGCTCTCTGTAATTACGAGGGACGCGATCAGTATGGTCCTTGAGATGGTATCTAACTCCCCTATAAGGCGATATGAAACCTGGCATAGTCGTATACCCAGCATCGCAAAGGTAATATTTACCTACATTCGAAATTAAACAACCAATTTATGATCCAACGTTATCGTATGGCCGTATATAAATTAAATATGTAATAGTATGCCTAATACCTTCATAAACTCGAAGCCCCATGGGGGTAGGTATAGACAAGGCATACTTCAGGACCGTAAAATCGTTCGCTAATCCTTCCCACCCGGCCAGTACGTACGTGAATCTTTTATTTGGTGTAACTGCTGCTAGCACATTTTGTGTCACCCCTTTACGCCCTCTAAAGCGGGGTACAAGCTTGACTGGGAGCATGGCATCTATATGCGTCCCATCAATGATACCAATGCAATCCTATAATGTAATCAATAATAAGCATTGTTATATCACCATAACCAAAAATAATTAATATACTTCCACATATAACTACTTTCACACATACCTTAAAATAAGGAAACCAATTCTGATTACTGACTATCTCTGGTGGCGTCTCATTAGGAGCTTGCTTCATGTACATATCCCGTAGTGAACACACTCCAGCCATAACTTTGTTAAAGTATCGGCTAACTGTCCCCCCCTCCCCTGATAAAATCCACTTGCATTACTCTATTCTTTGACTTGTGCCCTACAATGTGAAGGAACATGGCCACCTGCTCCTCTACCGAGACATGTATAGTGTCATTGAGAAGCCCACTATGTCACATTAATGATGCAAGATTCATGAACGCATGTACGCGCATTCGTAAGTAGCTTAAACATCTACTATCAGACCCAAGCAAAATTCTCCTCATGTGGGCTTTTCTATGCAGATGCCGCATAGCTGATGGCTCTCTAGGTATAGGGTTGGCCCTATCAACGTGGTAGAGTTGTAAAGCTAAGATGACAAACATTATAGCAGACGCGACAGCGGTACACGTATCAATCCCCAGATTGTCTCCTTCTCTATCCATGGCCACCTTAATTGCATCAAACATATCTTACCGCATAAGTGATTAATTACATATGATTTGAACATGGAGTAGTGCAGTGGATACTGATGCAAACTAAAAGAAAGTAACAATTTTTCCCCGTAATAACCATATGATGTGAAAATAAAAAAACAAAAAACATATACAGCGTGTTCCTTGTTTCTTTCATAAACTTTGGTTTGGAAAGTGGGCTTGCCCCAATATTCACAGGTCCAGTCTTGCACTGTTTGACATTTCTTTATGCTAGAATGAATGGTTTAGCCCTCAGAAATTAGTTTAATTCATGTTAAACACTGGTTGCATTGCCATTGTTGATCCAAATACATTCCCCAATTATTTTTCCCCCCTTTTGGAAAATCACAGACGATCATTTCATTTGTGTGCAAACCTTAATTTAGCACAGTAATCATATAACTTTGGTGCACTCATCCCTTTCATTCAACATCTCACCTCACTACTTATTACCAACATAATATAAAAAACAATTGGGGAATAATTTGAGCCAACATGCATGCCATCCAGAGCAATCTTTGGGGTAACAATGCCTCATCGCTATCATATCACCTTTTCATCATCGGGCTTTACTATAACAAAAGGCCTCATTTTTTCCACATTCTTTCATATCATCACATTTTAATAATTTGGATATGAAATGTCTCTAGGATAATTTGACATGCAAGCTCACACTGTTTGGCTTTTCTTACCCCAAATTACTCTCGTTTGTTTCATTCTCCCCAAATTGTAAGGGGCTGTTTCTTTAGTAATATTGCTTGGCATTTCTAACCCCAAATTATGTAAAAAAGATGGATATGCATTGGGATTATGATATCTGTTGCCTCCATTACTTGGCCTTCATTCATTGCCATGGTACTGGACAGAAGTAGATGCTTATGAAAACAAAAATCCGGGTACTGGGAAGAGTAATTTTAGTAAAATATTATATACCCCTCAGGTTAATAATTGATTTTTCTCCGTCAATTACACTGGTATTAGACAGTTGCTCCATCATTTAAACCCCACAGTGTCCATATCCTTCCTAAAAATGATGGAACCCTCAAGACTTCAACCAAACAATTGGGTCAAGCATGCCAAGCAACAATTTATTCATCATTGGGGATTATGAAAAAAAAAAACCAGAACCAACAACTGCATCGGCCGTTATTTCCAAAAGCAAGCACAGAAGGCATCAAACCAACCAAGTAGGGCAGTAGCACACCCAAAATCACACAATCCAGCAATTTTTTTTGTAAAACATGCAGAACAGTAGCACAGAAGGCATCAAAGTATACCTGATCTTGTAAAGACAGCAAGTATAATTTCACAAACCCTCTTCAACGGCAGACCCCAAACCCCTCGTTGCCTTCACCGGTCTCAGTGGCACCCCCGAGGCATATCCAAGGTAGGATTCACCGTCGGCAACCATGAGTTGAAGCTTACATGCAAAAAACCGTCAAAAGATGAACGACAGCTGCGGTCTTCAGATTCACAAAAAAAATAGCTGAAACCAACCGCGATCTTCAGATTCACCGTAAAAATTGAAGCTTTTACCTCCAAACCCTAGATCGGAGCAGATCCAACTTGCTTGTCTCACAGCCTCATCGCAGTCCAGAACTAGGGTTTGAGCGCGAAACCAACAGACGAGGCGAGAGAGGTGATCACAAGCGAGAAGGGGGCCCACAAAGCTGGATTCTGCTCACAATCGCAGCCAAAAAGCTCGGATTGTGCAGAGGGCGTTTTGGCTGTCACGGCGGAGCGAAATCAGCGAGTATTTTCGAGGGCGAATGGAACACGCGAGAGGAATTTGGGTTAAAAAATGCCCAACAGTGCAAGATTTGACCCGTGAATAATGAGCCAAGTCCACTTTCAACACCAAAGTTTACGAAAGAAACAGCCCCCTAATTCTTTGCGGGCCTTTGTCCGAATCCAATCGAATCCGGGTCAGACAAATCCGACAATATGTCGGTTCGGGTTTGGACCACCGAATTGACAATCAGACCAGACCAAATTTCCCGATAAATAAATGGAATCACATTCTTCGCGGTCTGGAGACCGCGATCTCGCCCGAAACCTCCGTATCCTTGCCGTGGTCGCCTCGGCCGCCGCCGCCTTCTGTTGGTAAGCCCTCAATCTTACCCATTTCCCTCCAATTCCTTCCTTCAAATCTTTTCTCAATTTTCAAAACCCTAAGCTCATTCATGCACCGGTCCAGATCTGAGGCTCTCATCTACTCGAATTCAAGGTCGAAGGACCGCTTCGTGAAATTTCGATTCGTAAATTACAGATCTGAGGGATTTTGAGATCTAATTAGAGGAAATTTGAGGTAATTCGAGATGCATTCGAGAACGGCGCAGTCGTTGTACCGAGATCGAACGCATGAGTTTCTGACCGTGACGGAGAGATTGAAGAAGTCGGTCTCGTCTCAGCCGAATGCGCAGATCGGTATCTCCGCTCCGAAGCCCGAGGGGCCGAGGTCAGCGGTCTTGATTCAGTCGGAGTTCAACAAGCGAGCTTCCAGCATTGGGCTTGGGATCCATAAGACCTCGCAAAAGCTTGCGAAACTAGCAAAATGTAAGGCGAAACTGCTTCAACTGTATTTTTAATTTTTGTTAGTATTTGAGCAAATTTGAGGCTATAATTTTGGATTAGAATGTCTCAATTTTCACATTTTTCACTTGAGCATCACGGTTTACACGCACGCACGTGCACACACACACTTTCACACACCTACGCACAGAATTATAAGAATTTTGGTGAGGGGGCAGAAAGAGCGGTTAGATTGTGAAACAAAAAGAAGAATTTGCATAAAAACTTAAATCATACTTAAGATATCTGATGGTGTGGTAGTCTTGATGTCCTTTTGGTTGCTGAGGATGGTTGATATATGATACTAAATTTTATTGGATCAATGTTTCAAATCATATTGTTTGGTTTCATGCGGGAATTGTAATTATCATCTACCCAAGACTCATTGATGTATGTGAATTTCCTGAAATGTGCATATAAATGTGGTTATGGTTACTGACACCCAGCTCATGTCATAGGGTCTTTCTATCTTTGAAGTGGAATTCACATGTTTTGTCTACTACTATTAATGGGGAAGATTAATGAGTTAGAATTCTGTCATGAATTGGTGTTCCTCAATCATAAGAGATCAAATGGCATTGTTTTGGCAAATGACATAAAACCAAAAATTCAAAAGCAAATTCAAAAGCATGGAATTTGCAGCGATCTTCAAATTAATGTGCTATAGTGTCGGTCATTATTGGGGACTCTTTTGAAATTATTTATCATTGCCATGGAAGTTCCATTTAATTTCTGTTGAAAAGGGCATAAGAATTAACATTGTTTTAAAAAGCAGCCTTGTGGTGTGTGTGTGTGTGTGTGTGTGTGTGTGTGTGTGTTTTGGGGGGATGGGTGGGTGGGTGGGTGGGTGTGTGTTTTGGGGGGGGGATGGGGGTGGGGGGTGGGCACACGTGATCAAGGCGCCTACCTGCTTTTCTTCTTCTTCTTCTTCTTCTTCTTCTTCTTCTTCTTCTTCTTCCCTTCTCGTCGTTGTCGTCATCGTCATCTTCTGTTTCTTCCCATCCTCTTTCCTAGCCCATTTATCTTTCTCATTTTCTTCTTCCTTTTCTTCTTATTCTTCAGCACATCTTTGCTATGCTCATGCTTCAGGTTTAAAAAAAACCTAGGCTTGCCCCGCATAGGCCCAATGGGTAGAGCTGACGCTCAAGGGTGCCTAGGCGCCTTGGATAACATAGGGAATTGCATTCTCAGTTTAAAATAGTAGGTAGTTTTTAAACTGTATCCTTGTGATGTTTGAAGTTTCAAGTTCATTATTGGGTTGTGGCACGTAACTTTAAATGTAAATTGTTAGACCGGTGGCTGTTTGTCTTAAATCTCTAAAAAGATTCTATAACTAATCGATTTCCTTGGGGATTTTATGGTGGGGGGACTTCGTCTTTTGTTTTGGTCTATATTGCAATGAATAGAAATAAAACTTAGAGAATAAAAAATTCTCTGACCTTTACTTTGTTAATTCAAGGTTTGATATTTTATAAAGTTAATTTAACTTGAATCGGTAAAATAAATGTAGGCTTTTTATGTAGATGGTTACATAATATCTTAGGTTCATGCAGTGTTAAAGGCTTTTGATGATTTTGAAAAGCATTAGCGATCAATAACGTCTGGGAAGTGGGTGACACTTCATTGACTTACTAACATTTATCTTCTGGACTTCATTTACATTTTAACCAACTTTTATTTTTCTTTTTCTTTTGGAATAAACTATAAGGTCAATGTGCTTCATGCTAAGAGATTAGTTATAAAATATGAATGGTGATCTTTTTGGACCGACTTTACTATATATGGTTGGTTTCAAGGTCCTCCACCTTCAAGGACTATTGAGTTTTGGTATATAAAGGTTAGAAAAATGCATCTTATGCCCATACTTAGATGTTGTCATTTCAAACATGTGACATGCTGATATGTTGATGTAGGTTGGTAGTAGAGTGTGACAAGAGTGTGACATTGCAGAGTAATCTAGCATTTGTTGTTTTGTGTCATCTGGGCCATGCCTATGCATCATTGTTATCATCCTTATTGTCGTTGATTCGTCATTTTGTTATCTGATTATTTTTCCATAAAATTGGTGTTGGATATGGACCATTACTTTGTACCAAGAGGGCTCCCACAAATTTGATTAATCATTAGAATCTGTTGTCCAATTAATGTCAACCCTTTTAGTTTAAGAAAGGGGATTGCCATTTAAGGTTTAAATGGATTATGTATGACATGGACATAAGGTGGATGTTATTGTTAGAATACTGGAATTAATTTTAATTTATGGTTAAAAATGTGAATCTCCATTCAGTTTTGTATTTACTAATAATAGACAGATATTAGTTTATCAGACTAACAAATTGGAGAGAAAATGGGCCATAACTTTGATTTCAACGCCTTCTTACATTAATGCAAGAAGGCTAAATATCACTGTCTTAATTATGCTTAATCAAAATTCTAGAAATAGTACTGCCATGACATATCTTTGATTTGCCTTTACTCCTTTTGCCTCAGACGTCCCTCTTGGATGGGCTAGGTGAACGCTCAAGCTGGCTTCGCACCCTTCACAGGTAGGCTCATGGGGGCAAGGTCCCTCTTGGATAGCCTATGTAGTAGTTTTCATTGTAGTACCATATAAAATTAGTTTTTTTAGCAAAAAGAATGTTTGTTGTGGACGTTGAAGGAGTGGATGCTTTGATGGGTTTTGAGTTGAGAATTTGACAAGGATGAAAAACTGTGATTTGATTTTTTTCTGATGGAGAAAATGGAAATGTTAAAAGAAGTACAAAGAAATAGAAGAACAATAGCAGTGGGAATTTTTTTTGAAATTTTTTAACTAGATTTCTTTATAGATCAACTGAGTTTTTGACTATATTTTAAATTTTTGTTTCCTTTTTCTTGGCTCTTTTTTGATTTTTCTCTCTCTTCTACTTTTTTCCTCTCTTTTTTGAATTTTCTCTCTTTTAAAATTTTTCCTCTATTTTTTCTTTTTGCCTTTTGTTTTTTTTCCTTTTTTGGCAAAAGAACTATTTTTTGATACTAACTTTAAAAGAAAAGGATAAAGAAAATGCGTTTAGGATTAGGGTTGAATTTTTAAAACACTATTTGAAAGAAAAAAACGAAGAAAAGGAAGAAAAAGATCAAGGATAAAAAACAAAACTTCGGCCCTGATACTAAATTTGACGCATGACGGAAGATCTAAAGAGGAAGAAATGGAAAAACTAATAGATTAAGCGTTCTAAATTGGAAAAATTGGGGAAGAACAAATTGAGAAAATTAGGGAGTCTAGATAAATAAAAATTGTTGAGAGTTTTTCAAACAAGCCATCATTCGCACACTCCAAGTCAGTATGCCAACGATTTATAATCTAGGCCTCTCACCAAGGCTCTTGCGCGACCCACTCCTTTGTGTTTTACAAAAAAGATTTAAAAGAGAAATCGTTTTCTTAGAGTAAGTATTTTTCATGCATTCATTAATAAAATAAGTTTTGGAGCCTATTTATAGGCTTACAACTAGAAACAAACCTTATCACATTCGATGTATGATTAAACTAAATAACTAAAATATCAAATAAAATCAGCTATATAATTAGGTCTGTTGACGAACAGAACATTCGACGAACTACTCGTAAACAAGCTCGGTACATCTGCATTTACGTTTATTCAGGAAGCTTAACGAACAAGTTTGAACAAATTTTTAGAGCTCAGTTAGTAAACGAACAGAGCTTGAACATAGCCGTGTTCATTCATTCATGTTCATGAACAAGCTCGTTAAGTGTTTATGAACAAGCTCGTTTAAAGCTTGTTTGCTGTAAGCTTGAATTTTAGAGTTTAGATATATATTATATATATTTATTATGTTTATATTTATATAACATATATATTATACTTATTATTATTTATAAAAATATATTATTATTATTATTATTATGTTGGATTATTTCGTTTTTACGCTGCAAAGACTTAATCCTTTTCTTTGAATGATTTAGGCATTGGTATAATTGCTCAAATATTATTATTCCCGATTAAAAAATTGATAGGGCATTGTTCGTTTGTTTGTATGTTTGAAAATATGTTCATGAACAAGATTAATTATGTGTTCATGAACACGATTGATTATGTGTTGATGAACAAGTTCACGAACAAGCTTGATAAGTCTTGTTCATGAACAATAAACGAGCTTGTTCGTGAACAATAAAGGAACAAGTTCAAATGCTAGAGAATGATCTTGAACACAAACCCTGATTTCTAAATGAGCTCGAGCCAAGCTGATCTTGAACATAGATTTTGTTCATGAACAAACCAAGCTCTCTGTTCAGCTCTAGCTATGATCCTAACAGATAAAATTAAATAAAAACAAATAAAATCCTAACTAAAATCCTAATTAAAATTCTAACTAAAAATCCTAACATACAAAACCAACTAAAAAGAATCCTAACTAAAATCTAAATAATATCTCAACTAATTCCAACTACTTAAAACTTGATTCTCATCAATAAGGGCATGAGTTGATTGAATTTGCGATGAGTAGGATGACGATGATGGGAGGCGGAAGTGGTCGTAGAGATGAGTGATTAGAAGTTGGATTTTAGGAAGGACTGTGTTGAATTGTGGAAAGAGGAAGGTGAAGAAAAAGATGACGAGTGAGAATATGAAGATGATGAAGAACATGATAAGGGAGGAGAGTAGGGGTTAATAATGATTAAGTCGCGTGACACACTTAACTCCTATTAGCTCACACTGGACTCATTAAAATAGAGAAATTAACTAAATAGTTAGCCATGGGGGTTAAGCTAGAAAATGGCAGGATGCGGGGTTTAAGCTAGAATTGTTGATAGTTTAGGAGTGTTTAGTCTAATTTATCCATATGAAATAAAATAAAAATAAAATAAAAATAAATAAAAAATTTTAAAAAGCAACAAAAACAAAAACAAGATTTGAAAACACGACCAAAATCCCCTCCCCTTCCCTGAGAGGAGGGGGGGGGGGGGGGGGGGGGGGGGGGGGGGGGGCACTGAAATTTCATGGACAACTAGTTGGACGAGAAGCAGTGATGGTTTGGTTTTGGTTGCAGTAACTTCTGTGTGTACCCATCATATATACTTGTTTTGAAAGCGACAAGTTCTCACTATACACACACACACCCCCCCCCCCCCCCCCCCCCCCGCGCGCCAAAAAAAAAACTTATGGGCCTGCTTAGTTTGAAATTGAAGTCGAGTCTTTTTTCTTATGCAGCGGCAAAGAGAACATCAGTATTTGATGATCCCACTGTTGAGATACAAGAACTAACAGCAGTCATTAAGCAGGATATTCAAGCTCTAAATTCTGCAGTAGTAGACCTGCAATTTCTATGCAATTCCCAGAATGAAAGTGGCAATATATCCAGTGACACAACGAGCCATTCAACAACAGTAGTTGATAATTTGAAGAATCGTTTGATGAGTGCAACAAAGGAATTCAAAGAAGTCCTTACCATGCGGACAGAGGTAAAAAAATGTGATCCAGTTTCAACCACTTTGAGATTTTTCTGTAAAGCAGGTAAATCTTCCTTTTGAAAGCTGATCCAGCAGGTATATGCTAAATCTGCAGAACTTGAAGGTTCATGAAAACAGAAGGCAGCTGTTTTCTTCCTCAGCAACAAAAGATGCAACCAATCCTTTCATCAGACAGCGTCCATTGGTTTCAAGGGAATCTTCCGAGTCTACTGTACCCCCAGCACCCTGGGCAAATGACACGTCTTCTTCTCAGTTGTTTCCTCCCAGGTAAATGATATTTCGAACATATTTATTTACACTATTCTTTTTATCTAAATGTAGCCCGGTTTTCGTTCTAGACATATACACAATAGTGAATGACAAACATTAGACATGTTTATTTTTCTTTCCTTGGGCTGATTGAAATGTAAAGTATGGCAAAAACTAATTCCGTTGAGAGTGCTGACTTGGCATCACCCTCATAATTGCTCAACCTTGTCATGCTGATGAAATGGCAGGCCACTAAAGCTATTCTATGTAAATATGATATCTTCACTGTCAGGTCCATGCAGGAATTGACCTGCAAATTTCTGCATTTCAAAATGCAACCCTGATTGTTTAGGATCAGATAGTTTCATAGAGATTTGACAATGCTCTAGATTATCGGTGAATGTGAGAATATGCGACTTTAATTTTGGTATTAATTTTTCACTTGATGTTACCCCCAGTCTTCACCCTGCAATGCTAGGCCAAGTTGTTTTCATAAAGTTGCAACGATTTATGCTGTACACAACTCTATTTCCAACAAGAGCTCTGGTGGCATGAAGATCCAAGTTTGATTAGCATTAACTTATTTGAATTGCCAGGAAAAAGAAGAATGGTGATACACAACCGTTGCTACAGCAGCAGCAGCAGCAGCAAATGGTTCCAGTACAGGATACTTACATGCAGAGCCGAGCAGAGGCTCTTCAAAATGTTGAATCAACCATCCACGAGCTGAGCAACATCTTTACACAGCTGGCGACAATGGTTTCCCAGCAAGGAGAACTTGCCATTAGGTTCTGTCCCTTTCATTTCCTATTTAAGCTGAAAATTGTTCATCTATTTAGATCCTTCACTTCTAGAATTTAGCATCATATCAGGATAATTTCAGTTCAGGAAGTTGCAATCTAACTTCCTGATCGACTGACTTCGGTTATGAACTTTCTAAAAGATGTCACAACCTTAGGCAGGAGAGCCTGTATAAACGTATGGAATTCATTGTTGGAATGTTCTGAGATTGATCAATTGATGTTTACGGTGAATGCTGAGGTATCTACATGCATGTACAAGATGTGTCAGCTTAATTTTAATTTCCTTAGCCATATCATTACGGTACTTAGGTCTTCTTAGGTTGCTATATCAATATTGTACTGCAAAAGGTGCACTTAGGATTTACCTTGTACTCATCAAACTTGTTGAGCGCAGGCTTATAGGCGTAGTAAATTGAGGTAGCATCAGTTGCCTTCCTCGGTCACCCAAGAGTAGTACCATATAAGCGTGCTCTTCATTTTCATCGACCTTTTCTTTTGTCAGCAATTTTCATTTGATTATCTGGCACATTCGATCATGAATTCACTCCATGAAACTCTGGTGGACATCGCAGGATTGATGAGAACATGGACGACACGCTAGCGAACGTGGAAGGAGCGCAAGGGCAGCTGCTGAAGTACCTGAATGGCATATCATCCAATCGGTGGCTGATGATAAAGATATTCTTTGTACTCATGGTGTTCCTTATGATTTTTCTTTTTTTCGTTGCATAGTTCATTTACAAGCTTATCAACAACACAAGTTTCTGTTTGTTTCTCTATACCTAGTAATTTTTGTTATGTCAATATTATTTTGCTTCATGTTTTCCACGTGGGGTCAAGGCGGTGCAATGCATAATCAATTATTTTTCCAAAGTGTTAATGGATGCATCGGCGCGATAAGCACCTGAATCAGTGTCTTGGATTGCTGAGAGAGATGAATGTGTGTAACAGTGTGCTTAATTTTGGGGGTAATAACAGCATTCTGTCTTTTTATGTACATTTTTTTAAAGAAATGCTTGTAGGCATACAAAGCCTTGGGAGAAAGAAACCCTGGCAGATAAAAGATTATGTAAAAGAAAATTTAGCTTCTATTATTAACTCCTAATTCATTGTCAGAATAATGACAGACCTACGTAAACCATTGCAAGCCTTTTTTGGTTCCGAATTCGTGTCTTATGATGAACTTGCGTCCTTGCATTTATAGTTCAAAAAATGTCTTCGCACACTGCAACACTGGGACCATAACACTTCTTGGACAGCAAGATTTCTCAACGGACAATTTTGAAGATAAAAAGGAACGATAAAAGAGGAAAAATGGCCGACATGAATAGACTGAACAAATACGAGGAAAAAAAGGGCCCACATGAAGTTTTCTTAACAGATGAATAGAATGAACAAATACACGACATTTTGAGAGAGAACCGAGCAAAAAAATATGATACTGTTATAAACGGGGTTTTGGAGGCCCAATCCGTTAGTGGGTATCCACCCATTATGTAACCATATTACTATAAATACAGGGCTACGGGGTTCCGCAGCCGCCATGGTTTACAACACGTTATCATCACGCTCGAGGCTGAGCCGAACCCCTGCCGACGGACGAACGCGACGCGAATGGGCTTCCTTCACCGAACGTCGCTAGATCCGGCGGTTATGATCTAGAGGTAATTTTCTCCCCAGATCTAAACTTTTATGCGCATACGATTAGATCTACATGCTTAGATCTATTTTTGATTAATATAGATCGGAGTTTTAACTTAGATCTACATGCTAAATCAATTTTTTCAATGGTAACTCGACGTTTTAATCAACAAAAAACAAAATTTTACGATGAAAAACGTTGTTTTGAAGACCAAAAATAGTTCTTTTTAAATAAAAATCCTATTTTTATGATCTTCTCCTCCAAACCATTAAACCCTAGGGGATTCTCCTTCGTCACGCGGCCGGAAGCCGCCACGCGAACCACCCCCCGGATTCATGCCGTCGCCGCCGCCCGAAGCGGCGGCCCCCCGCCGCTCGGGCGGCGGGCGGAACCGCCGCCCGAAGCGGCGCCCCCCCCCGCCGCTCGGAGCGGCGGGCGGAACCGCCGCCCGAAGCGGCGGCCCCCCGCCGCTCGGAGCGGCGGGCGGATCCGCCGCCCGAAGCGGCGGCCACCCCCGCCGCTCTGAGCGGCGGCGCGCTATCCGCCGCCGCCTGCAGCGGCGGGCCCTCCCGCCGTCGCCAGCAGCGGCGAACGGGCCCTGCCGCCTGCAGCGGCACCCCTGTGCGTGCGTGTTCGAAAACTTAGCCGCCGGACGCGGCCACACACACGCCCGAAACCCTAATTTTCGGTGCACGGGATTGCACGGCAAATCGGACCAAAAACACTAAAGGGGTTGACCCCAAAAACTTTTCTAATTTCAAAATTATTTTTCAGATTTAAATTACGATTTCTTTTTTTTCATTAAAATCTGGACAAATTACATGCTTCTAATACATCACACTTTATTCGGATTATCTGATTATTACACGTTTAATAATTAGGAAGATCCTGTGACCGCTCTGCCGTTAGTTAACTAACCTAACGGTGTATGACGTTGCCCAGTGGTCCAATAATTATTAAACGAAAAATTTTCATTTCCATTATAAAATTTCTGTGATGATTACATGCATGTGTAGAAAATTATATGCCTGCCGCATATTTAATGATTCTGTGATATACATTTTTATTTTAGCATGCTATAATCACTATGACATAGTTTAATGCCTGTAGCAAAACTGTATGTCTGCGATGAGATTATTTAAATGCCTGCAGCATATAAATAGCATGTGTATACATCATACTTGTTTCAATTCAGGTTAATTGAGCACAACTTTTTAGTTTACAAGATTTACATTATATTATATGTATGATGTGCTCATGATATGACAACATTTTATGTCAACAAACCAATAATGATTTCAAAAAGTTTAAACATCATATCCTAGTTGACAAAATGAACTTGGAGTTCAAAACCAAAATGAACCTGAAGTTCAAAATCAAATCAAAAGTCAACACCCTTTCACACTAATAAAAATTAACAAGTACGATGGATTATACGAAAAACTTTTATGCGTTTTCTTTTAGAAATACGCACTTCGCGGTAAATAGATCTCTCAGATCTATGGTTTGTATAAACCAATATTGACACCAGCAGTTATCATAACACCGCCAAACTCTTTTGAGTAATCTCACTTTACACGGTATGATTCTTGAATCTAACCTTATTTTTTAAGCGTACGCCCGAAGTCGTGGCTTAATAGATAAGTGAGAAATTATAAAATTCGTATCCACGTAATTGTTTCCCCTAGAGCATGATTTTATATCCACACAATACTTGAATGACTCAATAAATATGGCCTGAAGACCATACTTGAGTTATCAAATAGACTTTTAAAAGTCTCTTATAAACTGGAAAAGTGGAAATATAGAAACTAACTCATTTCCCATGTATATGTCTACTTCGTAAGACCAATAATCATTCTTCCTTATAAACGACAATAAGGACGACTGAAAACAGGGGAAGTCTTACATAAATATGAGAAAGGAAGATATGATGTACCTCGATATGGAGTATGCAATGGCAACCCAATATCAGACCAGAAGTTCTGACAAGACCCATAATGCTTTTTGCAAAATGAATGGGCATTAACATATGTCATATAAAAATATATACATATCTAATCTAAACGACGAAAGTCAAATTGACTGAATGTATATTTCGCTACTCCCTGAGGACAAATAAATTTTGAAAATAAATTTGATCTGTTGTCATAATATGAGTCTAAAATGAGCACAATTGTGGACGTATATTTTATAGAACACACATCATACTATGAAACTTGTTGCTCTAACATAATTAGTAGTAGTATTCTCTTGCAGTATATATGTGCTTTTTACACATTTTATTTCACTGTAAATGATTTGTCATCCTGAATACTCCTAAAATGAGGATGCCATGTACTCTCTGAAACTTATAAAGTTTCAAAGGATTTTCGTCAAAATGAAATCCCTTAATGACTCAAGAAACCAATAAAGCCTGAAGCTTTATCCAACTATGATCCTCATAATAGTCATTGTGAAGATGTAATCCTTCACAGTTTGAACAGAGTTCACCTATTACCAGACAAAATTAACTTGAGCATTTTAATGGACGTTCAAAAGTCCCACATAAATTCGAACAGAGGAATTAATTTGGAACACCAGAAGTGTCCAGAATCGACCAACTTTGGATCGATGTCACCCTGAATTTATGATGCAAGACATCATTAACCAGACAAACCCGAAGATTCTTCAAAAAAGGGTGAAACTCTCATTATCCCATTCAAAAGGGAAAAATGATTACGAGATCATCTCCATTCACGTGGACATTGACTCTCCTCACTTCCTCAAACGAATTTAAGATGATATACTATCATTAGAAGAATGAGACCTTTAGGCCTCTTGAGAGTATTTGAGGGATAAAAGTGGACTCACACACTCCCTACATATGGCTGATGATGTACCTTAGAGTACTCATCTATATATCCTCTTAAAATGGTCATAATCAAAACCTTGTTATCCAACCGCAGTCCAGATTATTATTAATCACAACTGACATACTACCTTACTGGGATATTGGTTGGGCTTTTACTTGCCCTCATACCACCCTCAAAAATGCCGCAGTGGAACTTATTCATCGGGACTAACCATCCTCGATGAATATATTCCGAGATCCCCAAACGGGGGAGGCATTAGAGCACATCTTATAGATGGAGCCTTGACGGGTTCATATCCCTAGTTCTATGCTCAACTTCATTGAAGTCGAGCTTATTGCAGATTTTTGGGATAACACTGGGAAATCAATTATATTTAACAACTAGAAGAAAATTGAACACCCTGAAGCTTTGTGTTCACACCCAGAAATGGGTTATATGTAAATCATTAAAATGATTTAAACGGATTACTTGTCCACTAGAAATCCAGTTGTAGGTGACCATGTGGGAACATGCAAACCATCAGAACGCCTCCTTAGAAACTATTTATATGAGCCTGATCACCTCATATAAACAGTTTCCGAGAACCCCTAACGGGGGAAGCGTTTAGTGCACATCTTATCGATGGAGCCATGATGAGTATACATCCCCATATCACCACTATGTACCATTTAAAACATTAATACCTATGATCTGATTATCATGAATAGAGATGAGATCCTAAAGATCCACACTTATGAAACTGTTAAACAGTTATCAGACATAGCTACTGACAATATAAATATTGTCAAATTCACACATCCCTGCTACTAAAAATCCAGCTAGGATTGACATACCAACTATAATGGATGCAATCTACCAGTAGCAGAAGTGGATATCCTCAATGGATGAGAGGACATACCACGAGACCCTAAAACAATACCACCACAGGAAAGTGAGCTCATCTCCATATCCTCTCCCTTTCCAGAACCTCCGGAAGAGATAAATCTGGAATAGATTGAATAATGTACGTACACGGAGAGGTATTTGGATAAAACACACTTGTCGACGATTACTCACATTCCATTTTGCCATTGATATCGTTCCCAATCTCCGTTTCCTGAAGCAAACACAGAAATTTGGCCAGATTATGTGGAACGAGGCAATAATAAGTTGAGCTGGACCCACTTATGAAATGTGAAGTGTTTGGACCTGAAGTCCTGATATCAAAAGATATCAAACATGTGGGTTACCGAGTATTGTATAAATAAATAAAATCGTATGCCATAAGCAAAAATCTATAGCTTAGAGGTTTATTTCGCAGAAACAAGGAAGTAACCATGTAAGACGAGATTAACTCACTTACAAAATTAATTAAACTGATGCATCAGGCTCCCTGGTCATGATTGCGAAACCCATGCAATTAGCAAAGATAATTTTAGGTTATGTTGCTATGGATGATGTGACAACATACTCTTATGAATAATTATCCTGAATATGAAACCATCATCCTGAAGATGAATTATCATTCTGAAAATGAAACAAGCATCCTGAAGATGAATAATCATCCTGAAGATGAATTATCATCCCGAAGATGAAACCTTCATCCTGAAGATGAATTATCATCCCGAAGATGAAACCATTATCCTGAAGATGAATTATCATCCCGAAGATGAAACTTTCATCCTGAAGATGAATAATCATCCCGAAGATGAAACCTTCATCCCGAAGATGAATAATCATCCCGAAGATGAAACCTTCATCCTGAAGATGAATAATCATCCCGAAGATGAAACCATCATCCTGAAGATGAATAATCATCCCAAAGATGAAACCTTCATCTTGAAGATTGTAACGACTGGTTTTCATGTATCTGGATTTATTATAATATAATATATGTTTTGGTGGATTTTCTCCTCATGCGTGGTTTTCGTCTCCGTGACTTTCATTTTCGCTCGTTTCGTCATGTATTCTTGTTTCTTCCTTAGGATCGTCGATTTTCGAAATATGTCATTCATGACGGACTTCATAACGGTCGTATCTTACTATTAGATCAAGCCTAGGAGTCTTAGGAATCGATCCCGGGGCCCTGCGCTCCGTATCAGAACTTTTGGTGCTTATTAGCCGGTGTAAGAAGGGGCACCGACCGACTAGATGCCGATCTAGTCGGTCGGCAATCCTTCTTGGACCGACTAGTTGGCTTTCTAAATTATTCAGGAGTTACTGTTTATCGTTAATCGGTCTAAGAACGTTGGTTGACCGACTAGGTTGCAAACTAGTCGGTCAGCAATGCTTCTTTAACCGACTAACTCTTCAACTAAATTTTAGTATCTATACTGTTCACTCTTAGTCGGTCTAAGAACGTTCATCGACCGACTAGATGTTAAACTAGTCGGTCAGTATTTGTTCTTCGACCGACTAATTCTAAATCCTATTTTCGTTCAGAAGTTACTGTTTACACTTAGTCGGTCTGCGTTGGTCGACCGACCGACTAGGTGCCAAACTAGTCGGTCAGTGGTTGCTCTTTGACCGACTAATCTGTGGTAAAACCCTAATTTCTGGGCAGCCGCCAGCCCAACCTATTTATACCCCTCCCAAACGTTTTCTTCTTCCTCCACTCGACCTAAAACCCTAAATCCTCCCCCATTGAGCCCCCTTCTACCTCAAGCCCTCATTCCTTCATCCCAAACCCAAGATCCATCATCCAAACTCACCCTCCACTCATTCTACCTCTCATCTTCCCCAAATCTCCATCAAACCCCCAAAATCCCCCAAAAACCCTAGTTCTCCAAACTTCTCCTTTCGTTTCCAGATCTGGTCCTAGGGTTCTCCGGAGTGTTTCTTCCGCCTCCTCACGGTGAGAAATCGATCTCTTGACGTTTTTATAACCTATTTGTATTTTTAAGAAACCCTAATGAAATTTCATGTTGTTTGATGTTTGTTTCCCCATAACAGCGATTTCCCCCGTAGATTAGCATCCGCGAGACGAACCTTCGTAATCGTCATTCCCGGTGCTAGGCAAGTGAAACTTGCCACCTAGGGTTTAGGCCATGCTTTAGGCCATTTGCTTGTTGTAGGCGTAAAAGAGACTAGGCGACGAAATGATACTCGCCTAGGCGCAAATTCCGGAACTAGCTTGACAACGAAGCTAGGACCGTCGTTTTACCATGTTGCACAACTACCATGTCATGTTTAATTTTGATTGACGGTACGCGAATAGATTGCCATCCATGTTGTATGTCGCATTCGTAGCACACGCTACAATACTTGTGTTTCCTGGCTCGTGCTCCAGAAGCGGGCCATGTGTTGGTTGATAGCCAACGCCCGACCTACTAGTTCCGGCTAGGCACCCACTATACGTGGGCATAACCCTATGCCATACGTGTTATTCACACTTCCTGGCTCGTGTCCCAGAAGCGAGCATTCCGTGTTCAGGGGTAATGCCCTGGCTCGACACACTTGGGAGGGGTAGATATAAACGGTCACTTGAGCTTAGGAGTTGGCCCGATCAGCCGCTCTAGCCAACAGGCGGAATCTCTGTGCACGACGTGTTTACTTGACGTGATTTCCTTGACTTGTACTTGAGCACAGCCTGCGGGCAATAGGGCACTCGTTGAGTGATCCCTTGTACTTGTTCCTTGACATTACATGTCACAACTACCACTTGACACTTGCTACTTGTACTCCCGTTTACTTGTCACTTCCCTGCCTTACTTTACTTGCCATGCATCATACAATAATTGCTAGGTTGCTAGTTTACCTTACCTTCAGTTTCCTTGCCCAAGTCTTTTAGACTTGCTGACATGTGCCCTTTACTCTTTTGGGTGACACATGTTAGATCCCGAGCCTGGGTCCTTTGTTGAGGACGAGGTGTTTGCTGACGCCGAGCCCGAGTTTGTGTTTGACGGGGAGTACGTGGACACTGGGGACCAGTCCTAGTGTCTTCGTTGTATTTTCCTTTTGTTTAGACTGTTGTTTTGTTGTCGGTGCGTAGCACCTATACTTTGTTATGTCGTTGCTTTTGTTGGCCTTGTTCTGGGCCTTTAGACTCTTTCTTTTAGCCTGGTGGCTTTTCTGGATGTTGGACTTCTTTTCATGTTGGACAATTTATGAGATATGAGATTTTATTTCAGTCTCTCTCTTTGTGTTATATTGTTGTTCCGTTGTGGTTACAGGGACCTGCTTATGTTTTGTTGACGCTTATCGGGTTTGGGGCTTCACAGCTCCACTCTCGTGCGGACCTTTCACGTCTCACCTCCATTTTAGGGAAGCGGGTCGTGACAGGTTTTGTTGGTGGCCCATGCAGGTCCTTCTGTAACTGCGATTTTTGGAATGGCGATAATAATATTAGAATGTCCAATAAACTAAGTTCGACATCCGAGTCATAAGCTATGAGTCTAATCTGATTCGTTTTCTGTGTCACTAGATGGCAGGAAGACGATTCACCCGTGGTGGGGGTAGTGGTGCGCTCCCTCATGATGAGGAGCCTGAGCGGGAACCCACCAACGGTGAGATGATGCGGATGATGCTCCAGATGATGCAAGTGCAGCAGGGCGTGCTCCTGCAAGTCCAGAATGCTCCACTTGCTCGAGCTGCCCGGGCTCTTCCGGATGCCCCTCGCTCTGAGCCAGGAGCGAAGCAATTTCGGGAGCTGGGTCCCGCATATTTTGATGGGTCTGAGGGTCCTCTAGCTGCCGATGAATGGATTCGGAACATCGAGGACAATCTGAAGATGGCCAAGATCACCCCGGCTGGATGGGTTGATTTGGCGAAGAGGCAACTCAAGGATAATGCTCGGAATTGGTGGGATGCGGAAGAGAAGATGCTGGTGGAACCGATAGCTTGGGTTACCTTTAAGTCCAGGTTTGATGAGGAATTCTTTCCGAAGGCTGCGAAGAAGGAGATGCTACAACGCTTCATTGATCTGAAGCAAGGGAGCTCGACGGTGGACCAGTACCACCAAGAGTTCACTAGGCTGAGTCGGTTCGCGCCGAAGATGGTGCAGGATGCTGATGAGAGGGCTCAGAGGTTCCTGCAGGGACTTGCTTTGGAGCTCCAGAGTTTTGTGTCTTCCTCCGATCTGGACTCTTATCAGAAAGTTCTGGTCGCTGCGAGGAGGCAGAAGCTGAACCTGAGTCAGAGGAGGGGGTCTGTTGTTGGTGCTGGGAAGAGGCCTATGGAGCAGGCCAGGGCGGTGGTTAGGCCTGGTTTCAAGCCTAATCAGCCAGCTCAGTTCAAGAGGCCAGGAGGGCCTATTCAGAAGACTTGCCATTTCTGCGGTAGAACCGGGCATGTCAAGGATCAGTGTAGGAGGTTCCTGGGCCAGTGTGTCGTCTGCGGGGATCCTACCCATGTCATGAAGGATTGTCCGAGGTCGAAGCAGCCTTGGAGGGCACCTGTTGCAGCACAGCCGTTGCAGCAGCGAGCGTCCGTTCCTGCTGGTCGTGGAGCGCCTCTTGTCCCTCAAGGGCAGGCTTTTCGGCAGGCTGTTCCGCCGAGGAGGCAGGCTTTTCTGATGACCGCTGTGGAGAGCGAGGCTGTGGATGAGGTTATCGCAGGTAATCCTCGATCTAGCTGTTACTTTCCTAGCTGGTTTTGATTGCTAGATTGTGTTGTTTGCTTGAACATGGTTGTTTGCTAGACTAGGGTTTGATTGTTAATTGCTTGTTAGGTGTGGTTTTGGTGTGCACATTTCCTGCACGAGTCCTCTTTGACTCTGGTGCATCGATGTGCATTATTTCTCGGAGCTTCGTGGAGAGGCATTCCTTGTCGACGTCCCCTCTTCCCAAGAGTTGGAATATCATTACAGGGAATGGCGTGGTCTCGGTGCATCGTGGTTGTAATTCTTGCTCGTTGGTGGTCTGTGGACATGAGCTCTTCGCTGATTTCATTGTCCACGGCATCATCAACTATGATGCGGTTCTTGGGATGGACTGGCTTGCGAGCTTCTATGCTACGATCGACTGTCGGAGGAAGAAGGTGGTGTTTGAGATTCCCGGACATCCAATGTTTGAGTTCAGTCGTGGTAGCAGTTCGCTTGGTCCTGTCAGGTTTCGGGCCAGGCCAGTGGAGGCTGTGGCTATGCAGATGGAGCTGGAGTGGCCAGCTGTGGTGCGTGATTTTGGTGACGTCTTCCCCGAGGAGATGTCTGGTTTGCCACCTGATCGAGCTTTAGAATTTTCTATCGATCTCATTCCAGGTGCGCAGCCGATTTCGAAGGCGCCGTATCGTATGACACCTGCAAAGTTGGAAGAGTTGCGGAAGCAGTTGGATGAGCTCTTGCAGAAGGGTTATATCAATCCTAGTGTGTCTCCGTGGGGAGCACCGGTGCTGTTGGTGAAGAAGAAGGATGGTTCACGTCGCATGTGCGTGGACTATCGGGAGTTGAATGCGGTGACCATTAAGAATAAATACCCGTTGCCTCGCATCGATGATATTTTTGATCAGCTTGGAGGTTCGAGGGTGTTTTCTAAATTGGATTTGAGGAGTGGTTACCATCAGTTGAAGGTGAAGAAGGATGATGTCCCGAAGACAGCGTTCAGGACGAAGTATGGACACTATGAGTTCGTGGTTATGCCTTTCGGCGTAACTAACGCACCCGCAGTTTTCATGAATCTGATGAACCTAATTTTCTACGACTTTTTGGATAAGTTTGTCGTTATCTTTATTGACGACATTCTGATCTATTCGAAGTCGGAGGAAGAGCATGCCTCGCACTTGAGGACGGTATTGGAGATCTTGAGAAAGCATCGTTTGTATGCTAAGTTTTCGAAGTGCGAGTTTTGGCTGGATAGAGTTGCTTTTCTCGGGCATGTGGTGACTGGAGATGGTATTTCAGTGGATCCCGAGAAGATTAGGGCCATCAGAGAGTGGCCTGTTCCGTCGTCTGCATCTGAGATTCGGAGTTTCCTTGGACTTGCTGGTTACTATCGGCATTTCATTAAGGACTTTTCCCGTATTGCTGAGCCGATGACCAGGTTGACACGGAAGGATGTCCCTTTCGTTTGGTCGGGTGATTGCGAGAGTGCTTTTGGTGTTCTGAGAGAGCGTTTGATGACTGCCCCTATTCTTGTTGTGCCTGATCGCAGCGGTGAATTTGAGATCTTTTGCAATGCTTCTGGCAAGGGCCTCGGTTGTGTGTTGCATCAGCATGGGCATGTTGTGGCGTATGCGTCTCGTCAGCTTAAGGTTCATAAGAAGAATTATCCGACACATGATTTGGAGTTGGCTGCTGTTGTGTTTGCTCTTAAGATTTGGAGGCACTTCCTGCTGAGTGAGAAAGTGAAGATTTTCACCGATCACAAAAGCTTGAAGTATATTTTCACTCAGAAGGAGCTCAACATGCGACAGCGTCGATGGTTGGAGCTTATGGCGGATTATGATATTGATTTGCAGTATCACCCTGGCAAGGTGAATGTGGTCCCTGATGCACTGAGTAGGCTTCCAGCGGTGATGATTTTGACCTCGCAGTGGAGATTGCAGCAGGATTTTTGCGAGTCTGGTGTGGAGATTGTTCTTCCTGGGGAGGCTTCTTCGTTGATGTACATGCAGGTACAGTCAACGATCGTGGATCGGATTAAGGCTGGCCAGGCTGAGGATCCGAAGCTGGTAAAGGTTCGGGAGCAGGTGGAAGCCAGTCTGCGGACTGACTTTTTGATTCATGAGGATGGCTCGCTGAGGTTTGGGGCCAGGTTGTGTGTGCCAGCTGGGGATATCAGAGAGGAATTGATGGTGGAGGCACACAGTTCGCCGTATTCTGTGCATCCTGGTGGCACCAAGATGTACCAGGATCTTCGTCTGAATTATTGGTGGCATGGTATGAAGAGAAGTGTGGCTCGGAGTGTAGCCACGTGCTTGGTTTACCAGCAAGTAAAGGCGGAGCATCAGCGTACGGCCGGGTTGCTACAACCGCTTCCGATTCCGGAGTGGAAGTGGCAACACATCACTATGGATTTCGTGACTGGACTACCTCGGAGTCCGAAGCAGAATGACGCGATTTGGGTGATCGTAGATCGATTGACCAAATCTGCGCACTTTATTCCATTCCGAGTGGGACAGTCCATTGAGGCGCTGGCGAGGAGATATATGGAGGTAAATTCTTTTACACTCCGTTTCATTTCCTTTTCCTAGTTGGATAGTGATGTAACGTGAATCGTGTAGGAGGTTGTGCGACTTCATGGAGTCCCCGTGAGTATCGTGTCGGACAGAGACACGAGGTTCACATCTCAGTTCTGGCAGAGTTTGCAGAAGAGTTTGGGTACGCGTCTGAGTTTCAGCACGGCATACCATCCGCAGACGGATGGCCAGTCCGAGAGGACGATTCAGATTTTGGAAGACATGCTGAGGGCGTGCATGTTGGATTTCAAGGGTTCGTGGGAGGACCATCTACATCTGGTGGAGTTTTCTTACAACAACAGCTTCCAGGCGAGTATTGGCATGGCGCCTTTCGCCGCTCTTTATGGGAGGAAATGTCGATCGCCATTGAGTTGGGATGACGTTGGTGATCGGGAGCTGTTGGGACCTGAGATGATTGTGGAGGCCGTGGATATTGTCAGGAATATTCGGGAGAGGTTGAGAATTGCTCAGGACCGTTTTAAGCATTGGGCGGATGCTAAACGTCGTCCTTTGGAGTTTCAGCCGGGCGACCATGTGTTCTTGAAGATTTCCCCGAATCGCGGTGTGATTCGTTTCGGGAAGCGAGGGAAGTTGAGCCCGCGATACATTGGACCGTTTGACATTTTGGAGAGGGTTGGCGAGGTAGCTTATCGCTTGGCCTTGCCGCCATTTTTGGAAGGAGTTCACAATGTTTTCCATGTGTCGCAGCTTCGTCGATACATTAGCGATCCATCTCATGCTGTGGATTTTTCGGAGATTACCGTTCGCCCCGATATGACGTATGACCAGCATCCAGTGCAGATTCTGGACAGGCGTCAGAAATCGCTTCGGAACAAGATTGTCAATCTTGTGAGGGTGATGTGGCGACACGGCTCACCTGGAGAGTCTACTTGGGAGAATGAGGATGAGATGCGAGAGCGTTTCCCACTTTTGTTTCCGGACACGTGAGTGTTTGGAAATTCCGAGGACGGAATTTTTCTTAAGTTGGGGAGGATGTAACGACTGGTTTTCATGTATCTGGATTTATTATAATATAATATATGTTTTGGTGGATTTTCTCCTCATGCGTGGTTTTCGTCTCCGTGACTTTCATTTTCGCTCGTTTCGTCGTGTATTCTTGTTTCTTCCTTAGGATCGTCGATTTTCGAAATATGTCATTCGTGACGGACTTCATAATGGTCGTATCTTACTATTAGATCAAGCCTAGGAGTCTTAGGAATCGATCCCGGGGCCTCGCGCTCCGTATCGAAACTTTTGGTGCTTATTAGCCGGTGTAAGAAGGGGCACCGACCGACTAGATGACGATCCAGTCGGTCGGCAATCCTTCTTGGACCGACTAGTTGGCTTTCTAAATTATTCAGGAGTTACTGTTTATCGTTAATCGGTCTAAGAACGTTGGTTGACTGACTAGGTTGCAAACTAGTCGGTCAGCAATGCTTCTTTAACCGACTAACTCTTCAACTAAATTTTAGTATCTATACTGTTCACTCTTAGTCGGTCTAAGAACGTTCATCGACCGAATAGATGTTAAACTAGTCGGTCAGTATTTGTTCTTCGACCGACTAATTCTAAATCCTATTTTCGTTCAGAAGTTACTGTTTACACTTAGTCGGTCTGCGTTGGTCGACCGACCGACTAGGTGCCAAACTAGTCGGTCAGTGGTTGCTCTTTGACCGACTAATCTGTGTTAAAACCCTAATTTCTGGGCAGCCGCCAGCCCAACCTATTTATACCCCTCCCAAACGTTTTCTTCTTCCTCCACTCGACCTAAAACCCTAAATCCTCCCCCATTGAGCCCCCTTCTACCTCAAGCCCTCATTCCTTCATCCCAAACCCAAGATCCATCATCCAAACTCACCCTCCACTCATTCTACCTCTCATCTTCCCCAAATCTCCATCAAACCCCCAAAATCCCCCCAAAACCCTAGTTCTCCAAACTTCTCCTTTCGTTTCCAGATCTGGTCCTAGGGTTCTCCGGAGTGTTTCTTCCGCCTCCTCACGGTGAGAAATCGATCTCTTGACGTTTTTATAACCTATTTGTATTTTTAAGAAGCCCTAATGAAATTTCATGTTGTTTGATGTTTGTTTCCCCATAACAGCGATTTCCCCCGTAGATTAGCATCCGCGAGACGAACCTTCGTAATCGTCATTCCCGGTGCTAGGCAAGTGAAACTTGCCACCTAGGGTTTAGGCCATGCTTTAGGCCATTTGCTTGTTGTAGGCGTAAAAGAGACTAGGCGACGAAATGATACTCGCCTAGGCGCAAATTCCGGAACTAGCTTGACAACGAAGCTAGGACCGTCGTTTTACCATGTTGCACAACTACCATGTCATGTTTAATTTTGATTGACGGTACGCGAATAGATTGCCATCCATGTTGTATGTCGCATTCGTAGCACACGCTACAATACTTGTGTTTCCTGGCTCGTTCTCCAGAAGCGGGCCATGTGTTGGTTGATAGCCAACGCCCGACCTACTAGTTCCGGCTAGGCACCCACTATACGTGGGCATAACCCTATGCCATACGTGTTATTCACACTTCCTGGCTCGTGTCCCAGAAGCGAGCATTCCGTGTTCGGGGGTAATGCCCTGGCTCGACACACTTGGGAGGGGTAGATATAAACGGTCACTTGAGCTTAGGAGTTGGCCCGATCAGCCGCTCTAGCCAACAGGCGGAATCTCTGTGCACGACGTGTTTACTTGACGTGATTTCCTTGACCTGTACTTGAGCACAGCCTGCGGGCAATAGGGCACTCGTTGAGTGATCCCTTGTACTTGTTCCTTGACATTACATGTCACAACTACCACTTGACACTTGCTACTTGTACTCCCGTTTACTTGTCACTTCCCTGCCTTACTTTACTTGCCATGCATCATACAATAATTGCTAGGTTGCTAGTTTACCTTACCTTCAGTTTCCTTGCCCAAGTCTTTTAGACTTGCTGACATGTGCCCTTTACTCTTTTGGGTGACACATGTTAGATCCCGAGCCTGGGTCCTTTGTTGAGGACGAGGTGTTTGCTGACGCCGAGCCCGAGTTTGTGTTTGACGGGGAGTACGTGGACACTGGGGACCAGTCCTAGTGTCTTCGTTGTATTTTCCTTTTGTTTAGACTGTTGTTTTGTTGTCGGTGCGTAGCACCTATACTTTGTTATGTCGTTGCTTTTGTTGGCCTTGTTCTGGGCCTTTAGACTCTTTCTTTTAGCCTGGTGGCTTTTCTGGATGTTGGACTTCTTTTCATGTTGGACAATTTATGAGATATGAGATTTTATTTCAGTCTCTCTCTTTGTGTTATTATTGTTGTTCCGTTGTGGTTACAGGGACCTGCTTATGTTTTGTTGACGCTTATCGGGTTTGGGGCTTCACAGCTCCACTCTCGTGCGGACCTTTCACGTCTCACCTCCATTTTAGGGAAGCGGGTCGTGACAAAGATGAATAATCATCCCGAAGATGAAACCATCATCCCGAAGATGAATAATCATCCCGAAGATGAAACCATCATCCTGAAGATGAATAATCATCCAGAAGATGAATAATCATCCAGCAGATGAATAATCATCCAGTAGATGAATTACCATCCAGAAGATGAAATTATCATCCAGTCGATGAAGAAACATGGAAAATTACAATCCACCAATACACCTACTGGTTGTATGGATGCACATTAAGACCCCTTCCGTTCGCTGGAAGAGGGGAAGGATATCCTAGGTCCTGAAGTGCCTTACTCAAATGTCTTTTGTACACTCCTTTATCTGGCAGTAAACCCTTTAACCAGATACAGTGAAGCGCCTGCAGCGCACCACTGGACCAGAGATATGTAGCTTCTGCGCTATCTCCAAGGGTCAAGGATCATCCAACATGTTAAATGTATTTGCAGATACAAGTTACAGATCATCGCGATGACTGCACCAAAGAAGTGACCAGCTCCTGGAGACCAGCAAAGCATGCTTCCAAGGCAACATCAATCCCACCATCCCGAGAGGCTCATCAATCTAAGAAGCAAATCATAAGTACGCACAGCCAGGTCCTGCAGTACCTCGCAAACACAATGACGACTGGGTCAGAGACGTGGTGCTACCTACCGAGCCTGCAGACAACTCCTCTTCAGAAGAGATCCCTCAGATTCAGTAGCTGCCATAGACGAGCGATACTTGTATAGATGAGCGATGTATTGTATAGGTGAGCGATGCCTTGTACTTTGTACTTATTATCGGAACACTGTAAGAGATTGATGTATAGTTGCCTAGGAGATCTGCAAGCCTGCAGCTTGTACAGATCAGGGAGAGTCAAATGTAGTGTTGTACTCTTTTCCCTTGGCTATTGGTTTTTCCCACTGGGTTTTTCATAGCTAAAGGTTTTAACGAGGCAACCTCATTGACTCTGGATCCAGAAGTATCCACCCCCTAAATACTTCCACTAATCAGGGGAAGTTACGGAAACTGTACTCTTTTTCCTTGGCTATTGGTTTTTTCCACTGGGTTTTCCATAGCTAAAGGTTTTAACGAGGCAGTTATCCCTAACTTAGGATCCAGAAGTATCCACATCTAGTGATATCCATCGATCAGGGGAAGTTACAGAGACTTGTACTCTTTTCCCCTAGCCATTGGTTTTTCCCACTGGGTTTTCCTTGGCAAAGGTTTTAACGAGGCAAGTACTCTTAAAACTTGGGATCCAGAAGTATCCATAGACCCAAGATCAGATAAGCTCTATGAACCCTGAAGCGTTCATCGCGGCTTACAACAATGGATGGATAAGGGGAAGTGTTATAAACGGGCTTTTGGAGGCCCAACCCGTTAGTGGGTATCCACCCATTATGTAACCCTATTACTATAAATACAGGGCTACGGGGTTCCGTAGCCGTCATGGTTTATAACAGATACATGGTTGTTTCGGGTGTTCTCTCCATAGTACAATCGGGTTGAAAAGGTTCAAGGAGTGGAGAGGGAGAATTTGCAACATGTATCCGGATCCACATCTAGAAGATATGATTGGTATGGGATTGGAGACGAAGCGGCCGTGACTCAACTGGAATGAGCGCAATGGGGGAACATATAACCGCAGATCTTTCACACAACTACTTGTCAAAAGATCGTGGTTAGGCCCAGTCTAATCTTCTTCAATGCTAAAGTCAATCTAGATAAGGGCAAACCCAAGATAATTACGACCAATTTGTTGGGAGACCACTCTGCAATTCCCTTATATATAGTGGAAGGTAAGGGGTGAATCGATGAACTCCATGGATCAGCTGTCTTTGTATGAGAACTGAACGGATGGACTTAAATGATTGCCGCATCCGAGTGTAAGATGTGAATAGACGAGCTCAAGGAATGAACTGTACAGGTATTAGGTATAGTGATCCGGGCTTACAAGCTTTAGCATGCCTTATTTATGGATGGTGTCAGGATATCTGTAGACGGTAAGTAGAAACTATAAGGGGGAGGGTGAACAGTGTCTACGAAATAATCAAAACCCTCTTGAAAATTCTACCTAAGTTTACAATTAGTGTTACCTAATTTAAACTCAATCATCAAAAATTATAACTTGCAATAGAGAATGCAGCGGAAATAGAACTTGCAAGGTATAAATCACAATACAGAAAAATAGAACAAGCGCAAACACAAAGATATACACTGGTTCAAGTATCTCGTGCCCTAATCCAGCACCCAAGTTTCACTTGGCTAGTTCCACTATTTCAACAGATATTACAACACCTTTTTCCAAGAGGATTTACAACTTAACACCTCACACTTGAGGATTTTCTATTTACAATAAAGTTGATTCAATTACCTATAGCCTTTGCTTGATGCTCTTGTAGATGTGTGTAACTACAGGAGACGACTTGATCTCAAAAGATAAGAACTTTGGCTTTGTGAGATTAAGGATTTTGGCCAATTATAGATAGAACACTTTGGAGATCTTTAGCCAAGAGAAAGAGTGTTTCTTTTGAAAACTTTGAGCATAAAAACTTGTTCTCTTTTCAAAATGATCTTAAATTGTGCATTAAAAATCTGAACTACCCCAAATTTATAGAGAAACATTCGATTCCAAACAGTTGATCAAAATGCTCCTCCAATGGCTAGTTCAACGGCAGAAAAAATATGACTGTTGTAGCTAGCTGGCACTGACTGGTCAACCATTGTACTCTTACTGGTCGACCAGTCAGACTATACTGGTTGACCTACTGGCAGTGCCACTTCTTTCTGAGAGCAACCAATGTACATTGGTCGACTACAGTTCATTGACTGGCCGACCAATTTTCTGATACGCAGATACAACTCAGAAAATTTTGGGATTTTCTATCTAAATCATTTCGAATCAATTTTAAAATATTTTTGCGTATTTCTAAGTGTGATGAGCTTCAACCAAGGCTTTAACATGCTAAGACAAGGAAAAAGAGGGGGAAAAGTAAAAGAGAAATAGCCTAAAACCCTCAAATCTCTAGCTTTCTTTTTTCAATATTATTTAGCTTTCGTCAACTCTTCCAAAGCATCCAAATCCTTAGCCATACATCAAACATATTATGTTTCATCTTCAAGGCTTAGGGAGTTGTAATCTTAGTGCTTCAAAGTGTAAACCTCAAGAAGGAGGTGTTACTCTCAAGAGGAGAGGTGTTGTATTGCTCTCATTGGAGAGGTTCTCTCAAGAGGAGATGTGTGGTCTTGTGGAGACATGTTAGTCTATTCACAGACTTGTAGTGAAGTGGATGTGTTGTAACTATTCGAGGAATAGTAGATTTGTCCGTGGTGGACATGAGGCTGGATGTAGGGCATGGGATGCCTGAACCTGGTAAATCATTGTGTTTACGATTGCCTAGTCTGGTTTGCATTTCTCTATCCCTTTGTCTCTTTATCTTGCATACTTGTGTTTTTGTTCCGATGTGCTTAATTCCATACTTGCAAGATAGGATGTTGATTAAGATTCAATTAGGTTACTCTAATTGAAGTCTCAGGTAGAATATTAGAGGGAATAATTTTAAGTACTTATTTTATTTGTTAAATACTATTCACCCCTAGTGTTATATTTGCCATCTCAGGGATCCAACACGTGGTATCAGCAATGTGCACTAGTCAACCACAGTTCATTAACTGGTCGACCAGTTTTCTGATACACAGATACATCTCAGAACACTCTAGGATTTTCTATCCAAATCATTTTAAAACAATTTTAAAATATATTTTGTGAGCTCCTAACTATGTGTGAGCTTCAACCAAGGTTTTAACATGTTAAGACAAAAAAGAGGAAGAAAAAAGGGGAAATAGCCCAAAACCCTTAAAGCTCTAGCTTTCTTTCTTCAAACTTATTGAGCTTTCTTCTACTCTGCCAAAGCCTAAATCATATAAAGTAGAAATCCAAATCTCTCACCACAAATCAAATATATTTTGTTTCATCTTCAAGGCTTAAGGAGTTGTAATCTTTGTGCTTCAAAGTGTAAACCTCAAGAAGGATGTGTTGCTCTCAAGAGGAGAGATGTTGTATTGCTCTCATCAGATAGGTGCTCTCAAGATGAGAGGTGTTGTATTGCTCTCATGGAGACGTGTCGGTCTATTCATAGACTTGTGGTAAAGTGGACATGTTGTAACTATTCGAGGAAAAGTGGATTTGTCCTGGGGCGGATGTAAGGCTGGATGTAGGGCACGAGGTGTCTGAACTAAGGTAAATCATTGTGTGTGTGATTGCCTTGTCTGGTTTGCATTTCTCTATATCCCTTTATCTTTTTATATTGTGAACTTGTGTTTATGTTCCGCTGTGCTTAATTCTATACTTGCAAGATAAGTAGTAGATTAAGATTCAATTAGGTTACTCTAATTGAAGTCTTAGGTAGAATATTAGAGGGAATATTTATAAGTAGTGATTTTATTTGTTAAATACTATTCTCCACATAGTGTTCTATTTGCCATCTCAAGGATCCAACACGTGGTATCAGAGAGCAATCAATGTGCACTTGTCAACCACGGTTCATTAACTGGTCGACCATTTTTTGATACGTACATACAACTCAGAGAACTCTAGAATTTTCTATATAAATCATTTTAAAACAATTTTAAAATATTTTGTGTATATTTATAAGTGTGTGAGAGAGTTTCAACCAAGACTTTAACAAGCTAAGACAAAGAAAAAGAAAATTACATCAAAGATAAATTTTACAATGAAAACCATGATGAACCTTTTGACTCTCCAAGCTCTTTGTCTTGCTCCTCTTTGATTCATGGCCTTGTTGAGCTCATTATAGCTATGAATGAATCCTTGATTAGCTTCATATACATATACTCATATATTATATGACATGTTTGCTCATCATCAAAACTATACGGGTTGACTCAATATCCTAACAGATGGTAGCTTGGTATTTATAGCATTTATAATGGGACAAATTAGTAATTTCATAGCTGATGGGATAGCTTTGATCGATGTGACACCCCAGCTGGTTGATCTATGGATCAGTCCCATCTCTATGCAGGCCTTGTCTTCAGCCTTCCTCATGGGCTTGGAGTGTTGGTGAATTTTAGTTGTGTTAAGTATTGACTTCCCCATACTTGGTTTTGATGATGAACAAACATAAAAACTTGTGACTAATCCCCTCCATGCAGTTAATTCATTGCCTAATCAAATCATGAAGATCAATTGCAATGAATGTCAATCACGGTCAATCAAAGACTCAAAGAGATGATTGGGTGATTAAGATAAAGAAAGAAGCTTCAAAGACTTCAAGTTCAATCAAGAGAAAGAGAAGAAGCCAAACTTATTGCACATCTTTTTCTTCTTCTGTTTTCTTTCTCTTAGAATGTAGCCTTGAAATAGAGTTAACTTGGAGCACACTCACACCACTCAATCTATCCTATGAATCCCTTAGAATTCATTTCCTAGGAATCTTATTCATAAAATTCTTAAATATGAATTCTGCTTATATGACAGCCGACTGCTGCCCAAAAGTCAGGCGCATGTCTCTATACAGGCGCATGTGATTTGTTCATCAGTCGTCCGGAGTGCACACACTTTTACTTAGTTTTTTCGCTTTCGCTCTTACTTCTAAACATGTGACTACTGTACAAAGTACATGCGCATGTCTATAGATCAGTCGCCTGTTACTAGTGAGTCAGTCGCATGTATCATCTTGCCCAAAGATCCCTATTTTATCAACTTATGCACTTGTGATTTCAGGCACTATATGTTGGTTTTACATGCGCCTGCCCATGGCACTGGCGCTTATATATTCCACTACAGTCGCATGTCCATCCATTGCCCAACTTCTTGATTTGGTCAAGTTATGCACTTGTGCACACATGCGCTGAATGTTGGTTTTCGAGTCGCCTGCCCATGGCACAGGCGCCTGTGGAAACCACATCAGTCGCTTGTCCATTGATTACCCAGATTCTTGAATTTGTCAACTTACGCACTTCTGTCACACAGACGTGTGCAGTGGGTTTTCCAGGTGCCTGCTTATTTTCAGGCGCCTGTCTATCCTTCAGTAGACGACTGCCCTACGTGGTAATACCGTTTGAATTCTCTCTTACCCTATGACACAGTGCAGTAGGCGCATATTGAGTCTTCATCAGTCACCTGTCCTGGCTATTAAATTAATCTGTTGGTCAATCAAAGATGGATTTTGAAAGTGGTTTTGGGTAATCTGTTGGGGGCTTTGAGAGAGAGCTTATAAATAGGCCTTTTACTGATCCATTGGATAACTCTTGGAACCCTTATAACTCTATTTCTTCATCTCTCAAGCTTTCAATCTCTCATTCTCTCTTGCTCTCCAACCTAGACTCCAAGTTCAAATTTTCTAGGCATCTGGTAGGGACAAGTTGAGGTGCTCATCTCTTCATTGAATAGACCACAACACACTCCATACTCTTGCTCCTTCAAGTTCTACTTAAAGGCATATGTGTTTGTAAGTGTGTATTTCAATTTCATAACTCTTTCGTTAAATTGGTTTTGCTCTCAGTTTGTGAGAGTTTTTGCTTGATCTCAGGTTGTTGGAATCAAGGTCATCAATCTTGTGTATTGATTACACTTATAGGGTTGCTACAAATAGGTTGAAAAGAAAACTCAAGCTATGGTATTAGCTTGAGTATCCGAGTGGTATCCCAGGTGGTAGGGACATATGATTACCGGGAACAAGTCGATTTGACTTGGATAATTTGAACCCTTGAACTTATTGTGCTTGCTTGTTCTAATTGTTGTTTCACATTATTTCTGCTTTTTTTGTTGGATATGATTTTAATTAGACGTAATTTCTCGTTAATTTTATAAACTCTATTCAACACCCTTTCTAGTGTTTTCCTTATAGCACATGGTCCTTACAATTGGTATCCGAGCGTAAGATTAAACTATGACATCCAACAACAATAACGTTCCTCCACTACTTCCTACAACAATCATGATCGTGATGGTGCTTCATCGAAGTTTGAAGGCCAATCTATGGTTCGTCCATTGCGCTTCAATGACACAAATTTTAGCTATTAGAAATGCCAGATGGTGACATTCCTTAGGAGTGCTTCTCTATGGAGAATCCTCCATAAGGAGTGCGTAGAGCCTACAGAAGAGGACTACGACAAATGGACACCCGTCGAGAAGTCCGTAGAGGTGAACAACACCAAGGCAATGAACGTTCGTCATTATGCTTTGGAGCCCGATGAGTTCAATAAGGTATGCACATGTAAGAGTGCACATCAAA
The DNA here is from genome assembly GCA_030789695.1 of Scilla litardierei. Lineage (NCBI taxonomy): Eukaryota > Viridiplantae > Streptophyta > Magnoliopsida > Asparagales > Asparagaceae > Scilla > Scilla litardierei. The sequence continues at coordinate 101,296,485 of CM061137.1, read as the reverse complement.
TTTGAAACCATCTTATTGTTATTCATGAAGGGACCAACAAGGTAAACCTTTCAAAGTTATATGTTACCGTGCAAAATTACGATATGTTTCAAATGCAGGAAGATGAGAAAATTGCTTCGATGTGTGCTTGCTTCACCAACATCACCAATGAGCTTTAAGCTCTTGGAAAGACGTACACTCAACAAGAAAAGGTGAGGAAGATCATCATATCAATGACCTCGAAATGGGAAAGAAAAACGATAGCGATTGAAGAGGTCAATGACATGCAAAGCTACATCATGGTGAACCTCATCAGTACACTTTTGTCATATGAAGTGAGAAGGGAAAACCACTTGAAAATAAGGGGAATGATGAAGCCAATGAAGGCAAAGAAGAAAGCAATAGCATTCAAAGCCATTTCTTCATCCTTCGAAAGTGATGAGTCCGGTGATGAGTTGGACTTGGAAACTATGGCGCTTATGGCGAAGACGTTCCAACGCTTCTTCCACAAAGGTAAATTTCCATCTAAATCTAAATTTGATTCCACTAACTCATGTCCTATTTGTTATAAGTGCAACTAACCGGGGCACATCAATAAGGATTGCCCAATGCAAAGGAACAAAGAGAAGTTGAAAGCCCCAAAATACAACAAGTCCGACAAGTACAAGAAGAACAAGAAGAAAGGACTTGTAGGCACTTTCGATGACTCGATCGAAGATTCATCAAGTGAATCTGAGGATAAGAAGGATGAGAGTGCACACATGTGTTTCATGGCACGTGACGATGCATCCTCCGATGAGAGCTCCAGTGAAAGCGAAGAACCCGATGTAACCATGGATGAGCTTAGAATTGCAAATGAGGAATTATTTTCTAAATACCAAAATCTTATTCATAAATATATTAAGTCTAAGGAGATAAATGCTAGTAAGTCATCCATGCCATCCATCACCAACAATGACACCATTGTTGAATCACTAACCCTTGAGAAAGCTACTTTGCTTACTCAAAATGGATCATTGAGAAATGAGGTTGAATCCTCGTGAGATTCAAAATCTTCAATCTCAAAACACGAGTTGTATTGAGAATGAAACTCTCAAAACCCAAGTGCACGAGCTCACCACACTTGTGTCCACCTTGGACACAACCATTTCTTCTCTTGAGAAGAAATATGAGCTCATTTCCTCTAATGTTGAAAGATTCAACAAAGAGAAAGGAAAATGGGATGATTTGCTTTCAAATCAACTACCGGCTAACCATCATGTTGGAATTGGTTATTCGAAGGTAAATGCATCTAATGCACGCACCACCTATAGTGGTGTCACTGTAGATTTTGTGAGTCCAACCTCATGTGTATCAACAAGTGGTGATCACAACACATTGGGTAGCAAAACTACCAAGAATGTCACCACTTCTCACACTCCCCCGTTTGCAAAGAAATCCACCAAGGGTGAAAATCAAAAGAAGGGACATGCTTTCATGTACACCAACACACACACACGTAGGAACACTCTTACTTCACATGTGAACACATATGATGAATTCTATTCCCCACACCCACGAACACGTGCAAACCAACACATGAGATATACTCATGCATGTGCTCCTCCACATACATATGCTCACACACCTCATCGACATATGTATGCTCATCCATTTGCACGACATCATATACATGCTCCTTATGCTTCTCATGACCATTATATGTCTCATGCATATCCTCCACCATTTTCATATGCTAGATCATATCCATATACGTTTCATGCACCACATAGAAACCAACCACATGTGCATGCAACTAAGAAAAAGACTCCCAAAACATACACTGTTTGGTGTCCTAAAGACACTAGCATACATAATAGGAATTCTTATATGAAATCCTATTTTAAGAATGTAATAAATTGTGATGATTATGTTAGGAAGCCAAAGTCCACTTGGACTTGGTTTCCAAAGGGATAATTGACGTGCGTTTATATTTTATATATTCACGCACGTCTTCTTAGTGCTTTTCCGTTGTTTTCCGTCGTCCCGTACACTTTTCTTTTGTGTTTTTTGTATCTTTTAACTTTCTCCGTGTTTTTATGTAAATGTAGGAGATTGCCAACATTGGGGATGTATAAAGAAGATATCATGAGTCCCCAGAGCAACGGGAGGAGTCACGCGTGATCCAGAGGGCCAAACATCGAAGAATACTAAGTTTCAGCCCTCAACCGATCGGGTGGACAGAGCCACCCGATCGGTTGATGCATGTGTATCCGACCCGGACGGAGTTGAAGTGAAGAGCAGCTCAACCGATCGGTTCAGTGATCGGGTGAGATCGACAGAGCTCTCTGTCATTTGGAGCTTAATTCCAACCGATCGGGTGATATCTCACCCGATCGGTTCATCTGAAGCTGAAAATTCCCAATTCACGACCTGGTCACACCACCCGCTCAGCTCAGCATCCGGTTGATACATCTGAAGCCCGATGGCCAAAGCTACTGTCAGCTCACCCGTGTTGAATATTGGACTCCCCGGATTTGGTTTTGATGATGAGCAAACATAAATAATTCATGAACTAACAATTTGTGAGCGCAGTATTGGAGATCGTCGCCAAATTCACGAGAACATTCAAAGCGACATCTCAACACTTCTCAAAGCTCGTATTCATGCCTAAAGCTTCGTTGAAGCTCTTGCGCCGTTTTGGAAGTTATGAAGAATTAATCGAAGCTCTCGAAGACCGTTTATTAAGGTTTTATTTATAGTCTTTTAGCTTCGATTTATACAATGTTAAGCCTTGAGTATATATTACGTTTCTATCTTCTTAACGCTCATATCGTAGCTCTAGGATCCTAGTACAAGTTCACTCTAACTCCCTCGAAGCGTCGCGCTTCGATTCGGACTTATTTGTGCATGTTAGTTGGTACAAGAAGAAGTACCGACCGACTAGATGGTGATCTAGTCGGTCAGCAACTCTTCTTGGACCGACTAGTTTGATTCCTTAATTTCTTGGACTTTACTGTTTACAGTTAGTCGGTCTACGTTGACTCACCGACCGACTAGTTTGTGAACTAGTCGGTCAGTGATGCTTCTTTGACCGACTAGTTGTGACTTACTGTTCATACTAAATTTCTCCTAAGCTACTGTTTATCGTTAGTCGGTCTAAGAACGTTTGGTGACCGACTAGTTGACAATCTAGTCGGTCAACTTTTGTTCTTGGACCGACTAAGTCAATTTGTATTCAGACTATTTCATTTTGCCTCTTAGTCGGTCTACGTTCACTGACTGACCGACTAGTTGTGCAACTAGTCGGTCAGAATGTCTTCTTGGACCGACTAGATTTCTAGGTCTGAATTTCTATCTCTTCTCAGTTCCTCACTTAGTCGGTCCATGTTGTTTGACTGATCGACTAGTTGATGAACTAGTCGGTCAGTGGTTGTTCTTTGACCGACTAGTTTTCTCAGATTTCTATCCGTTGGGAATTGACCTAACTTGTTTTTATGGGACCCTATAAATACGAACCTAGGTCATTTCTATCTAGGTTAGAGCTGCCATTAAGAGATTCATTGAGATCAAAAGAGATAGCCATTCTCACTCTTTTCCAAAGCTCTCTTCCTCACAAGAAACCCATTCTCTCACATTCTAGATCTAGAATCCATCTTGAGAGAAGCTTGTTCTTGGTGAGCCCTTCAAGCCCTAGCTTGAATCAAGTCTCCAAATCACTCCTAGGCACCTATTGCTGGTCATTTCCTTGGTGCTAGGTCTTGGTGACTTCATCTTCCTCAAATCCTTCCTTTCACCTATTGGGTAAGAAAAACTCAAGGTATAGGATTTTGTGGTAAGATTGTTTATTTCATATAAACTCTTTTATATTGCTTATTGGTTCTCTCGGTTGTGAGAGAAGGTTGTGATCCCGGGTTGTGGGATTCACTATTGCCATTGCATGTATGATTTGATCTTGTGAAGGTTTTTCACAAGATATTCATAGTGGAAAACTTGGGCACACGCGGCACCGGCGGCAATATATTCCGCCTCGGTGGTTGAAAGTGATACGGAATTTTGCTTCTTGGAAAACCAAGAGACAAGAGAATTTCCTATAAAATGGCAAGTGCCACTAGTACTTTTCCTGTCGGATTTGCATCCCGCATAATCGGCATCACTATATGAGATTAACTCATATGTGCTAGATCTCGGATAAAGTAATCCAAAATCTAAAGTGTAACTTAGATAGCGAAAAATACGCTTTACCGCTACTAAGTGAGACTCCTTAGGTTGAGACTGATAACGAGCACATATACATACGGCAAACATAATATCGGGCCTACTTGCGGTAAGATAAAGCAAACTACCAATCATACCTCGATATAAACGAATGTCTACATCCTTACCGCCCGTATTCTTGTCAAGATGCGTAGTCGTGCTCATTGGAGTCTTTTTCCCGGAGGCATTCTCCATTCCAAATCGCTTTAGCAACTCCACCGTGTACTTCGTTTGGTGGATGAAGATTGCATCGTTCATTTGGCGAATTTGGAGACCTAAGAAATATTTGAGTTCGCCCATGTGGCTCATCTCAAATTGTTCCTTCATAACATTAGAAAACTCTTCGCAAAGAGTGAAGTTAGTAGCACCGAAAATGATATCATCAACATAAATTTGTACTAATAAAATATCATTATTCGCATGCTTAATAAAAAGTGTTGAATCGGCTTCGCCCATTTTAAAATTCAAATCCAAAAGAAAATTCTTTAGGCGATCATACCAAGTTCGAGGAGCTTGTCTCAAACCATAAAGAGCTTTCTTTAGTTTAAAAACGTGATTTGGAAATTTTTCATTTATGAAGCCCGGAGGTTGAGAAACGTAAACTTCCTCAACTACATCTCCGTTTAAAAATGCACTTTTAACATCCATTTGAAATAATTTAAAATTCTTATGGCATGCAAAAGACAAAAGTAATCTAATTGATTCTAATCTAGCTACCGGAGCGAAGGATTCTTCGAAATCAATACCTTCCTCTTGTCGATAGCCTTGAGCTACTAACCGAGCTTTGTTCCGGACGACGACTTGGTTTTCGTCGGTTTTGTTCTTGAAAATCCACTTTGTCCCTATGACGGTGTGGTTCTTCGAAGGCAATGGAACAAGCTCCCACACTTCATTCCTCTCGAATTGAATGAGCTCCTCCTCCATGGCAAGGATCCAAGCACTATCTTCGCATGCTTCAACTATATTCTTTGGCTCTATCGATGAGGCAAAGGCACAATTGGCGAAGTGGTGAACTTGCGATCTTGTCTTGACACTATCTTGAATATTGCCAATTACTTGCTCATGGGGATGGTCGCGAATGACATGAAGTCGCTTGGGAATACCTTGATCACTTGGAACATTCTCAACAACTTCATTAGTCGGGTTAGTCTCAATAGAATCAATAGACTTAGAATTATCAAATGAATCACATAAAACATCCATAGAATCATTATCATTTGAACTTCTAGTTGGAACAAATCCTTCATTAAATGAGACATGAAGCGACTCCTCGATCGTCGAGGTTCGTTTGTTGAATATCCGGTAGGCTTTGCTACGCGAAGAATATCCCACAAAAATCCCCTCATCGGATCTCGGATCGAATTTGTCCAAACTACCATATGTGTTCTTAATAAAACATTTCGAACCAAAAACACGAAAATGTTTAACTTGAGGCAACCTACCAAACAACAATTCATAACAAGTTTGTTTAGTGCCGGGCCTCAAAAGTATTCTATTAAACACATAGCAAGCGGTGTGTACCGCTTCCGCCCAAAATTGATGGCCAAGTTGGCTATCATCAAGCATAGTGCGAGCACACTCCACTAGCGTCCTATTCTTTCTCTCAACTACACCATTTTGAGGCGGTGCACGAGGGAAAGAGAAGGTGTGAGTAATACCAACTTCATCACAAAATGTCTCAAAAGACTCATTCTCAAATTCACCTCCATGATCACTACGAATAGTGACAATGGTGTTTCCTAAGAGATTTTGTACTTTCTTAACAAAAATTGTGAAGTTTTCAAAAGCTTCATTTTTATTGCACAAGAAAAATACCCAAGTAAATCTTGAATAGTCATCTACGATGACAAGTCCATACCTTGCATTTCCTAAGGAAGCTACTCTAGTTGGCCCAAATAAATCTAGATGTAATAGCTCTAGTGGCCGTTTTGTAGAGATGCTTTTCTTAGGTTTAAATGAAGATTTAGGAAGCTTGCCGCGTTGACAACAATCACAAAAACTTTTCTTTTCAAAAACAAGCTTCGGAAAACCTTTAATAGAATTCAATTTTGAAAGCTTATATAGTGTTCCAAAGTTCACATGTCCAAAGCGTCGATGCCATAAGTGTTGTTCACTTGTGTTGGCAACGAGACATTGTTCATATGACTTAGGAAGATCCAAAATATAAATGTCTTTACGACGAGTTCCGGAAAATAATAATTTTTCATTATCCTTTCTTAAAATATGACACAATCCTTTCGCAAAGCTAACTTTGTAACCTTTGTCACAAAGTTGACTTATTGAAATAAGATTATGATTTAAACCACTAACAAGATACACATCACTAATTAATGGTTTAGAAGGGTTACCTACATTACCAACACCTATGATGGTTCCGCTCTCGTTGCCTCCAAATACGACGCGGTTTCCATTCACAATGGGAACCACTCCGGAGAGCAATCGAGCGTCACCCGTCATGTGTTTGGAGCACCCGCTATCGAGTATCCAATTCCCTTTGGAGCTAAATTTAAATTTGTTGCTCCTTTTCTTTTTCTTTTCCTTGAGTACCTAAAGATAGATAAGTTTCATATCATGGTACCCAAGGTCATTGGGTCCAAGGGATTAGACCTTTGGAAGCCAAGTCCAAGTGGACTTAGACTTCCCCACATAATTCTTACTATGCACAACATCCGAAAAATAAGCATTCATATATATTTGTTTTTCGTCCATGCTTGTGTCCTTTGGGCTCCAAATAGTGAAAACTTTGGGAGCCATCATCCTATTGGGTGCATGCATGCGACGTTGATTTCTACGTGATGCATGTTGTGGATAGGCATACGGGACATGATGGAATGGTGCACGACGAGAATTATTCATATGATGAGGTGGGTGTACATATGCATGTGTGGGAACACGTGCGTGAGGGTGTCTCACTTGGTGTGCACGTGCCCGGGAATGTGTTGCATAAAAATCATCATAAGTGTGAGACGGTGGAGTAGGACGTGTGTTCCTACGTGGCATGGAATTGGTGGTCATAAAAGCATGCCCCTTCTTTGGAGGTCCACCCAATGTGGGTTTCTTTCCGAAAGAGGGTGTGGACGAGGTGAAAGCACCATTGGTAGATGAACTACCAATAGAGTGTTTGCTCCCACTCGTTGAGGCTTCGGAAGTTGGCCTAACAAAAGTAGTGACCGACTTGGAAGAATTTCCCATCATATACCCCAAGCCAATGTGGTGTTTGGCCGGAAGTAAATCTTTTAGGATATTATCCAAATGGCCTTTACCCTTGTTGAATTCGTTGATTCGGCCCAATGTGTTCTCATATTTCTCTTTGAGAGAACGCAAGGAAGTATCCAAAGTGGATATTTGCGAAGTGAGCACATAAACACGAGATTTAAGATTCTCGTTCTCAATACTCAAAGTCGAGTTTTGAGAAGTTAAATCCGCTATCTCATGTTCTTCCGCATCCTCAATGCTAACATGTTCAAGTTTAGATTTGAGATTTACAATCTCATTTCTTAACTCTTCAACAACGGTGTCGTTGTTGGTGATGATAGTCTTAGGCGATGTTTGAATGCTAGCTAGGTCATCTTTTACCTTAGTATATCTATTTACTAACTTAGTATATTTTGACCAAAGTTGAGTGTTAGCATCCCTAAGATCATCCATCGTTACCTCATCGCTTTCTTCATCACTATCATCGGAAGAGGAGGATCCTTGATCGTGCTCCTCTCTTGCCATGAAACACATGTGTGCTTGCTCCACGTGCTCATCGTCCGACTCTCCGCTTGAGGAATCCTCGGAGTCGGTGAAGGTAGCTCCGACAAGTCCCTTCTTGTTTCCTTTCGTGTACTTCTTGGACTTGTCATACTTTGGCGCCTTCCACTTCTCCTTTTGCTTGTTTTGAGGACAATCCGCTTTGATGTGTCCTGGCTTATTGCATTTAAAGCACAAAGGTGGAGAGGCGTTAGTAGATGTAAACTTAGATTTTTGTTTGAAGTTACCCTTTCGGAAGAAGCGATTGAACTTCTTTGCCATGAGTGCAATGGATTCCATGTCCATTTCTTCTTCCGAGTTCTCATCATCGGTAGAGGTGGATGAAGCCGCCTTGAATGCAATCGCCTTTTTCTTAGGCGCATCTAGGTTCAAATATGACTTCATCTTTTCTTGTAGCTTCACCTTGCTATCTTTGCGTACCTCATATGACATCAAAGTACCCATTAGTTGAACTACAGTATATTTGTCCATGTCATTACCTTCCTCGATGGCGAAGGTACGTTTTTCCCAAGAAGAGGGAAGTCCTTCAATAAGCTTTAAGCACTTCTCCTTTTGAGTGTAGATCTTGCCGAGGGCCTCTAACTCGTTTATTATGTCAACGAAACGAGCGTAATATTCTTTCATCTTCTCGCCCTGTTGCATATGAAACATTTCGTAATCTTTGGTTACGACTACGAGTTTAGAGTCTCTTACCCTACTCGTCCCTTCATGTAGAATGAGGAGGGAGTTCCAAATTTGATATGCACTCTTACATGTGCATATCTTATTGAAATCCTCGGGCTCCAATGCACATTGCAAGGCGTTCATTGCCTTGGCATTGCTTACCTCCGCGGCGACCTCCGCGGTAGTCCATTTCTCAAAATCTTCTTCTTCGGGTTCAATATACTCCTTCATTGTAGTTCTCCATAAAGATGCACTTCGGAGGAAGGTTTCCATCCGACACTTCCAGTACCCGTAGTTGGTACCGTTGAAGAATGGAGGCCTCGTAGAGGAATGTCCTTCCATCACGGAAGATACTCCTTCACGGTTCCTGAAGGTGTCATAGTTGGAAGGTGGACGCACGGTCTTGTTGTCGTTGGCAGACATAGCTGAGAATCTGGCTCTGATACCAAATGTAATGCCCTACCAGCTACTGCACAAGTACTAGAGGGGGGGTGAATAGTACTTTAAAATAATAAGGCGTATAATTCCAAATTAAATTGCAAACAACCACCAAATCAATTTGCGGAAGCTTAAATTGAATGACAACAATGAAATTAACAAAGCAAACAAACGATGTTAATGGGTTCGGATCCACCCAAGTCTCCCCGACTTGTTCCCGGTGATCCTACGTCCCAACCACCCGGATCCCCTCCGGATACTTGAGTTAGAAACCCTAACTCAAGATTTCCACTATGAATATCTTGTGAAAAACCTTCACAAGATCAAATCATACATGCAATGGCAAAGTGAATCCCACAACCCGGGATCACAAACTTCTCTCACAACCGAGAGAGCCAATAAGCAATATAAAGAGTTTAAATGAAATAAATACTCTTACCACAAAATCCTATACCTTGAGTTTTTCTTACCCAATAGGTGGAATGAAGGATTTGAGGAAGATGAAGTCACCAAGCCCTAGCACCAAGGAAATGAGCAGCAATGGGTGCCTAGGGAAGAGTTGGAGACTTGGATCAAGCAATAGCTTGAAGAGCTCACCAAGAACAAGCTTCTCTCTAGATCTAGAAATGAGAGAGAATGGGTTTCTTGTGAGGAAGAGAGCTTTAGATTTGAGGGAGAATAGCTATCTCTTTAGAACTCAATGAATCTCTTAATGGCAGCTCTATCTCAGATAGAAATGACCTAGGTTCGTATTTATAGGAACCCAAAAACATAAGTTAGGTCAATCTCCAACGGAAAGAAATCTGGGAGAATTAGTCGGTCAAGGAACAATCACTGACCGACTAGTTCATCAACTAGTCGGTCAGTCACAAAGCATGGACCGACTAAGAGCAGATCAGAGAAGAGATAGAATTTCAGACCTAGAAAACTAGTCGGTCCAAGAACACTGTCTGACCGACTAGTTTCACAACTAGTCGGTCATCCAATGAACGTAGACCGACTAAGAGGCAAAACAACATAGTCTGAAGGCAAGTTGACTTAGTCGGTCCAAGAACAAAAGTTGACCGACTAGATAGTCAACTAGTCGGTCATCAAACGTTCTTAGACCGACTAACGGAAAACAGTAGCTTAGGAGAAATTTGGCATGTACAGTAAATCACAACTAGTCGGTCAAAGAAGCATCACTGACCGACTAGTTCACAAACTAGTCGGTCGGTGAGTCAACGTAGACCGACTAACTGTAAACAGTAAAGAACAAAGATTTAACTGACTGAAACTAGTCGGTCCAAGAACAGTGGCCGACCGACTAGATCTCCATCTAGTCGGTCAGTACTTGTTCTTGTACCAACTAACATGCACAACAAGGTCCGAATCGAAGCGCGACGCTTCGAGGAAGTTAGAGTGAACTTGTGCAAGAATCCTAGAGCTACGAAATGAGCGAACTGAAGATAGAAACGTAAGATATACTCAAGGCTTAACATTCTATCAATCGAAACTAAAAGACTATAAATAAAACCTTAATAAACGGTCTTTGAGAGCTTCGATTGAATCTTCATTACTTCCAAAGCGTTGCAGGAGCTTCAACGAAGCTTTAGGCTTGAATACGAGCTTTTGGAAGTGTTGAGATGTCGCTTTGAATATTCTCGTGAAATTGGCGACGATCTCCAATACTGCGCTCACAAATTGTTAGTTCATGAATTATTTATGTTTGCTCATCATCCAAAACCAAATCCGGGGAGTCCAATATTCAACATTCTCCCCCTTTTTGGTGATGACAAACCAACATAAATAATAATCAAAGATAATAATACAAATGTAAAATACTTACTCCCCCTGCATTGATGATACGTTAATTCCAAAATGAATATAAATGAATTGTATCAAGCAGACGAGTAAGATAAATAAAGTGAATTGATTTTTGAAATATCGGATTTTGAAAATCCTTATTTGTATCGTAACTCCCCCTGAATCTAACATATCAAACTAGATTCTTGGAAATTGAGTTAAATTTTTCATTTGCGCCTATTTATTATCATTATCTCTCCCCCTTTGGCATTATCCCAAAAAAATGGGGGGCATACAACGACAACAATTAGGAAATGTAAAATCCAACATCGGGAGTCGTAGACGAAGACAATGGACCAACTTGACACCAAGGGAAAAATGTGGAAATCAAAACAAGGTGTGTCAAATTTTACATTATCAATAAAAAGAAATCAACGATAATCAAAATCATCAAAAATACCAAATGTTTATTCATGTCTTGAATAAAGAAACATACTCTTCAATATTCAATATTCTTGGTTAATTTTGAGCATGGAAAACAATTCTATAAAATTACAGAATTTAAATCCATTTAACCAACTTTTTATGCGTCGATTCGATATCACATTTCAAATATATTCAACGAATATTAAATTTGCACGACGAATAAAAGATAAAGTGAACGATGATGAACATATATATACATAGAGACAACATGAGTACATCCAAAAGATATCTCATCGAATATAAGAGATACATCATATCAAGTGCTACATATCATCAAAAAGAAATACATCATCAACAACATATCATACAATCCAACACCGACAACCAGAAATCACAAAAGAAATACAACAAGGCATCTCTCAACCCCATCCTAACCCAAGACACTCTCACAGGAATATATCATCCAAAGTGTATATGGAGAGTCCTCGGAACAACGATCACGAGGAGGAGGCTGGATCTGCAGCGTCCGTGGGTCCAGTCGACGGAGTGGACTCAGGATCTGCAGGGAGTAGAGGTGTCTCAACAGATGGAATCGTCGGTGCAGGAGTCGAGATCTCAGCAACAGGCTCAACAGCAGCAGGAGTCTCGACAGAAGCAGCAGCAGCAGATACATGAGCAGGCTCGGAAACAGGGTCAGCAGCAGATGGCTCTGGAACACCTGAAGAGGTGGCAGCTCCAGGAGCAGAAGAGGAAGTACCAGCAGCAGCAGAAGTGCCCTTGGGGGCACGAGTCGAAGCACGACAGATCTCCTCAACGTCCTCCTCATCCATTTCATCCATCTCCTCTCCCTCAGACACGGAAGGAGGAAGCTCAACACCCATCTGACGTGCCATACGGCAGACCACTTCCTCGGTACGAGCCAAGCGGGACTCGTAACGAAGAAGTATCCGGACGACGTCATCAAGGGTGGCAACGGGAGAAGCAGAGGCACTGGCAGAGGCAGGGACAGACGCTGAAGGTGTCGTCCTCTGAACGTGACGAAGCGCCGTAAGAGATTTCTTGACGGCCGTCGCATTCAGGGGAGGACCGAGGGGACGCTCATCGTCACGAGGCAATGTGACACGAAAATGACGAAACACGAGGGTCAACATGCAAGGAAAAGGAATATGAGCCGATTTATTGGACTTTCGAATACACTCGAAAGAATCAATCTTATCGAGTATAATTCGAGCCCAATTAATCGAGCTCCCCATGAAGATCGCATAGATAAGCTTCAAAAATGGCTGGGATGGTAAAGATGAGGAGCCGTACTTGGGAAGCAAGCACGACTTCAGAATCAGATTTAGGACCCAAGCATTTGGCTTGAAAGATTTAGAAGGCACGCCAATCATGGCAGGAGGAATCTGATGGAAAATCTCTGAAAGGATGGTCTGATCAAGAGAAGAAATATCATCTACCGAGATATCAGAAGGAAGAAGTCCAGACGAAGAGATACCCAAAATCTCTCCTAAGATTTCCGCAGTGAGGACTATAGGAGTCCCCAAAACGGTCGTCTCAATAGAGTGGGTCTGATCGTACTGACCCCGGATCCTATTGGCATAGAAAAGCTTCACTAACCTAGGGTAGGGGTGAGGATTCGCCTTCGGGTCAAATCGAAGGTAATCGAGAAGACCCGACGACGACAGAAGATCAGCTAACCCTATGAATTCGCTAAACTGGACGAAATGCTCCAGAAGCAGCGGGCAATGTTCGATACGGTTATATGCCGCGAGACACAAAGGGTCATCGCGACATAAGGAAATATCGACACCGCCCACCGGCATCGGAGCCTTTCCCTTAGGTTTTCGAGTAGACGAACGAGGGTGGGTGCTAGACTCGGGATGACTAGGAGGAGTGGGTTCCCTATGAGTCTCAGTCTCGGGGTTATACTCCGTATCTGAATCGGTAGGAGTATGAAACGAAGAAGGAGAGGCAAGAGATTTGGCCTTCGGCTTAGGTTTGGGCTTGGGTTTGGGTTGACCTCTAGGTTTAGCGGTCGTCGTCCTCTTCTTCTTGAGAGGAGGCGAAGACGACGAAGGATGGGTGGTCTTGGCTCTACGCTTCGGAGGGGTTGGATGCTCGGGATCCGAAGAGATTGGATCAACGGTCAACGGAGAGGGGCCAGAGGAAGTGATCAGAATGCGTGTTCTTGCCATAGTCTCGGCACAACACGACACAATCAATCGGAAAGAAGAAACCCTAAATCGGAATTAGGAAAGAAAACCTAATCGGAACCCTAGAGCTGAAATCAACAGAACAACCTAACCCTAGAGCTGAAACCGAACCCTAGAAAGGAGAGGGAGGAAGAGGAGATACCCTAGGTCGAAGATCGGCGGACGGCGACGGTGGGGATGGTCGGAAATTGGCCGGAAGACGAAGGGTCTCAAGGGAGGTCGGGGTTTTGAGCGGAGAGAGAGAAGTTTTCGATCGATTAGAATGAAAATCGATCGACTAAACTGAGTTTAAGTCGGTCGATTTCCCAAATGACCAAACAGCCCCTGGCACAACTAGTCGGTCACAGTTCAAGCACTGACCGACTAGATCACGATCTAGTCGGTCGGTCAATGAGCTTGAACCGACTAGGTGCAAACAGTGGCTGAATCCAAGAAGTACAGACAAGATTTAGTCGGTCTGCGTTCAAGTACTGACCGACTAGATCTCAATCTAGTCGGTCGGTCACTGAACATGAACCGACTAAAGAGTCAAAAACTTGAAAATCAAGTTCTCTCCATAATACGCTTGGACGATAAATCTCAAAACTCTCAATAAACATCTAAACTACCCCATTAAACATCGAAAAACAGAAATTTGACGATTACGCACAAATCGAACGAAAAAATAAGATATCACTTAAAATTCCCGAAAAACCAATAATTCTAGCATGAATGAGATATTGTCAAGAATAATAGCATGCAAAATTATTGAATGAAACATGAATCCTATATTTCGGATTCACCCATAATCCCCAATTCTCGACGCAACCGCACAAAGGAGTCCTCCTTTAGGGGTTTCGTGAAAATATCGGCGATTTGCTTTTGGGTTTCAACGTACACTAGAATGATGTCCTTTTTAGCAACATGGTCATCTAAAAAGTGGTGGCGGACATCTATGTGTTTCGAGCGGGAATGATGTACCGGGTTCTTGGAAAGACATATTGCACTTTGGTTGTCAACCATGATAGGGCAAGTATCACAATTTATACCAAAGTCTTTAAGTGTGTGTCTCATCCAAAGAACTTGAGCACACGCGGCACCGGCGGCAATATATTCCGCCTCGGTGGTTGAAAGTGATACGGAATTTTGCTTCTTGGAAAACCAAGAGACAAGAGAATTTCCTATAAAATGGCAAGTGCCACTAGTACTTTTCCTGTCGGATTTGCATCCCGCATAATCGGCATCACTATATGAGATTAACTCATATGTGCTAGATCTCGGATAAAGTAATCCAAAATCTAAAGTGTAACTTAGATAGCGAAAAATACGCTTTACCGCTACTAAGTGAGACTCCTTAGGTTGAGACTGATAACGAGCACATATACATACGGCAAACATAATATCGGGCCTACTTGCGGTAAGATAAAGCAAACTACCAATCATACCTCGATATAAACGAATGTCTACATCCTTACCGCCCGTATTCTTGTCAAGATGCGTAGTCGTGCTCATTGGAGTCTTTTTCCCGGAGGCATTCTCCATTCCAAATCGCTTTAGCAACTCCACCGTGTACTTCGTTTGGTGGATGAAGATTGCATCGTTCATTTGGCGAATTTGGAGACCTAAGAAATATTTGAGTTCGCCCATGTGGCTCATCTCAAATTGTTCCTTCATAACATTAGAAAACTCTTCGCAAAGAGTGAAGTTAGTAGCACCGAAAATGATATCATCAACATAAATTTGTACTAATAAAATATCATTATTCGCATGCTTAATAAAAAGTGTTGAATCGGCTTCGCCCATTTTAAAATTCAAATCCAAAAGAAAATTCTTTAGGCGATCATACCAAGTTCGAGGAGCTTGTCTCAAACCATAAAGAGCTTTCTTTAGTTTAAAAACGTGATTTGGAAATTTTTCATTTATGAAGCCCGGAGGTTGAGAAACGTAAACTTCCTCAACTACATCTCCGTTTAAAAATGCACTTTTAACATCCATTTGAAATAATTTAAAATTCTTATGGCATGCAAAAGACAAAAGTAATCTAATTGATTCTAATCTAGCTACCGGAGCGAAGGATTCTTCGAAATCAATACCTTCCTCTTGTCGATAGCCTTGAGCTACTAACCGAGCTTTGTTCCGGACGACGACTTGGTTTTTGTCGGTTTTGTTCTTGAAAATCCACTTTGTCCCTATGACGGTGTGGTTCTTCGAAGGCAATGGAACAAGCTCCCACACTTCATTCCTCTCGAATTGAATGAGCTCCTCCTCCATGGCAAGGATCCAAGCACTATCTTCGCATGCTTCAACTATATTCTTTGGCTCTATCGATGAGGCAAAGGCACAATTGGCGAAGTGGTGAACTTGCGATCTTGTCTTGACACTATCTTGAATATTGCCAATTACTTGCTCATGGGGATGGTCGCGAATGACATGAAGTCGCTTGGGAATACCTTGATCACTTGGAACATTCTCAACAACTTCATTAGTCGGGTTAGTCTCAATAGAATCAATAGACTTAGAATTATCAAATGAATCACATAAAACATCCATAGAATCATTATCATTTGAACTTCTAGTTGGAACAAATCCTTCATTAAATGAGACATGAAGCGACTCCTCGATCGTCGAGGTTCGTTTGTTGAATATCCGGTAGGCTTTGCTACGCGAAGAATATCCCACAAAAATCCCCTCATCGGATCTCGGATCGAATTTGTCCAAACTACCATATGTGTTCTTAATAAAACATTTCGAACCAAAAACACGAAAATGTTTAACTTGAGGCAACCTACCAAACAACAATTCATAACAAGTTTGTTTAGTGCCGGGCCTCAAAAGTATTCTATTAAACACATAGCAAGCGGTGTGTACCGCTTCCGCCCAAAATTGATGGCCAAGTTGGCTATCATCAAGCATAGTGCGAGCACACTCCACTAGCGTCCTATTCTTTCTCTCAACTACACCATTTTGAGGCGGTGCACGAGGGAAAGAGAAGGTGTGAGTAATACCAACTTCATCACAAAATGTCTCAAAAGACTCATTCTCAAATTCACCTCCATGATCACTACGAATAGTGACAATGGTGTTTCCTAAGAGATTTTGTACTTTCTTAACAAAAATTGTGAAGTTTTCAAAAGCTTCATTTTTATTGCACAAGAAAAATACCCAAGTAAATCTTGAATAGTCATCTACGATGACAAGTCCATACCTTGCATTTCCTAAGGAAGCTACTCTAGTTGGCCCAAATAAATCTAGATGTAATAGCTCTAGTGGCCGTTTTGTAGAGATGCTTTTCTTAGGTTTAAATGAAGATTTAGGAAGCTTGCCGCGTTGACAACAATCACAAAAACTTTTCTTTTCAAAAACAAGCTTCGGAAAACCTTTAATAGAATTCAATTTTGAAAGCTTATATAGTGTTCCAAAGTTCACATGTCCAAAGCGTCGATGCCATAAGTGTTGTTCACTTGTGTTGGCAACGAGACATTGTTCATATGACTTAGGAAGATCCAAAATATAAATGTCTTTACGACGAGTTCCGGAAAATAATAATTTTTCATTATCCTTTCTTAAAATATGACACAATCCTTTCGCAAAGCTAACTTTGTAACCTTTGTCACAAAGTTGACTTATTGAAATAAGATTATGATTTAAACCACTAACAAGATACACATCACTAATTAATGGTTTAGAAGGGTTACCTACATTACCAACACCTATGATGGTTCCGCTCTCGTTGCCTCCAAATACGACGCGGTTTCCATTCACAATGGGAACCACTCCGGAGAGCAATCGAGCGTCACCCGTCATGTGTTTGGAGCACCCGCTATCGAGTATCCAATTCCCTTTGGAGCTAAATTTAAATTTGTTGCTCCTTTTCTTTTTCTTTTCCTTGAGTACCTAAAGATAGATAAGTTTCATATCATGGTACCCAAGGTCATTGGGTCCAAGGGATTAGACCTTTGGAAGCCAAGTCCAAGTGGACTTAGACTTCCCCACATAATTCTTACTATGCACAACATCCGAAAAATAAGCATTCATATATATTTGTTTTTCGTCCATGCTTGTGTCCTTTGGGCTCCAAATAGTGAAAACTTTGGGAGCCATCATCCTATTGGGTGCATGCATGCGACGTTGATTTCTACGTGATGCATGTTGTGGATAGGCATACGGGACATGATGGAATGGTGCACGACGAGAATTATTCATATGATGAGGTGGGTGTACATATGCATGTGTGGGAACACGTGCGTGAGGGTGTCTCACTTGGTGTGCACGTGCCCGGGAATGTGTTGCATAAAAATCATCATAAGTGTGAGACGGTGGAGTAGGACGTGTGTTCCTACGTGGCATGGAATTGGTGGTCATAAAAGCATGCCCCTTATTTGGAGGTCCACCCAATGTGGGTTTCTTTCCGAAAGAGGGTGTGGACGAGGTGAAAGCACCATTGGTAGATGAACTACCAATAGAGTGTTTGCTCCCACTCGTTGAGGCTTCGGAAGTTGGCCTAACAAAAGTAGTGACCGACTTGGAAGAATTTCCCATCATATACCCCAAGCCAATGTGGTGTTTGGCCGGAAGTAAATCTTTTAGGATATTATCCAAATGGCCTTTACCCTTGTTGAATTCGTTGATTCGGCCCAATGTGTTCTCATATTTCTCTTTGAGAGAACGCAAGGAAGTATCCAAAGTGGATATTTGCGAAGTGAGCACATAAACACGAGATTTAAGATTCTCGTTCTCAATACTCAAAGTCGAGTTTTGAGAAGTTAAATCCGCTATCTCATGTTCTTCCGCATCCTCAATGCTAACATGTTCAAGTTTAGATTTGAGATTTACAATCTCATTTCTTAACTCTTCAACAACGGTGTCGTTGTTGGTGATGATAGTCTTAGGCGATGTTTGAATGCTAGCTAGGTCATCTTTTACCTTAGTATATCTATTTACTAACTTAGTATATTTTGACCAAAGTTGAGTGTTAGCATCCCTAAGATCATCCATCGTTACCTCATCGCTTTCTTCATCACTATCATCGGAAGAGGAGGATCCTTGATCGTGCTCCTCTCTTGCCATGAAACACATGTGTGCTTGCTCCACGTGCTCATCGTCCGACTCTCCGCTTGAGGAATCCTCGGAGTCGGTGAAGGTAGCTCCGACAAGTCCCTTCTTGTTTCCTTTCGTGTACTTCTTGGACTTGTCATACTTTGGCGCCTTCCACTTCTCCTTTTGCTTGTTTTGAGGACAATCCGCTTTGATGTGTCCTGGCTTATTGCATTTAAAGCACAAAGGTGGAGAGGCGTTAGTAGATGTAAACTTAGATTTTTGTTTGAAGTTACCCTTTCGGAAGAAGCGATTGAACTTCTTTGCCATGAGTGCAATGGATTCCATGTCCATTTCTTCTTCCGAGTTCTCATCATCGGTAGAGGTGGATGAAGCCGCCTTGAATGCAATCGCCTTTTTCTTAGGCGCATCTAGGTTCAAATATGACTTCATCTTTTCTTGTAGCTTCACCTTGCTATCTTTGCGTACCTCATATGACATCAAAGTACCCATTAGTTGAACTACAGTATATTTGTCCATGTCATTACCTTCCTCGATGGCGAAGGTACGTTTTTCCCAAGAAGAGGGAAGTCCTTCAATAAGCTTTAAGCACTTCTCCTTTTGAGTGTAGATCTTGCCGAGGGCCTCTAACTCGTTTATTATGTCAACGAAACGAGCGTAATATTCTTTCATCTTCTCGCCCTGTTGCATATGAAACATTTCGTAATCTTTGGTTACGACTACGAGTTTAGAGTCTCTTACCCTACTCGTCCCTTCATGTAGAATGAGGAGGGAGTTCCAAATTTGATATGCACTCTTACATGTGCATATCTTATTGAAATCCTCGGGCTCCAATGCACATTGCAAGGCGTTCATTGCCTTGGCATTGCTTACCTCCGCGGCGACCTCCGCGGTAGTCCATTTCTCAAAATCTTCTTCTTCGGGTTCAATATACTCCTTCATTGTAGTTCTCCATAAAGATGCACTTCGGAGGAAGGTTTCCATCCGACACTTCCAGTACCCGTAGTTGGTACCGTTGAAGAATGGAGGCCTCGTAGAGGAATGTCCTTCCATCACGGAAGATACTCCTTCACGGTTCCTGAAGGTGTCATAGTTGGAAGGTGGACGCACGGTCTTGTTGTCGTTGGCAGACATAGCTGAGAATCTGGCTCTGATACCAAATGTAATGCCCTACCAGCTACTGCACAAGTACTAGAGGGGGGGTGAATAGTACTTTAAAATAATAAGGCGTATAATTCCAAATTAAATTGCAAACAACCACCAAATCAATTTGCGGAAGCTTAAATTGAATGACAACAATGAAATTAACAAAGCAAACAAACGATGTTAATGGGTTCGGATCCACCCAAGTCTCCCCGACTTGTTCCCGGTGATCCTACGTCCCAACCACCCGGATCCCCTCCGGATACTTGAGTTAGAAACCCTAACTCAAGATTTCCACTATGAATATCTTGTGAAAAACCTTCACAAGATCAAATCATACATGCAATGGCAAAGTGAATCCCACAACCCGGGATCACAAACTTCTCTCACAACCGAGAGAGCCAATAAGCAATATAAAGAGTTTAAATGAAATAAATACTCTTACCACAAAATCCTATACCTTGAGTTTTTCTTACCCAATAGGTGGAATGAAGGATTTGAGGAAGATGAAGTCACCAAGCCCTAGCACCAAGGAAATGAGCAGCAATGGGTGCCTAGGGAAGAGTTGGAGACTTGGATCAAGCAATAGCTTGAAGAGCTCACCAAGAACAAGCTTCTCTCTAGATCTAGAAATGAGAGAGAATGGGTTTCTTGTGAGGAAGAGAGCTTTAGATTTGAGGGAGAATAGCTATCTCTTTAGAACTCAATGAATCTCTTAATGGCAGCTCTATCTCAGATAGAAATGACCTAGGTTCGTATTTATAGGAACCCAAAAACATAAGTTAGGTCAATCTCCAACGGAAAGAAATCTGGGAGAATTAGTCGGTCAAGGAACAATCACTGACCGACTAGTTCATCAACTAGTCGGTCAGTCACAAAGCATGGACCGACTAAGAGCAGATCAGAGAAGAGATAGAATTTCAGACCTAGAAAACTAGTCGGTCCAAGAACACTGTCTGACCGACTAGTTTCACAACTAGTCGGTCATCCAATGAACGTAGACCGACTAAGAGGCAAAACAACATAGTCTGAAGGCAAGTTGACTTAGTCGGTCCAAGAACAAAAGTTGACCGACTAGATAGTCAACTAGTCGGTCATCAAACGTTCTTAGACCGACTAACGGAAAACAGTAGCTTAGGAGAAATTTGGCATGTACAGTAAATCACAACTAGTCGGTCAAAGAAGCATCACTGACCGACTAGTTCACAAACTAGTCGGTCGGTGAGTCAACGTAGACCGACTAACTGTAAACAGTAAAGAACAAAGATTTAACTGACTGAAACTAGTCGGTCCAAGAACAGTGGCCGACCGACTAGATCTCCATCTAGTCGGTCAGTACTTGTTCTTGTACCAACTAACATGCACAACAAGGTCCGAATCGAAGCGCGACGCTTCGAGGAAGTTAGAGTGAACTTGTGCAAGAATCCTAGAGCTACGAAATGAGCGAACTGAAGATAGAAACGTAAGATATACTCAAGGCTTAACATTCTATCAATCGAAACTAAAAGACTATAAATAAAACCTTAATAAACGGTCTTTGAGAGCTTCGATTGAATCTTCATTACTTCCAAAGCGTTGCAGGAGCTTCAACGAAGCTTTAGGCTTGAATACGAGCTTTTGGAAGTGTTGAGATGTCGCTTTGAATATTCTCGTGAAATTGGCGACGATCTCCAATACTGCGCTCACAAATTGTTAGTTCATGAATTATTTATGTTTGCTCATCATCCAAAACCAAATCCGGGGAGTCCAATATTCAACATTCTCCCCCTTTTTGGTGATGACAAACCAACATAAATAATAATCAAAGATAATAATACAAATGTAAAATACTTACTCCCCCTGCATTGATGATACGTTAATTCCAAAATGAATATAAATGAATTGTATCAAGCAGACGAGTAAGATAAATAAAGTGAATTGATTTTTGAAATATCGGATTTTGAAAATCCTTATTTGTATCGTAACTCCCCCTGAATCTAACATATCAAACTAGATTCTTGGAAATTGAGTTAAATTTTTCATTTGCGCCTATTTATTATCATTATCTCTCCCCCTTTGGCATTATCCCAAAAAAATGGGGGGCATACAACGACAACAATTAGGAAATGTAAAATCCAACATCGGGAGTCGTAGACGAAGACAATGGACCAACTTGACACCAAGGGAAAAATGTGGAAATCAAAACAAGGTGTGTCAAATTTTACATTATCAATAAAAAGAAATCAACGATAATCAAAATCATCAAAAATACCAAATGTTTATTCATGTCTTGAATAAAGAAACATACTCTTCAATATTCAATATTCTTGGTTAATTTTGAGCATGGAAAACAATTCTATAAAATTACAGAATTTAAATCCATTTAACCAACTTTTTATGCGTCGATTCGATATCACATTTCAAATATATTCAACGAATATTAAATTTGCACGACGAATAAAAGATAAAGTGAACGATGATGAACATATATATACATAGAGACAACATGAGTACATCCAAAAGATATCTCATCGAATATAAGAGATACATCATATCAAGTGCTACATATCATCAAAAAGAAATACATCATCAACAACATATCATACAATCCAACACCGACAACCAGAAATCACAAAAGAAATACAACAAGGCATCTCTCAACCCCATCCTAACCCAAGACACTCTCACAGGAATATATCATCCAAAGTGTATATGGAGAGTCCTCGGAACAACGATCACGAGGAGGAGGCTGGATCTGCAGCGTCCGTGGGTCCAGTCGACGGAGTGGACTCAGGATCTGCAGGGAGTAGAGGTGTCTCAACAGATGGAATCGTCGGTGCAGGAGTCGAGATCTCAGCAACAGGCTCAACAGCAGCAGGAGTCTCGACAGAAGCAGCAGCAGCAGATACATGAGCAGGCTCGGAAACAGGGTCAGCAGCAGATGGCTCTGGAACACCTGAAGAGGTGGCAGCTCCAGGAGCAGAAGAGGAAGTACCAGCAGCAGCAGAAGTGCCCTTGGGGGCACGAGTCGAAGCACGACAGATCTCCTCAACGTCCTCCTCATCCATTTCATCCATCTCCTCTCCCTCAGACACGGAAGGAGGAAGCTCAACACCCATCTGACGTGCCATACGGCAGACCACTTCCTCGGTACGAGCCAAGCGGGACTCGTAACGAAGAAGTATCCGGACGACGTCATCAAGGGTGGCAACGGGAGAAGCAGAGGCACTGGCAGAGGCAGGGACAGACGCTGAAGGTGTCGTCCTCTGAACGTGACGAAGCGCCGTAAGAGATTTCTTGACGGCCGTCGCATTCAGGGGAGGACCGAGGGGACGCTCATCGTCACGAGGCAATGTGACACGAAAATGACGAAACACGAGGGTCAACATGCAAGGAAAAGGAATATGAGCCGATTTATTGGACTTTCGAATACACTCGAAAGAATCAATCTTATCGAGTATAATTCGAGCCCAATTAATCGAGCTCCCCATGAAGATCGCATAGATAAGCTTCAAATCACCGGTCTTCAGGCCAGTAGATTGAAGAATGTGTTGGACGACGGATCGTAGCCAATAACACTCTCTACTTGCTTCGTGGATCGCAATGAGCTCTGAATGGTTGGATGATGTAGCTGTTGTGGTTTGCTTCACCGATCTCCAGGAGATAGCAGTACCTCCGTAGGTAAAAACAAAACCTGTTTGTGATTTTGCCGTGTGCGGATCAGAGAGATAACCTGCATCAGCATAACCAAACAATTTGGGGGAGGCACCTCTCTGGTAGTAAAGTCCAAGATCAATGGAACCCTGAAGGTATCGCAGAAGATGCTTTACTCCGTTCCAGTGGCGCTTTGTGGGTGCTGCACTGTGTCTGGCTAGAAGATTAACTGTAAACACTATATCGGGACGCGTACAGTTAGCCAGATATAGAAGTGCTCCAATGGCACTGAGGTAGGGTACTTCAGGACCCAGTATCTCCTCCCCCTCTTCCAGTGGCCGGAAGGGGTCCTTATGTACATCTAGTGATCTTACGACCATAGGAGTAACTAAAGGATGACATTTATCCATATGAAACTTGTGTAGAAGTTTCTTTGTATAATTAGATTGGTGTAATAGGATTCCACCTCTTAGGTGTTCTATCTGTAAGCCAAGACAATACTTTGTTTTGCCTAGGTCTTTCATTTCAAAAGTATGTTTAAGGCTTTCAGATATCTCTTTGATCTCTGCAGGAGATCCTATGAGATTTAAGTCATCTACATATACAGCTATGATGACGAATCCTGTTCCCGTTCTTTTGATAAAGATACACGGGCAGACTTCGTTATTCGTGAATCCTTGCTGTGCAAGGAAATCACTAAGTCTGTTATACCACATCTTTCCCGATTGTTTTAGACCATATAATGATCTATGTAGCCTTACAGAGAATACGTCCCGAGGTATCTCTTTCATCTCTGTGGGTAGATTAAACCCATCAGGAAGTCTCATGTAGATATTTTTATCTATATCGCCATATAGATATGCAGTCACAACGTCCATGAGCTGCATTTCTAGGCTTTCCAGAGAAGTTAGGCTTATTAAAAATCGGAATGTGATCGAATCCATGACCGGAGAATACGTATCTTCGTAATCAATCCCCGGTCTTTGGGAAAATCCCTGGGCTACAAGTCGTGCCTTATAGCGAACGATCACATTATTTTCATCTCTTTTTCTTATGAAAACCCACTTATATCCCACAGGCTTTACACCTACTGGTGTTTGGACTACTGGTCCAAAGACTTTGCGTTTCAAGAGTGAGTCCAGCTCTACTCTTATTGCCTCGTCCCACTTTGGCCAATCATCTCGGCGTTTACATTCCGCCAGAGATCGTGGTTCGACGTCATCGTCATATTCAGTGACGTGAACGGCAATATCGAACGCAAAATCGTCGTCGACGACTATGCTATTTCTGTCCAGTACTTCTCCAGTACGTACAAAATTTAATGATGTTTCTCCTATTGTTTCCTCTGCTGGGGAAATCAGGAGGGGAGAAGTCGCTGGTCTGAGCTCAGCATCCTGTGGAGGGATAATCTTAGTATCACCAGGAGTCTTCCTCTTTCGAGGAAATTTATCTTTTGAACCTGGTGGGCGTCCTCTTTTCATTTGAGGAACTGCCAAATCTGCTGCCGGTGGGTTGCATCCATCTATGGGGATGTCAATCCTAGCTGGCGTATTGGCAGCAGGGACGTGTGATCGGACAATCTTCTGGTTGTCCGTGAATTTATCCGGCAAAAGATGTACTGTATTCTGGATGTGAAGGATCTTCAGGATTTCATCTTCACACAGATTAGTACGCGGATCATATAGGGACAAAGACTTCTGGTCCCAACTAATGGTCTCAGAAGCTTCTGGCTTCTTAGACTGTGTGCCCAGTTTAGGAAAAAATTTCTCATTAAATTCACAGTCTGCAAAACGTGCCTTGAATGCGTCACCCGTCAGGGGTTCAAGGTATCTTATAATAGAGGGCGAATCAAACCCAATATATATACCTAGACGACGCTGAGGACCCATTTTGGTCCTCTGAGGTGGTGCTGTTGGGACATATACCGCACAACCAAACACTCTCAAATGAGAGATATCCGGAGGTGCGCCATATGCTAGTTGCATCGGGGATAAAGTATGACCTCCAGAGGGTCTTATCCTAATAAGTGATGCGGCATGTAAAATAGCATGCCCCCAAGCATCCACAGGCAACTGGGATTGCATAAGTAATGGACGGCAATCCATTGGAGTCTCTTTATATGGGACTCAGCTAATCCGTTTTGGGTGTGAACATGTGCTACCGGATGTTCAACTTCAATACCCGTTGCCCGGCAATAGTCTTCGAAGACTTGTGAAGTAAATTCTCCCGCATTATCAAGACGTAGTTTCTTGATATGGTTATCGGGGAAATGAGCACGCAACCTTATTATTTGTGCCAATAGCTTTGGGAAAGCTAGGTTGCGGGTGGACAAGAGGCACACATAAGACCATTTGGTTGATGCATCAATCAGTACCATGAAGTACCGAAATGGGCCACTTGCGGGGTGAATAGGCCCGCAAATGTCACCATGAATTCTCTCAAGGAAGCCAGGGGACTCTAATCCCACTTTCAGGAGGGATGGTCTCGTTATTAGTTTTCCCTTAAAACAAGGGAGACATGGAAATTCACCCTTTTGAAGAATCTTCAGGTTCTTCAATTTGTGTCCACGGGATTCAGAGATGATGCGTCGCATCATTGCTGTTCCAGGGTGACCAAGTCTATTGTGCCAGAGTTCGAACTCTGGCAAGGATTGGCACGTCTGGTGCTCAGTCATATTGGCTTCTATTGGTTGAATGTATGTTTGGTAGAGACCCGACGGGAGTCCCTTGAATCGTTCGCAGATGATCTTCCGGTCATCTTTCTGACGAGTTACATACAGATATTCAACCGTATTTTCATCTCTGGTTTCTAAGTGATACCCGTTTAAACGGAAATCTTTGAAACTTACGAGATTCCTATTTGATTTAGGAGAGAATAATGCATTATTTATTTGAAGTCTTGTGTTATTTGGGAGCAATATAATTGCTTCACCAGATCCTTCGATTATTTGGGACAGTCCTGAAATTGTGATAACAGGACCGTCATATTTATTTACACTATTAAAATAGCAATGATCGCGAAGGATTGTGTGCGTTGAGGCACTGTCCACTAGGCACTCAGACATCATCTATATAAGCAAAAACGAAATTTTATTTGAGCGAAAATGTAAACATTCATTCGAAAATAAAAGTTCGTACTTAAACAAATAAAGATGAAGATATATTGAATTCTAAAAGCATAGATAAAAGATGATGCTCAATCGAGAAGGTCGTCGTTTTCGAAGTCTTTTGCAGTAAACATTTTTTTTAACTTCTGGGGAGAAATGTGATGGGCTTCAGGGATAGGGGCAGTGCCAGCTGGACGTAAGTTATGAGTTGCAAGCAGTAAGTCTCGATTCTGCTCTGCCCTAAGTAGGCATGAGATCAGATCGGAGAATTTCGTGAAATTGCGTTCACGATACTGCTGCATGAGGATTGCATCTTTCTCGTGAAACGAGGTAAATGTCTTTTCCAACATGCGTTGTTCTGTCACTTCTTCACCGCACAACTTCGGGCGTGATGTGATGTTATGAAGTGCAGAATTGTACTCAGCGACGGACTTCTAGTCCTGAAGTCTGAGGTTTTCCCACTCATAACTGGCACGCGGTAATATAACATCAATTTGATGTTTATACCGAGTTTCCAGCGCTGTCCACAGGTCCTTTGGATCCTCAACCGTTAAGTATTAGGCCTTTAAGGTCCGATCTATATGTTTCCTAATGTAGATTATGGCTTTCGCCTTATCTACATCGGATATAGTGGTTGTAGGGCTGCTGTTAGTTGTAGCAGAGGCTTCGGCCGCTGCTGGGGCCGAGGAAGGAGCCAAAATGGACCCAAGGAGGGCCATCGAACGCAAGTGGAACTTCAGGTCCACTCGCCAACTCAGGTAATTTGTCCCTGCAGAGTCAAGGACTTCGAAATCGACGATTGCCAATTTTGCCATTTATCTATGCAATTTAAAATAAGCATGAATTAATTAAAATTCAAAATTCATGCATAAAGAAATAAACAAGTAAAAATGCGGGGATCGGCCAGATACCCAAAAATAAACAGTCCAAAGTTCATTTACAGTCCATAAAAGAAAAGTAAAATACAACTGTGGAAACCCAAACAGAACTGGGTCCCTATATCTCTGTCTTCATATGCTGTTGCATCGAGCTTTGGCTTACACAGTCATGAATCGACTCCTTGCGGTCCAGCGGACGCGGCCAGGGAATTGACTAAGCCAGGACCACTTGTTACCCAGTCAAGCTAGGTTGGTCCAGCAAACTTAGCCAAGCACATTGACCGACATCATGATCTATTGAAGGAGTTTTCATCAATTCTATGTGATGTTGCATCGAGCTTAGGCATTAAAATACAAATTTCCTCACTTACAAATTCTCTCAAAAGAAAATAAAAGTGTAAGGAAAGTAAATAGGTATACAATGGCCGATCCCGAAAAACACATTTTTACTGATTTAAACATCCACGCAGTTCTAAATATGCTACGGGCATAAAAGTAAACAACCACGCATATATCTCAAGCAAAACATATGGTAAGGGAAACTAGAAAATATAAATATCTTGTAGACCACGTGGAAACGTCATACACCGTTAGGTTAATTGACTAACGGCAGAGCGGTCTCAGGATCTTTAAGATAGTTATATTTTAAAAAATAGAATCCTAGTAAACCATAGATAATAATTTGCAAGAGCGATGTTTAAATAAATTTTTCAACATGGACTATATAAATTAATTGTGATTTTATAAAGTTTTCTCCGAGTTTAAATATGCCAATTTTATATCCCGTTAAAAAAAATACAAATATTTCTCATATTTCAAATGCCAAATTTATAAATTATTTTGTGGCTTCGGGCCAAAAAATAGTTTTAATTATATGGGCTTGTGGCCCATTCCGCAGTTACGCATAATCATTTGCCTCTAAATTTTGGCTTCGGGCCAAATTAGAGTTTTTGCTTTTAAAAATAAATTTGTAATTTTATGGGCTTGAAGCCCAACTCGCTGAAATTATAACCCAATGACCCATAGGGTTTAGCTTGTGAAAACCCCTAATCTCTAACCATCTGGTTAGAGATCAGCCGTCATGCTTCTTCACCTTCTCCTCAATGGTGGAGGGAGGGGAGGAGAGCATTGCCGGAGCAAGATGCCTCCCCCCACCTCTAAAATTGAAGGGAAAAGAGCCCCCCCCCTTCCTCATTGGTGATGGGGGGTGATCGGCCGTGGAGGCGCCCCCCCTACAGGGGGGATCGGATGCAAGGCGTCCTCGTCCGTAGAAAATACATCTGACAAGACAGACATGTATATCCTTTGAACTTTGTAGACAGATTCCATGTTTGGGCAAAAGACCACAATCGGCCAAATCCGACTCATTGGAGTCTCAGTAAATGGTGTTTTCTTTTTTTTTAATGCCCACCCAACCAAAGGGTGTATTCACGTATGCGCAAACACCATGGCTAACTCGAAGGGTGTATTATTTTTGTGCAGGGCGCAGACATGTAGACAATTCCACGTATTCTTTTTATGCGCAGACAAGGAGAGGTGTCCGCATATGGCACAATACACCCGACAGCTCAGACGGGGGGGTTGGGCGGCGCATAGCCCCCTCCCCGACGGGGGAGGGCAGGTGTACAGAGAGGGCCCCCCCCTTCGGGGGGAGCCAAATGGTTTGACAGGGTTTTTTTTGTTTGTAATTGAATCAGTATTAAACATAATATATTAGATTTAAACAAGCCCAAAAGATAGGTTGTGTAAAATCGTAGAAAAAATATTTGTTTGTAATTATCTACGTGATCGATAAGAATTACCTCTAGATAAAAATCTAGGGACGATCGTAAAAATTAAAATCCGTAGATAGTGCCGCTCCCGATATGCTCAAAAGAAAGATCCCCGCAAAGCTACGTCGCAACAGATTACCGCAACGGTACGCCGCTACAACAGATTCCTTCGCGCGTAAGCGTTTGATTTGGTGGGGATTTTAGGCTTGGATTCTTGCTCAAGGAAGAACACGTGCTGATAACGTGTTAGAAGGTAATAGGACTCTTGAGAGAGATGGACAAGCTTTCTTAGCAAAAGAATGAGTAACCATGGCACTAGGCCATGGTTCTCTATATATTCATCTAATGAGGGGAGATGGAGGGCCTCAAGGAGACCAAGGGTCCCCATTACTCATAGTAATGGGGACCAATGAACTAGGTAATGAAGGAGGGGAGGCCAAAGGCCTCCCTCATTCATAACATATATATATATATATTGGATTATAGAATTGATAACAAAGTTTAAAACTGAAGCACGAAAGATGTCGATTTGAAAATAGGTGCGAGATAGTAAAATAATTTTACGACCAGGGAGGTTTCAAGATTTGTGAAAGAATTTTAACTTAACGATAAACAAGAAATTTTAAAATATATTATTAGGGGTTTTTTTTAAAAAAATTATATTGATTTTTTTTCTTCAAAATGGTAACAAGTTTTAAGACCGAAATACGAAAGTTAATGATTCGAAAGCGAGTACGAAATAGTAACTTAAGGATTTACGACCAAGAAGGTTTCAAAGTCGATAAAAGAATTTTAATTCAAACGAAAACAAGAAATTTTAAATATATAGCATAAGGGTTTTCAAAGAAATTAAGCTGAGCGATGAAACTGAATATGGAGTTTCGAAAATATTTTTAGAGAAGACAAAATTGGCAAGGAGAAAGATTCGGAGGATCTACGATGATCGTCAGGAAACGATCACGTGAATCGGGAGACAGGAAAATGATCGCTTGAAGAAAATGTGTAGGATACGAACCGTGAAGAGCTACGACGGAACATCACGGTCGATAACACGTAAATGGTAATGATCAGGAAGACGCTAGGAGTCAGGGATTCTACTTTTCGGGTCGCCTAAGATCGGGAGAGCTCGGCACTAAGATTTCCTAATGAGCTAGACTGTAACTAGGATTCCAATGGGAAGGTTCCTAAGAGAATCCAGGTTAGTTCTGCTGGGCCCGAAGTCGACGAGCCTGAGCGAACGACTAAAAGAAGGGCTCAGGAAATCTAACACGGTCAGAGTCAAGTGGCTACTAAGGTATTCTAGAACGAGGATGACTAATTCCTAACTAAGGCGTCAGACTATCAAATTGGGACGTCTACCTAAGTCTTCCTACTATCTAAGACTGGGAAACTAATTCAGACTTGTACATGGATATTAAATGAATGCGGTATTCTTATTGTTCCGAACCTTTGCACGACCTGCATGAGCCACCACTAAAACCTGTCACGCCTCGCTTCCCAAAATGGACGGAGGCGAAGCGTGACTAAGGCCCGCTTAGGCCAGAGCTGAGAAGCTCGGACCCAATAAGCGTCTATAGGGGTACCATTTTAAAAGTTTCAGGTTCTTGCATTAATATAGTTCGAAACAACAGAAAGTACAGAAAGGAAGTTACATTCATTAAATTAGAGATATAATATCCAACAAGTACAAAGTCTAAAAAGAAGCCTAAGCGTGGCAACAAACTATCTAAAAGCAAACTAAGAGTAGTAACCTCTGAAAGTGACGACCAAAAAGACCTCAAGGTCTGGTCCTCGTCAGGCACGTGTTCTGTGTCGACGTCCTCCACTCCTCGTACTCCAGCGAGTCTGCCTCGTCCACGATCTCTGGCTGAACACCTGACGTACAGCACCCAAGAGAAAGGAACTGTACGTCAGGTAAAGTCTACAAGGAGGGTTAGACTTTACTGCAAGTGCACCGAACTTTAAACAATAGTTTACTGGTTGATTATCATGCTGAGGTTCTATTTGACAACAGTTTACTGGTTGATTAGCATGCTGTGGTTATAACAGAGTAACATGACAGGAAGTAACGCAGCAGGAAAGTAAAACGGGACAGGTAGTAGTCGTAGCGTGTGCTACCAACTACGGGACTAACCTACCGGTGTCAAGACAAGACGGGACGTGACGGGACAAGACAAGACAGGACAAGTGAGACACGGAAGGGTTCATGCCTTACGGTTCGAGGGGGATCAGACCCTCTTGCCGTGCGCACGCTTAACCCAACCCCAAACCCAGAAAACTCAGGACAAGATTTACAGGGATCATTTCCGCTAGGGAAACATCCGAAACGCCCGAAGGCTTTTTGTGTAACAGGGATCACTTCCGCTAGGGAAAGCATCCGAAACGCCCGAAGGCTTTTTGTGTAACAAGGATCACTTCCGCTAGGAAAGCATCCGAAACGTCCGAAGGCTTTTTGTGTAACAGGGATCACTTCCGCTAGGAAAGCATCCGAAACGCCCGAAGGCTTTTTGTGTAACAGGGATCACTTCCGCTAGGAAAGCATCCGAAACGCCCGAAGGCTTTTTGTGTAACAGGACACGACATGACAAGTGTAGGAAGTTGTTATTCTAGGGTGTCCACACGCACGCACACACATGATAGCCCTACAATGTCAAAAGTTGTTGTTGTCAGGCTCAGACTTCGTCGTCAAGTCTGAGCCGTCAGGAGTCGTCCCGGACGCTATCATTTCACGTCCGGTTCTATTTGTTCACAGTTAACAATTCTAACCAACTAGGGCCTAAGCACGGCCAAAAGTGCAAGTGGATACACTTGCCTGCGATGGCGAGTGTGTCGTCCTCTCGAAACGTCTCATCCAAGCGTCTCGTCCAGTCGTCGCGCCCGCGGTAATCCGTCTGAAATAGTGTCACGGCGACGGTGTCAGGTCGCGTTTTCAGTAAATCCTATTTAGGTTCATTTCTAGGTTGTCGGGACTACCCTAATTGTCAAAGTCACAATTTTGGTGTTTTATCAACCTAAGTCGACCACTATCCTATGTGCACAGAAAAGTCGTCCGATGGTCGATTTCTACAGTGGACAGCGTTTTACAAATGCAGAAAGTAAATTTAGTTCAAGTTGACCAATTTTAGTTTAGGTTTTGGTTAGCTACGGTGTGGGTTTGCTACGAGTAAGGGGGACTAACCTTGTCCGACGGTCATACGTGGATCGGCATCGGATCTGGGAGCATCGACGGAACGCGTCGCCTCTGTTCCCGGAATGCCTGATCGATGCGGTTCTCAGTATCCAGGAGGTAGTAGCGAGGTGAGCGATTTATCTGCAACATCGGATATATGATATCAAGCTAAACGTGATTAAATTGAAAGAAACATCATTAAGCCTAACTGTTGCTTTTCTTAACACTAGATATATATATATATATATTAAGTTCACTGATACATTGACTTAAATAACATATTATTATATCACTTATTATCATATATTGGTAGGACTAGTGATATACTAACTATCAAAATTCACTTAGGTGTTTTTTTAGTTCATGTCATATATACACACGTAAGCTTACCCACTCACATCATTTATATAAGTAACCACCATATAAATACAAAGGTACGTGCATAAAAATCAACATGCATGGCAAGTCACAGTATAACAGCATGCTATAAGTATTTAACTAATATGCAGTATTAAAGCCACAGTGTAACAGCTTACCCACTTCATAAAAAACCAATATTCACAGTTTATATGCCTACCCGTTAGCTCGTTGCGTCACCCTAACAGGCGGCAACTGGCACGGGTTCGTCGGAGGTGAGGTTCTGTGTCACGCCCCGCTTCCCAAAAAGGTCAGAGGCGAAGCGTGACTAAGGCCCGCTTAGGCCAGGGCAAAGAGCCCAGACCCAATAAGCGTCTGTGATATTCCAAACAAAGGCAACAGGTCCCTGTAAGGTAGTACGGAAACAACAAAGTATTGAAAAGAGATATCATTTCATTTTATTTCAAATAAAACATCCAAAGTACTGAGAGTCTAAAACGCCCGAAGGCTACAACTGCAGAAAAAGAAACTACTGGTGCAAGCACCCAACCTAGACAAGGAAAACAACAGGTGCTACCCACCCAATCTAAACTGGAACAGAAATCTGGATCAGCAACAAGAGGCCTCTAACTCTGGTCGTCCTCGGGCACGTACTCATGATCGACGTCCTCCGGCTCTACGTCCCCTGGTAGCTCAGTCTGGTCGTCGTACTCCGGCTCGACACCTGATGTACAGCACCAAAGAAAGGAACTGTACGTCAGGTAAAGTCTACAACAAAAGTCAGACTCCACTGCAAGTGTACTGAACTATTAAACATCGTTTTACTGGTTGATTAGCATGCTGGGGTTACAACAAGTACAAGAGAAGTAACGTAGCAGGAAAGTAAAGCGTAGCAGGCAGTAGTCGTAGCGTGTGCTACCGACTACGGGACTAACCTAAAGGTGTCAGGACAAGACGAAGACAGACAAGACAAGTAGGACACGACACGACACGACACGACACGACACGACACGACACGAAGGGTTCACGCCTTACGGGTTGAGGGGGATCAGACCCTCTCCCCGTGCGCACGCTCAACCCTACCCCAAACCCCAAAACTCAGGACAGGAAGCACGGAGATCACTTTCGCAAGGAAAGCACCTGAAACGCCCGAAGGCTTTTTGTAACACGGAGATCACTTCCGCTCGGGAAGCATCTGAAACGCCCGAAGGCTTTTTGTAACACGGAGATCACTCCCGCAAGGAGAGCATCTGAAACGCCCGAAGGCTTTTTGTAACACAGAGATCACTTCCGCTCGGGAAGCATCTGAAACGCCCGAAGGCTTTTTGTAACACGGTGACAAGACACGACCAGTGTGTATAACAGTGACAAGACACGACCAGTGTACGGGAGATTTATTCTAGGATGTCCACACGCACGCACACACAAGATAATCCTAAAGTGTCACAAGTTGTTGTTCGTCGTACTTAGACTTCGTCGTCAAGTCTAAGTCGTCAGGGTGACCCAGACGCTATCATTTCACGTCCGGAATCTAAACGCTCACAGTCTAACAGTTCTAACAATTTAAGACCAAGACGCGGTCAAAATCGCAAGTGGGTACACTTGCCTGCGGTGGCGAGGGGGTCGTCCGTCCGGGGCGTCTCGTCCGGTCGTCGCGTCCGCGGTAGTCCGTCTGAAACAGTCACAGCGACGGTGTCAGGTCGCGATTTCAGAAATTCATATTAGGTTTTGTTTCTAGGTTTTCGGGACTATCCTATTCGTCAAAAGTCACTTTTTTTTATGTTTCAGCCTAATCGACGATCTATCCTATGTGCACAGTCAACAAAGTCCATTCGTCGATTTTCTAAGTTCGTACAACGTTTTACAGGAGCTGGAAAGTAAATTTAGTTCAAGTTGACGGTTTTTAGTTTAGGGTTCAGTCAGCTATTGTGGGGGTTTCTACGAGTTTCGGGGAACCAACCTGAACCGGAGTTTGCTGTAGATTGGATGTCGGGTCTGATCGGAGAACTCCTCAGCTTCAGATCTGGTCCTCGTATGATTCCCCAATAGTTCGAACTTACGACGAAGGCCTACGACGTGTCGCAACGTCGTAGACGGCAAATCCGCGAAGTAGCACGTCCAAGTGGGGCCCACAACAGTGCTAAGGGTCCAAGGGAGACCCACAACACCTCTGGAGAACTTGGGGGGCCCACCACAGAAGTTGGTGTGGGAGAAACCAACTTGCGACGAAGTTCTGTCGGTCGGGCTTGGTCGGTGCGGTGGTTCCTCTCGGTCAGACCGAGAGGGGCTCTCGGTCGTGCGAGTTGCGATGCGGCGAGGTCGGGCACAGCGTCGGTGCGAGGGGAATCGTCGGTCAGACCGACAGATCCCGTCGGTCGGGCGCTGCGGGTGCGGGCGAAGCGAAGGGGGCGATGCAGTGGGGCGGCGTCTCGGTCAGACCGACAAGGCGGGTCGGTCGGGCGCTTGGCGATGCGGAGCGGAGCGGAGCGGGCGGCTGTGCGGAGAAGTCTCTCGGTCAGACCGAGAGACAGCCTCGATCGAAGCGGGGCGACAGCGGGGTGTGATGCAGCGGAGCGCTGCAAGC
Source organism: Scilla litardierei (assembly GCA_030789695.1). Classification (NCBI taxonomy): domain Eukaryota; kingdom Viridiplantae; phylum Streptophyta; class Magnoliopsida; order Asparagales; family Asparagaceae; genus Scilla; species Scilla litardierei. The sequence continues at coordinate 101,261,313 of CM061137.1, read as the reverse complement.
GGCGATGCGGGGGGCTGCTCCGGTCGTGCGCTAGGATTTGCGGGGGTGAGCTCCGGTCGTGCACTGGGCGATCGTCGCAACGTTGCGACGAAGCTTTGGGATAGGAAACATCGGCTAGGGTTTTGTGCAATGACGAAATAACTTAGCCTAGGGCTAATATAAATAGATTAGAGCTAGGGTTGGGGTTAGGGTTCGGAAAAACGTAATTAAAATATTTAAAAAAAATTAATTTAGTTTAAAATTACTCTCCTCTCCCTCACGCAAAATGGGTGCGGCCAAAAATTCTAAAATTTTGCCTAAAAATTCTTTAATACGTTATTATAATATAGGAATTTTATTGTAATTAAAAATCTTATAAAAATAGGTTTTAAAATTATTTAAAACTTTCAAAAAAATGGAAAATAGGTCAAATTAAATCCAAAAATTATAAAATAATTATGGGGTGCTCGGGACAACTAAAGAAAGACAGCGGAGAAGACGGATCTAAATTTCGACGTCGAGAGATGAAACTAAAATTCGAAACGTCTCGCGTCAAAACAGAAAGTCGCGACGGCGCGTCAATTAAGATAGCATCGCTGAAGAACGACTCGAGATATGTTGTTACAACGTTATTCCACAATCTAATACTTCCAGAGACGATCACGTCGCTATATCACACAATAATGTTCAAAATTAAATAAAGTCAAAAATAAGCACGTGCACAATCAAGAGCACGTGCACAAAGAAAGTACGATCGGAAACCGACCGTTACATCCTCCCCAACTTAGAAATGATTCCGTCCTCGGAATCAACATCAAGCATTGCGGGGAAAAAGATGCGGGAAGCGCTCTCTCATATCATCCTCACGTTCCCAGGTGGACTCTCCAGGCGATCCGTGACGCCACATCACTCTCACCAGGTCGACTATCTTATTCCTCAACTGCTTCTGTCGACGGTCCAAGATCAACACAGGCTGTTGGTCATATGTCAGGTCCGGTCGAACAGTAATCTCCGAGAAATCGACCGTGTGTGACGGATCATTGACGTACCGACGTAGTTGAGATACGTGGAATACGTCGTGAACACCCTCCAAAGATGGTGGCAGAGCAAGGCGGTAGGCCACTGCTCCCACACACTCTAGCACATCAAATGGCCTAATAAACCTCGGACTCAGCTTTCCCTTCTTCCCAAAACGAATAACTCCGCGGTTCGGAGAAATCTTCAGGAAGACGTGATCTCCAGGCTGGAACTCCAAAGGTCTCCTCTTGGCATCTGCCCAATGCTTGAAGCGATCCTGTGCAACTCTAAGCTTCTCCCTGATGTCCCTCACGACATCCACAGCTTCGACTATCATCTCCGGACCCAACAGCTCCCGATCTCCGATGTCATCCCAGCTCAGTGGCGATCGACATTTTCTTCCATATAAGGCAGCAAACGGCGCCATGCCAATGCTCGCCTGGTAGCTGTTGTTATATGAAAACTCCACCAAGTGAAGATGGTCCTCCCATGATCCCTTCAAATCGAGCGCACAAGCTCGCAGCATATCCTCCAGAATCTGAATAGTCCTCTCGGACTAGCCATCAGTCTGCGGGTGGTACGCCGTGCTGAAACTCAGACTCGTACCCAAATGCTCATGCAGACTTCTCCAGAACTGAGATGTGAACCTCGTGTCTCGGTCAGACACAATGCTCACGGGGACTCCATGTAAGCGTACAATCTCCTTCACGTACACGGTCTACGTCACGACTATTTCAAAGAGAAAATCAAAATAGAAGTAAAAGTAGAACGGAACGTTACCTCCAGATATTTCCTCGCCAAAGATTCCGTAGACTGGCCCACTCGGAAAGGGATAAAGTGCACAGACTTGGTCAACCGATCCACGATCACCCAAACTGCGTCGTTCTGCCTCGGGGTCTGAGGTAAACCAGTCACGAAGTCCATCGTAATATGTTGCCACTTCCACTCCGGAATGGGAAGCGATTGCAGCAACCCAGCAGTACGATGGTGCTCAGCCTTCACCTGTTGGCATATCAAACACTTGGCAACGCTCCGTGCCACACTCCTCTTCATGCCAATCCACCAATAATTCAGACGGAGGTCCTTATACATCTTGGTGCCTCCAGGATGTATAGAATATGGCGAGCTATGAGCCTCACTCAACAGCTCCTCGCGAACATCACCTGCAGGTACACAGAGTCTACTGCCGTACCGCAGCGAACCATCCTCATGAATCACGAACTCCGTCCGTAGTCCAGCTTCAACCTGCCTCCTGATCCTCTGCAGCTTCGGATCTCCTGCCTGTGCTGCCTTTATCCGATCCACGATCGTGGACTGAATCTGTAAATTCATGAACGAATGAACCACACCAGGTAGGACAACCGCCAAATCCATCTCCCTCAGCTCCTGCTGAATCCTCCAGTCGGCTGCAAGCATCATCGCAGTAGGAAGTCTACTCAAGGCATCCGGCACTACGTTCACCTTTCCCGGATGATACTGCAAATCAATCTCGTAGTCAGCCATGAGCTCTAACCATCGCCTCTGACGCATGTTGAGCTCCTTCTGCGTAAAGATATACTTCAAGCTCTTGTGATCGGTGAAAATCTTCACACTCTCACCTAGCAAGAAGTGCCTCCAAATCTTCAGTGCAAAAATCACTGCTGCCAACTCCAGATCGTGCGTCGGGTAATTCTTCTCATGAGTCCTCAACTGACGAGAAGCGTACGTGACCACATGGCCATGCTGATGCAAGACGCATCCTAGGCCCTTCCCTGATGCATCACAATAAACTTCGAAGCCTCCGCTTCGATCCGGTACTGCCAACACCGGTGCCGTGGTCAATCTCGCCTTCAAGATACTGAAGGCCTCCTCACAAGCATCTGACCAAATAAACTCCTCGTCCTTCCTCATCAGCTTCGTCATCGGCTCTGCAATCTTCGAGAAATCTTTGATGAACCGCCGATAATAGCCTGCTAAACCAAGGAAGCTCCTGATGTCAGACGCTGGCTGCGGAGTCTGCCAATCTCTGACTGCTCTAACCTTCTCCGGATCCACAGATATGCCATCACCGGACACCACGTGTCCCAGGAATGCGAATCTGTCCAGCCAGAACTCGCACTTGCTATACTTGGCATAAAGCTTAAGTCTCCTCAGCGTCTCCAGCACTATCCTCAGATGACAGCTGTGCTCCTCCTCCGACTTCGAATAAATTAGAATGTCATCAATGAAGATGACAACAAACTTGTCTAGAAAGTCGTAGAATATTAAATTCATCAAATTCATGAACACAGCCGGCGCATTGGTCACGTCAAACGGCATGACCACGAACTCATAATGTCCGTACTTCGTCCGGAAAGCCGTCTTCTAAACATCGTCCTTCTTTACCTTCAACTGTTGGTATCCACTCCTCAAGTCCAACTTCGAGAAGACTCTCGAACCTCCAAGCTGGTCAAAGATATCGTCGATGCGCAGCAGCGGATACTTATTCTTTACGGTGACAGCATTCAATCCTCGATAGTCCATGCACATTCTGCGGGACCCATCCTTCTTCTTTACAAGCAAAACAGGTGCACCCCACGGTGACACACTAGGGTGGATGAAACCCTTCTGCAGCAACTCATCTAACTGCTTTCACAGTTCCTCGAGCTCAGCGGGGGCCATACGGTACGGCGCCTTCGATATCGGTTGCGCTCCCGGCATAAGATCAATTTCAAACTCTAAAGCCCTGTCGGGTGGCAAACCTGAGATATCCTCCGGGAAGACGTCGTCGAAGTCTCTGACGACTGCTGGTCGCTCGATCTCGATCTCCATCTGCATGGCTGTAACAATCGGCACCTCCAGTTTGGCCCGAAATCTGATGGGCCCAAGCGACTCATCTCTGCTGCGGAACTCGAACTCCGGATGACCTCGAATCCGGAACACCACCCTCTTGCTGTGACAGTCGATCGAGGCGTGGAAATCTCCCAACCAATCGATGCCAAGAACGACATCGAAATGTGGCAGATCATGGACAATGAAATCTGCAAAGAGCTCGTGTCCACAGATCACTAAAGAAATCGATCGACATCCCAAATTTACCGTCACCACTCCGTTCCCTGTGGTAATGTCAGGTAAAGTCTACAACAAAAGTCAGACTCCACTGCAAGTGTACTGAACTATTAAACATCGTTTTACTGGTTGATTAGCATGCTGGGGTTACAACAAGTACAAGAGAAGTAACGTAGCAGGAAAGTAAAGCGTAGCAGGCAGTAGTCATAGCGTGTGTTACCGACTACGGGACTAACCTAAAGGTGTCAGGACAAGACGAAGACAGACAAGACAAGTAGGACACGACACGACACGACACGACACGACACGACACGAAGGGTTCACGCCTTACGGGTTGAGGGGGATCAGACCCTCTCCCCGTGCGCACGCTCAACCCTACCACAAACCCCAGAACTCAGGACAGGAAGCACGGAGATCACTTTCGCAAGGAAAGCACCTGAAACGCCCGAAGGCTTTTTGTAACACAGAGATCACTTCCGCTCGGGAAGCATCTGAAACGCCCGAAGGCTTTTTGTAACACGGAGATCACTCCCGCAAGGAGAGCATCTGAAACGCCCGAAGGCTTTTTGTAACACGGAGATCACTTCCGCTCGGGAAGCATCTGAAACGCCCGAAGGCTTTTTGTAACACGGTGACAAGACACGACCAGTGTGTATAACAGTGACAAGACACGACCAGTGTACGGGAGAGTTATTCTAGGGTGTCCACACGCACGCACACACAAGATAATCCTAAAGTGTCACAAGTTGTTGTTCGTCGGACTTAGACTTCGTCGTCAAGTCTAAGTCGTCAGGGTGACCCAGACGCTATCATTTCACCTCTGGAATCTAAACGCTCACAGTCTAACAGTTCTAACAATTTAAGACCAAGACGCGGTCAAAATCGCAAGTGGGTACACTTACCTGCGGTGGCGAGGGGGTCGTCCGTCCGGGGCGTCTCGTCCGGTCGTCGCGTCCGCGGTAGTCCGTCTGAAACAGTCACGGCGACGGTGTCAGGTCGTGATTTCAGAAATTCCTATTAGGTTTCGTTTCTAGGTTTTCGGGACTATCCTATTCGTCAAAAGTCACTTTTTTTGATGTTTCAGCCTAATCGACGATCTATCCTATGTGCACAGTCAACAAAGTCCATTCGTCGATTTTCTAAGTTCGTACAACGTTTTACAGGAGCTGGAAAGTAAATTTAGTTCAAGTTGACGGTTTTTAGTTTATGGTTCAGTCAGCTATTGTGGGGGTTTCTACGAGTTTCGGGGAACCAACCTGAACCGGAGTTTGCTGTAGATTGGATGTCGGGTCTGATCGGAGAACTCCTTAGCTTCAGATCTGGTCCTCGTACGATTCCCCAATAGTTTGAACTTGCGACGAAGGCCTACGACGTGTCGCAACGTCGTAGACGGAAAATCCACGAAGTAGCACGTCCAAGTGGGGCCCACAGCAGTGCTAGGGGTCCAAGGGGGACCCAAAACACCTCTAGAGAACTTGGGGGCCCACCACAGAAGTTGGCGTGGGAGAAACCAACTTGCGACGAAGTTCTGTCGGTCGGGCTTGGTCGGTGCGGTGGTTCCTCTCGGTCAGACCGAGAGGGGCTCTCGGTCGTGCGAGTTGCGATGCGGCGAGGTCCGGCACAGCGTCGGTGCGAGGGGAATCGTCGGTCAGACCGACGGATCCCGTCGGTCGGGCGCTGCGGGTGTGGGCGAAGCGAAGGGGGCGATGCAGCGGGGCGGCGTCTCGGTCAGACCGACAAGGCGGGTCGGTCGGGCGCTTGGCGATGCGGAGCGGAGCGGAGCGGGCGGCTGTGCGGAGAAGTCTCTCGGTCAGACCGAGAGACAGCCTCGGTCGGAGCGGGGCGACAGTGGGGTGCGATGCAGCGGAGCGCTGCAAGCGGCGATGCGGGGGGCTGCTCCGGTCGTGCGCTAGGATTTACAGGGGTGAGCTCCGGTCGTGCACTGGGCGATCGTCGCAACGTTGCGACGAAGCTTTGGGAGAGGAAACGGCGGCTAGGGTTTTGTGCAATGACGAAATAACTTAGCCTAGGGCTAATATAAATAGATTAGAGCTAGAGTTGGGGTTAGGGTTCGGAAAAACGTAATTAAAATATTTAAAAAAAATTAATTTAGTTTAAAATTACTCTCCTCTCCCTCACGCAAAATGGGTGCGGCCAAAAATTCTAAAATTTTGCCTAAAAATTCTTTAATATGTTATTATAATATAGGAATTTTATTGTAATTAAAAATCTTATAAAAATAGGTTTTAAAATTATTTAAAACTTTCAAAAAAATGGAAAATAGGTCAAATTAAATCCAAAAATTATAAAATAATTATGGGGTGCTCGGGACAACTAAAGAAAGACAGCGGAGAAGACGGATCTAAATTTCAACGTCGAGAGACGAAACTAAAATTCGAAACGTCTCGCGTCAAAACAGAAAGTCGCGACGTCGCGTCAATTAAGATAGCATCGCTGAAGAACGACTCGAGATATGTTGTTACAACGTTATTCCACAATCTAATACTTCCAGAGACGATCACGTCGATATATCACACAATAATGTTCAAAATTAAATAAAGTCAAAAATAAGCACGTGCACAATCAAGAGCACGTGCACAAAGAAAGTACAATCGGAAACCGACCGTTACATTCTGCGAGCTGTGGGGCGCCTAATATGGTGGGTTGTGCGGCGGCGTGCTGGGAGGAGGTGACGGTTGCCGGCGCTTGGACCTCAGGCGGAGCGACGGGAAAACGGAGACGAGCGGGTTGGAACGCGTGGAGGAGGGAGATGTGGCCGCTGCGGGGGTTGTACGTAGGGATGAACGGCAGTGGAGAGGTGTTGGGCGACGGTTTGGTTGGCGTGCGGCGTCGATCGGGAAGCAGGGCGACTAGGTGTGGTTGGCGATCCGATGGTGGCTGAGGCAACGCGAAGTCGGAGAGGCGCTGCTGCTGATCAGAGCGGAGACGGAGGAGCGGGTGGCCTATGTAGGCCGAAGGGCTGGGCTTCGGCAAGTCAGGGTGGTTGTGGGCGAACAGAGAGAAGTGAAGGGGCAGGGGGGATGGCGGGATTTGTGCGGCGGCCGGAGGTGTTGGCGGAGGCCTCAGGGTTCGATCGGGAGAGGGGTGGCTAGGCGTTCGGAAGCTCGGAGAGCGCGACGGTGCTGGCACGCGAGGGCTCGGAGCGATAGGCTGCTGGGCACTGCGAGGGGTCATTGGACATCTGTGGGCGTCGAAGAAGGAGGTGGCGGTGTCAGGGGTTGCTGTCGGAGGGTGATACAGGCTGGGCAGGTGCTCGGCGAGTTTGAGTCGAAGGGAGGAGGCTAGGTGCTCGAGGGATGAAGTCGGAGATGAGGAGAATTGAAAAAGGTAACGGCGGCGTTGTTTGCTTATGCTGGGAGGTAGAAGGAAGACCTAGGTTTAATTAAATAGAGGAGGGGTTGTCACGTGGGCGTCCTAGGTCTTAGATTAGTTAGTTTTTTTTGTTTTAAAACCCCAATCGAAAGTGCTGAGTGGGGGTTAGATAAGATTTGTAAATCAAAAATTTGATTTACTAACATTTTGTTTTGATTTAATTAAAAACAACAACCTGCATCATTTACTTATTAGTTAGTGTTTAGGGTTTAAAGTAAGTGATAAATGATAATTTGTTTATAAAAGAAAACGTACAGAAACTCTTAACATTAAAATTTTATAATAAAAATTATTATTATAAGTTTGTAATAAGATAAGCAGGTTGGTCCGTTGACGTCCAAAAATTGTAAGGAAAATAACGGGACGATCGCGCCTCCGAGAGGATCGTGAAAACAGAGTCCGGTCACGCGTCCGAGCTACGGAAAGCAGTAATAAAAATCAAAACACAAAAACGCACACGAAACACAGCTACACGCTAAAAAAATGGTCAGTCGGAAAGTGACCGTTACAGGCGTCTGAACGCAGAGAGGAGAAGAAGGGAAGACACTGAAACCATGGGAGAAAATACTCCTTCCCAGGAGTCCTTGCTGGAGTACTCGATGTCGTCCATCAGGTCCACGTCAATCATCCAACTCCCGGCCAATATGGTCGAAAATTTCGAATTGAAGCCGTCATTGGTGACGTGGATCCAACATGATCAATTTTCAGGGGAACCAATGGACAGCCCGATTGAGCATCTGGACTCATTCTTGGAGAAGTGAGACACCTTCAGAATCAACGGGGTGTCGACTGAAGCAATCCGGCTCAAATTGTTTCCTTTCTCTCTGCGGGACAAAGCCAAACAATGGCTAAGGGGACAGGACCCCAATACCTTCACAACTTGGGAGAAGCTGTCCAACGCCTTCTTGAACAAGTTCTTTCCCCCGGGGAAGACGATGAAGTTGAGGAGCTAGATCTCCTCCTTCTCCCAAGCCAGCCACGAATCCTTGCACGAGGCTTGGATGAGATATAAGGAGATGCAGCGAAGATGCCCTCACCATGAGCTCCCCAAATGGCAGATCATAAATCTGTTCTACAATGGGTTGAGGGATGATCTGAAATCTTCGATAGATGCCACGGTTGGGAGGTCCTTTATGTCAAGAAACGAGGAAGATGACGGTAACATTCTGGAGAACATGGAATCTAACAATGAACGGTGGTGCGATGAGCGCGCCACGCCCAGATCTGGTGGAATGCACAGAGTCGAAGAGGTTGAAAAACTATCTAGCAAATTCGATTTGCTATCGACCCAGATCTCGGCGCTCATGGTAGGAGCTGGAGGTGCCAATACTCAACAAGTAGCAGCGGTGGAAGCTGAAGTCCTGGGAGACTTTGGTGGTGGTGATATCTCACCACCAGTGGAGCAAGCAAGCGCTCTTTTCTACAACCCGGCGGGTAACACGCCCTATCCACTAAGGACTAGCTCAAATCCAGCTTATTCTCCCAATAACCGGAACCACCTGAACCTGAGCTATATGGCACTATATCAGCAGCCCCAACAACCGCAGCAACAATTGTATCAACCACTTCGGTAACAGCAGCAGTTGTACCAGCAACAACAACAGCCCCAGCAGATGTACCAACAATATCCCCTGAGGAATCAGCAGCCCCCGCCACAGTAGTAATCGTATGGCCAACAACGAGTAATCTCTCCGGTCGAGAGTCTCTTGACCCAATATATCACAAACCAGGAGAAGATTAACCTGTGGCTAGAAATAGGACAGAAGGCCCTGACCGATCAAGTAACCCAGCTGGGGTTGCAGGTGGTGAATTTTCAGAGGGCACAGAGCCAATTGCCGAGTCAGCCAGAAGTCAATCCTAAGGGGCCAAATCAAACATTGGCGTTGACACATGACCATGCGAATGTGTCTGCGATAGTATTGAGAAGCGGCACTCAGATTCCAACTAGGGTGCCCGCCAAAGAGCCTGAAGCTCCATTGGTCAATGATGCAAAAGCAAATGACGATGGATCTTCATCATCAAAGGCCATGACTTCGAAGGGAGTCTCTGAGGAAGAAAAGAAGAAGAACGAAGAGGGAAACTTGAGAGTCTTTAAGCCCGTTGTGCCATTTCCCCAACGACTTGCCAAGGCGAAGATTGATGAGAAATATGGCAAGTTCTTTGATATGGTTAAAGACTTGAGCTTGCAGATCCCCTTCCTAGAGGCTATAGAGACTATCCCTTCCTATGCAAAATTTTTGAAGAACTTGGTGACGAAGGGTACAAGGAAGGAAAAAGTCGTCCTGACAGCAGAATGCAGCGCTCTGATCCAACGAGCGAATCCGCCCAAACTCAAGGACCCAGGGAGCTTCTCCATCCCATGCTCGATAGGAGAGGTGACGATTAATCGGAAGCTTGTCGATTTGGGCGGAGTGTTAGTCTGATGCCTCTCTCATTATACAAGAGGATAAGAATGGGCGACCTTGAACCCACCGGGATGACGTTGCAACTTGTCGACAGATCGGTGAAATACCCGGTGGGTGTTGTGGACGACCTGCCAGTGAACATCAGCGGAGTACACGTGCCTGTAGATTTTGTGGTGATGGACATGCCGGAAGACAATCATACACCGATCATCCTCGGGAGGCCATTCATGGCGACTGCTGGCGTGCTAATTGATGTGAAGAAAGGAAAGCTGTCCCTAATTGTGGGCGACCAGAAGGTCGAATTTGATTTGGGACTATCGACGAAGCATCCACTAGATGAGCCAAGTTGCAATGTGCTGGAAGCTGAGGAGGAAAGATTCATAAAGGCTGGGTCCTGGGAAATTCTCTCGAGGAATCCCCCCGATAGCTTGGGGGACCTTGAGGAGCATGTCGGATTGAAAGAAGAAGAAGTGGCTGGAGAAGTGTTTGTCTCACAGACGACCCCTCCCGGATTTAAGAAAGTTGCTCTGACGAGGAGCTAGGGAAAAGAGCCTATGGGGCTCACTGCTAAGGAAGTCTGGATCCTGCGAAAAGTGGCGGTTGACGCCAACGTGAGGGAGAAGCCCCCGGACACCCCCAACGGGAGGATCGTAGAGAGCATTTACCTGACACCTCTACCACTAACAAGGACCGCTGCTCCAAACGCTGATGGGATACCAATCGATAGGCATCACCCGCACCAACCACTCTGAAGATCATATACAGTGAGTCGAGCAAACGACTTTAAACAACATCGCTTCATGGGAGGCAACCCATGTTCTAAACTTTCTTCGTTATTTTTAGGATTTGTTTTCTTATTTTTGGTGAATAAATACTGCTATGGGGTTAATCATTGGGAGACTCAGACGATTTTAATCTTTGTGCAGGAAATTACCCTCAACCGATCGGGTGATGCATCAACCGATCGGTTGATCCATATCTGAAGATGGCTTGTATCTGAGCATCAACGAACCGATCGGGTGGCATATGAGGATGACCGGGTGGAAAATCGATTGGCACAGTAGAGCTCTCGGGAATTTTTGTGATTAAATCAATCGATCAGTTGAGCTGAAGCTGTGGTCGTGTCGCTGTCCGGGTGAAGAGCACAGTGCTCTTGGGAAAATTTGTGAAGCGGCCAATCGATCGGGTAAAAACTCACCTGATCGGTTCGCCTGTAGCTGTCTTCCAACGAAATTTTTCGAAAACTAACCCAACCGATCGGATGAGATCTCACCCGATCGGTTGAGTTAACCCTATAAATAACCCCCCGTTTCACCCGATTCGTTTTCACCCAACTTTTCCTCTCTTCCCCCCCCCCCCCGTCGTTTCGTCTCCCCTATCTCTCTCAACCGACGACATCTCTCCCTCCCACTACTCCTAAATCCTCTCCACATTCTCCATCTCATTCTCTCCATCAACTCCACCCCCATCCATCCCTACTAAACCCTAAAATTTTCCCTAACCCTAACCCAACATCCCCCATTTCGAAAATTTCTCTTTTGTTGGATTGAAGTGCCGCGGCTTCACGTGTCTCTTCCGTTGCATGGCATGGGGTGTTTTGCAAGCAAGGAAACGCTTCGCTACTAGGTACATTCGTTCCAGAGCTCTATTTTTAATATTGCCCCAGTATAATCATTTTGCTCGATTGCCATTGCTTGTGTGAATTTATATTATCTTGTCACACCCACACACTAATGGCTAAGGACAAAGACAAGGGTAAGGGAATTATGAGGGAAGAGGAGCCGTCTCACAAGAGACACAAATCTACATGATCTCCACATGCACGTGCTCCTCAACATCCCCCTACCCAACCCCCACCCTAACCACCCATTCCCGTTACAGACCCACTGATGGGATCACAGGAATACCATTTCTTGAGTCGTGAACATAAAGATTTTTATAATCGACTCAATGAACGGGCACACCTATCCACTAAGTTTACACATGCCTAGACTCTGATCGATCTCGGAGTTTTCTCCGGGGTCGAGACTTTATTCACAAACCTAGGATGGATACCTTTCTTGAACTCCCACGCACCATCATACCCTGCCCTCACACTAGAATTCATATCTTCTCTCAAATATGAGGCGAGGTCCATTATCGATTTCCGCACCTGAAACCGAAACATCCGCACCCACCTAAACACAATCAATAACATCTTCGATTTCCCCATCCTAGGCGACGATGTCCGTCCCTATGAATATCACGTGACTTCGATGTCGATATCTTTTGGGGTCGCCTCACCGTACACGACCACTATCCTTAAGGCAAGGCCAAGGCCTCCTCGATCATCCACCCCGTGTTTTGTCTAGCCCACCGCATCTTATCTAGCACTTTCTTTCCCAGGGATGAGTCAGGGACCGTGACCATCCCTGACCTATTTATCCTGTGGGCTATGATTTTTTATTTTATTCACGGTCTTGACGGGATTGCTTTTGAGGCCCCTTGCATACCCATTAATGGCGGCGCTTGGCTTATCCAAAAATTACTTGATATTAGCTGCGTCAGCAAGGGAAAGTATTGCTGCGGGGGCCTCATTACCATCATTGCTTCACATCCCCCATTCAGTATCGTCATCCCACGAGAGTTGCCACGTGCCACAGGATCTACATATCTAGATGTTGATGTCCTACGGTACACCCATATGATCAAGCCTCGTGGCGATGGTCGGTTCGCATTTTACTATGGCCACCCCCTGCTCCTTACACCATTCTGCCCAATCCAGGTCGTATGTCTATTCAGCTTGTGGCAGATTGGACGTTTCCTCTTGACCCAAAGTTTTTAGGGGGGTTGCATCTTCAGTTTCCTATCCCTGACGCACCGTGACCACCGTCCCCTGCCGCCCACTTAGGCATGCAGGACATACCTGCGTCCAGCGGAGACCCCGGGGCTGGCCCTAGTGGCACCACCCTGGCTTCTATCCCTATCATTTCTGAGGCACTCATTACGGCCCTCTTAGGCCTTACCTCCGGTGCCGGCATGACCACTATCGCCGGCACCACTTCCACTGTCGGTCTAGCCACTACTTCTTCCATTCGTCGAGCCACCTCCACTCGTCTCGCTATAGAGACTGAGTTATCTTCTATGCGCACTGGCGCATCGTCTTCTACCTCCTCAGACCCATCCTCTTCTATCTTTTCACACCCACGTTTCCTCGCACTCGAGCCAAATGTGGCTGCCATTCTCCGCATTCTCACCCACATTCACGGTCCACCTCCACCTACTCCAGCACCATCACCACCTCCTTCACCTCCTCGACGGTCTTCACCCCCCGCCACCACTGCTTCCATTCCCGCCACTACATCTCCACACACCGTCGACCCTACACTTCCACCACCCTCCACTTCCATCACCCATACACGCGCCGCAAGAAATTACCGGTGCGATCTAGATCACTTGCCCCACCATCCTCTCCTACCACCGTATCTCTCCCATCTTCCACCGCATTGGTCGCCACACTTCCCTCACTCCTCACTACCACCGACACTACACCCATCGTTCACACCACCACCGCACCCATCCATCCACCCTCCCCACCCCTCTCTCCACTTCTCCGCACACCCATCACCTCTCCCGCACACACCCCCCATCCTCTACCGTGGAGGACGAGGCGCGTCCTCTGCTGCATTTTGATTTCTTTTCTTTTCTTTTTCGATTTTCCCTCTAGCATATATCTGCATCACTATGATCATATCATTTCGCTGGCATTGTCATGTTCATCTTGTGGGAATTCGACCTTTGTGCATGTTTTCGTGATGTCATTGTGTGTTTGTGTCTCTGTGTCGTTTAGATGTGCTTTTCTATCTTTTATTTTGTGTGTTTCTTTTTCTTTATTTTTCAGTTTCGTTCGTGTGTTTTTCACGTTTTTAACTTTTTTGTGTCGGTGCGTATTCCCCTCCCATTTTCGTTGCCCTCCTGTATTCACTACTATTGTATTGAGGGCAATGCAAGTTTCAGCTTAGGGGAGTCGTACTTTGTGCGTCATTTGTGTGTTTTTCTTCGTTTTTGAGTCGTTTTTCGTCGTGTTTTTCTTTTTCTTCTCCTCTTTTTTATCTCCCTCTCCTAGAGATGACCCCACGTGATGAATTGCCACAAAACTACACACACACCTAGCATGGCTACGATAATCACATTCACTAACCGTAGGAAGCCGAGTCCTCTTGCATTTTATGCTTTGTGGGTCCACTTTGCCTTTGTGTGAGTTGTTTGTCGTGACTAGCTAATGATGTGCTTCTACTTTGTGATTTTGATTTATATACATGTCCTTGGTTGACCTCTAAATTATCATATTTCAATTCCAAATATGCGGTATTTGCATCTACTGTTTGTTTCTCTATGCATGAAATGAATATATATATAAATATAAATGTGTGTGTGTGTGTGCGCGCTTCAATTCACATGTGTCGGGACTCCACAAATAGGACGAGGATAACCCATTTAGCCTATGCTCTAATCTGCGAGAAATAATTCTCTTTTGCCCAAGTGTTTAGAATCCGACTTCTTTTTTATTTTACTTGTTGCAAATCCTCTCGTCGTGTACCATTCTCCCACTTGGGAGAGTACACAAATGTATAGCCCAAAATCCAAAAATTCAAAAAAAAAAGAGAGAAAAGAAAAACCCAAACAAAAAAAGGAGAAGAAAAGAGAAAAGAAAAAATATATGTATAGCCAAAATAAAAAAAATACAAATACCAAAAAACCAAAAAAATTCCAGCGTGAATATTTTTCCTATCTATCGAGAATAAAGGGAAGGTGAGAATTTACACCGAGTGTTCTACTCCACACCTTCTCAACCTCCATCGTTTTCGAACGCACTTGGCATAGGAACTTTCTAGCGATTATCTAGGCAATAGTGTGGTGATTTTCTAGTCCCTAGCTATGGAGTCCCCAACGCATGATACGCTTCAATTCTTATACTATTCTCATGCATGCTTGAGCTATTTTTCACCGCTATTTCAGATTGAATCGATATTTAGGTCATTCCTTGGGTATGTGTATATGGAGCTTTATTGCACAATTTGGATAGTGACACCGTCTGCTAGCACACGATCACACTCACTCGCGCATCACTGTGTGGACTCATGACACTTATATGGACTCGTATTCCTTGGTTTATTGATGTGTTTATCGCTTGCTTGCTTAGTGTGGCGTGTGATTTTGTTGGCTCTGATAGGCGATCTAGGATTTTGTTTTCTCTTTTTGTCTCTCTCTATTTTTTCCTCCGAGCTCCTACTCTCACTCGTCTTCCTCGAGGACGAGGAAGGGTTCAGCTTGGGGGATTTTGACGTGCATTTATATTTTTTATATTCACGCACGTCTTCTTAGTGCTTTTCCGTTGTTTTCCGTCGTCACGTACCCTTTTCTTTTGTGTTTTTTGTATCTTTTCACTTTCTCCGTGTTTTTCTGTAAATGCAGGAGATTGCCAGCGTTGGGGACGTATAAAGAAGATATCATGAGTCCCAGAGCAACGGGAGGAGTCACGCACGATCCAGAGGGCCAAACATAGAAGAATACTAAGTTTCAGCCCTCAACCGATCGGGTGGATAGAGCCACCCGATCGGTTGATGACGCGTATCCGACCCGGACAAGTGCTGAAGTGAAGAGCAGCTCACCTGATCGGTTCAGTGATCGGGTGAGATCGACAGAGCTCTCTGTCATTTGAAGCTTAATTCCAACCGATCGGGTGATATCTCACCCGATCGGTTCATCTGAAGCTGAAAATTCCCAATTCACGACCCGTTCACGCCACCCACTCAGCTCAGCGTCCGGTTGATGCATCTGAAGCCCGATGGCCAAAGCGACTGTCAGCTCACCCGATCGGTTGATGCTTCAACCGACCGGGTGGCCGCATTTCCTATATATAGTGACCTAGTTTTTCCCCCAAAACGATCCATTGTATTTTTTCTGGACTTTTTGGGATTTGTGACGGCTGAGAATATATTTTATCTTGTAAGTCTTCTGATTGTCTTGCAACTTTGATATTATGATAATACCATTACTAGCAACTCTTTTCTATTGCCTGATTATGATTTCAACCGTTGAATTTTGTTTGGATGCTATTTTTGCTATGATTTGTGAGTAGTTCCCTAATCTGGGATTTTGGTGGAAACCCCTTCGTGGGTTCTCTCTAGAACGATCATAGGACTAGGATTTCGATAGGGTTTAGGAATTTAGTTGGTTACGCGGGATGTTTCATTGTCATTGACGGCAGAAAGACCGCCTCTAACCGTCGGGCCAAGGGGGAATAAAACTGGTGTTTGACTCCCTAGCCACAGCTCACGCCCATAGCGTAGACATCGAATCCTAGCGCGTGGGAACGGCAGGATGAGATGTTGGGAGTAATCGTTGCGAGCTTAGTGCTCCCAGAGTCGGTCGGTGTTAATGGACATGGGAATGCCCACCGACCGAACCCAGGTAGTCCTAGCGTATTATCCTGGGCACTGACCGGAATATCGGTCCCATGGGACGCTAGGTATCACTCTTAGAGGCAACGTCTCACCACTAAACCCTAAAACCCAATCGTATTCCTATCCGTCGGTCGTATTAGAGAGGGCATATGATAAGGGGGAAACCAAAGTCCTGGATTCCCTTTTATATATTATCCTTTGTATTTCCATTCTGTGACAACCCTACCGATTGATCAGGCTAGCTCACCCATCAGGTGAACCAGTTCCTTCTTGACAATAAGCACACCACACGCCTCCCTGAGTTCGACCACCAAGCCATCATACAACACAGTGTGCTTGCGGTTATAAATATTTAAACTGGTATCCCGGATCTCCATTGCCTATAGTGCCAAATCTAGGGGACGTCACTAATCTCCTTGGACCCAACAAGCTTGGGTACCATGAGCTTATGGTAAATTATGTAGGTACACAAGAAAAATAAATAGAGCAACAAACGCAAAATATTTTCTAAGAAGAAAGATGTATACTCTATTGGTTGCCCAAGCATATGACGGAAGATCCCTCCTTGCTTTTTGAAGTGATCCGCATCAAGAATGGTGCTATGTTGACCTTTGGAGGTGTTGAAAAGGAAACCATCATTGGAGTTGGTAAAGTCAGTAATCCATCTAAACCTTTAATTGAACATGTATTCTCATAGATGGTTTAAATCACAACCTCATTTCCATAAGTCAACTTTGTGACAAATGTTACAACGTTAACTTTGGAGAGGGTATGTGTAGTATTATTGATGATAAATCTGGTGTGTTATTTTTAGAAACATTCCATAAAGATATTTATAGTTTAAGCATGCCACAATCTATAGATTATTGCCTAGTAGCACACTCGAATGAATAACTTTTATGGCATCGTCATTTTGGACATGTTCATTTTAAACATCTTTATAAGTTAGCTAAGCATGATTTAGTTAAAGGATTGCCAAAATTCTCTTTTAATAAGAAAAGTTTTTGTGATTCTTGTCAATGTGGAAAACTTTGTAAATAGTCATTTAAACTTAAAGATGGCATTACTTCTAAGAGGCCCCTAGAACTTCTTCATTTAGATTTATTTAGGTTAGGAAATGCACATTATGGATTAGTTATTATGGATGATTTTTCTAGATTCACTTGGGTATATTTCTTATCTTCTAAAAATGAAGCTTTTGAGGAATTTACCAAGTTTGCAATGAAAACTCAAAATCTCTTAGGAACCGCCATTATCACTATTTGTAATGATCATGGAGGGAAATTTGGGAATGAGCTTTTCTATAAGTTTTGTGATGAACACGGAATAACTCACAAATTTTCTTTTCGTCGCACACCACCACAAAATGGTGTTGTTTAAAGAAAGAATATGACACTTATTGAGTGTGCACACACAATGCTCCATGATAGTCATCTTGGACTTCAATTTTGAGCGGAGGTGGTGCACACGACATGTTCTGTGCTCAATAGGATTCTAGTGAGGCCACGTACGAACAAAATTTGTTTTGAACTATTTTATGATAAAAAGCCTCAATTAAAATATTTTCGAGTTTTCGGTTCAAAATGTTTTATTAAGAACATGTATGGTAATCTTGATAAATTTGATCCAAGATCCGATGAAGGGATTGTTGGATATTCCACACCTAGCAATGCCTACCGGATATACAACAAGAACTCTTCAACTGTTGAGGAATCACTGCTCGTTTCTTTTAATGAAGATTTTGATATACCTCATGTTGATGATGATAGTTTAGATGTTTTATGTGATTCTATCAATAATGTTAAACTTGATAATGTTATAAAGACTAACAATGAAGATGTTGAGATTGTTCCTAGTGATCCAAGTGTTCCAAAGCTTACCCAACCGTTCGTGACCACTCACATGGCCAAATTATTAGAGATATTGGAGTCGGTGTCTAGACAAGGTCAAGGTTTGATGAATTCTCTCATTGCACCTTTGTCTCCACAATCGAGCCAAAGAACATCCAAGAATCATGTGAAGATAGCTCTTGGATCATGGCAATGGAAGAGGAACACATTCAATTCGAAAGGAATGAAGTTTGGGAGCTAGTTCCTTTACCAAGTGGACATCAAGTCATTGGGACTAAGTGGATCTTCAAAAACAAGATGGACAAGAACGAATTCGTCACAAGAAACAAAGCAAGGTTAGTAGCTCAAGGCTACTGATAAGAATAAGGTATTGATTTCAAAGAATCATTTGCTTCGGTAGCTAGATTAGAAGCTATTAGATTGTTATTATCTTTTGCATCTCATAAAAATTTCAAATAATTTCAAATGGATATTAAACGTGCATTTTAAATGGTATTGTTAATGAAGAACTTTATGTTTCTCAACCTCTCAGATTTATTCATGAAAAATTTCCAAACCATATTTTTAAACTTAAGAAAGCTTTATATGGGTTAAGACAAGCTCCTAGAGCTTGGTATGATCGCCTTAAGCACTTTCTTTTGGATTTGGGATTTAAAATAGGAGAAGTTGATTCAACACTTTTTACTAAATATTAGGAAAATGACATTCTTCTCATTCAAGTTTATGTAGATGATATTATTTTTGGATCTACTAACTATGATCTTTGCCAAGAATTTTCTAAGTCCATGAAGGATGAATTTGAGATGAGCCACATGAGTGAGCTCAACTATTTTCTAGGACTTCAAATTCAGTATTTGAAGGATGTCATCTTCATACATCAAACCAAGTACACCGAAGAGTTAATCAAGCGATTGTTATGGAATCGTCTTCTAGCAAAAGAACTCACATGAGTACAACTACACACCTACACAAATATAAAAACGAGAAAGATGTAGACATTCGTCTATATCAAGATAGGATTGGTAGCTTACTTTATTTAACCGCAAGTTGGCCCGATATCATGTTTTCCTTTTCTTTATGTGCTAGATATCAATCACAACCTAAGGAATCACATTTGATTGCGGTTAAACGAATATTTCGCTATCTCAATCAAACTTTAGATTATGGATTACTTTATCCTAAATCTAACACATATGAGTTAATCTCATATAGTGATGCCGATTTTGCCAGATGCAAATCTGATAGGAAGAGTACTAGTAGCGATTGCCATTTTCTAGGAAATTCTCTTGTTTCTTGGTTCTCCAAGAAGCAAAACTCGGTATATTTATCTATGATCGAAGCTGAAATTTTTCCGCCGGTCTTGCATGTGCATAAGTTCTTTGGATGAGACACACACTTACAAACTATGATATTAATTGTGATACTTGTCTTATCATGGTTGATAACCAAAGTGCACTATGTCTATCCAAAAAATCTGGTACATCCCTCTCGTACCAAACACATAGATGTGAGACACCAATTTA
Organism: Scilla litardierei; assembly: GCA_030789695.1. Classification (NCBI taxonomy): domain Eukaryota; kingdom Viridiplantae; phylum Streptophyta; class Magnoliopsida; order Asparagales; family Asparagaceae; genus Scilla; species Scilla litardierei. The sequence continues at coordinate 101,241,673 of CM061137.1, read as the reverse complement.
TAAATGATTATGTAGCTAAGAAGGACATCATTCTAGAATACATTGAATCCCCAAAACAAATTGCCGATATTTTTACAAAACCTATTTTAAAAGATTCATTTGTGAGGTTTTGCAGAGAATTAGGAATTATGGGTGAATCTGAAATCTTGGACTTCATTTTCATTTGATACAGCATGTTTTGAATTTATATGATCATTTTCATATTATATATCAAATGGGTCTATTTTCTCATATGATTTCTATGTGACTTATTGGAGAATTTGATGAATTTATGATTGTGTTGATATCCTTCATATGAGTATTAGTTTATATGATTATGATAGTAATTTGATGTGATTAGAGTGTATAGAGTATATGTTTAAGGATGAGAGAACTCAATTTCTCATTTTGCCTCATGGATTTGAGAACCAGGATAGGCGCCTGTGGTTTCTTCACCAGGCGCCTACCTATTTGCCTATAACTAATTGTCTTTAAGATCAGGACAGTTGCCCGTCAACTCTTCATCAGCCACCTGCCCAAAACCCTTGATTATTTCTTTATTTTTTGCATCTCTCAGATAGGCGACTGATGTACATTTTTCAGGCGCCTAGTTGTCTTCCAAGCGACTGAAATTTTGTCATCAGGTGCCTACTGTATCTTTCGATAAATGATCCTTCAAAACATCACTCTGTTTAACTTCTCACATGCACTTGTAGGTCATTTCACAGTCGAATGTTCATCGACAGGCGGGTGTGTTTTCTTCTACAGGCGCTTGTGCTTCTGCTAAGCCATTTTTGCTTCATGGCTTGACAGACAATTACACTTTTTGCATCTGTCACCTGTCCGAGCTGTTTGGCAGTTTGTAAGATTAATCTCAGCCGTTCATTTTTGATCCAACGTTCCAAATCAGATCGAAGCTTCCCTTATATGTGTCGATTCATTTGATTCTCTCTCATCCGATTCAAATCCCCCACTCCCTCAAATGGTTAGAGAACTATCTCCTCCTTCCAACTCCATCGGTGATCAACCTCCTCTCTGGTGATATTCCTTCATCCGTTAGTCTCCTCGACTCCTCCGGCCATCTCCTTCCTTCTAGATATCATTTTCACTCGTTTTAGTTTCGATTTCGTGCCCTAGGTTTCGGTTTCTTATCAATTTCATCTCCATGGGTCCCAAGACCGGTTCTTCCTCTAAGGCTAAGCCATTATCTCTTAGAAAGCCTAGGGAGAAGAAGATTAAGGTTCTGAAACCCGCTCCTTCCAAAGTCCGTATGAAACGAGATATGTCTCCCACTCATTGATCGAGTCTGCCTCTGATTCCGATGAATTATGGGCTAGTGAATCTGAACATGAACCTGAGCTGCTTCTTCGTAAGCCCAAACAACCCTATACTTCCTCTGCACAACCCCAAGTTCAACCCCAAGCTCAACCCAAACCCCATGTTGAACTTCAGGCCGAACCTATTCCTCAAGCTGAACCTCAAGCCAATCCTGATCCATCTCCTTCTACCGCAGTTTTTGCATCTGTCCCTACTTGTCGTGATGACAAGTGTTTAGGAAAATTCAATGCCCTACTGAATGTTAAGCTTTTGAAGGAGAGATTCATTGTATTTTTAGCTTTTCAAAAATTTATCTCAGCTCCTGACCACGACCAAATTTGTTGATCTTTATCGTCATTCACCCTATGAGTCTCCCAAACCATACCCAATGCTGGTGAAACTCTTTTATGCTAACCGCAATCACGGTGAGTATAATGATATGGGATATTGACACTTTAGTTCAGGGGACGTCCATCAAGCTAGACCCCAAGCTTTTAGGATCCATCCTTGGTATTCCTTCCTCTGAGTCTCTACCTACTGATATTTCCATCTCCAGAGTTTCTGAGTTTGATTAAAATGTCCTCCTAGACATGTTTAGGTCCATTCCTCCTATTCTCACCTCTGGGGTGAAGACTTCCATGTTCTCCAAATCAGGATCCTCAGATCAGCCTTCCCATGACATCCTGAAGTGCATGTATGCCATCTTTTCTGGCATGGATGTGAACTGGGCCGGTGTTATCCTTGGCAGGAAGGACCATGTTGAGATCACTCCTACCATATCTCACCTCCCATACTGCTGCATTCTGACCCATGTCTTTAGGAATTTCAAGATTGATCTTGCCTCCTATGAGTCCGTTCCTTTGAGTCCTCTCTTGGGTGAGTCTCCGAAGCTGAAGTCTCCTTCAACTCTGTAGATTATAGCCAAGAAGAGGCAAGCTACTTCTGAGCCATCCTCGTCTGCACCTCCTACTGATACCACCAATCCTCATGTTGATTGTACCATTCCTTCAGCTTCTTCAGCTCCATCAACTATTGATCTCTTTTGTATCCAATTGGATAAGAAGGTGACTCTTTTGGATCAGGTGATGACTGTGCTGCTAGAGATGCTCAGCACTTCCTTTGAGCATAAGGGTTTATATGTGCCTTCCTCCCTCCAGTCGCTGCTACATCCATCTAAGCGTATCACATCTGCTGCTGCTCCTCCATCTGATGTCACCGAAGCTCCTCCTGCTGATGATATTCCCCCTGCTGCTGCTAAGCCTGCTGAGACTCAGCTCATCACTCCTACTATCGAGACTCATGCTGCTGTCGTTGCTTCTACTTCGGAGATGGAAACTCAGGGCTTCACTCACTCCTTCTATCGAGACTTATGCTGTTGTCGTTGCTTCTACTTCGAAGATGGAAACTCGGGGCTTCACTATTGAGATAAGAGCTATTGAAGTCTCTCCCATCATCCAGCTTGATGATTGATGCATCTTGGAGTTATCTCACCCTAGGATCTATTTTTTGTTAGGGTTTGAGAGTTTTTGTTTATGTACTTTTTGTGTCATGATGTAGTTGTTTATATGGTTGTTTGGATGTGTACTTTATGTTGGGCTATACTTGATGTTTGGTTAAGGTTATACTTTTATTGTGATCATATGGTGCTTGAGGTATATGGAGTTGATATCTTTTTGTTCTCCATCTGTGCACACTATATATATGATGATCATCTTTTGGCTCTATTGTACTCTTGTGTGAATGTTGTCTATTCTTTTTGCTCTTGAGTATATGTATTGAATGTTAAGATGTATGCCATTACAATTTCTTTATTTCATGGCATGGATTTTGCTATTGGACTTCTCTTCCTCTAGTCAACTAGGTTTTTTTTGATGATTTTGATAAGTATTTTTGTGATACACCTTCATGTTTTCTAGTTTTTCATTTGGTATCACATTAAATACTTATCCTATTCTCTATACTCCCATGATTGTTTTCTTTTTATTTAGCACTAGTTGTTGTTGTTTCTCTAGTCCCACTTTTTAGATAATGCCATAGGAGGAGAGAAATAAACAAACTCATAATTTTGTGCTAATTAGAAGCTAAACATGAATCTAATATTGATATAGCCTTAGATTCAGGGGAGTAAGATATAATGAATTTGGATTCAAAAATCCTAAATTCAAAAAACTGTGAATTCATTACATGTCACTCATATCATACTCTTTGGTTAATTGATTATTTGATGCCCATATCTAAATTGTCTAACTTGATTGGCATCTATGTAGGGGAGTAAGTTTTTTTAAAGCACAATTATTTGTTTTTGTTTTTATTTGTTTGTCATCTCCAAAAAGAGAGAGAATGTTCAGTATTGACTTCTCCCTACTTGCTTTTGATGATGGGCAAACATAAATACTTGTGACTAATCCCCTCCATGCAGTTAATTTATTGCCTAATCAAATCATGAAGATCAATTGCAATGGATGACAATCACGATCAATCAAAGACTCAAAGAGATGATTGGGTGATCAAGATAAAGAAATAATCTTCAAAGACTTCAAGTTCAATCAAGACAGAGAGAGAGAGAGAGAGAGAGAGAGAGAGAGAGAGAGAGAGAGAGAGAGAAGAAGAAGAAGAAGAAGAAGCTAAACTCATTGTAAATCTTTTCCTTCTTCTATTTTCTTTCTCTTAGAATGTAGCCTTAAACTAGAGTTAACTTGGAGCACATTCACACCACTCAATCTATCTTAGGAATCCCTTAGAATTCATTTCCTAGGTCTCTTATTCATAAAACCCTTAGATGTGCATTCTGTTTGTATGACAGCCGACTACTGCTCAAAAGTCACCTGTGATTTGTTCATCAGGCGTCTGTAATGCACACAGTTTTACTTAGGTTTTTGGTCTTTCATTCGTACTTCTAAACAGGTGAATGTTGTACAAAGTACAGGCACATGTCTATAGATCAGGCGTATGTGACTTGTGAGTCAGTCACCAGTATCATCTTGCCCAAAGATCCCTATTTTGTCAACTTACGCACTTGTGCTTTCAGGTGATATACGTTGGTTTTACAAGCACCTGCCCATAGCACATGCGCATGTATATTCCACTACAGTTGCATGTCCATCCTTTGTCCAACTTCTTGATTTTGGCAAGTTACACACTTGTGCACACAGACGTTGAACAATGGTTTCCCAGTCGCCTGCCCATGGCACATGCGCCTGTAGAAACCACATCAGTCGTATGTTTGATTACCCAGATTCTTGAATTTGTCAATTTACGCACTTCTGCCACACAAATGCCTGCAATGGGTTTCCCAGGCGCATGTCTATCCTTCAGCAGTCGACTATCCTACGTGGTAAGTTACCATTTGAATTCTTACCTACCCTCTGACATAGTACAGTAGGCGCTTATTGATTCTTCATCAGTTGCTTATCCTAGCTGTTAAATTAATCTGTTGGCCAATCAAAGGCGGATTTTGAAAGGGGTTTTGGGTAATCTGTTGGGGGCTATGAGAGAGATTATAAATAGGCCTTTTATTGTTCCATAGGAGAACTCTTGGAACCCTTAGAACTCTATTGCTTCATATCTCAAGCTCAATGTTTCAAGCTTTCAATATCTCATTCTCTCTTGCTCTCTAACCTAGAATCCAAGTTCAAATCTTCTAGGCATTTGTAGTGACAAGTTGAGGTGCTCATTTCTTCATTGAAGAGACCACAACACACTCCACACTCTTGCTTCTTCAAATTCTACTTCAAGGTATAGGTGTTTGCAAGTGTGTATTCCAATTTCATAACTCTTTCGTTAAATGGGGTTTGCTCTCGGTTTGTGAGAGTGTTTGCTTGATCCCAGGTTGTGGAAATCAAGGTCAGCAATCCTGTATATTGATTACACTTGTAGGGTTGCTACAAGTTGGTTGAAAAGAAAACTCATGCTAGGGATTTGGCTTGAGTATCCGGGTGATATCCTGGGTGGTAGGGACGTAGGATTATTGGGAACAAGTCGGGTTTGAATTGGGTAATCTGAACCATTGAACATATTGTGTTTGCTTGTTCTAATTGTTGTTTCATATTATTTTCGCATTGTTTGTTGGCTAGGATTTTAATTAGGTGTAATTTCCTCCTTAATTTTATAAACACTATTCAACCCTCATTCTAGTGTTTTTCTCATTGCACAGGGTTCTTACAAGTTGGAATATAGGCTTTCTCATGGAGGCCCATAGTATGATGATCTTTTAAGTGGGCTTAAGCCCCAATATATATATAACAATGACATCTATCATTCGAGCCCAGCGGCCTTGGCATCTAGGTTCGGGGGATGAAGAGTTGATATGGCATGCTTGAAGGTAATGGTCAGCACAATCCAGCCATTACGCCTTGGGCTCCTAACGTTTGCCCTGGGCACTGAACAGTCATCTCTAGCACCAAGTGGCGCCTCGGGTACTGAACGATCATGTTTCGAGATCTGAATGTCTGATCCCAAATGGCGAAACGTAATGAGAATCAGTGATCGCATTTGACACATGGTGTTGATCTGTGGGCAGGCAACACTTCGACTTCCACATTGAGAATTTTATAAATAAGTGGGGTAAGGCTTGCCCGAGACTCTTTTCACCTCCTACTACTAACAGATTAAGTTGCCTCACTTTGCTTTAGCTCAGAGCTTGAGATAGGCATTTGAGATCATCGCATCCCCATTTCCCCCATTTGCTTCACACACATACCCAATAGGTAATCCCTTTGTCTCCCCTTTCCTTCTATCTCAAAATGATGTTTGGAGTCTCCGTTGATCCAAGATTAGGAAAAGATGTAGAGGCCCAAGGAAGCTTATTATTCCTCGACCATGACAAGGTTAGCTATCAATATGGTCCCAATCAATAATCGCGAGCCAGGGTCTGAGGGGTAAGTCGACACTGGCAAGGAGTGTTCCCCCTCCCAGCCAATCCCTATGCCATGAAGAGGCAATGGTATAGGTCAAATGATTGCTAAAATGGCCATGTGATTATTTGTAGGATGGACTTTCGTCTTTCGAAATTAGATCATCTGGGCATCTGAAGGGCCCTTCAAAGTGCTCAAGGAGATATATTACCTTATGTCCGATTTCCCTCCCTTTAGTCTTTTTGAGCTTATCCGAGAATACCTCTAACCTCCCTATGAGGTGCAGTTACCTCAACGGGACGAGCATATCTTCTTCCCTGATAATACCTCTGACCTCCCTAAGAGGTGTATTTACCTCAACTGGACGAGCAGATCTGCTTCCCTGATAGTTAGGAGGTTAGAGTTTATGCCAAGTGTTTTCAGCTCAGCCTTTGATTCGTATTCCATCCCTCCCTTGTAACAGTTTTGAACTATCTTAAGCTTTCCCTTTGTTAATTTTCCCCAAATGTTGTGGTGGCCTTAGTTAAATTCATCATCCTATATCTCTAACATGACATGAATCTGATCATAGATCTATTCAAATATTTCTTTCAGATGAAGCTTCACAACTTCAGGATCTGGTTGTATGTTATCACTCAAAAGAATCAATTGCTTATCTTGGGATTTTCATCCTCGATTCATGATTAGAAGTAGAACTACATCTTTGTTCAGATGCCGGATCAAGCTATCGTTCTGACCCATTGGGGATACCTAAGCCACTTGGTTGAGGATAAGGATCTCGTAACAGATGAGGTCACCTGAGATAGTGAGCATTTATGAAAAATAGACACATCCAAAAGGCATGCATTAATGCTCTTAGATCCAAACTTGCTGTAGGAGATAGTAGGGCACAGATCTGAGGGTAAGTTATTTGACTTAAGTTGAAGTTGTTGGTTCTTGAGTTCAAGACTAATGTTGTTTTGATGATAATCAACATTATGTTATGTGCTAATCATTTTATATGTTTTAGTCTCAGATTAGTTTCATATTATATCTTGATGGAGACAAATCATTAGGTGAGGGGATGATGGATTCAATGCTTTAGAGTAAAAGCTTGGCATAAAGATAAATCTACTTCAAGTGTATTTTATAATTTCTTCATGTATTTTGCTCTTTCTTTCATAGAATATTTGTGAGCCTTGAATAGATGCACACACACTCTTTTGCATCATTTTCCATCTTAGGGAATCATAGAATATCTCTAGAACCCATCCATATAGGTTCTTTGGCCAAAACACTCTTATTGGTGTTTTTGGACCAAGACCAGATGTTTGGAAAAGGACTCGCAAACGTCTGGTGTGTCAGTTTTTCACTTGGACAGACAGAACCTATTTCAGATGTCTGATGTTCTTTGGTCAGATGTCAGAACAGTTTCCTAGATGCTTGAGTGGTGTACTCCAGACGTCTGGTTGCTGAGAGTTGGACAATTTATTCTTTCTGTTCATTCTTTGCCTCAGCCGTCTGATGTTGGGTTATTAGATGTCTGAACAGTGTTCTAGTCATCTAAGTGTTGTACTCCAGATGTCTGGATGCTGGGTGGTGGTCAATCTGTTTCTTTTGACTAACCACTGCGTCAGTTGTCTGATGAAGAGTTCACAGACGACTGAACAATCGATTAGCCATCTAGAACTTGTTCTTCAGACGATCGATGACTCGAATCTTCTACCCGTTTATAACCGTGAGACTGTGTTTTGATTGGTCTGTTTTCTCGGGTTTCGTGCAGTTTTGAGAGGATATGTAAGCCTGATTGAGAGGCAATTTTGGCACCAACCACTCCAGATATATTGAGATCATTTGAGATTGCCAATTTGAGGGATTTACATGAAGTGATTTCTTTTTCCTCAATCTCTCTTTCATTCATTGTAATTGCATGTATTTTTAGACGTGTTTTAGATCGTGTGTGCCGGTATTTTATTTCAATCGTTCGAGTAATGTTTCGTCCGTACGTTCTTTGCTACGGGTCGACGCGAGCGCGTCTCTGTTTTTTAAATTTACCGTATCATAATTAATTAACTATCAAGTTTAACAAATTACTTTAATTTAATTATCTTACTAATTACAATTTGCTAATCACTTTTAACTTTTACTAATGACTTTATTTATTTTACTAATTACATTTAGATTTACTTAATTACTTTAATCCCTTAACTTTTTCATGAACACTACTTATCATGAAAGACAACACACACGTTGCTTAAACCAGGTTCCTCCCCCCAAAAGAGATTACTCAAAAGTTACATTAATTCCCACTTTAATCAAAACACACACGTTTCTTCATCGTTAGTCAAAAAGATTCATTAATTAGAAACCTAATCCTATTAAACTATGTCCCCTACCATTTCTTCTTAAGGATAATCCCTCGTCTTCTGATCTGTTCATCACTTCCCAAATCAACACATACCAGAATCCATCAACCCACAAACTTCAGCAAACAACAACCCACAAACTTCAGCAAACAAATCAAATTTCACCAAATCAAACACATCATCTCCCAAATCCCCCATCAATTTCAGCCTCATACCAGAATCAAAATCATCACAAAATTCAAACCCAAACTGAAATTGAAATCTGAAAAGAAAACCCAGATCTGAAACCATTTCAGAAATCAAACAAATTTCAGATCCACCCTCTCCCTGTGCTTGCCTAGTTGCCGGAGCTACGCGCGCCACCAGCCGAACCGCCGCAGCCGTGCCCGTAGCGGCTGCGCGTCGCCGTCGCTCAACCGCCTGAAGGCCGCGGCCCTCGCCTGCATAACCCTCGTCCGATGCCCCCTTACACATCGCCAGGCCATGCCACCGAGAGTGCCGCCTGCCGTCGAGAGACCGCCGTCGGACAGCTCTTCCCCTAGCGTGCGTGAGTTCCCCCTCCCTTGTGTGACCTGCTGCAAATAAAGAAAAAAGAAAAAGAAGAGGTAAGAGGAAGAGAGAGAGAGAGAGAGAGAGAGAGAGAGAGAGAGAGAGAGAGAGAGGTATTATTATTATATGTTAGAGTAGGTTGGTGGTAGTATTGATTGTAATATTAACTTTACAATTAGTTTATGGTAAGATTGGTATTAGTAGGTTATTAGTATTAATTTGAAAAGTTAACTTGTTAGTATTAACTTGTTAGGAAAATATTTTAAATTTGAATAAAATAAGGCTTATCATGTTAGTATAAGAATAATATAATATAATATAAACATCACCCTAGATAGAGAACCCCATAAAATCAGACGAACCTAATTCTGAGATTATTTTAATATTTTGATTATCTTGAGACGAACCTAATTAAGTGATGTGTTTAACCAAAACAGAGAACCAGACGTACCATAACGTAGTACCTGTCAAGACGAACCCAACGACACCAAAATCAGGCAAGTATGCAATTTATAGTGAATTTTTGAAGTTAGATGCTCATTTGGTCTTTTGCATGTAAAGTTGTATAACTCAAAATCTACATGTAAAATGATGCATGAAATTACTGCCATGACGTCCTTGACTGAAAATGCGACCCAACGACATATAACTTGATATACCTTAGTTTTAAACAATGGCAAAGAAAGGTAGTTTCCATGACATGTTTGTTAAATCCATATGTTAACACTTTTGTTAAATTATTGTAAATGTTGTTCCACACTCTCGTAATCATTGAAAATGTTGTATAAAAATAAATGATGATATTATTTAATTACTGCATGTCTTAGAATATTTAACAAATGTGTGACACCATGAAATCGTGCGCCTTGAAGGTGAAATCGTGACTTTCGTGATGTCGTGTGAGTCGACTAGGCTGGCTCGTGTTCCAGCACAAATTTGGGGTGGGGTTAGGGTTGAGCAGCCACTAGGCTTATGAAAGGGTCCTCTCTTCAAGAGCACCACCCGCAAGCGGTGGGATAGCGTCAATCACGGTAAACCCCCGTGAGAAGAATGATTCACTCATCACGACCTAAAGGCGAGAACCCTATGATAGATATGAAATGTTGACATGGTGTAACGACCGGTTTTTATCATTAATATTATCTGTATTCCTCTCGTATATTTTTATCCGTATCCGTAGCTTGGCGTATTCTGTCTCCGTACTCACTCCAACTTTAAATATTTTTTCATATTAGTTATTTTTATCATTATTTTGAACTAGTTGGTTAAATCCTTTATAATAATTATTTTTTTAAAATGACATCTTCTTATATTAATTTAAACTTTCGAAATTCAAAATTTGATTTTCAAATCTTTTTAAAAGTCAAATGAGACTTTCCTTGTTAGAGCCCATTCAATCTAATTGATGAGCCCTAATTCCCTTGATTAACCTATTAAATACAAATTCCTTTAAATGAAAATTTAAATTTCGAATTTAAAGTTTTTTAAAAACATTTCAAAAGTTTCCTTATTAAGACCTATTTAAACCCATTGATTTGCTCTTATTCCCTAATTAAACCAACTTAATACTAATTCCATTATTAATTCAATTTTCTTCCAATTAAACCCTAGTCCAACCTTATGGCCGAACCCAATTAGCACTCAACACCCAACAGCAATTCACGCACACACCCCTATTTCCTATTTTAAAACCATATTGTCCTTGTAAAATATCTAAACCCTAACTATTATAATAAGAACCCTGCCTTTTCTTCATATAGAAACCTAGGCTAACTCTAGGCCATGTTCACAAGCTGCTCCTTCCTTCAACCATTCACGCACTGTACAAACCAAACACTTTTTTTTGAACCCCACACACACTAGAAACCCTGGGGGCTATAATAAGAAAGGCTTCCTTCTTTATTTTTTGCAGTACCCTACCCACACCCTACTGTCCCTCAATAAAACCCTAGGCTAATAAAACCCTAGCTATATAAATATTAGACCTAGTACAGCAGCCCTACTTCTAATATTAAAATAATAATAATAAAACCTAGGTGCTCTTCTTTCGCACCCTACCCTCATCAACACGCAACAGCCGCCTACCTCATCATCTCCGTGCACGATGGATCACGGTACCTCTCTCCTCCCTCGCCCACACAACACAACCCCCGCGCCCAGTTCCTCACCTCCCGCTCGCCTCGGCCCGCCGCCCCTTGCTCCTCCACGCCCGGCAGCCGTCCCACCTGAAACCGCTAGCACCGGGAACCCCCTCTCCTCCTCGTGCCCAAGCAACCCGTGCGCCAGCCCTCCCAACCTCCATCGTCACTGTCGCATAAACCCACAACCCCGGTCATCCTCAGGCCGCCAAATCTTACCCCCGCAACCCAGTTCACGGACGGCCTCAGCCACGCCAGTGCGTGCAACCCAGGCTATCGCACGCCGTCCTCCTCAATCCGACGATCAGCCTCCCCTCCTCCACATGCCGGTGATCTTCTCCTCGATAGCAGTTCGAGGCCCACGCCGCCTGCAGCTTCCACGCCCGCCACCCTTGGCGCTACCTCCACCCGTTGTAAGCAACGCGCGCTTTGAAGTCGAGAGGATGAATCAGGTAAGAGGTGATGTTATAAGTATAAAACCGTGATATTAGATTATTGCTGATGTATTCTGGTGTGGCCTTCAGTCTATGAACTGTGCTACATCATGATTATAATTATCATAACTATCTACCCACATGGAACTGATGATAATCCTTGTGCCAACAGTAGCCTAGGTTGATTATTAAACATATGGCTATATTGTGAAGCTGAGATAACATTACGGTACATGGACTATTGCATGGTATACTATATTGAACAGTACTAGCAAGTTATATAGATGCAACATTATTACACTTCTATATATAGTAAGATAAAGGTGCAAACAATCTATTCTATAAAGCATGAAGAATTTGAATTTTGTCCCAGTAGGACAAGCTGACTAGGACATAGGGCTGATGACTAGGATATTTTTGGGGGGGAAACATTTGGCTTTGAAAGTTGATGAGGGGATTTGAAAATTTGGGAGGGGAAACCAGCTTTGAAAATTGAAGTTTGAAGTGACCCGCCAGTTTGAAAACCTCAGCAAAAAAATGTTTGGCTTTGAAAATTGAAAACCTCAGCGAAAAAACCGAGCCACCCATTTTGAAGTGAAAACAAAAATGAAAACTCAGCAAAAAAACTCAAGGTCTTTGGGCTCATTCATGGAGTTGAAAGAGGCGCTCACCGATGAATCGTCCTCACCTGGATCATCATGTACTTGGGAGAGAACCCCAGCATCCTCAAGGTCATTTACTCTGTTCTCGGACCATTTCAATTTTCTGACCGACTCCATATTTCCATCTGCAGGAGGAGCAAGGAGGCGGTAACGAAGTCGAGAGGGAAGAAATTAGATGGATAGAACGGGTTGAGCTGGGACGATACGAGAAGAATGCCATTCACATTGAAGGTGATCCAGGAGACCATGAGGGTCACCTCCATTCTGTCATCCATCTCTAGAAGTACATATGTATGCAAGAAATGTTACCCTCTCTAGATGTTCATTCTGTCCTTCCGTTGAGGTAAAAAACATCCTGTTCTTCTCATAAGAATTGAAATCAACTCAAGTTAATACATTTCAAGAGTGAAAAACCAATGGCTTCCCTTAGAACTGCCGCACTATTTGTCGTGCTTTTCTTTCTTGCTACTCACTCCGGTTTCTTTCCTTCTTTAATTTCTTCTCTAATTTTCAATCAAGATCATGCATCCGTTATTTATTTATTTATTTGAAGTTTTTATTTCATTGTGAAATGCATTGGAGGTTGCAAGCGAGCTATACATCGGTCCCTGGGGGGAAAATTGGGGGGCCGAGTGCAGGCAAAATTGGGGGGCCGAGTGCAAGAGCCTATGCAAGCGATTTCATTACCTGGATGGCTTGTGCGAATATATTAGTGCAAGAGCCGAAGCAGTGGAGGATGTTGAATATGCGAATACCCTCCTCCAACTGTTTGTAGTAATTTCTCAAAGAAGAAAAGTCAATTTTTGTTTGTTTTTTTGTTGAAAATAGGCATCATCAAAGAAGAATAATGTACGCTTTTTCTCCTTCGTCTATTTCGAGAAATCTTGGTCCTGGGATTTTGGACCGGAGATCTACATTCATTCATCATCAAGCTGCAAAGAAAGAAGAGGGTTGCTCGCTAAAATGTGTATGTTATTATTATTATCCTGCTAAAGTTGCCATCTCTGCTGCAGTTGCTTCTTCTAATCAGGGGTTTTGACTCATTGATTGATAAAGAACTTAGTGTTCCAGTAGCTCTTGATGTCATTGTTGGGTGAGAATGATGGAGGGGTGGTCAGATTGGGAAGAGGTGGTGTGTTTGAATGGATTTTGGCAGGCACTGTTGACGTGTGCCCCGGCTTGCTAACCACAAATGGCCGGGGACCCGCGTGGGGGTTTAGATATTTGTAACCGCAAGCGCACGGTGTTGTAGTGTGGCTTGGGGGTCGAACACAGGGAGGCTAGGATGTGCTTGTGTCAAGGAGGACCAAAATCACCCCGTGGGCGAGCTAGCCCGAATCGGTTGATGGTTGTCACAGAAAGTAATGCAAGGTATGAACAATAAGAAAATAAACCCGGGACTTTGGTTTCCACTCCAACGAGCGACTCTCGCCGATGCGGCCTACGGGTAGGATGGCGATCGGAATTAGGGTCTAATGGTGAGACGTTGCCTCTGAAAGTGGTACCGGCATCCCATGGGCCCGATATTCCGGTCGGTGCTCAGGATGATACACCGAACTTCTCGGATTCGATCAGTGGGCACTCCCGTGTCCATTAACACTGATCGATTCCGGGAGCACTAAGCTCGCAACGATAACTCCCAACGTCTCATCCTGCCGCTCCCGCGTGCTAGGATTCGGCATCGACGCTAAGGGCGTGAGCTATGGCTAGGGAGTCAACCGCCAAGTTTATTCCCCCTTGGCCCAACGGTCAAAGGCGGTCTTTTTCCCGCCGATGACAATGAAACACCCCGCGTAACCGTTAGATTCCTAATCCCTATCGATTCCTAACCCTATGGATGCATCGGGAAGAGCCCCCGAAGGGGTTTCCGCCAAAATCCCAGATTTGGGAACTACTCACAAAAATTCATTAAAAAGCGATCTAAATGAAAATGAACCGTTGGAATCATAATCAGACGATTGGAATGCAAAAGTAATAGAGTAATTAAGACAATACTAAAATTTGAGAAAGATCCGAAAACTTACAAAAGAACGGTAATTACAGCCGTCACAATGGGAGAAAACAGTAAAAACTAGCAGCTCTCTGTTTCTGGAACCCTAGGGGTTCTATTTATAGACTCTCGTATCACCCGATCGGTTGACAAGTCAACCGATCGGGTGATCCGTTACAGATAATACCAGAAAACGGCGAACTTTCACCCGGTCATATGAACCGGTCGGTTGAGTTCTTGGAGTGACCGGTTGGATCTTGGCGCCATCGGGTGAAGTGATCGGTTGGGTGCCCATGTCTTCGGCTCTTCAGCATCAGCTACAGATGAACCGATCGGGTGAGAGTCACCCGATCGGTTGGAATTTGGCTCGAGAAGACAGAGAGTTGGCCCCAGTTGAACCGGTCTGTGAACCGGTCGGGTGACTTCCACTTGAGCTCCGGCTGAGACCGGGTGGTGCACGCGTGCATCATCCAATCGGTTGGAGATGACCAACCGACCGGGTGAGGGGCTGAAAGATGTATTCTTTGACGTTTGACCCCCTGGATCATGTGTGACTCCTCCCGTTGCTCCGGGGACTTGAGATATCGTCATTAAACGTCCCCTACGCGGTCAATCTCCTGCAAACATGGAGAAACAAAGAAAAGTGAAAGAAAACGAGAAAATACGAGAAAACGAATAAAAGACGGCGGAAAACACGGAGAAACACAAAAGAAAACGTGCGTGAAGATATAAAATATAAACGCACGTCAAAATCCCCCAAGCTGAACTCTTCCTTGTCCTCGAGGAAGACGAGTGAGAGTAGGAGCTCGGAGGGGAAAAATAGAGAGAAAGAGAGAAAAAGAAAACTCTATATCCTAGATCGTCCGTCAGAGCCAACAAAATCAAAAATGACACACCAAGCAAGCAAACGTCAAATCACATCACTAAACCTAGGAAAACGAGTCCCAATAAGTGTCATGGGCCCACGCGGTGAAGCGCGTGTGAGTGCGGTCGTGTGCTAGCAAATGGTGTCGCTTTCTACAATGTGCTATGAGCTCATATACGCAAATCCAGGAAATGACCCAAATACCGATTCGAATTTGAAATTGCGGTGAATATTAGTTCGAGCATGCATGAGAAGAGTATAAGAAGTGAAACGTATCATGCGTCGGGGACTCCACAACTAGGGTTAAGGAAATCACGCCACTATAGCCTAGATACTAGCTAAAAAGTTCCTAAGCCAAGTGTTTTCGAAAACGATGGGGGTTGAGATGATGTGGAGTAGAACACTCGGTGCAAATTCTCGCCTTCCCTTTATTCTCGGTAAGTAGGAAAATATTCACACGGGAATTTTTTTGGGTTTTGGGTATTTGTATTTTTTTTTGGATTTTTGGCTATACAATTTTTCTTCTTTTCTTTCCTCATCTTTTTGGGTTTTTCTTTTCTTTTCTCTTTTTTTTGGATTTTTGGGTTTTTGGCTATACACATGTGTACTCTCCCAAGTGGGAGAACGGTACACGACGAGGGGATTTGCACCAAGTAAAACAAAAAAAAAGAAGTCGAAATCTAAACACTTGGGCAAAGGAAACTATTCTCGCTAAATAGAGCATAGGCTAAATGGGTTATCCTAGTCCTTAATTGTGGAATCCCGACGCATGCGAATTGAAATATACGATATAAATATAGCATGCATATAGTAGAAGCAAGTACCACATATTCAAATCGAAGCATGATAATCTAGGGGTCATTCCTGGACAGGTATATAAAGTAAAATCACAAAGTAGAAGCACACCAAATAGCTAGGCACGATGCACGACTTACAAAAAGCTGAGTGGACCCACGATGCGTGAAATGCAAGAGGACTCGAAATCCTAGGGTAAGTGAGTGTGATTATCGATGCCATGCTAGGTGTGTGTGATTTCGTGGCGATTCATCATAGGGTTCATCTCTAGCAGTAAGAGATAAGAAGAAGAAAAGAGAGAAAAAAGAAAAATAAATAAATAACACGATGAAAACGACACAAAAACGAAAAAGAAGGACTCAAATGACGCACACAGTGCGACTCCCCCAAGCTGAAGCTTGCATTGCCCTCAATGCAATATGAGTGAGTACGGGAGGGCAATGAAGATGGGGGGGAATACGCACCGACACAAAAAAAAATGAAAACGAGGAAAACACAGAGATGAAACTGAAAATAAAGAAAAAATCAAAATCAAAATCAAACGTCACGAAAATAGAAATAAAACCACAGGACACGACACTCAAAAGGGGAAAAACAAGCACACACACAAAAATGAGAAAAACAACAAAACACGACAACACACCAAAATAGACGTCCCCCAAGCTAGACATGACAGTGCTAACAAATAAAATGTGATCGTGAAATGCAGAGATATGCAAGTGGGAGTCAAAAACAAACAATGTGAAATCAGAAAGCAGGAGAAGGTGAGTCCTCGTCCTCCTCGGAAGAGGGTGTGACTGGGTGGTCGGGGGAGGCTGGGGGTGTGCGGAGAAGTGGGGAATGAGGTGGAGGAATAGGTGCAGCGGTGGTGTGAACAATGGGAGGAGTGTCGGTGGAGGTGGGTGGTGGTGGTAGGAAGGTGATCAAGGCGGTGGTGAGAGGAATAGAAATGGGGGAAGAGGATGTGGTGGTGACGGTAGTGGGAGGTGGTGGGAGAGATCTAGAGCGCACCGGCAATTTCCTCCGACGCACATATGGAGTGATGGAGGAAGGAGGTAGCGTGGGTGCGATGGAAGTGGTCGGGAGGGGGAAAGTGTATACCGGGATGGGATTAGATGAGGGAGGAGAAGATCGTGGTGAGGGGGGTGATGGATGTGGAGATGTGTGGGAGGGTGGAGGAGAAGATCGCCGAGGTGGAGAAGGTGGAGGAGAAGATCGTCGAGGTGGTGAAGGTGGAGGTGGGCCATGGATGTGAGTGAGAAGGCAAAAAATGGCGGCCACGTTCCTCTCAAGTGCGAGGAAATGTGGGTGAGTGAGAAAAGAGGACGGTGATGGGTCCGAGGAGGCAGAGGACATGGCGAGCTCACGAAGGGCAGCGACCTCCCTTTCAAGACCTAGACGGGCAGAGACCTGACGGCGACCAAAAGATGTGGACTGACGTGAGGCAGAAGTGGTGCCGGCAGGTAAGGTCGAAGTGGTGCCGGCGGCAGTGGTCATGCCGGCACAGGAGACAAGGCCAGAAATGGCCGCAAAGAGGTGCTCAGATGTGATGGGCCCCGGAACAGAGACAGGACGACTCGGGCTAGCCCCCAAATCTCCCCGAGACGCAGGGATATCCTGCTCGCCTAAGTGGGCGGCAGGGGACGGTGGTCTGCGTGCGTCCGCGGGAAGGAAAGGAAGGTTCAACCCCGCTAAGAAGTTCGGATCGGGTGGGAAGGTCCAATCTCCCACAAGAGCTATGGTCATGCGAGCGGGGTTGGGGAGAATGGTGTAAGGGGCTGGGGGTGGCCATAATTGAAGATGAAGCGGCCATCGGAGTGGGGTCTAATCATGTGAATGTGCCGCAGGACATCAATATCTAGCTGTGAGGGTCCTGCGGCAGCGGGAAGATTATTGGGAATGGGAATATTAAATTGGGGGCAAGAGCACATGATAGTAATGATGCCCCCACAACAAAACTTCCCCTTACCGGCCCGGCTGATCTCGAGTAGCTTGTAAACAAGCCAATCGCCGCCAT
This sequence comes from Scilla litardierei, assembly GCA_030789695.1. Lineage (NCBI taxonomy): Eukaryota > Viridiplantae > Streptophyta > Magnoliopsida > Asparagales > Asparagaceae > Scilla > Scilla litardierei. The sequence goes on along the minus strand of CM061137.1, from coordinate 101,223,729 downwards.
GGATGGGGACGGTAGGGGCCCTGAAGCTAATTCCATCATCGTCCCGGACAAAAGGGAAAGTCATGGCCCAGAGGATAAAAAGGTCAGGGATAGTCACGGTGTCGGACTCGTCCCTGGGAAAAAATGCAGATGATATGATCCTGTGGGCCAAACGAAACACGGGATGAATGATGGAGGAGGCCTTAGCCCTTCCTCGGGGATAGTCATGGAACAGTGTGAGGTGGAACCAGAATTGATCGACGTTAAACTCGGGCGTGTACCCGTAGTGTCGGATGGAGTCATCCCCAAGATTGGGGAAACCAAATATATCGTTAATGGTATTCAAATTTGTGGTGACACTCCGGTTACGCACCCGGAATTTAATGATCGACCCGGACTCCCAAACAAGTGTAGAGTGAAATTCGAGGGTGAGTACCGGGTAGGATATGGCAGAAGCATTAAGGAAGGCCAACCAGCCTAAGTTAGCGAAAAGAGATTCGACCTCGGTGAATACACTGAGATCGATCAGTGTTTGTGTGTGCGGGAACTTAGAGATAGATGCCCCCGAGCATCGAGCCTACGATAAAAATTCTTGTGTTCCTGGTTCCTAAAGATATACCCATGCGGGCCCAACATTGGGTCCACAGGGGGGATAACAGGCGGGGGAGGGCCAAGTGTAAGTGCTCGTGTGTGGGAAGGGGGACGTGTTTGTTTTCGTCTCTTTCGAGACGGTTCCTCCTCCCGCAAAATTCCCTTCCCCTTGTCTTTATCCTTAGCCATGCGTGAGTGTGCGTGTATGAATGAGTGCAAAGGCAATGAATGCACACGAACATAAGCAAAATGAGCAAGCACAATTTATAGGGCAAAAATAGAAATATGAGCGTAGGAGCGAGTGTACCCAAGCGAAATGGCGAAGCTTGCTTGTAGATGTCCCCACCCTGTGCAATGAGAGTAGCGTGGAGCCGCGGCGACCTCTTTCAGCAAGAATTTTCGAAATGGGCATGGTTTGGGGGGAAATTAGGTCAGAAACTCGAGATGAAAGGAGAGAGGGAGTGTAAATGATGGAGAGATTGATGGAGAAGGTGGGGAGAGGGAGTATTGGAGGAGTGGAGGACGTGGGGGAGTGAGAATTGGCCGTTGGGGAGGAGAGGCAGGCGAAACGACGGCGACAATGGCGATCGGGCGAGGGTGAATGCGAACGGGTGGTCGGGGGTTTATATAGGGTTTTAAGTCGAACCGATCTGGTGACTTGTCACCCGATCGGTTGACGGTTAGGTCAAAAATTCTTGCCGAAGAAGTGCTACAGGCGAACCGGTCGGTTGACTTGTTAACCGATTGGTTGGCCGCTCCACTCATTTTCCCGAGAATTGAGGGCTGCGCACCCGGTCGCCTCAACCGATCGCGCTCGAACTCAACCGATCGGTTGATATTCCCCAAAAATTTCCCGAGAATTCTCCCCAGATCACCCGGTCTGTCACCCGGTCTCTCCATTCTTCAACCGATTGGTTCATTTGGGGACAGATTTCGGCTTGTATCTGATACATCCCAATCGATCGGGTGAGTGATCAACCGATCGGGTGAGTGATCAACCGATCGGTTGGGGCTTTGTTTCCTGCAAAAACCAACAGATTGTCTAAGTCCCTGAACGGATGTTCTCGCGGCTGATTTTATTTATAAAAATAGATAAAATAAAGTCAAAAATAACAATAAAAAGTGGGGCAAAAGTTTAGATCATGGGTTGCCTCCCATGAAGCGCACTTGTTTAACGTCGTTGGCTCGACGCCCGTAAGAGATGTTCACGGTGGTTGATACGGGCGATGCCCGAAGTTCGGCATCTCTTCTTCATCGGAGCTTAAGGCCTTTGGAGTAGTCAGTGGCTGGAGAAAGATTTGCTCGACTACCCTCTCCTTGTTCTTGGGATCCGGGGGCTTCTCTTTCGTATTGGCGCTTACCGCCATCTTCTTTAGGATCCGGACCTCGTCTTTGGTGAGGCCCATGGGTTCTTTCCCCGCTTTCCTCGCAGGAGGAGCTTTGGGGAACCCGGGAGGGGTCGTTCTTGCTGCACTCGCTTTCCCAGCAGCATCATCGTTCTTGGGGCCGTCTTGGTCTTCTGAATCCCCCAAGTCATCGGGGGGGGGGTTTCTTAAGAGAATCTCCCAGGAGCTCTCTTCAGCAGCTTTTTCTTCTTCCACCTCCAGCAAATTACACCGAGGGTCGTCTGGGGGATCGGGATACTTCATGGACAACCCCAGATCAAATTCAACCTTTTCTCCGCTGACGTTTAGCGAAAGTTTTCCATTCTTCACATCAATCAAAACGCCAGCAGTGGCCATGAAAGGCCGTCCCAGGATGATGGGGGTGTGTGCGTCTTCAGGCATGTCCATGACTACGAAGTCCACTGGCACATGCACCCCTTTTACATTTACGGGGAGGTCATCCACAATCCCCACCGGATATTTGACCGACCGGTCAGAAAGTTGTAGGGTCATACCCGTGGGCTCCAGATCACCCATTCCTATCCTTTTATACATCGACAAGGGCATCAAACTTACACTCGCTCCGAGATCGACGAGTGCACGATGAATCTTTACTGCCCCGATCGTGCAAGGAATTGAGAAGCTCCCCGGGTCTTTAAGTTTCGGTGGATTTGCCCTCTGGATGAGAGCGCTACATTCCACCGTCAACACTACTTTCTCCTTTCTAGACCCTCTCGTCACCAAATCTTTCAGGAATTTTGCATAGGAGGGGATTGTTTCGATTGCTTTCAGGAAGGGGATTTGCAAGCTCAGGTCCTTGACCATGGCGAAGAACTTGCCATATTTCTCATCAATTTTGGCCTGAGCTAACCGTTGTGGAAAAGGCACAACGGGTTTGAACACTTTCAGGCTCCCTTCCTCGTTTTTCTTCTTCTCTTCTTCAGAGACTCCCTCCGGAGTCGTAGGATTTGATGACGAAGCACCGGTGTCGTTTGATTTTTCGATCGGTCGCTCAACGACCAACGGTGCTTCCGGTCTGTTAGGGGGCACTCTAGTAGGGATTTGTGTCCCGCTTCTCAGAACGATAGCGGACACATTTGCGTGCTCGTGCACGAGTGCCGACGTTTGGGTTGCTCCCCTCGGGTTCACCTCCGGTTGTGGTGGCAATTGGTTTTGTGACCTTGTAAGGTTCGCCACTTGTAACCCCAGCTGGGTTACTTGGTCCGTGAGGGCCCGCTGACCCATTTCCAGCTTTTGATTGATCTTCTCCTGGTTGGTTATATATTGAGTCAAGAGAGACTCAACCGGAGAGACGGCCCTCTGTTGTCCATACTGCTGCTGCTGCTGGATTGGCTGCTGATTCCTGGGGGCGTAAAATTGTTGCTGAGGTTGCTGCTGATATTGTTGCTGCTGAATCTGACTCTGCTGTGGCCTAGCCGGCTGATATGTTTGTTGCTGCGGCTGCTGAGGTGGCGAGGGCTGAAATGGTGCCCGGTAACCAAAGTTAGGGTGGTTCCGGTTGTTTGGAGAGTAGGCCGGGTTGGAATTGGTTCTTGGCGGATACGGCGCATTTCTCGTGGGGTTGTAAAATAGTGCGCTCGCCTGATCCAACAGTGGCGAGATGTCACCACCGTCGAATTCCCCAACGATTTCGGATTCTACCGCTGCGATTTGTTGCATACCGGCCCCACCGGCTCCTACCATTAGCTCCGAGATCTGGGTCGAAAGCAAGTCGAACTTGCTTGAAAGTTTGTCGACGTCCTCGACTCTGTGTATACCCCCAGACCTGGGTGTGGCTCTCTCATCACACCACCGCTCATTGTTGGATGCCATATTTTCCAGAATATGTCCGGCATCTTCCTCGCTCCTTGACATGAAGGAACCCCCAGCCGCGGTATCCATAGAAGATTTTAGGTCATCCCTCAACCCATTGTAGAACAGATTAATAATCTGCCACTTCGGAAGCTCATGGTGAGGGCATCTTCTTTGCATCTCCTTGTATCTCATCCAAGCTTCATGCAAGGACTCGTGGATGGCCTGGGAGAAGGAGGAGATCTCACTCCTCAACTTCATGGTCTTCCCCGGAGGAAAGAACTTCGTCAGAAAAGCGTAGGAGAGCTTCTCCCAGGTTTTAAAAGTGTCGGGGTCCTTCCCCCTAAGCCATTGCTTGGCTTTGTCTCGCAACGAGAAGGGGAACAGCTTCAGACGGATCGCCTCAGTCGTGACACCATTAATCCGGAAGGTGTCACATTTCTCCAAGGAGTCTAGATGCTCGATCGGGCTCTCCATGGGTGCACCCGAAAACTGGTCCTGCTGGATCCATGTCACTAAAGACGGCTTTAGCTCAAAGCTTTGGGCCGCAATAGCTGGAGAACGGATGGCGGAAGTGGACTCGATAGATGGCATCGAGTACTCCAACAGGGACTTGTGAGGCGGGGTGTTCTCCTCCATGGATTCGGGATCCTCTCTTCTTCGCTTCTCAGCGGCCAAGCGCCTAAGGGTGGCGTTAATCTCTGGATCAACGGGAATCAAGTCGTCAAGACTTCTTGAACTCCTGCGCATGAAAAACAACAAACACCCGTGAAGCGACAAGTGGGAAAGAAACAGATAAGATAAAAAATAAAAAAGAAGAAAATAAAAAGGAAAAAGGAGAATGCGAAAATTATCGCGAGGTAGGGATAAGAGCTAGACACTAGGGTTCAAGAGATCCTAAAATAACAAGCACGTTGCCTCCCCGGCAACGGCGCCATAAACTTGACGTGTGCCCCGACTTGCTAACCGCAAATGGCCGGGGGACCCGCGTGGGGGTTTAGATATTTGTAACCGTAAGCGCACGGTGTTGTAGTGTGGCTTGGGGTCGAACACAGGGAGGCTAGGATGTGCTTGTGTCAAGGAGGACCAAAATCACCCCGTGGGCGAGCTAGCCCGAATCGGTTGATGGTTGTCACGGAAAGTAATGCAAGGTATGAACAATAAGAAAATAAACCCGGGACTTTGGTTTCCACTCCAACAAGCGACTCTCGCCGATGCGGCCTACGGGTAGGATGGCGATCGGAATTAGGGTCTAATGGTGAGACGTTGCCTCTGAAAGTGGTACCGGCATCCCATGGGCCCGATATTCCGGTCGGTTCCCAGGATGATACACCGGACTTCTCGGATTCAATCAGTGGGCACTCCCGTGTCCATTAACACTGATCGGTTCCGGGAGCACTAAGCTCGCAACGATAACTCCCAACGTCTCATCCTGCCGCTCCCGCGTGCTAGGATTCGGCGTCTACGCTAAGGGCGTGAGCTATGGCTAGGGAGTCAACCGCCAAGTTTATTCCCCCTTGGCCCAACGGTCAAAGGCGGTCTTTTTCCTGCCGATGACAACAAAACACCCTGTGTAACCGTTAGATTCCTAATTCCTATCGATTTCCTAACCTTATGGATGCATCGGGAAGAGCCCCCGAAGGGGTTTCCGCCAAAATCCCAGATTTGGGAACTACTCACAAAAATTCATTAAAAAGCGATCTACATGAAAATGAACCGTTGGAATCATAATCAAACGATTGGAATGCGGAAGTAATAGAGTAATTAAGACAATACTAAAATTTGAGAAAGATCCAAAAACTTACAAAAGAACAGTAATACAGGCGTCACAATGGGAGAAAACAGTAAAAACTAGCAGCTCTCTGTTTCTGGAACCCTAGGGGTTCTATTTATAGACTCTCGTATCACCCGATCGGTTGACAAGTCAACCGATCGGGTGATCCGTTACAGATAATAACAGAAAACGGCGAACTTTCACCCGGTCATATGAACCGGTCGGTTGAGTTCTTGGAGTGACCGGTTGGATCTTGGCGCCATCGGGTGAAGTGATCGGTTGGGTGCCCGTGTCTTCGGCTCTTCAGCATCAGCTACAGATGAACCGATCGGGTGAGAGTCACCCGATCGGTTGGAATTTGGCTCGAGAAGACAGAGAGTTGGCCCCAGTTGAACCGGTCGGGTGACTTCCACTTGAGCTCCGGCTGAGACTGGGTGGTGCACGCGTGCATCATCCAATCGGTTGGAGATGACCAACCGACCGGGTGAGGGGCTGAAAGATGTATTCTTTGACGTTTGACCCCCTGGATCATGTGTGACTCCTCCCGTTGTCCGGGGACTTGAGATATCGTCGTTAAACGTCCCCTACGCGGTCAATCTCCTGCAAACATGGAGAAACAAAGAAAAGTGAAAGAAAACGAGAAAATACGAGAAAACGAATAAAAGACGACGGAAAACACGGAGAAACACAAAAGAAAACATGCGTGAATATATGAAATATAAACGCACGTCAACTGTGTTTCTATTGAATCTGTGAATTCTTGATTGACTATGGAGATCAAACTATATGTACCTTTTAACAAAAATTGAGACAAGCTTGCACTACATCAGCAACAGCCGTAGCTGTATTCAAAGAGATTTATGCATCGATTCATGAATAAAGCCGTGTGATTTCAGTTGCATCTCTGAATTATGAGCAAATTGCGGAGCATGAGCTATGATAAAAGCAATTGAAAAAAATACGGACACTAAGATTTCTATCAGCTCTTTTATCAGTGACTTTTAGTATTAAAAAATTTCCACTGGTTCGGCGGTTGGTTGGAGGTTGAAATTTAAAAAAATATGGCCACTGAAGCAAGTATTGAGATTTAATTTTTTTAAAATACTCGGAGGTTAGAGATTGAAATTGTTTATCAATCACTCGGAGTTTGGAGTTTTTTCCAGTGATATAATATAGAGAGCAAATTTTTATATACAGAAAGATATTGATATAATATCTCTTTGAAAGTATTTTCAGTGTGGTCAAATTTCTATCATCGCATAATTTTTTTAATTTCTATCATCTCTTTGTATACAAATTCGATCAATTTTATATCAATCCATTATTTTTCAATCCATTTAAGCTTCTTTATCAGTGACTTCTATTTGAATCCATTTAAGATATCTTATATCAATCCATTATTTTTCTGCTAAAATTTAAGATATTGGGATGATGCGTGATTGTTACCTAAGAACCACTATTCAAGTTGTTATATTGGTCATGCTTTTTGATAGCAGTAAACTTCTTCAAATTCTACGTGCATGGTTGAAAATGTATATAGTATGCATTGTATTTTGATCCTATTGATAGCTGGGGACACATTATCCCTTTATCTGGAAATTAATTATGGATGATTAATAATCTCACCAATTCTAATGATGCATTTTTCAGGGAAGTCTTGGACTAAGTATGAAATTAAACCATACCTAGAAATGGTTGTGAACCCAATAAAGCAAATAAGTGCAGATCAATTACAAGAACAACATTCCAAGGCCATTGAAGAAACTTTTGGTGTAATGAGTCAGAAGCTACGTGAGACCATGGAAGAAAAAAAGGATTCTGACGCTCAGAACAAAAATGCAGTATGAGTAAAACAAAGAAGAGGTAACGCTCAACCCAAATATGTTTTGTGAATTCTATTTTGCACTTCCTACATTTTGAGTATGTTTGATCTGGAATGGAAAAATTTCCATATATGATCAATTTTATTCCTAATTATTATCATCATCGTCGTTATTGTTATTATAATTTTGAGAATTCTGCCTCTGTATTAATATGAGAAAACAGTAAATGTTTCTAGAAATGCCAGCTTATAGGTTATACTTCAATTTCAAGAAAATGTTATTGTTAACTGTGTTTGTTATAAGTAGACATCAAGGGTGGTGCCATTATTTTTCAGCTAAAATTTGAGGAGTATAATTTTGTTTTCCTTTGGTTTGTGTACTTCTGTTGATCATAAGGTTTGGAACATTGCATTCTTCTATGATATATTTATTCTGCACCTAAACTTTTGGGGGGAAAATTGAGTCTATGTCTAACGAGTCTGCACTTAAGAATTCATATGATATGTCATATGCTTATGTGTTATTTAGATAGTATCTCATTATGCATGCATGTTTTAGGGAGATGCAAAGATCATGCCATGTTTTTGATATAAATGTCGTTGCAAAATCCCATGTTTTTGATATAAATGTCGTTGCAAAATCCCATGTTTTTGATATAAATAGTTTTATCTGGAGTCATTTGCACTTACAGTTTTAGTTGTTTTGTCCCTGATTTATTAACTGCATTACTCACATATGTGTGCGATTCTATCCTTCCTTTAATGTATGGAGCTTGCACAATCCAAGCTGTTTTCCCATTTGTAATATCTTTAAGCACATGATTAAGGTCACAGACATCTAAAGAGATTAGATACAAAGATACATAAATAGAGAACAATGTAAGTGATAAGCTGGTATATGACCATCCATTAGGACATATCAAAATTCACGAAATGAGATGAGCAAATTTCCAAGGGGGATTGCCATGAGTATTTTGTTGGGGGGTGATTTTTGGCCCGAAATCTCTCCCCAAAAAATTTTGGTGGAATTACATCTGAAGTCAACTAAATTGTTGAGGAGACTAAATTTTGTGGTGAACTAAATTCTTTCGAGGAAACTAACTAACTTTAGGGGAACTAAATAACCATGTGAGGAACTAAATTTCTTGAGGGGAACTAAATTATTTTTGGGAACTAAATAACTTTTGAGCAAACTAAATAACAATTATTGCATCGTAATTAAAATTAGGTGATTCAAGATTTTGAGGGAGGGAATACTTTAAATGAAGTGTGCCCTTAGAGCACGTGTTAAGTCGGGAGGGAATTAAATTTGTGGGAGCTAAAATTTATGAGGGAACTAAATTGTCTAGGGGACAAATTTTTGTGTACCAAAATTTTTTATGAAAATAAATAACAATTATTACGCTTTAATTATTGCGGTTCGTTTAAAATCAGAGGATCCAAGATTTTAAGTGGGAAATATATTAAATGAACCGTGCCCTTAGGGCACGGGTTATGACTAGTAAGTATATATATAGCAATGTATGTAGTTATATGTGGTTAGCCTGATTTTAGAATTTATTGAATCAGATATATCTGTGTTTCCCCTCAAACCAGCGAACCACTAGCACGTAGCGTAGTACCTGTCGAGACGTTTCCGACGACACCATGAACGCTGAAAACAGGCAAGTGTGCAATTAAATATGAATTTTGAAGTTGATGATAATTACGTCATTTTTTTCTTTAATCGGTATATCTTGAAAACTGCACGTAAAATGATGCATGAAACTGTTTCCAAAATGTTCTAGACTAAAAATGTGACATTTTTACATATAACTTGATAGGTTTCAATTTTAGACATTAGCAGAGAAAATTGTTTCCTGTAACCAATAACCCGTCTTGACATCTCTTCAATTTTTGTAAATGTTGTGCAATAATGAAACATTGACGACTTGAAATGAATGAACATCTTGCTTGGTCATTAGAGAGTAACAACGTGAAATCGTGCACCTCGAAGGCGAATTCGTGACTTCGTGATGTCGTGTGAGTCGACTAGGCTGGCTCGTGTTCCAGCACAAAAATTGGGGTGGGGTTAGGGTTGAGCGGCCACTAGGCGTATGAAAGGGCCCTCTCTTCAAGAGCACCACCCGTATGCGGTGGGTTAGCGTCAATCACGGTAAGCCCCCGTGAGAAGAACGACTTACTCATCACGACCTAAAGGCGAGAACCCTATGATAGATGTGAACTATTGACATGAAACTTGAAATGCTAACGTAATCTCAGTAACTTGACTTGCTAACGAACCCAAGAAAACTTACTTTACTTCTTGAAAACTGCTTAGAACTGCATGTTAGGAATGTCTACTTCGGTTTCATTATAACTGTCTTATTAAACTTATTGCAGTAACCTCATTTAATGTCTCTTAAATTCATATCATTTGTATATCTTGCCTTGGGTTTCTAACCTCTTCTTGCAGACCCTTGCTGACATACATTCATGTTTTTGGATGTATGTCAGATCCCGAGTTTGAGTGCTAAGGAGATCCTCTCGAGACGCCTGACTTAGAGAGCCAGAGTTCGCCATAGACATCGAGCCGCTTTTTGTGGAAGACTAGAGCCCCTTTTCGATCACTACTTTGAGTTTTAGCTTTAGCACCTTGTAGTAGGATTAGTGCTTTGTTGTAGTTTCCTTTTTGGCCATGCTGAGGTCATGTTGTCTTATTTCTTGTACGAATAATTCTGGAAGTGCCCTTTTTAATTTAATGAAATGTTTTCTGATTGTTCTGGAACACAAATGCAAGAATCTGCCCTGTGTTTTTATCACGGACGCTTATTGGACTCGAGCTTCACCGCTCCAGTTCAAGCGGACCGCGTAACGTTCTCGCTTTCGGTTCTTTTGGGAAGCGGTGCGTTACAGGTTTTAGTGTCGGCCCATGCAGGTCCTGCAACTGTGAAATTCAGAATAATGAGAACACTTTTCATTAGCCAAAACATCCAGAATTAGTTCGTACACAAAGTTACTCGATTACCTTGTCTCGGCACGATAGGGAATCCAATACCAGGATAATTGGAATAGTTAGTTAAACGCTCGTACTCGTTAGTTAGACACCCCTGCCATGACTTAGTATTATCATCTTGAGAGTCACCTTATCGATTGATCTTCCAGCTTGGACCTTATTAGACTTTTGAGTTCGTTAGTCGTTCGCTTAGATTTATCAAATTTAGGGCCCAACCGAACATAGCGATCATCGAATCCGTGCAAGTCGAACCGGAGACACCTGCAATGAGTATATTTCGAAGCGTAGAATATTCCAGACCTATAGATAAGATCTCGACCTCGATCCTCAACAAACCTTCACCTTGGTTTCCCTATCGCAGTAGAGTTCGTTGATGAACCTTAGTGCTAAACCTTAGTCGACCCAATGATTATCTTTTCCCCTGATTTTACTATTCCCTAATCATTGCACTTCCATGTTAATGATCGTAGAAAGCCATCGTAGTGTATTCAAAGAAAGCCATCGTAGTGTATTCACGGAGTTACTTTTTAGCCGTACTTACGTTTCAATCGTCGAACCTATTCCTTGTCCTCGATTCGCATAAACTCTTCAGGTCTGCCATCTTTAACCTTTGAACCTCCCCATTGCAGATCCAGGGTCTTTTAAAAATCATTTTCGATATTTTTATTGAATTCTTCGCTAAGTTTTAAAATCCTTTCGAAAACTTTTACTTAGATTTTCTACACTTCAGTCGACTTAAACCTAACTTGATTATGAAACCCTTCTGACACGATTCTTAGTTACTATCTTATGGCGATTTTCTGACATAAATATTTTGCACTTCTATTTCACATAACCTTATATAGCCACTCTATTTTCCTCATGTAAAGAACTTTTTAAACTTTATTTCTATTTCGCTAATTCAAATATCATCTCCTTTTCTTACTAACATATTCCAAAACAATCTTTCATACCTACTTTTAAAATACTTTCCTAGGATTAAAAAGAACTTCAATATCTGGTGTATCAGTCTTATAATTATTGTCTTCATATTTCTTGACTAGAAGAAATTTTTTTCACAAACCTACTTCCAATTACAAAACGCGCACTACAACACTATACCCACATTCCCCTTCACCTATAATTTGACTAATCATATTTTGCGTTATAATTTCTACCGCATGCTTGCTATTTTAAGTAAGTTATAACGATGTTATTATTTTACACATGTCCTTATCTTTTTAATTATTTAATTATTCATAAATATTTTATGTCACCCAACCGACTAACCCCTTATCCACGCCACCTCCGGGACCGTCTCTCACAGCATTAATTCGTTGCATCATTCAACTCTGAGTTCAACATTATTGCTTAGTTTTCGCATTGGTGCTTATCAGTGCTTATGTCAGCTTCAATATAAGTATGGTGGGACCATTAGCTTTGATTGTGGCATTGTTGTGGTGCATGTAAATATATAGTGAGTGTGGACCCGTGTGTGCGAATCCCTATAAACCATCCACATATGAGTGTGCTTACCCTTAGTATATTAGTATAGAGTGATTGTCTATTGTGTCATATGTGCATGCACGGTAATTTGTGATATATATGTATATAGTCGAGTATAGAGTAGCAAGTGTATATTTATACTTAGGCGGGTGATTAGCTATATCACTATAGGAATATCTGTGCGTAATAGATTTAGTGTTGGCTAATTACTAGAAGTATATGTACCTTAGTCATACTTGTTAATGATTGTAATTGTATGCTAGTACAGTGATATGCACGTTAGGTATAATAATAATAGGCGTACGTGTAGTTGTGTGTGCAGATTTATTATGTGATCTATATGTCTGGTGTGTGCTCGTGTGTATATATGTATGTGGTTAGTTATATGTATATGTGTGTGTGTGTGTGTGTGTGTGTGTGTGTGTGTGTGTGTGTGTGTACTATACAAATAAGTGTGTTCTATGTACAGTAAGATTATAATATTACCCCTATGGGATGATGTATGAGCATGTGTATACCAGGAAGTATGTATAGTCGTATGTTTATGACTACGTATATGGACGTTGGTAATAGTATACTAGCCCTATGTAAATTCCCATAGTTGTGTATACCGGTGTGCGTATATTTGTCATATATAGATACGAGATAGGCGTGTAGTAGTGTAAGTATGTATATCTATGTGAAATGAACGTATGTATAAGTATTTGAAGGTGTGTAATATATAAGTAAGTATATGCATATGGATGTATATTGTTTCATTACAATGTATGTATGACTAGGATATGATGACCTTAGTCCGCTCACCACTACGTCGGCTTATTTAAGGAAGTCTGAGGACGGACTTGATCCTAAGGTGGGTAGATTACTATGACCCAGTGTTATGAGTAAGGCTTATATAAATCTGTGTATGGTGTAAGGTATTACGTGCATGTATATACATATAGTGATATATATTATTACATATATAGTAATATGTGGTATGTTGTAACGCCCCGCTCCCCGGGATATCCGATAAGAACGAATCCGTATCAGGTATTCCCAAAGAGACTGGTGCTACGAAGAAAATACGAAATTACAAACACAAGCAGGTCCACTGCGCACTGCTGGGATAGTACATATAGCATTCCAGTCAACCCAAAATATAAGAGAACCAACAACTCAAGCACTGATGTATATAAATAAAACTGTTCATATACAACTTCCTTATACAAATCCATATACATTATTACCCACATCTCAATAAGGTACAAAAACTCACATCTCACCCAAATACAACAACACTCCCAAGTCATCGACACTTCTCACAACCCGCAACTCCAACCAACTGAGTCAAGTGCCTCCAACTCAAAGAACCAACCTGAAAAGTCAACGGCGGGGCACGTCAACGCGTGACCCAGTAGGAATTCCATATCTCAACTAGTCCTTACATGAAGTGTGGAAAGGGTGCACGTGAGCAGGCAGAGTGTATGTCATGGCATAAACATCTACTGTAGTAAAGGAAGCAACAACTATAGCTATGAACATGTGAAAGCGTGCACGTGCAACAGGCAAGGTGTACAACAATGGTATACAACATAAAAGAACCATAGTAAAGAAATACAATTAAACAACACGTACATTTACCATTGCTACGAGAATAATAAGGGTTAACAATTAATTCATTGGTTAGCATTTTGAAACCCGGATAAATCTTAGGACCTTAAGGAGCCGGACTTCACCCAGTGTGGGTGAAACGTGGTACCCCAACCAGCAACACAGGCACCAGAGGGGGCCTCTCGCAACTCTATGCCCGAACGGGACAAGGCACTAGAGCGAGACCTGCTCGGTTTTTCTGTCGGACAAACGGAGTAAACCATCAATTACCGTCATGGTGCATCACGGGTACACCAGCGGCCTCTCCTCGCGATGATACGCTCCCGTGGGTATGTTTTCGTAATTTTTCGGACACGTTTGATCCGAGGGGCAAAATCGTAATTTTACTATTACCGTCACTAATTACACTTATAATTACTTTTCTAACTATTCTAATTACCCCCTAATTACCTAATCACTTACGTAATCTGGCAGCCCATGTGAAATATGTTTAAGCCTATTTTCTAAATTTAGTCAATCATTTTACCTAATCTAATTATGGTTTTTGACTAAATAATTATGAGATAGATGTTACACACCTAACCCCATTAATTATCTCTACTAACCTCATCCCTATATTAACCCCTACTCCCTAATCCCTCTTCCTCACAAAACTCAGCTGAACGAACCCACGCACGCGGTCTCTTCCCTCGCCCCGAGAGCTCCGCTCCTGACCCTCGCTGCCACGAGCACGACGACGTCGTCGCCAACCACGCCCTCGACGAGGCCGTGCGAAGCCCACAGCAACCGCCTCCACGCCGTTCTCCGGAGCACAGCTGCCACGGCCACCCAACACCACCGGACCTCCGCCCTCTCTTCCAAGCTCGAGGCGAGCTCCGCCACCGCCTACTCCCTCCTCCGCTGCCACCATCTCAGGCGAGGACCCCCAGCCTCTCCCGCTCGACGTAAACCCCCGAAGCTCCGCCTTCCCGTCCACGAAGCTCCGCGGCGGCCTCCCTCCATCTCTCGCTCACTCTCTCTCTCTCTCTCCTCGCCCTCTACTCCGGCGAGGCGCCACCCAACCCCGAGCAAGTCGACGCTGCCACCTACGCTCCGACCGCCGCCGTAGAGCCGGACCCACGCCGCCAAGCACCCGCAGCTTCTCCGAGAGCCCGTGCCCTCTGCTCCGTGCTCGCCGCTTCTCCGACGATCCTCCGCCGTCGCCTCCGGGGGTCGCCGCCGCCGTCCCCGCCTTCGCCGTCGCTGCCCGTCGACCCCGTCGCCCTCCGCTCGCCGACCGTCGGAAGAACCCCCCAAGCCATCGAAGCAGCGGTGGGTTGCCTCAGTGGCAAAACCGTAAATACAAGGAAATCTTGTAAATTCGTATTTTTAAATGATTTATATTAGGGTTTAATGGTTTTTAATCCATAACTAATTATACAGGGGCCAGAAAAATGTGTGGATAGCCCCAGAAAATCAGAAACGACATTTCGGAGCCATTGGCGCTGGTCGCACCTCGACCAGACGCCTACTTTTTCTGGAATGATTTTTTGAACCTAAAGATTAAATAGGTTTAATTCATTCTAAAAATCGTAACTCGCTGGTTTTACATACACTAATATTTGATAAAATTATATGTGATAATAGACTTCGATACGGTCGTTTCGACTATTCATTTATGTAATTCCGACTTGTATTGCTCCCGTAAGAAATTACGGAAAATACACGTCACTTATGTATTTTAGGGTTTTAAAGCTATTTCTAAGTTTCTAAAAATTATATGAAATTACAGAAGCTTCTAAAAATTCTCCCCTCTTGCAGTAAAATCTAAATAATTATTTTAGGTTTATATAAAAATTTTAAATATTTTCCGACACCGTTTTAACGAGTTTAAAAATCAAACTAACCTAATTATTAAATAGGAAAAAGTCGTGTTTTTCTAAAATAAGTATTTTGTGTTGCAGGTACAGACTCTGGTGTACCAACTTCTGAGGAAGCCCTAGATCCGCTTCCGGCTTACTACAACGGTATTAATTTTGGTAAGTCACGATAGGTTCTAACCTTAGAAATCTAGCCACTGTGCTCGTACGAACTTGTAGCACCGCACTACTACGTGCTCGAAGCACGGAAACATACGCCACTTTCTTGTGTTGGACTTGACTTGGAACATCCCGTGGAACGTTCATGTAAAGAACTTGTACTTGACACAACACCGGGTTTTGGGGTAACTCATAGTTGCGAGAGTACGGGAGTGACTAGAGTTCGATCTACATGTCAAGCTGCCTGTGTTTCGGCCTCCTGTCTAGCTGCCTGCGTTTCGGCAAACCATCCTGCTGCCTGGGTTCCGGCAATCGTCTGGGTAGCACCCAGGCAAGAGACGAACTGAACGGTCACATATTGTACTCTCCGACTTGAGTCACGTAGTTCTAGTGGAGCTTGCACAGTTACTTCTTTACAGTCATGCACTTTACTTTCTGCACTTGTAGCACTTTACTTTCTGCACTTGTACAGACACTACACCGTACTTTACTTCTGCTTGTCATACTTGTACAGTACTCCTTTTCTTTGTTTAGAATCTTTGTGACTTACCTTCGGTTCCACTTATGGCACCGGCAGACGAAGATCAGATCGAGGAGGTTGCCCCAGAGTACGAGGAGCCTGCGTACGATCCGGAGGGCACAGAGTTTTAGTTACTTTTCTGTCGGAGTGTGTATTGTACTATGTATTTCCTTTTCTGCATTCCCTTTCAGTATTTCCTTCCATGTATTGGTGTGAGAGAGTGTTGGTTGTTGTACTTTAATTTTGACTGTAATAATGTCTGCAAGCTGGTTTGAGTGTTGTTGGTACATCTCTGCGTTGTGGCTATGCTGAATTCATTGGTAAACTGCGGAACCTGCAAATAAACCGAATAAGTAACGGGCCCCGAGAGCGGGTCGTTACAGAGACCTGCTCGGTTTTTCTGTCGGACAAACGGAGTAAACCATTAATTACCGTCATGGTGCATCACGGGTACATCAGCGGCCTCTCCAACCCTTTCAACTCCCCTTTCCGGGAGTGATACAGCGGGTGAGAATTCATATCATTTGTCCGCTCCTTAACTCCTTTAATTTACCCGTGTTTCCCCCAAACCCCATGTCACCCTCCTTTAAGAGGACTTAGTCATTTTCATGAAACATAACACTTTCCATTTCTTTTCTTTCCACAGTTCATCACATATTTGGGACATGCATCGCCTTGTGCATTCCCTTTCTCATTTCTCATAAAACGTATAACCATGTTCACATCATCATTTTGCATGTGCCAAGAACATAAACCACATATCATCATGTTACGGAAATGATTAAGTACATTAATGGCAAGTTTAACCTCAAAAAGAGCTTAAAACAACATTCAAATCTTTCAGCTTGCTGGAAAAACAGAACAGTGAGATTAAGAATCACATTTCTCCATAATTTTGTATCAAACATGCATATACAATACAAATGAAAGTTGTAGATATAGTTGTTATGGATTCACCTATAAATTTTCATGCAGACATATGAACTGGGTGATTTATAGCGAATTATTTGGTAAGATCTGACGAATCTGTTTTTCAGACAGATTCTAAGAGCTGTAAAGATTACTAGTTTAAGACATGTTAGAGTTAGAATCTCGAAAATGTGCACTCACAGAAAGTTGTAGAAAACGTTGTTATCTTTCTAACGAGACCAAGTTCATCAATTTCTATGGAGTGTGCAGAGACTGATCTACGTTTTGCCAAACTGTGTCCAGACTAGATGAAATTCCGACATGTTGTAAAGATGGAATTATTAATCCTAATTACAGTCCGAATTAGTAAACGTTCACAACATGAAAGTTATAGATAACAGTCCAATCTTTAAGTCATAAAAATTTCAGAGAGAATGCAATTCTAGATTGGAAGGACTAAGCAAAACAATCAGCATGTAAATCTGTCTAGAATTGCTCACCGAACAAAACCACCCAAAACTCAGGATTGCTCACCGCACACAACCATACAAATCTCAGGATTGCTCACCGCGCACAACCATACAAATCTCAGAATTGCTCACCGCGCACAACCATACAAATCTCAGGATTACTCATCGCGCACAACCATACAAAACTCGGGATTGCTCACCGCACACAACCATACAAATCTCAGAATTGCTCACCGCGCACAACCATACAAATCTCAGGATTACTCACCGCGCATAACCATACAAAACTCAGGATTGCTTACCGCACACAACCATACAAAACTCAGGATTAACATAAGAAAAGGTAAAACCACAACAACAACAACAACCATGAAACTAAGCATGCAACTCTAATACTAGTTGGAGATGGAATCCTACCTTAGAGGTGATGAGAGACAAGGGGGTAGCCCAAATCCCTATGGCTCCTCCTTCTTCAACCCTTCTCCTTCTCCTTCTCTTCTCCTTCACAAGCTCCCAGAATGAGCAACAGAACCCAAATGACGACAGGGATGCTACAGGAGTATGCAGAGTGAGGGCGGCGTAGCCCTATGGGTGCTCAGTCCCCCTAATGTCTAAGAGAGAGCAACGGGAAGGGATGAATTCGGTCTGATCTTTGGGAAGAGAGTGAGTGAATAAAACATTCTCTCTAATTCCTAGAGTAGCCACCTCATCTCCCTAAAATCCTCTAAGCATGCCACCAAGCCTTGGGTTAGGTAAGTATCAAGGAGCTATTGACACATCAAAGGGTGAGGTGTCACTTAGGTAAAATTAGGATTTGTCTTTTAGAAAAATAATTATACACACTTAATACACATGCAATACATTAGTATTCCACCCATATACTTCATTTAATAAAATCATGTCATACAAATTATTTAAAAATAATTTTTAGCTTGACAAAATTAAATAAAATACATAAGGACTCCCAAAAATTTATACGCATATATATACGTCCAAGAATGTGTATTAATACACGTATATGAATTTTGGGGTCATTACATATGTAAAAGTGATCGTATGATTGAAATGTTAATTGACAAAGAATGATTGTATTTTTATTAGTGGTATGCTTATGTGACATGTGGTACTATATCAGTATAGATTGTGAGTGTATAAGATGTATGGTATTACCATGTGTATTGGTAATGATGTAAGTGTGGAAGGTGATAGCACACTTACTTCTATGTAAATTGCTGTGGTGGTGTAGTAAAGTGGTACTATTCACCCGAATATAATATTGGTTGAATTATATTTGTAGGATGATATTAAACATGTTATGTAAATACATAATTAGTAATGTGTCTATGTGTATTGTTACTACTAGTAGCATTAGCGTTGATTAATATTATCGGTGGTAATACATTGGTGTTGATATTAATATTAGAAATTACTATTTGGTTATGGCATGCTGGTTGTTATGGTGTATGCGTTAGAAAAGGAGGTACGATCGTTACCCTTATGTTTTCACGGTGTCTTAGCCGATTAGATTCCGAGGACGGAATCGTTCTTAAGGTGGGTAGGATGTAACGACCGGTTTTTATCATTAATATTATCTGTATTCCTCTCGTATATTTTTATTTGTATCCGTAGCTTGGCCTATTCTGTCCCCGTACTCACTCCAACTTTAAATATTTTTTCATATTAGTTACTTTTATCATTATTTTGAACTAGTTGGTTAAATCCTTTATAATAATTATTTTTTTAAAATGACATCTTCTTATAATAATTTAAACTTTCGAAATTCAAAATTTGATTTTTCAAATCTTTTTAAAAGTCAAATGAGACTTTCCTTGTTAGAGCCCATTCAATCTAATTGATGAGCCCTAATTCCCTTGATTAACCTATTAAATACAAATTCCTTTAAATGAAAATTTAAATTTCGAATTTAAAGTTTTTTAAAAAACATTTGAAAAGTTTCCTTATTAAGACCTATTTAAACCCATTGATTTGCTCTTATTCCCTAATTAAACCAACTTAATACTAATTCCATTATTAATTCAATTTTCTTCCAATTAAACCCTAGCCCAACCCTATGGCCGAACCCAATTAGCACTCAACACCCAACAGCAATTCACGCACACACCCCTATTTCCTATTTTAAAACCATACTGTCCTTGTAAAATATCTAAACCCTAACTATTATAATAAGAACCCTGCCTTTTCTTCATATAGAAACCTAGGCTAACTCTAGGCCATGTTCACAAGCTGCTCCTTCCTTCAACCATTCACGCACTGTACAAACCAAACACTTTTTTTTTGAACCCCACACACACTAGAAACCCTGGGGGCTATAATAAGAAAGGCTTCCTTCTTTCTTTTTTTGCAGTACCCTACCCACACCCTACTGTCCCTCAATAAAACCCTAGGCTAATAAAACCCTATCTATATAAATATTAGACCTAGTACAGCAGCCCTACTTCTAATATTAAAATAATAATAATAAAACCTAGGTGCTCTTCTTTCACACACTACCCTCATCAACACGCAGCAGCCGCCTACCTCATCATCTCCGTGCACGATGGCTCACGGCGCCTCTCTCCTCCCTCGCCCATGCAACACAACCCCCGCGCCCAGTTCCTCACCTCCCCCTCGCCTCGGCCCACCGCCCCTTGCTCCTCCACGCCCGGCAGCTGTCCCACCTAAAACCGCTAGCGCTGGGAACCCCCTCTCCTCCGCGTGCCCAAGCAACCCGTGCACCAGCCCTCCCAACCTCCATCGTCGCTGCCGCATAAACCCACAACCCCAGTCATCCTCAGGCCGCCCAATCTTACCCCCGCAACCCAGTTCACGGACGGCCTCGGCCACGCCAGCGCGTGCAACCCAGGCTATCGCACGCCATCCTCCTCAATCCGACGATCAACCTCCCCTCCTCCACATGCCGGTGATCTTCTCCTCGACAGCAGTTCGAGTCCCACGCAGCCTGCCGCTTCCACGCCTGCCACCCTTGGCGCTACCTCCACCCGTTGTAAGCAACGTGCGCTTTAAAGTCGAGAGGATGAATCAGGTAAGAGGTGATGTTATAGGTATAAAACAGTGATATTAGATTATTGGTGATGTATTCTGGTGTGGCCTTCAGTCTATGAACTGTGCTACATCATGATTATAATTATCATAACTATCTACCCACATGGAACTGATGATAGTCCTTGTGCCAACAGTAGCCTAGGTTGATTATTAAACATATGGCTATATTGTGAAGCTGAGATAACATTACGGTACATGGACTATTGCATGGTATACTATATTGAACAGTACTAGCAAGTTATATAGATGCAACATTATTACACTTCTATATATAGTAAGATAAAGGTGCAAACAATAAGTATATATATTTAGCAATGTATGTAGTTAAATGTGGTTAGCCTGATTTTAGAATTTATTGAATCAGATATATCTGTGTTTCCCCTCAAACCAGTGAACCACTAGCACGTAGCGTAGTACCTGTCGAGACGTTTCCGACGACACCAAGAACGCTGAAAACAGGCAAGTGTGCAATTAAATATGAAATTTTGAAGTTGATGATAATTACGTCATTTTTTTCTATAATCTGTATATCTTGAAAACTGCACGTAAAATGACGCATGAAACTGTTTCCAAAATGTTCTAGACTAAAAATGTGACATTTTGACATATAACTTGATAGGTTTCAATTTTAGACATTAGCAGAGAAAATTGTTTCATGTAACCAATAACCCGTCTTGACATCTCTTCAATTTTTGTAAATGTTGTGCAATAATAAAACATTGACGACTTGAAATGAATGAACATCTTGCTTGGTCATTAGAGAGTGACAACGTGAAATCGTACGCCTCGAAGGCAAATTCGTGACTTCGTGATGTCGTGTGAGTCGACTAGGCTGGCTCGTGTTCCAGCACAAAAATTGGGGTGGGGTTAGGGTTGAGCGGCCACTAGGCGTAAAAAAGGGTCCTCTCTTCAAGAGCACCACCCGTATGCGGTGGGTTAGCGTCAATCACGGTAAGCCCCCGTGAGAAGAACGACTTACTCATCACGACCTAAAGGCGAGAACCCCATGATAGATGTGACATGAAACTTGAAATGTAACGTAATCTCAGTAACTTGACTTGCTAACGAACCCAAGAAAACTTACTTTACTTCTTGAACACTGCTTAGAACTGCATGTTAGGAATGTCTACTCGGTTTCATTATAACTGTCTTATTAAACTTA
Organism: Scilla litardierei; assembly: GCA_030789695.1. NCBI lineage: Eukaryota > Viridiplantae > Streptophyta > Magnoliopsida > Asparagales > Asparagaceae > Scilla > Scilla litardierei. The sequence continues at coordinate 101,202,151 of CM061137.1, read as the reverse complement.
TTGCAGTAACCTCATTTAATGTCTCTTAAATTCATATCATTTGTATATCTTGCCTTGGGTTTTTAACCTCTTCTTGCAGACACTTGCTGACATACATTCATGTTTTTAGATGTATGTCAGATCCCGAGTTTGAGTGCTAAGGAGATCCTCTCGAGACGCCTGACTTAGAGAGCCAGAGTTCGCCGTAGACATCAAGCCACTTTCTGTGGAAGACTAGAGCCCCTTTTCGCTCACTACTTTGAGTTTTAGCTTTAGCACCTTGTAGTAGGATTAGTGCTTTGTTGTAGTTTCCTTTTTGGCCATGCTGAGGCCATGTTGTCTTATTTCTTGTACGAATAATTCTGGAAGTGCCCTTTTTAATTTAATGAAATGTTTTCTGATTGTTCTGAAACGCAAATGTAAGAATCTACACTGTGTTTTTATCACAGACGCTTATTGGACTCGAGCTTCACCACTCCAGTTCAAGCGGACCGCGTAACATTCTCGCTTTCGGATCTTTTGGGAAGCGGGGCGTTACACATGGACTTGAAATTGTTGTCTCGGTAAAATTAGCATGCTATTGAATCAAGAAAAACATTACTTTACTTCTTAAACTGCTTAGAACTGCATGATATGAGTATTTTACTTTACTTGATTTTATAATCGGCATGTTTAAACTTGTTGTTGATATCTCGTTAAATTTATTAATGCTTCTTAAATTCAGTATAATTTTGTATATCTTGCCTTGAGTTTTCTAACATCTTCTTGGAGACCCATGCTGACATACATTCATGTTTTTGGACGTATGTTAGATCCTGAGCCTGAGTACCAGGAGGATCCTTACGAAACATCTGACTTAGAGAGCCAGGAGTTCGCCGTAGATGCCGAGTCTCTCCCTATGGAGGACTAGAGGACTATCTCGTTGATGTTTTCTCTAAGTTTACTTTCAGTTGTCGTGTAGTATACGTTTCTCCTTGTTGTTATTTTGGCCCAACTGTGGCTTGACATTTTTATTTCGTGTATGGACGTTTTCATTCTAGATGTGGCTTTAAATTATGAATAATTCTTATTGTTCTGAAATGCATGCAAGGACCTACCCTGTGTTTTTATCACATATGCTTATTGAACTCGAGCCTCACCGCTCCAATTCATGCAGACCTCGTAACGTTTTCACTTCCAGTGTCTTTTGGGAAGCGGGGCGTTTCATTCATTCACATCAGAAAAGTGTTAGGGTCGATCAAGAGAGAAAGCTTCCAAGTGCTCCAAGCTTTCATCTTGCACTTTGCGTCCAATCTTCTTTGCCTTCACACACATCGGTATGATCTATTCAAGACATATTTAAGATGGTGTTTCTTATTTCATTTCATTTCTTTGTGAAACCTAGCTCTCGGGTTGTGAGAGCATGTTGGAGGGTCTACTCCTTTGTACTCATGTAGTGTGAGAATTACAACCGAGGCATTGGGTTATGGTGTCTGTTAGGTACAACATCTGTTGATATAAGTTGGCATTAGTGACACTAAATCTGGATAACTCAATTTGTGGAATCAAGATTGTTTTTGAGCAGTTTGAGCATAATGTTGTACATAATGTTGTACAACATTATGTACAAGGATCTGGAGTATGGTTCGTATGAAGGTATGATGTGTTGATTTGTAGATCTGTCTTACTGATTTAGATCTGTTTTTAGGAGGTTCTTGAATTAATTGATTCCCGATATTGGTAAGATTTTTATATTCTTTCTTACCCGAATTAGTTTCTTAATTGATGGAGGTTTGTTGAGAATATTTGGAAATCTGGTTAGTTCCTTAATTAATGGGAGGAAATAATTGCTGAGATTTATTGGTTCTATTTATTAGAAATAGATCCTTATTCTATGGGCAAAATATCTGCATGAGATTTGTTTTACTTCTTTTACCCAAAATAGATTCGGTGGTTCCTTGAATATGGGATTTCTTACTCGAAGTGAGCCTAGAAATATTGGCGGATATTCTGCATTAAAGAGGAAGTTATATACCCGGAAATAGTGGTTACAAAATCTGATTGGTTTCATATATGAATGGTGTGTGCGGTTGAAGATATGTGCGGTTGAAGATTTTTTATTGAATGGTTTCAGATCTTGCCTTATCGTTTAGATCTTCTCCAGATACTCTGTTGGATGCTGGTACGCATAAGATTTGCTGACAATGTGATTGAAGGTATTAATATGCAAATATGGTATGAGAGATCTCGTCTGGTGACCTGTTGGATGATATGTTGAACGTTACGATACAACATAAAGTCCAACATGCTGTGTCAAAAGGCTGGAATCGAATGACGGTCTTCAGCGGTTATTGAAGGTGGATTCCTTAGATCTCCTTTCAGATTCTTCTAAGTATTCGGGTATATATTGTTGCAATTGAAGATCTGTTGGAGATATAATTGGAAGTTGCTATCTCTCGGAATTTGTTATAGAATCGGTTGGAGAGATTCTCTCCCGCAAATTAGTTGTTTAATACTAGAGGATTTTGCAGAACCAATTGTCTGAATTGGTTCGGATTCTTGCGGGCTGCCGAATCTGCACAGATTGCTCAAGCTACCTTCCATATCTACTCCGCAATTAAGGGGAGTGAAGGACATTGAGGTTGTGTGGTTTTGCAGCGAGGGCACAGCTTTTACGAAAGTTTTGAAGAACTTTGGGAGGAGGCCGACGGTTACACACGTAGGGATCAAGGGAGTTGATCTAGTCGGTTGTACAAGAGGATCTTTTATTCAAGGGGAGCTTGCATAGATTACTCCACGGGGTTGATTGAGATCACCCCTCGTGGTTTGTATTGAGGAGGAGTATGCTTCTTCTAATATAAATCTGATATTAGTGACTGTACTCATTGATAATTTTATAGTGGAGTAATATTATTTTGTGGGCGTGGCCCCGTAGATGTAGGTGTGTGCACCGAACTGTGTTACCAAGTTTTGGTTGTCGTTGCTTGGTTCTTGTGTTTGATCTTTGTGTTTATTTGTTTATTCCTTCGTACTGAATCTCAATTAGTATCATAGCAGGTCACCCGTGTAACTTTGTTATCAAAGAAGGTGTGATGTTGGATTTCAGTACTTGAATCATGGCTACACGAGAAGGTGCTTCGTTGTTCGTCCTGCATTGCTCACTGGTACAAACTACACTTACTGAAAGTCTCTGATGCGTGTATTCGTTAAGTCCATTGAAGAGAAGGCCTGGATCGCTGTCATTTAAGGATGAAGACTGCCGATCGAAATTGGCAAAAATGGCAAAGAACACCTCAAGCCGACAAGAGCCTGGAGTCAGATTGAAGAACATGCGGCCGTGTGCAATTCTAAAGCAATTAATGCTACTTTTCGGCTGTAGATGAAGAGCAGTTCAAGCTGATCTCTATTGGATCTGGATCCTAGCCTAGAGGGGGGTGATAAGGCTTTAAAAAATAATTCGTGCAACCCACGAACCAACTCACGCAGTTATAGTAGCATCAGAGTAAATAAAATGCAGACACAGAGTACACAGCAGATTTACCCTGGTTCGGTCATTCCAACGATCTACTCCAGCCCCCAAAGCAGATACTAGTAATGAATAGTGCAATAGGTACAAAACCACAACTTAGAGCACGCTCAGAGCACCCTCTACGTCTCTACACTTGCCAGGCTCTCAGTACCCCACACACAGTATTTCCTCTCACTATCAATCCTAGTAGCGCTTTCTACCAGCTAGTCCCAAACTAGCTGGGTCCCACTTGTCTAGCCCCAACCAGACAAGTCCCAAAATAGTCCCAAAATGTTGGTAAAGTTTCCCCTACAGAGAACGTTACACTAAGACACGAATAAAAGAGTTAAGGGTTTAGAAATGCTCAGTTCATGTCCGTGTAGGCGTCTCTGTCAATCAGCATGTCGTCAGCTCCAATCTGACGCAAGCGGTGTCTCAATCCGACTCCTAGATGTCAAGTTGTGCACTGGTCTATGCGTTAAGTACTTTCAGTTCAAAACCCAATTGTAAGCGGTCGGTGCACAGAGCAATCCCCTTAATCAAAATTCACGTCAGCGGGCGAGTTCCTCTCTTCATTGTTCATGTGAATGCAATCTTCGATCGGGGCCGTTGATCCGTTTTCATGCAACGATCTCCGGCGTTCGTTTCCGCTTTCGCTCAAAAGCTATCCACGTCAGCACGAGATCACTCCGTCTTCGTTTCGAATTCTTTGTTCACGGGGATTGATAAATCCCGGCCGTTGATATTTGTATCTCACCTGATCGTGCGGCTCGCACACGTTAGCCCATGCAAACAATTCTCTTCGCTTCGAACGGCAGCAATGGAGATCTCCCTTCGAACGGCGACTTCAACTCGAGCGACGGCGGCGGTCTCCGACGAGTACGACTTCTTCTCCAATTGCTCTTCGTCGGCGAGACTCCTCAGGCGATGATGTAGCGGCGAGCAACTTCTACCACGTGCGGCGTTCTCTTCGACTCTCAGCAGTGATGGCTTCTCCAAGATCTCGACGACGAGACTGCTTCTTACGGCGGTGACGATGGCTTCTTCAGGGAACGGCGATGAGGCTTCAGTGACGGTGTGGACTTCGACGTCGACTCCTCCGGTAACGTGCACTCAGTAGTGGAGATCTATTCCGTTGGCGACGACGGTTATCAATTCACGGCAACGATGAGATCTCGAGTGCGATCTCCAAGCGACTACTTCGGCAAGTTCAGCGGTGTTCGAGCTCCTCCGGTGTGGCGACGGTGGCTTCTTCGTATGGCGAGCAGCGTTCTCTTCACGGTGGCTGCTTGATGACGATGGCAACGGCGTCTCCTTCACGGCGATGGTAGCAGCAACGATGGGTCGTCGACAGCGTTTTCTTCGAGAGCGATGGTCATCTTCGACTTTTGCACGATGACTGCGGCACTTCACGATGAGGGATTCTCCGGCGATGACTTGAACTTGACGGCGCCTTCGATAATGATGAACTCGTCAGCAGCGAGTAAGTCCACGGCAACCAAAGATGAGTCCGATGGCGAAGACGATGAACTCAGGGGTCTGCTTCAACGGCGACGTGAAGAAGGCAGCATCAATCTCTTCTTGACGGCGTGCACGCTTCGGCTCCTTGGAACGGCGATCTTTTGCTTGAGGTTGGGTTGCTTGTGCTCATGGGGTTATTGAAGGAGCTAGCTGCAAAACAAACGGGGCTTGGTTTCTTTAACAAAGGAGAAGATATGTATAATGGCTTGTGAAATATTTGTGAAGACCCTCTTGTTTTTTTTGATTTGCTGCTGCTCTCCTTTTGTGATGCCACCAAATTTTGTAGCCCGCTTCTTTATATTTTTGATTGCCGCAGCTTAGGGTTAATAGGAGGAGGGGTTTTTATAGTGGAGCTTAGGGTTTGTTTTTTAAGAAGTAGTTGGGATTTTGAGAGGATTTGTAGATGTTTGAATAGGAATTTGGTATAGACAAATAATTGCAAATCTAACCAAAAGATTTGATCAAATCCCTTTTGAATTCAAATTTGGCTACATCCCTTTTCCTCTTTGGACTAAGTCCACCATGCTATATGAATAGATTTTTGACCAAGTCAAGAAATCATTTCCATCTCATCTCAAATTGGACTAAGTCCACTTTGCTTAGGCCAAAGCTCTCTCTCTCTCTCACCCAAATAGCTATATGAATAGCAACTCCTCCAAATGGTGAAAGATGTATCATTTCGCCAATCCAGAAACACACTAAGCACACACGTTAAATATAACAATACGTTTGTCATCATCAAACCAAGATCCTAGATCATTGCTTCCAACAATCTCCCCCTTTTGGTGATGACAACCCCATAAAAGATTTGAGCAATAGGTATGGGTGTGTGAAGTGTGTTGAAGTGTGTAATGCAATATGAATCAAGAAATTATGAGATATTCAAGTATTACATATAGCATGCACAACATTATAACAAATATAAAAGCATGCTTCCCCTTCTCTCAAGCTCCCCCTTCAACATATATTGAAGTATTTTTCATGCTCCCCCTTCAACAATTAATACCGTCATCAAGTCACATCAAATCCACTTCTTAATACCGACATCCAGTCTGTCAAAACTTTCTTTTCTTTCTCTCCCTTTGTAATCACCAAAAGTAGATTAATGAAGTCACGAAAATATTCCATGCAAAAATAAGCCATTATTAAATGTAGCGTGCAATTTGCATGAGTTTTCCAAAGAATAGACCATTCAAGTTCATAGAATTTCATAACAAGACTTTTCACCTTTGTGTAAGTGTAGTGATATAGACAATAAAGTACAAGAGGAGATTCAATTTCAGAAAATCAACCAAATCAATCCACATTTTCCAATTTTTCATGAATATCACTAGGATTGATTTTTCCCACCTCATCAAAGATGAGTTCAAGTTACCAAATCCCAAAACATGGCCTAAAAGGACTTTTAAATGTGGGGTGGCATTGCTTGACGAGTTATATACACCAACGCTAATGATTACCCATGTAGCATAAGTTGGATACTCGTGGGTTGTGTATTAGCCATGAAGTGTATCCATTTTTCATACGGAGCAAATATAGTAATTTTTTTTCAATTCTTTTGTGCTCAATTTTAATTCATGGCTAAACACTTAATATCCCTTAGAAAATTCAAAAATTAATCATTCATACATTCACTTTCCATTATTCTTCAAAAGAATCTCCAAACGCACTAAAAAGTCAATTATCGTGAAAGTGCAAATGTAGGTGTAGAAGTCAAGTTTAAAACTTATGAGACATGTCATGGCTCCTAAAAAGATAACAACATGTTCATGTAGCTACAACAATAATGAATTGACTTCTACAAAGGATAGATTTGAACATTCATACAATACCACTTAAGATAAATCATAAAGGGTATTCTTTTAAGCTCAAAATTTTTTTATTTTTTTTATTTTTTTCAGAAATAAAAACACTAAAAATCATGCAAACAATCACACAAGAAAGAATAAATCAAGCACACAAAACAATCTATGAAGGTATGTAATGGAATGCAAAGAGGGATAAAAATTATACCTTTGCGTCGCTATTTGGCTAAGGAGCTAAAAGAATGAAGCTTCCAATTTATTACTCCTCGCCAAGTCTCCACCTTACCTACATGAAAGATTTTAGGTGTGACCTTGGAATCCAACAAGGTCCACTAGTGTTAGCCATTATTGTTTTAGGAACCCACACTTGTTTAAACTTGATATTTGTGTTCCTAAATTTACAATAATATGATGTGTGGCCTACACTATCACAAGTAAAGCACTTAGCATATATGTTCTTTGCAATAGAGGGAACATTGTGGAATTTCTTGAATTTTGACTTTTCAACGTTTTTCAAACCAAATCCAAGTCCTCGACTATTATTGCCATATAATTGATTCTCTAAAATAGTATCCAACGATTGTTTTCTCATAGAGAATTTCTTAATGGCCACTTCAAGATGAGAGACTTTGATTTTTAATTGTTTATTTTCTTCAACAAGCATCGTGCATTTACTAACGAAAGCCAACTTGTTTTCTCTTTCCTTCTTTTCATATTCAATTGTTTTCTTTTTAAGATCGTTATCTAGCATGCAAAATTTATCCTTAAGCTCTCTTATTTCATATTCTTTTTCAGCTTCGAGCTTCATTAAATCTTGTTTAAACATGCTATTTTGGTTTAATAATGAGGAATAAGAAATACAAGGAGCATTTTCATCAAAGCTTGCTTTTTCCTTCTTCATGATTTCAATAGTAGACTTACATGCATTAAGTTCAATTTTAAGTTTTTCATTCTCTTTAAACACCTTATCATCTCTAACTTGCATGTCATAGTTCTGATTTTGGAGACATTCAATAGTGAACTCATGATCTACTATTTGATTTTGCATTTCTTCACAAATTTTAAGAAGTTCAGCTTTGCTACCTGATGGTGTCTCATCTTGGATGCCCATCAAAGCCATGCAAGAATGGGCTTCATGTTCCTCCTCGCTTTCAACTTCGCTATCCATATCCCATGTTAATACCTTCGCTTTTCCTTTTCCTTTAGCGAGCTGAGCAGTTTCATTTGGGCAATCCTTCATCAGATGTCCTCTTCCCCTGCATTTAAAACATTGCATTTTATAAGTAGATTTCTGATCATTAAATTGCTTGGAAGAATTATTAAAGTTAGAACGATTAAACCTGTGTGCCATTTCTTCTCTTCCTTGCTTGGTCCTGACAAACTTTCTGAAGTTTCTTACCATCAGTGCCATGGCCTCCTCATCATCCTCATCTTCTTCCCTAGCTTTCAAAGCAAGGGGCTTTATGGCTTTCTCCTAAGGTTTCTCTCTTGCTTCAACATTTTACAGTTCCAACTCATGGGACATCAAATTACCAATAAGGTCCTCCACCTTCAATTGAGACAATACCTTTGCTTCCTGGATGGCGGTGACCTTTGGTCTGAAAGAGCTTGGCAATGCTCTTAAGATCTTCCTCACTTGATCGAGGCTATCATATGGCTTTCCAAGCGAGCTAGACTTGTATACTATGTCGGTGAACCTTGCATACATCTCTGATATGGTCTCTGATGGTAGCATGCGAAATCCCTCATACTCTGTGCTCAGAAGTGCAAGTCTAAACTCCTTCACCTGTGACGTTCCCTCGTGCGTCGCCTCCAAAGTATGCCATATTTCCTGCGCAGTTAAACAATGTGAGATTCTATTATATTCAGATTTATCAAGTGCACAAATGAGAGCATTCATAGCTTTAGAATTTAAAGAATAAGATTTCCAATCATTATCATCCCATTTGTCATTTGGTTTTTCAATCTCAACACTGTCTACTTTAATAATAGGCAGTTTATAACCTTTTTCAATTATTTACCAAGCTTTGTAATCAACAGAAATAAGGTAGATTTTCATTCTATTTTTCCAATAAGCATAATCACCTCCATTAAATCTAGGGGACGGGAAACAGACTGACCCTCAGCAAAAGCACTATCCATATGGTTATTCATGGTCAAACCTAGGCTAGATCCTAAAACCTGCTCGGATGCCACTTATTGGATCTGGATCCTAACCTAGAGGGGGGAGAATAGGCTTTAAAAAATAATTTGTGCAACCCACGAACCAACTCACGCAATTATAGTAGCAGCAGAGTAAATAAAATGCAGACACAGAGTACACAGCAGATTTACCCTGGTTCGGTCGTCCCAACGACCTACTCCAGCCCCCAAAGCAGATACTAGTATTGAATAGTGCAATAGGTACAAAACCACAAGTTAGAGCACGCTCAGAGCACCTTCTACGTCTCTACACTTGCCAGGCTCTCAGTACCCCACACACAGTGTTTCCTCTCACTATCAATCCTAGTAACGCGTTCTACCAGCTAGTCCCAAACTAGCTGGGTCCCACTTGTCTAGCCCCAACCAGACAAGTCCCAAAATAGTCCCAAAATGTTGGTAAAGTTTCCCCTACAGAGAACGTTACACTAAGACACGAATAAAAGAGTTAAGGGTTTAGAAATGCTCAGTTCATGTCTGTGTAGGCATCTCTGTCAATCAGCACGTCGTCAGCTTCAATCTGACGCAAGCGGTGTCTCAATCCGACTCCTGGATGTCAAGTTGTGCACTGGTCTGTGCGTTAAGTATTTTCAGTTCAAACCCCAATTGTAAGCGGTCGGTGCACAGAGCAATCCCCTTAATCAAAATTCACGTCAGCGGGCGAGTTCCTCTCTTCATTGTTCACGTGAATGCAATCTTTGATCTGGGCCGTTGATCCGTTTTCATGCAGCGATCTCCGGCGTTCATTTCCGCTTTCGCTCAAAAGCTATCCACGTCAGCACGAGATCACTCCGTCTTCGTTTCGAATTCTTTGTTCATGGGGATTGATAAATCTTGGCCATTGATATTTGTATCTCACCTGATCTTGCGGCTCGCACACGTCAGCCCATGCAAACAATTCTCTTCGCTTCGAACGGCAGCAACAGAGATCTCCCTTCGAACGGTGACTTCAACTCGAGCGACGGCGGCGGTCTCCGACGAGTACGACTTCTTCTCCGATTGCTCTTCGTCAGCGAGACTCCTCAGGCGATGATGCAGCGGCGAGCAACTTCTACCATGCGACGTTCTCTTCGACTCTCAGCAGCGATGGCTTCTCCGAGATCTCGACGGTGAGACTGCTTCCTACGGCGGTGACGATGGCTTCTTCAGGGAACGGCGACGAGGCTTCAGCGACGGTGTGGACTGTAATGCCCTACAAGCTACTGCACAAGTACTAGAGGGGGGGTGAATAGTACTTTAAAATAATAAGGAGTATAATTCCAAATTAAATTGCAAACAACTACCAAATCAATTTGCGGAAGCTTAAATTGAATGACAACAACAAAATTAACAATGCAAACAAAAGATGTTAATGGGTTCGGATCCACCCAAGTCTCCCCGACTTGTTCCCGGTGATCCTACGTCCCAACCACCCGGATCCCCTCCGGATACTTAGGTTAGAAACCCTAACCCAAGATTTCCACTATGAATATCTTGTGAAAAACCTTCACAAGATCAAATCATACAACAACGGCAATAGTGAATCCCACAACCCGGGATCACAACCTTCTCTTACAACCGAGAGAATCAATAAGCAATATAAAAGAGTTTATATTGAAATAAGCAAACTTACCACAAAATCCTATACCTTGAGTTTTTCTTACCCAATAGGTGAAATGAAGGATTTGAGGAAGATGAAGTCACCAAGACCTAGCACCAAGGAAATGACCAGCAATCGGTGCCTAGGGATGATTTGGAGACTTGGATCAAGCTATAGCTTGAAGATCTCACCAAGAATAAGCTTCTCTCAAAATGGATTCTAGATCTAGAATAGTGAGAGAATGGGTTTCTTGTGAGGAAGAGAGCTTTAGATTTGAGTGAGAATGGCTATCTCTTTTGGTCTCAATGAATCTCTGAATGGAAGCTCTAACCTGGATAGAAATGACCTAGGTTCGTATTTATAGGGTCCCATAAAAACAACTTAGGTAATTCTCCAACGGATAGAAATCTGGGAGAATTAGTCGGTCAAAGAACAATCACTGACCGACTAGTTCATCAACTAGTCGGTCAGTCAAACAGCATGGACCGACTAAGAGAGGAACTGAGAAGAAAGAGAATTTCAGACCTAGAAATCTAGTCGGTCCAAGAAGACATTCTGACCGACTAGTTTCACAACTAGTCGGTCAGTCAGTGAACGTAGACCGACTAAGAGGCAAAATGAAATAGTCTGAACACAAGTTGACTTAGTCGGTCCAAGAAAAAAAGTTGACCGACTAGATTGTCAACTAGTCGGTCACCAAACGTTCTTAGACCGACTAACGATAAACAGTAGCTTAGGAGAAATTTAGCATGAACAGTAAGTCACAACTAGTCGGTCAAAGAAGCATCACTGACCGACTAGTTCACAAACTAGTCGGTCGGTGAGTCAACGTAGACCGACTAACTGTAAACAGTAAAGTCCAAGAAATTAAGGAATCAAACTAGTCGGTCCAAGAAGAGTTGCTGACCGACTAGATCACCATCTAGTCGGTCAGTACTTTTTCTTGTACCAACTAACATGCACAAACAAGTCCGAATCGAAGCGCGACGCTTCGAGGAAGTTAGAATGAACTTGTACTAAGATCCTAGAGCTACGATATGAGCGTTATGAAGTTAGAATGGTAAGATATACTCAAGGCTTAACATTCTATATATCGAAGCTTAAAAAGACTATAAATAAAACCTTAATAAACGGTCTTCGAGAGCTTCGATTGATTCTTCATAACTTCCAAAACGGCGCAAGAGCTTCAACGAAGCTTTAGGCATGAATACGAGTTTTGTGAAGTGTTGAGATGTCGCTTTGAATGTTCTCGTGAATTTGGCGACGATCTCCAAAACTGCGCTCACAAATTGTTAGTTCATGGATTATTTATGTTTGCTCATCATCAAAACCAAATCCGGGGGGTCCAATATTCAACATTCTCCCCCTTTTTGGTGATGACAAACCAACATAAATAATAATCAAAAATAATGATTCAAATGCAAAATACTTACTCCCCCTGCATTGATGACACGTTAATTCCAAAATGAATATATATGAATTGCATCAATCAGATGAGTAAGGTAAATAAAGAGAATCGATTTTCGAAATATCGGATTTTGAAAATCCTTCTATATATCTTAAATCCCCCTGAATCTAACATATCAAACTAGATTCTTGGAAATTGAGTTAAATTTTCATTTGCGCTATTTATTATCATTATCTCTCCCCCTTTGGCATTATCCCAAAAATGGGGGGCATACAACGACAACAACTAGGAAATGGAAAATCCAATATCGGGAGTCGTAGACAATGACGATGGAACTAATTGACACCAAGGGAAATCTGATGAAATCAAATGAAGGTGTGCCAAATTGTCCATTATAAAAAAACGATAATCAAAATCATCAAAAATATTTGGTAATTTTTCATTTAATGAATAATGAAACATACTCTCCAATATTCAATATTCTTGGTTAAATATGTGCATGGAAAACAATTCTATACAAATATAGAAATATAATCTATTTAACCAAGTTTTTCAATCGTCGAGCGTAGATTTTACATAGCATGGACATTGAATGAGAATTAATGTGCACGATGAAGTAAATATCACAACATGAACAACGATGTATATATAGATAGAAACATCATGAGTACATCCAAAAAGATATCGATACATAAAATGCAACATACCCATCAAAAAGAAATACATCATATATCATTGATACAACATCATCATGAGAACATCATCATCAACATCATCAACGTCCAACAACAAAAAATACAACACATCAAAATATCCAACACCGACATCCAGAAAACTCAAAAATGCATCAAATCAACCATCAATCTCCATCCTAACCCAAAATACTCTCAAAAAGATATGTCATCCAAAGAGTAGTGGAGAGTCCTCGGAACTAACGATCACGAGGAAGTGGCTGGATCTGCAGTGTCCGTGGGTCCAGTCGACGGAGTGGACTCAGGCTCTGTAGGGAGAAGAGGCGTCTCAACAGACGGGATCGTCGGGGTAGGTGTGGAAACAACTGGCTCAACAGCAGGGGTCGCAACAGCAGGGGTCTCAACAGCAGCAGGTGATAGATGTGCAGGCTCGACAGCAGGGTCAGCAGCAGGCTCAGAAGTCTGAAGTGCTGAAGCAGAAGTCTCTGGAGCACCGGAAGTGGTGCCATCTCCAGGAGCTGAAGTGGTAGCAGCAGCAGCAGTGGCCTCATCGCCATGGGCTAAGGAAGTGACAAGCTCGTCAATTTCCTCATCGTCCATCTCCTCGGCCTCAGAAACTGAAGGAGGAAGATCAATCCCCATCAGACGAGCCATACGGCAGACGACCTCCTCGGTACGAGCCAAACGTGACTCGTGCCGACGAAGAAGGCGTACGACATCGTCTAATGTGGCAGGAGGAGCGGGGGCTGCAGCAGCTGAGGGAGTAGACTGGGAAGCAGATGCGGTAGACCTCTGCACGTGACGAAGCGCCGCTAGAGATTTCTTAACGGCCGTCGCGTTCAGAGGAGTACCCAAGGGACGCTCATCGTCAGGAGGGAGAGGGACTCGGAAATGACGAAAGACAAGGGTCAGCAGACACGGATATGGAATATGCGCAGATTTATTGGTCTTGCATATACACTCGAAAGAGTCCATCTTATCGAGTATTACGCGAGCCCAATTAATCTCGTAACCCAAGAAAAGAGCGTAAATGAGCTTCAAAAATGGCTGGGATGGAAGTGAAGATGAGCCGTACTTGGGAAGCAAGCACAACTTCAGAATGAGATTCAGAACCCAGGCATTTGGCTTAAACGACTTTGAAGGAACTCCAATAAAGGCAGAAGGGATCACATGGAAGATGTCAGAAAGAACGGACTGATCCAAGGAAGATATATCGTCGACAGAAATGTCAGAAGGAAGGAGACCAAAAGACGAACAACCAAGTATCTCCCCCAAGATTTCTGCCGTGAGAACTATAGGAGTTCCCAAGACAGTAGTCTCGATGGAGTGACTCGCATCGTACTGGCCTCGAACACGATTGGCATAGAACAATTTCACAAGGCGAGGATATGGTTTAGGGTTGGCCTTAAGATCATAGCGGAGATAATCAAGGAGACCACTATAGGAGAGGAGATCAGCTAAGCCAAGGAAATCTGAAAACTGAACGTAGTGCTCCAATAGCATCGGGCAGTGTTCAATACGGTTGTAGGCCGCGAGACACATAGGGTCGTCGCGACACAACGATATGTCAACACCACCCGCTGGCATTGGGCCCTTTCCCTTTGGCTGGCGAGTCCTAGGACGAAGTGGAGGAGTGGGTTCCCTATGGCTAGGCTCATCCTCAGGCACAAACTCAGTGTCGGAATCGGGAGGAGTAGAGGGTGAGTGGAGTATGGGCTTTTTGGTCTTAGATTTTCTGGGTTTGACTGTTGCCGTCCTCGGCTTCTTTAGAGGAGGCGAAGATGGAGAAGCTTGGGTAGACTTGGCACGACGCTTAGGCTTAGGTGGATTCCTAGGGTCTGAAGGCTCTATAGACATAGGAGAAGCCCCAGATGAGGCGATAGGAATCCTCGTCTTTGCCATGGTCGTGGCACGACGAGTACAACCAAACGTCGGGAAGATCAAATACCCTAGCTGAAACCCTAGATTCCTACAGCAAACTCGAAATAAACAAGCCCTAGAAGAACTTTGAAACACTAGGAGCTAGAAGAGATATAAAACAAACCCTAGAGTATGAATCGAGACCTAGGAGAGGGGGTTTTACCTAGGAGGAGGAGTCGACGGCGGTGGACGGCGGGGATGGCCGGAGATCTGGCCGGAGTCGACGGGAATACGGAGGGGCTCGAGAGGGGTTTGGGATTTTTCGGGCTGGAGCTGAGGGGAATACCGACTAAAACTAAGATTAGTCGGATGAAAATGAAGATAAGTCGGTCTGGAAGCGAAAATACACAAATGCCCTAACATACTTAGTCGGTCACAGTTCAAGCACTGACCGACTAGATTACGATCTAGTCGGTCGGTCAATGAGCTTGAACCGACTAAGTCGAAACAGAGGCAAACAGGGATTTTTAGGGCAAGAATTAGTCGGTCGCAGTATACACACTGACCGACTAGTTTTCAATCTAGTCGGTCGGTAAGTGTACTGAGACCGACTAAAGAAGGAAAATGATAAGAGTAAGATAAAAGCTTGATCTAGTCGGTCTGAGTTCACTTGCTGACCGACTAGATGAGCATCTAGTCGGTTGACAAATGAACTGAAACCGACTAGAAGAGTCCAAAAATTGATAATTGATTTCTCTACACAACCCACTTGGATGAAACATCTTAACACTCTCATTAGTCATCTAAATTACCCCATAAAACGTCGAAATCTTAAATACAATATTGAAATACGAATTCGATCATAAATTCAAACATATCACATAAAATTCCCAAAAATTCAATAAATCTAGCATGAACGAAATATCGCAAAATATAATAGCATGCAAGATAATTGAATGAAATATGAATCCTATATCTCGGATTCACCCATAATCCCCAATTCTCGACGCAACCGCACAAAGGAGTCCTCCTTTAGGGGTTTCGTGAAAATATCGGCGATTTGCTTTTGGGTTTCAACGTACACTAAAATGATGTCCTTTTTAGCAACATGATCATCTAAGAAATGGTGTCGGACATCTATGTGTTTTGATCGGGAATGGTGCACCGGATTCTTTGAAAGACAGATAACACTTTGGTTATCCACCATGATAGGGCTAGTATCACAGTGAATACCAAAATCCTTCAAAGTGTGTCTCATCCAAAGAACCTGGGCACAAGCGGCACCGGCGGCAATATATTCCGCCTCGGTGGTTGAAAGTGATACGGAATTTTGCTTCTTGGAAAACCAAGAGACAAGAGAATTTTCTAGAAAATGGCAAGTGCCACTAGTACTTTTCCTGTCGGATTTGCATCCCGCATAATCGGCATCACTATATGAGACTAACTCATACGTGCTAGATTTTGGATAAAGTAATCCAAAATCAAGTGTATAACTTAGATAACGGAAAATACGCTTTACCGCTACTAAGTGAGACTCCTTAGGTTGAGACTGATAACGAGCACATATGCATACGGCAAACATAATATCGGGCCTACTTGCGGTAAGATAAAGTAAACTACCTATCATACCTCGATATAGACGAATGTCTACATCCTTACCGCCCGTATCCTTGTCGAGATGCGTAGTCGTGCTCATTGGAGTCTTTTTCCCGGAAGCACTTTCCATCCCAAATCGCTTAAGCAACTCCACCGTATACTTCGTTTGGTGGATGAAGATTGCATCGTTCATTTGGCGAATTTGGAGACCTAAGAAATATTTGAGTTCACCCATGTGGCTCATCTCAAATTGGTCCTTAATAACATTAGAAAACTCTTCGCAAAGAGTGAAGTTAGTAGCACCGAAAATGATATCATCAACATAAATTTGAACTAATAAAATATCATTATTCGCATGCTTAACAAAAAGTGTAGAATCGGCTTCGCCCATTTTAAAATTCAAATCCAAAAGAAAATTATTTAGGCGATCATACCAAGCTCGAGGAGCTTGTCTCAAACCATAAAGAGCTTTCTTTAGTTTAAAAACATGATTTGGAAATTTTTCATTTATGAAGCCCGGAGGTTGAGAAACGTAAACTTCCTCAACAACATCTCCGTTTAAAAATGCACTTTTAACATCCATTTGAAATAACTTAAAATTTTTATGGCATGCATAAGACAATAAAAGTCTAATTGATTCTAATCTAGCTACCGGAGCAAAGGATTCTTCGAAATCGATACCTTCCTCTTGGCGATAGCCTTGAGCAACTAACCGAGCTTTGTTCCGGATGACGACTTGATTTTCGTCGGATTTGTTCTTGAAGATCCACTTTGTCCCTATGACGGTGTGGTTCTTCGATGGCAAAGGAACAAGCTCCCATACCTCATTCCTCTCGAATTGAATGAGTTCCACCTCCATGGCAAGGATCCAAGCACTATCTTCGCACGCTTCAACTATATTCTTTGGCTCTATTGATGAGACAAAGGCACTATTGGCGAAGTGGTGGACTTGCGATCTCGTATTGACACTATCATGAATATTGCCAATGACTTGCTCATGGGGATAGTCGCGGACGGTATGAAGCCGCTTGGGAATACCTTGATCACTAGGCACATTCTCAACAACTTCATTAGTCGGGTTAGTCTCAATAGAATCAATTGAATCAATAGACTTAGAATTTTCAAACGAATCACATAAAACATCCATAGAATCATTATCATTTGAAATTCTAGAAGTAGTAAAATTCTCATTAAAAGAGACATGAAGTGATTCCTCGATCGTAGAGGATCTTTTGTTGTATATCCGGTAGGCTTTGCTACGTGAGGAATACCCAACAAATATCCCCTCATCCGATCTCGGATCAAACTTGTCCAAATTATCATATGTGTTTTTAATAAAACATTTTGCGCCGAAAACACGAAAATGTTTAACTTGAGGCAATCTACCAAACAACAATTCATAGCAAGTTTGTTTGGTGCCGGGCCTCAAAAGTATTCTATTAAACACATAGCAAGCGGTGTGTACCGCTTCCGCCCAAAATTGATAACCAAGTTTACTATCTTCGAGCATAGTGCGAGCACACTCCGCAAGCGTTCTATTCTTCCTCTCAACAACACCATTTTGAGGAGGTGCGCGAGGGAAAGAAAACGTGTGAGTAATTCCAAGATCATCACAAAAATTTGAGAAAGACTCATTCTCAAATTCACCCCCATGATCACTACGAATAGTGACAATGGTGGTTCCGATGAGATTTTGTACTTTCTTCACAAATATTGTGAAGTTTTCAAAAGCTTCATTTTTATTACATAAGAAAAATACCCATGTAAATCTTGAATAATCATCAACGATGACTAGTCCATATCTTGCATTTCCTAAGGAAGCAACTCTAGTTGGCCCGAATAAATCTAGATGTAATAGCTCTAGTGGCCGTTTTGTAGAAATGCTTTTCTTAGGTTTAAATGAAGATTTAGGAAGCTTGCCACGTTGACAAGAATCACAAAAATTTTCTTTTCAAAAACGAGCTTCGGAAAACCTTTAATGGAATTTAATTTCGAAAGCTTATAAAGTGTTCCAAAGTTCACATGTCCAAAGCGTCGATGCCATAAGTGTTGTTCACTTGTGTTGGCAACGAGACATTGTTCATATGACTTAGGAAGATCCAAAATATAAATATCTTTATGGCGTGTGCCGGAAAATAATAATTTATTATTATCATTTGAAATATGACACAATCCTTTCGCAAAGCTAACTTTGTAACCTTTGTCACAAAGTTGGCTTATTGAAATAAGATTATGATTTAAACCATTAACTAGATAGACATCACTAATTAAGGGTTTAGAAGGGTTACCCACTTTACCAACACCGACGATTGTTCCGCTCTCATTGCCTCCAAATACGACGCGATTTCCATTTGCAATGGGAACCACTCCGGAGAGCAATTGAGTGTCACCCGTCATGTGTTTTGAACACCCGCTATCGAGTATCCAATTCCCTTTGGAGCTAAATTTAAATTTGTTGCTCCTTTTCTTTTTCTTTTCCTTGAGTACCTAAAGATAGAAACTTTCATATCATGGTACCCAAGGTCATTGGGTCCTCAAAAGTTAGACCTTTGGAAGCCAAGTCCAATTGGACTTAGACTTCCCCACATAATTTCTACTATGCACAACATCCGAAAAATAAGCATTCATATACATTTGTTTTTCGTCCATGCTTGTGTCCTTTGGGCTCCAAATCGTGAAAATTTTGGGAGCCATCATCCTATTGGGTGCATGCATGCGTTGTTGATTTCTACGTGATGCATGTCGTGGATAGGCATAAGGAACATGATGGAATGGTGCACGACGAGAATTATTCATATGATGTTGTGGGTGAACATATGCATGTGTGGGAACACGTGCGTGAGGGTGTCTCACATGGTGTGCACGTGCCTGAGAATGTGTTGCATAAAAATCATCATATGTGTGAGATGGTGGAGTAGGACGTGTGTTCCTACGTGGCATGATATTTGTGTACATATAAGCATGCCCCTTCTTTGGAGGTCCACCCAAAGTGGGTTTCTTTCCTGTAACGACTGCTTTTCATGTATCTGGATTTTATGTATTATAATATATGTTTTGGTGGATTTTCTCCTCTTGTGTGGTTTTCGTCTCCGTAGTTTTCATTTTCGATCGATTCGTCGTATTTTCTCGCTTCTTTCTTAGGATTGTCGATTTCGAAGTTTGTCACTCGTGACGGGCTTCATAACGGTCGTATCTAACTATTAGATCAAGCCTAGGAGTCTTAGGAATCGATCCCGGGGCCCCGCGCTCCGTATCGGTACTATCTGTGCTCATTAGCCGGTGTAAGAAGGGCCACCGACCGACTAGATGACGATCCAGTCGGTCGGTAATCCTTCTTGGACCGACTAGTTAGCTTTCTAAATTTCTCAGGAGTTACTGTTTATCGTTAGTCGGTCTAAGAACGTTGGTTGACCGACTAGGTTGCAAACTAGTCGGTCAGCAATGCTTCTTGAACCGACTAACTCATCAAATTATTTTTGTATCAGTTACTGTTTACACTTAGTCGGTCTGCGTTGGTCGACCGACCGACTAGTTGTCAAACTAGTCGGTCAGTGGTTGTTCTTTGACCGACTAACTAGTGCTGTAAACCCTAGTTTTGCCCTAGCCGCCAGCCTAGCCTATAAATACCCAACCCAAACGTTTTCTTCCCCTCCAACTCGACCCTAAACCCTAAAATCGCCCCCATTGATCCCCCACCTTCCTCCAAGCTCCATTGCTTCATTCCAAGCCCTAAATCCATCATCCAAACCATCCATCTACCCTATCTTCCTCTCATCTTCCCCAAAATCTCACCAAAAACCCATCAAATCCCCAAAATCCCCCAAAACCCTAGTTTCCCCAAACTTCTCCAATCTTTTCCAGATCTGATCCTAGGGTTCCCCGAAGTGTTTCTTCCGCCTCCTCTCGGTAAGAAATCGATTCACCGATGTTTTCCTAACCTATTGTAATTTTTATGAAACCCTAATAAAATATTTGTGTTTTGATGATTGTTCCCCATAACAGCGATTCCCCGTAGGCTAGCATCCGCGGAAACGAACTTTCGAAACCGTCAACCCCGGTGATAGGCAAGTGAAACTTGCATCTCTTAATTTAGGCCGTGTCTTAGGCCATTTACCTTGCTTTAGCGTAAAAGAGACTAAACGGTGAAAGGATAGCCGTTTAGACGCATTTGACCTAGCTTGACAACGAAGCTTGGTCCGTCACCCTCATCATGCTAGTATGTCACGTTTAATTTCAATTAACGGTACGCAATCATTTGTTCATGTCATTGCATAGTGATTAATTATTGTGATTGTGTAGCACACGCTACAATGTTATATTCCTGGCTCGTGTTCCAGAAGCGAGCCATGTAGTTGGAAACCCCAACGCTCGGATACCGGCTAGGTGCACCCCTATGCCAAATACACTTCCTGGCTCGTGTTCCAGAAGCGAGCTTAGTGAGTTGGTAACCCCAACTGCTCGACACATATGGGTGGGGTAAGAGATAAGCGGACTGAGCCCCGAGTTGGCCTGATCCGCCACTCCGGCCAGCAGGTGGACTCTCTTTAGTGCACAAGTGATTAATAGTGATAGAGATAAGCGGACTGAGCCCCGAGTTGGCCAGCAGGTGGACCCTCTATGCACTAAGTGATAAGTGATAAGTGATAAGTGATAAGTGTTAAATGATAAGTGATTAGTGATTTGGTAGCTTTTGCTACATTGTGCATGCTTGTCTCTTTTAAACTGTTGCATCATACTTAACTGCCATGTCATCGCTTAATGTTACACATGCTAGGCTGTTAGTCACTTTCAGTTTCCTTGCTCAAGTCTTTTAGACTTGCTGACATGTGCCCCTTTCTCTTTTGGGTGACGCATGTTAGACCCTGAGCCTGAGTTGCTTGCTGAGGGTGAGTTGTTTGCGGACGCCGAGCTTGCGCCCGTGTTGGGCGAGGACTTTGTGGACACCGGGGACCAGCCCTAGTGCCTTCGAGTGTTTTACTTTTGTTAGATAGTTGTTTTGTTATCGGTGCGTAGCACCCATACTTCGTTATATCGTAGTTCTTTTGTTTGGCCTTGTTCTGGGCCTTTAGACTCTTTCTTTTAGCCTGGTGGCTTTTTTGTGATGTTGAATATTTTGCGGACAAACTTTGGGATTGGTATTTCATATCCGTCTCATGCTATTATTATTATTGTTGTTGTTTCGATTGCAATTACAGGGACCTGCTTATACTAATTACGCTTATCGGGCGTGTAGCTTCACAGCTCCACGCTCGAGCGGACCTTCTCACGCCTCGCCTCCATTTTCGGGAAGCGGGTCGTGACAGGTTTTAGTGGTGGCCCATGCAGGTCCATCTGTAACTGTAAATATCGGGATAACGATAATAATGCAAGATTGTCCAACAAATAATTTCGACATCTGAGCCCTAAGCTATGAGTCTAATTGTTTTGTTTTCTGCGTCATTAGATGGCAGGAAGGCGAATCACCCGTGGGGGTGGTAGTGGTGCGCTCCCTCATGACGAGGAGCCTGAGCGGGAGCCCACTAATGGGGAGATGATGAGGATGATGTTGCAGATGATGCAGGTTCAGCAGGGCGTGCTGCTGCAGGTGCAGAATGCTCCGGTGGCTCGAGCTGCTCGGGTGGTGGAAGCCCCTCGCCCTGAGCCCGGGGCGAAGCAGTTCAGAGAGCTGGGTCCTGCGTATTTTAATGGAACCGAAGGTCCTCTAGCTGCTGATGAATGGATGAGAAATATCGAGGACAACCTGAAGATGTCCAAGGTCAACGAAGTTAGTTGGGTTGACTTGGCGAAGCGCCAGCTGAAGGATAACGCCAAAAATTGGTGGGATGCTGAGGAAAAGATGTTGGAGGAGCCGATCGTCTGGGCTACCTTCAAGGCCAGATTTAATGGTGAGTTCTTCCCGAAGGCTGCCAGGGAAGAGATGCTGCAGCGTTTTATCGATTTGAAGCAGGGAAGCTCGTCGGTGGATCAGTACCACCAGGACTTCATGAGGCTTAGTCGGTTTGCACCAAAGATGGTGCAGGACGCTGAGGAGCGAGCTCAGAGGTTCCTTCAGGGACTTGCCTCGGAGCTCCAGAGTTTTGTGACCTCCTATGACCGGGAGTCATATCAGAAGGTTCTAGTAGCAGCTAAGAGGCAGGAGCTGCTCGTGAACCAGAGGAGGGGGTCTATCGTTGGCGCTGGGAAGAGGCCTATGGAGCAGGCGAGAACTGTGGTTCGACCTGGATTCAGGCCGAACCAGCCTGTTCAGTTCAAGAGGCCAGGAGGGCCTGTTCGGAAGGTTTGCCATTTCTGTGGCAGGGAAGGTCATATCAAGGAATCATGTAGGAAGTTCTTGGGGCAATGTATCGCCTGTGGAGATCCCGCCCATGCTATCAGGGAGTGCCCGAGGTTGAAGCGACCTTGGGGGACACCTATTGCTGCCCCGCCGTTGCAGCAGAGAGCTCCGGTGCCCGCTGGTCGTGGGGTGCCCCTCGTCCCGCAGAGGCAGGCTTTTGAGCGGGCTGCTCCGCCGAGGAGGCAGGCATTTCTGATGACCGAGGAGGAGATCTCGACCATGGATGAGGTCATTGCAGGTAACTTTCGATTTAGATTGTTCCTTCCTTAATTAATTGATTGTTAAATTATGTTGGTTGCTTGTGTATGAATGTTGCTAGAGTAAGATTTGATTGATTAGACTGTTTGTTAGGTGTGGTTTTGGTTTGCACGTTCCCCGCCCGAGTCCTCTTTGACTCTGGTGCATCGATGTGCATTTTGGCCCAGAGCTTCGTGGAGAAGCATTCCTTGTCGACATCCCCTCTCTCCAAGAGTTGGAATATCGTTACAGGGAATGGAATAGTCACGGTGCATCGTGGGTGCAGTCCTTGCTCTGTGGTGGTTTGTGGACATGAGCTTTATGCTGATTTTATTGTCCACAACATCACCAACTACGATGCGGTCTTTGGGATGGATTGGCTTGCGAGCTTCTATGCTACGATTGACTGTCGAAGGAAGAAGGTGGTGTTCGAGATTCCCGGACATCCAGTGTTTGAGTTCAGTCGTGGTAGCAGTTCGCTTGGTCCTGTCAGATTTCGAGCCAGGCCGGTGGAGGCGGTGGCTATGCAGATGGAGCTGGAGTGGCCAGCTGTGGTGCGAGATTTTGGCGACGTCTTCCCCAAGGAGATGTCTGGTTTGCCGCCTGATCGAGCTTTGGAATTTTCTATCGATCTTGTTCCAGGTGCGCAGCCGATTTCGAAGGCGCCTTATCGTATGGCACCTGCAGAATTGGAAGAGTTGCGGAAGCAGTTGGATGAGCTGTTGCAGAAGGGTTATATTAATCCTAGTGTGTCTCCGTGGGGAGCACCGGTGTTGCTGGTAAAGAAGAAGGATGGTACGCGTCGCATGTGCGTGGACTATCGGGAGTTGAATGCGGTGACCATTAAGAATAAATACCCGTTGCCTCGCATTGATGATATTTTTGATCAGCTTGGAGGTTCGAGGGTGTTTTCTAAGTTGGATTTGAGGAGTGGTTATCATCAGTTGAAGGTAAAGAAGGGAGATGTTCCGAAGACGGCTTTCAGGACGAAGTATGGACACTATGAGTTTGTGGTTATGCCTTTCGGCGTAACTAACGCGCCCGCAGTTTTCATGAATCTGATGAACCTGATTTTCTACGACTTTTTGGATAAGTTTGTCGTTATCTTTATTGACGACATTCTGATATATTCAAAGTCGGAGGAAGAGCATGCCTCGCACTTGAGGACGGTGTTGGAGATTTTGAGGAAGCATCGTTTGTATGCTAAGTTTTCGAAGTGCGAGTTTTGGCTGGATAGAGTTGCTTTTCTGGGGCATGTGGTGTCTGGAGGTGGTATTTCAGTGGATCCCGAGAAGATTAGGGCCATCAGGGAGTGGCCTGTTCCGTCGTCTGCGTCTGAGATTCGGAGTTTTCTCGGACTTGCTGGTTATTATCGGCGATTCATTAAGGACTTTTCTCGTATTGCTGAGCCGATGACCAGGTTGACGCGGAAGGATGTTGCTTATGTTTGGTCGGGTGATTGTGAGAGTGCTTTTGGTGTTCTGAAGGAGAGGTTGACGACTGCCCCTATTTTGGTTGTGCCTGATCGCAGCGGTGGATTTGAGATCTTTTGCGATGCTTCTGGCAAGGGTCTCGGTTGTGTGTTGCATCAGCATGGGCATGTGGTGGCGTATGCGTCTCGTCAGCTTAAGGTTCATGAGAAGAATTATCCGACGCATGATTTGGAGTTGGCTGCCGTTGTGTTTGCTCTTAAGATTTGGAGGCACTTCTTGCTGAGTGAGAAAGTGAAGATTTTCACAGATCACAAAAGCTTGAAGTATATTTTCACTCAGAAGGAGCTCAACATGCGACAGCGTCGATGGTTGGAGCTTATGGCGGATTATGATATTGATTTGCAGTATCACCCTGGCAAGGTGAATGTGGTTCCAGATGCTTTGAGTAGGCTGCCAGCGGTGATGATTTTGACCTCGCAGTGGAGATTGCAGCAGGATTTTTGCGAGTCTGGAGTGGAAATTGTCCTTCCTGGGGAGGCTTCTTCGTTGATGTACATGCAGGTACAGTCGACGATCGTGGATCGGATTAAGGCTGGCCAGGCCGAGGATCCGAAGCTGGTGAGGATTCGGGAGATGGTGGAAGCCGGTCTACGGACTGACTTTTTGATTCATGCGGACGGCTCGCTGAGGTTTGGAGCCAGGTTGTGTGTGCCGGCTGGGGATATTAGAGAGGAGTTGATGGTGGAGGCACACAGTTCGCCGTATTCTGTGCATCCTGGTGGCACCAAGATGTACCAGGATCTTTGTCTGAATTATTGGTGGCATGGCATGAAGAGGAGTGTGGCTCGGAGTGTAGCCAAGTGTTTGGTTTGCCAGCAAGTGAAGGCGGAGCATCAGCGTACGGCCGGGTTGCTACAACCGCTTCCGATTCCGGAGTGGAAGTGGCAGCACATCACTATGGATTTCGTGACTGGACTACCTCGGAGTCCGAAGCAGAATGACGCGATTTGGGTGATCGTGGATCGGTTGACCAAATCTGCGCACTTCATTCCGTTCCGAGTGGGACAGTCCACGGAGGTGCTAGCGAGGAGATATATGGAGGAAGTCGTGCGACTTCATGGAGTCCCCGTGAGTATCGTGTCGGACAGAGACACGAGGTTCACATCTCAGTTTTGGCAGAGTTTGCAGAAGAGTTTGGGTACGCGTCTGAGTTTCAGCACGGCGTACCATCCGCAGACGGATGGCCAGTCTGAGAGGACGATTCAGATTTTGGAAGACATGCTGAGGGCGTGCATGTTGGATTTCAAGGGTTCGTGGGAGGACCATCTACACTTGGTGGAGTTCTCTTACAACAACAGTTTCCAGGCGAGTATTGGCATGGCGCCTTTCGCCGCTCTTTATGGGAGAAAATGTCGATCGCCATTGAGTTGGGATGACGTTGGTGATCGGGAGTTGTTGGGACCTGAGATGATCGTGGAGGCCGTGGATATCGTCAGGAATATTCGGGAGAGGTTGAGAATTGCTCAGGACCGTTTTAAGCATTGGGCGGATGCTAAATGTCGTCCTTTGGAGTTTCAGCCGGGTGACCATGTGTTCTTGAAGATTTCCCCGAATCGTGGTGTGATTCGTTTTGGGAAGCGTGGAAAGTTGAGCCCACGATACATTGGACCGTTTGACGTTTTGGAGAGGGTTGGCGAGGTAGCTTATCGCTTGGCCTTGCCGCCGTCTTTGGAAGGAGTTCACAATGTTTTCCATGTGTCGCAGCTTCGTCGATACATTAGCGATCCGTCTCATGCGGTGGATTTTTCGGAGATTACCGTTCGCCCCGATATGACGTATGACCAGCATCCAGTGCAGATTCTGGACAGGCGTCAGAAATCGCTTCGGAACAAGATTGTTAATCTTGTGAGGGTGATGTGGCGACACGGTTCACCTGGAGAGTCTACTTGGGAGAATGAGGATGAGATGCGAGAGCGTTTTCCACTTTTGTTTCCGGACTCGTGAGTTTTGGAAATTCCGAGGACGGAATTTTTCTTAAGTTGGGGAGGATGTAACGACTGCTTTTCATGTATCTGGATTTTATGTATTATAATATATGTTTTGGTGGATTTTCTCCTCTTGTGTGGTTTTCGTCTCCGTAGTTTTCATTTTCGATCGATTCGTCGTATTTTCTCGCTTCTTTCTTAGGATTGTCGATTTCGAAGTTTGTCACTCGTGACGGGCTTCATAACGGTCGTATCTAACTATTAGATCAAGCCTAGGAGTCTTAGGAATCGATCCCGGGGCCCCGCGCTCCGTATCGGTACTATCTGTGCTCATTAGCCGGTGTAAGAAGGGCCACCGACCGACTAGATGACGATCCAGTCGGTCGGTAATCCTTCTTGGACCGACTAGTTAGCTTTCTAAATTTCTCAGGAGTTACTGTTTATCGTTAGTCGGTCTAAGAACGTTGGTTGACCGACTAGGTTGCAAACTAGTCGGTCAGCAATGCTTCTTGAACCGACTAACTCATCAAATTATTTTTGTATCAGTTACTGTTTACACTTAGTCGGTCTGCGTTGGTCGACCGACCGACTAGTTGTCAAACTAGTCGGTCAGTGGTTGTTCTTTGACCGACTAACTAGTGCTGTAAACCCTAGTTTTGCCCTAGCCGCCAGCCTAGCCTATAAATACCCAACCCAAACGTTTTCTTCCCCTCCAACTCGACCCTAAACCCTAAAATCGCCCCCATTGATCCCCCACCTTCCTCCAAGCTCCATTGCTTCATTCCAAGCCCTAAATCCATCATCCAAACCATCCATCTACCCTATCTTCCTCTCATCTTCCCCAAAATCTCACCAAAAACCCATCAAATCCCCAAAATCCCCCAAAACCCTAGTTTCCCCAAACTTCTCCAATCTTTTCCAGATCTGATCCTAGGGTTCCCCGAAGTGTTTCTTCCGCCTCCTCTCGGTAAGAAATCGATTCACCGATGTTTTCCTAACCTATTGTAATTTTTATGAAACCCTAATAAAATATTTGTGTTTTGATGATTGTTCCCCATAACAGCGATTCCCCGTAGGCTAGCATCCGCGGAAACGAACTTTCGAAACCGTCAACCCCGGTGATAGGCAAGTGAAACTTGCATCTCTTAATTTAGGCCGTGTCTTAGGCCATTTACCTTGCTTTAGCGTAAAAGAGACTAAACGGTGAAAGGATAGCCGTTTAGACGCATTTGACCTAGCTTGACAACGAAGCTTGGTCCGTCACCCTCATCATGCTAGTATGTCACGTTTAATTTCAATTAACGGTACGCAATCATTTGTTCATGTCATTGCATAGTGATTAATTATTGTGATTGTGTAGCACACGCTACAATGTTATATTCCTGGCTCGTGTTCCAGAAGCGAGCCATGTAGTTGGAAACCCCAACGCTCGGATACCGGCTAGGTGCACCCCTATGCCAAATACACTTCCTGGCTCGTGTTCCAGAAGCGAGCTTAGTGAGTTGGTAACCCCAACTGCTCGACACATATGGGTGGGGTAAGAGATAAGCGGACTGAGCCCCGAGTTGGCCTGATCCGCCACTCCGGCCAGCAGGTGGACTCTCTTTAGTGCACAAGTGATTAATAGTGATAGAGATAAGCGGACTGAGCCCCGAGTTGGCCAGCAGGTGGACCCTCTATGCACTAAGTGATAAGTGATAAGTGATAAGTGTTAAATGATAAGTGATTAGTGATTTGGTAGCTTTTGCTACATTGTGCATGCTTGTCTCTTTTAAACTATTGCATCATACTTAACTGCCATGTCATCGCTTAATGTTACACATGCTAGGCTGTTAGTCACTTTCAGTTTCCTTGCTCAAGTCTTTTAGACTTGCTGACATGTGCCCCTTTCTCTTTTGGGTGACGCATGTTAGACCCTGAGCCTGAGTTGCTTGCTGAGGGTGAGTTGTTTGCGGACGCCGAGCTTGCGCCCGTGTTGGGCGAGGACTTTGTGGACACCGGGGACCAGCCCTAGTGCCTTCGAGTGTTTTACTTTTGTTAGATAGTTGTTTTGTTATCGGTGCGTAGCACCCATACTTCGTTATGTCGTAGTTCTTTTGTTTGGCCTTGTTCTGGGCCTTTAGACTCTTTCTTTTAGCCTGGTGGCTTTTCTGTGATGTTGAATATTTTGCGGACAAACTTTGGGATTGGTATTTCATATCCGTCTCATGCTATTATTATTATTGTTGTTGTTTCGATTGCAATTACAGGGACCTGCTTATACTAATTACGCTTATCGGGCGTGTAGCTTCACAGCTCCACGCTCGAGCGGACCTTCTCACGCCTCGCCTCCATTTTCGGGAAGCGGGTCGTGACATTTCCAAAAGAGGGTGTGGACGAGGTGGAAGCACCATTGGTAAATGAACTACCAATAGAGTGGTTGCTACCACTCGTAGAGTCACCGGAAGTTGGCCTAACAAAAGTAGTGGCCGCTTTGGACGGGCATCCCATCGTATACCCCAAACCAATGTGGTGATTGGCCGGAAGTAAGTCACTTAGGATTTTATCCAAATGGTCCTTACCCTTATTGAATCTATTGATTCGGCCTAATGTGTTCTCATATTTCTATTTGAGAGAACGCATAGAAATATCCAAAGTGGATACTTGCGATGTGAGCACATAAACACGAGATTTAAGATTCTCGTTCTCAATACTCAAAGTCGAGTTTTGAGAAGTTAAATCCGCTATCCTATGTTCTTCCGGATCATCAATGCTAACATGTAAAAGTTTAGATTTGAGATTAACAATCTCATTTCTTAACTCTTCAACAACGGTGTCGTTGTTGGTGACGATAGTCTTAGGCGAGGTTTGAATGCTAGCTAGGTCATCTTTTACTTTAGTATATCTATTTACTAACTTAGTGTATTTAGACCATAAATGAGAGTTAGCATCCCTAAGGTCATCCATAGTTACCTCATCGCCTTCGTCGTCGCTATCATCGGAGGAGGAAGATCCTTGATCATGCTCCTCTCTTGCCATGAAGCACATGTGCGCTTGCTCCACTTTCTCATCGTCCGACTCTCCGCTTGAGGAATCCTCGGAGTCGGTGAATGTTGTTCCGACAAGTCCCTTTTTGTACCCCTTTTTGTACTTCTTCGACTTGTCGAACTTCGGCGCCTTCCACTTCTCCTTTTGCTTGTTTTGAGGACAATCCGCTTTGATGTGTCCTGGCTTATTGCATTTAAAGCACAAAGGTGGAGAGGCGTTAGTAGAAGTAAACTTAGATTTTTGTTTGAAGTTACCCTTTCGGAAGAAGCGATTGAACTTCTTTGCCATGAGAGCTACGGATTCCATGTCCATTTCTTCTTCCGAGTCCTCATCATCGGTAGAGGTGGATGAAGCCGCCTTGAATGCAATCGCCTTTTTCTTAGGCACGTCTTGGTTCAAATAGGACTTCATCTTTTCTTGTAACTTCACCTTGCTATCTTTGCGTACCTCGTATGACATCAAAGTACCCATTAATTGAACTACGGTATATTTATTCATGTCATTACCTTCCTCGATGGCGAAGGTACGTTTTTCCCAAGAAGAGGGAAGTCCTTCAATAAGCTTTGAGCACTTCTCCTTTTGAGTGTAGGACTTGCCGAGGGCCTCTAACTCGTTTATTATGTCAACGAAACGAGCGTAATATTCTTTCATCTTCTCGCCCTGTTGCATATGAAACATTTCGTAATCTTTGTTTACGACTACGAGTTTAGAGTCTCTTACCCTACTCGTCCCTTCATGAAGTATGAGGAGGGAGTTCCAAATTTGATATGCACTCTTACATGTGCATATCTTATTGAATTCATCGGGCTCCAAAGCGCATTGCAAGGCGTTCATTGCCTTGGCATTGCTTACCTCCGCGGCGACCTCCGCGGTAGTCCATTTCTCAAAGTCTTCTTCTTCGGGCTCGATGTATTCCTTCATTGTAGTCATCCATAAGGATGCACTCCGGAGGAAGGTTTCCATCCGGCATTTCCAGTACCCGTAGTTGGTACCATTGAAGAATGGAGGCCTCGTAGAGGAATGTCCTTCCATCACCGAAGATGCTCCTTCACGGTTCCTGAAGGTGTCATAGTTGGAAGGTGGACGCACGGTCTTGTTGTCGTTGGCAGACATAGCTAAGTATCTGGCTCTGATACCAAATGTAATGCCCTATAAGCTACTGCACAAGTACTAGAGGGGGGGTGAATAGTACTTTAAAATAATAAGGAGTATAATTCCAAATTAAATTGCAAACAACTACCAAATCAATTTACGGAAGCTTAAATTGAATGACAACAACAAAATTAACAATGCAAACAAATGATGTTAATGGGTTCGGATCCACCCAAGTCTCCCCGACTTGTTTCCGGTGATCCTACGTCCCAACCACCCGGATCCCCTCCGGATACTTAGGTTAGAAACCCTAACCCAAGATTTTCACTATGAATATCTTGTGAAAAACCTTCACAAGATCAAATCATACAACAACGGCAATAGTGAATCCCACAACCCGGGATCACAACCTTCTCTCACAACCGAGAGAATCAATAAGCAATATAAAAGAGTTTATATTGAAATAAGCAAACTTACCACAAAATCCTATACCTTGAGTTTTTCTTACCCAATAGGTGAAATGAAGGATTTGAGGAAGATGAAGTCACCAAGACCTAGCACCAAGGAAATGACCAGTAATCGGTGCCTAGGGATGATTTGGAGACTTGGATCAAGCTATAGCTTGAAGAGCTCACCAAGAACAAGCTTCTCTCAAAATGGATTCTAGATCTAGAATAGTGAGAGAATGGGTTTCTTGTGAGGAAGAGAGCTTTAGATTTGAGTGAGAATGGCTATCTCTTTTGGTCTCAATGAATCTCTGAATGGAAGCTCTAACCTGGATAGAAATGACCTAGGTTCGTATTTATAGGGTCCCATAAAAACAACTTAGGTCATTCTCCAACGGATAGAAATCTGGGAGAATTTGTCGGTCAAAGAACAATCACTGACCGACTAGTTCATCAACTAGTCGGTCAGTCAAACAGCATGGACCGACTAAGAGAGGAACTGAGAAGAAAGAGAATTTCAGACCTAGAAATCTAGTCGGTCCAAGAAGACATTCTGACCGACTAGTTTCACAACTAGTCGGTCAGTCAGTGAACGTAGACCGACTAAGAGGCAAAATGAAATAGTCTGAACACAAGTTGACTTAGTCGGTCCAAGAACAAAAGTTGACCGACTAGATTGTCAACTAGTCGGTCACCAAACGTTCTTAGACCGACTAACGATAAACAGTAGCTTAGGAGAAATTTAGCATGAACAGTAAGTCACAACTAGTCGGTCAAAGAAGCATCACTGACCGACTAGTTCACAAACTAGTCAGTCGGTGAGTCAACGTAGACCGACTAACTGTAAACAGTAAAGTCCAAGAAATTAAGGAATCAAACTAGTCGGTCCAAGAAGAGTTGCTGACCGACTAGATCACCATCTAGTCGGTCAGTACTTCTTCTTGTACCAACTAACATGCACAAACAAGTCCGAATCGAAGCGCGACGCTTCGAGGAAGTTAGAATGAACTTGTACTAAGATCCTAGAGCTACGATATGAGCGTTATGAAGTTAGAATGGTAAGATATACTCAAGGCTTAACATTCTATATATCGAAGCTTAAAAAGATTATAAATAAAACCTTAATAAACGGTCTTCGAGAGCTTCGATTGATTCTTCATAACTTCCAAAACGGTGCAAGAGCTTCAACGAAGCTTTAGGCATGAATACGAGTTTTGTGAAGTGTTGAGATGTCGCTTTGAATGTTCTCGTGAATTTGGCGACGATCTCCAAAACTGCGCTCACAAATTGTTAGTTCATGGATTATTTATGTTTGCTCATCATCAAAACCAAATCCGGGGAGTCCAATATTCAACATAGACTTCGACGTTGACTCCTCCGGTAACGTGCACTCAGTAGCGGAGATCTCTTCCGTTGGCGACGACGGTGATCAATTCACGGCAGCGACGAGATCTCGAGTGCGATCTCCAAGCGACTACTTCGGCAAGTTCAGCAGTGTTCGAGCTCCTCCGGTGTGGCAATGGTGGCTTCTTTGTACGGCGAGCAGCGTTCTCTTCACGGCGGCTGCTTGATGACGACGGCAAAGGCGTCTCCTTCACGATGACGCTAGCAGTAAAGATGGGTCGTCGACAGCGTCTTCTTCGAGAGCGGTGGTCGTCTTCGACTTTTGCACGGCGACTGCGGCACTTCACGACGAGGGATTCTCCGGCGATGACTTGAACTTGACGGCGCCTTCGACAACGATGAACTCGTCAGCAGCGAGTAAGTCCACGGCAACCAAAGATGAGTCCGATGGCGAAGACGATGAACTCAGGGGTCTGCTTCAACGGCGGCGTGAAGAAGGTAGCAGCAATCTCTTCTTGACGACGTGCACGCTTCGGCTCCTTCGAACGATGATCTCTTGCTTGAGGTTGGGTTGCTTGTGCTCTTGGGGTTATTGAAGGAGCTGGCTGCAAAACAAACGGGGCTTGGTTTCTTTAACAGAGGAGAAGATATGTATATTGGCTTGGGAAATATTTGGGAAGACCCTCTTGTTTTTTTTTTTGATTTGCTGCTGCTCTCCTTTTGTGATGCCACCAAATTTTGTAGCCCGCTTCTTTATATTTTTGATTGCCGCAGCTTAGGGTTAATAGGAGGAGGGGTTTTTATAGTGGAGCTTAGGGTTTTTTTTAAGAAGTAGTTGGGATTTTGAGAGGATTTGTAGATGTTTGAATAGGAATTTGGTATAGACAAATAATTGCAAATCTAACCAAAAGATTTGATCAAATCCCTTTTGAATTCAAATTTGGCTACAACCCTTTTCCTCTTTGGACTAAGTCCACCATGCTATATGAATAGATTTTTGACCAAGTCAAGAAATCATTTCCATCTCATCTCAAATTGGACTAAGTCCACTTTGCTTAGGCCAAAGCTCTCTCTCACACCCAAATAGCTATATGAATAGCAACTCCTCCATATGGTGAAAGATGTATCGTTTCGCCAATCCTGAAACACACTAAGCACACATGTTAAATAAAACAACACGTTTGTCATCATCAAACCAAGATCCTAGATCGTTGCTTCCAACAATCTCCACATGTGAGTATGCCAAAGAAGCATGGGATATTCTCCAGAATGTTCATGAAGGAACAAGTACGGTAAAAGCTTCCAAACTCCAGATGCTAGCTTCTCAATTTGAAAATCTAAGGATGAATGATGACAAGATTGTTGCCGAATTCAATGGGAGGTTAAGAGATATAGTCAATCAGGCCTTCCTGCTTGGAAAGAAATATTCTCAAAAGAAGTTAGTTGAGAAAACCATGAGATCTCTTCCAGACAAATTCTCAGCCAAAATTGTAGCCATTGAGGAGGCCAGAAATACGTCTAGAGACTGGATGAACTCACGGGATCTCTTCAGACCTATGAAATGAATCTGAAGCAAAATCAGAGGGACAAAGGGGTTGCCCTAAAAGTAGAAGTTTGTGAAGTCTACAAGTCAGCTAATGAGTCTGAGTTAGATGATGACATTGCCTTGCTGACCAAGAATTTAAGAAGAATGATGAAAGATATAAGCAACAAGGGTCAAAACTTCAGATCTGGTAACAATGCGGCACGGGCATATCTTCCCTCTGCAGGTAAGAACACCGGTCGTCTGACGCAGATGCATATCAGAAGAACAAAGATAAATGGATACAGTGCAGAGAATGTGAGTGTTTTGGCCACATGCAAGCTGAATGTGCCAATACCCTCAAGAAGCAGAAAGGGAAATCTTTAGCAAGCACTTGGAGTGATGATGAATCGAAAGGTAGTGCTGGAGATAAGGACATACCCAGAAACTATGTTGCATTTACAACTATCCGGGAAGGACAATCTGATAGTGACACTCATAGTCATGTTGGATCAAATGTTGCAACATCAGAAACGACATCTGGAAATAAACTAGCCAATGTCAAACAGAATGTTGTAAAATTAAGTACAACATCCTGCACTGAATCTGAGTCTGAAGTTGATAGCGATGAGGAAGTTAATGACGATGATATTCGAAAAGCATATCAGATGATGTTTTGAGAACTGGATGCAAATCTGCAATATCAACAAAGTCCTGGAGGAGGAGAATAAAAGATTGAAGAAAGAGAAGGATGAGGTCAAAATCAAATGTCTGAAAGTTGAGAAAAATTTTAGAGAATTGGAAAGCAACTTCAGAAATGTTCTTCTCAGGGCAAAGAAAGCTGAATGCACATTGGATAAGTGGAATTCTGGAAAAGCAAAGCTGGATGATATCTTGAACATGGGTAAGATTTCAGGAGATCGCACCGGAGTGGGATACAATAGAGGAGCCTTCTATAATGTATCTGCTGAAAGAAGAAGTCAAGTTACCAAAGAACTTGAAAGAATGGGTCAGTACAAGGGGCATGATTAGAAGAAGAAGCAGACTAGAGGCGTAAAAGGTGGTCGTCCTGCGTGTTCTTATTACAAGTTCATAGGCCATACAGAGAGAAACTGCTTCAGTCGCATGCGACATTGGTCAGAAGGAAGAAATGTTAGCACCCTGATATGAAGATGAAGAAGCAATGGGTCAGGAAGTCTGAATTATACAGCAAGAACACTACAGCTTCAGAGAAAACACTTCATGTTGTGACTAATGTTGCAACATTAGATACAACACAAAATGATGTTGCTGCAGATATTATGATACCAGACTCGACATCTCCTCTCAACAATCAATGTGAGCAACCTGCGCCAAATTCTCATGAATCTTCCTCCAGAATTATCAGAGTGTTATCTCGTCGCTCTGCTCACTGCTCATCCTCCACCAGTGCCATCGGATCTTTGCATATACCCTCTCCAGCAAGGCAATCCACCGCCGTTCCATCTTTCGTGGCCTCTTCACCTATACCGGCTGGCTTTCCCAAAGTTTGACCACGTCTTAGCCGGTTCCACCGCATCCACGTCTCCAAATTTTGACATGCAGACCACCGAAGCTTCTCTGTCAACACCGCCGATGTTTTCAACTCTCCAACTACTTTTCGGCCTCTCAGAGCTTGACTACTACTCTGGATTTCATTTCATCTTTCTTGCAGCCCTATTATTATGAGGTATATTTTCTTCCTCTTATTCCGAAGTGCCTGAGGATTTATTTGCTACTGAGAGAGACATGGGATCTTTTGAAGTGTCTCAGTTTTTGTTGTCTTTGGATTATCTATTGGACTTATGGACATGTTTTATTGGAGGCTTGCTGAAGTATTAAAGTTATCGATGAGGTCACATTTTTTCTGTCGACCACTGAAAAGTATTAGGAATGTTTGTCTGGTGTTGCTCCCAAGTTGCAACAAATACTCATGTTGCATCTGATGTTGTACACGATTGGCACATTTTGACATGATGTCATGGATCATGCTGTGACACATGACACAACATGCACATCTTCTGCACTTGGTGACTCTTCAGCTTCACATGCTCCTGTTTAGACCATGCCAGATCTATCCGTTGGAGACCCACAATCCAGGTGCGCATTCCAACCCTTCACATCCATGTCTTATGTCTCAGCAATCCAGGTGATCACGGCTCGGATGTTTACTAGTAAGGGGGAGAGTGTGCTTTGGCTTTTTGTGGCTCAAAGGGGGAGAATGTGCTTGGTTGGTGCCCGTGCTTTGGGTTATGCCACATAATGCCAAAGGGGGAGATTGTTAGGTACAACATCTATTGATATAAGTTGGCATTAGTGGCACTAAATCTGGATAGCTCAATTTGTGGAATCAGGATTGTTTTTGAGCAGTTTGACTATAATGTTGTACATAATGTTGTACAACATTATGTACAACATGGCAGATCTGGAGTATGGTTCGTATGAAGATATGATGTGTTGATTTGCAGATCTGTCTTACTGATTCAGATCTGATTCTAAGAGTTTCCTGAATTAATTAATTCCCGATATTGGTGAGATTTTTATATTCTTTCTTACCCGAATTAGTTCCTTAATTGATGGAGGTTTGTTGAGAATATTTGGGAATCTGGTTAGTTCCTTAATTAATGGGAGGAAATAATTGTTGAGATTTATTGGTTCTATTTACCAGAAATAGATCCTTATTCTATGGGCAAAATATCCGCATGAGATTTGATTTAATTCTTTTGCCCGAAATAGATTCAGTGGTTCCTTGAATATGGGATTTCTTACCCGAAGTGATCCTAGAAATATTGGCGGATATTCTGCATAAAGAGGAAGTTATATACCCGAAAATAGTGGTTACAAAATCTGATGGGTTTCATATATGAATGGTATTTGTGGTTGAAGATATGTGCAGTTGAAGATTTTTTATCTGAATGGTTTCAGATCTTGCCTTGTCGTTTAGATCTTCTCCAGATACTCTGTTGGATGTTGGTACGCATAAGATTTGCTGACGATGTGATTGAAGGTATTAATATGTAAATATGGTTGAGAGATCTCGTCTGGTGACCTGTTGGATGATATGTTGAACGTTATGATACAACATAAAGTCCAACATGCTGTGTTAAAAGGCTGGAATCGAATGACGGTCTTCAGCGGTTATTGAAGGTGGATTCCTCGGATCTCCTTTCAGATTCTTCTAAGTATTCTGGTATATATTTTTGCAATTGAAGATCTGTTGGAGATATAATTGGAAGTTACTATCTCTCGGAACTTGTTATAGAATCGGTTGGAGAGATTCTTGCCCGCAAATCAGTTGTTTAATGCTAGATGATTTTGCGAAACCAATTGTCCGAATTGGTTCGGATTCTTGCGGGCTGCCGAATCTGCACAGATTGCTCAAGCTACCTTCCATATCTACTCCGCAATTAAGGGGGAGCGAAGGACATAAAGGTTATGCCGTTTTGCAGCGAGGGCACGGCTTTTACGAAAGTTTTGAAGAACTCCGGGAGGAGGCCGACGGTTACGCACGTAGGGATCAAGGGAGTTGATCTAGTCGGTTGTGCAAGAGGATCTTTCATGCAAGGGGAGCTTGCATAAATTACTCCACGGGGTTGATTGAGATCACCCCTCGTGGTTTGTATTGAGGAGAAGTATGATTCTCCTAATATAGATCTGATATTAGTGACTGTACTCATTGATAATTTTATAGTGGAGTAATCTTATTTTCTGAGCGTGGCCCCGCAGATGTAGGTGTGCGCACCGAACTGCATTATCAACTTTTGGTTGTCGTTGCTTGGTTGTTATGTTTGATCTTTGTGTTTATTTGTTTATTCCTTCGTACTGAATCTCAGTGTCGATTGTTTGATTCCAGGTAGGGTGTTAGTGGAATTCACTGAGCACGATTGCAACGTGGGACTAGAGTAGGATCACCTTGGAATAGGGACCCGGACCAGGATACACCTTGTGTTTCCATCTGCATCGGCGTTATTTTCTTTGTTGTTGTTGAGCTTAGTGTTTTATTTCCACTGTGTATTGCATTTATTTATTAGTAACTTTTTAATTATTCACTTTGCTTGCTAATACATTATTCATCCCTGCTTCTAGTATATGTTGTGTAGTCACTGGTCCAAACAGAAGTGTATGGAGCTCACCCTGAATATTAGTTTCTTTTTACAAGAATGGAGAGTGTGAACCTGGAGGTAAAGAAGTAACTGATGCTTGGGGTTTTGAAGATCGGGAAGGGAGCACAGATGTCGAGCCCAAAGAAGAAGGTCAGAAAGGCATCAAAAGCCTCTAAGTAAACTTCTAAGGACAAGAAGGTGGCTAGGGTGAACAAAGAGACTAAGGCACCAGATAGGGTGGTTAAGGCACTGAATAGATTAACACATGATGCTACTTTAGAGCAGACCAGTACATTGGAGTTGCATGTTGGCTCAGCAGGGTCCCTGCCAGCCCAAGGAAGGAGGAAAGAGCCCCAGTCCAGAAGAGGAAGAGAATCTTAGGCAGCGCACTTAATACGGTTGGGGCAGATAATGATGAGCTTATGATGCTTAAGCCCCCCAACTTCTGAGGCAGTCTCTGCTATTAGTGCAGTCTCGACTGTGGAGCATACTCCAGCCTGAATGCTTTTGGGTCAGTAATGTGGGCTCATCGAGACAGGAGTTACCCACATACAATGGTACATGTCTACAAGGGGCCTTTGCCCCCAAGGAAGAGATCATTACACCTCCCCCAAATAGTATGAGTCGAACTTGGTGACTTTCATAAATATGCATGAGGAGTTCGTTGGCCTAGATAACGAGGTCTTCCCTTCAACCTACGTGATGAGCGTGTAGGACTCCGTCTTCTTGGACTATAGAGCGGTAGCTCAAGTAGCAAAGAATGCATACCAGTCTCATGAGTTAGTTGCAATAGGTAAGGTGGGCTCCGATTGCCTCAGCATGACATGTGTTTAGTACATAATGAAGGTAAGTTTTCCAACCTAAATTGCAATAGTTAGCATATATTGAGGCTAATGATCTATGATGTAATGTTTAATAATAACAAACCTGTATGAAAAATTTTAATATGCTAGTTGAAGTGTGTATGGGTGAAATTGATCATGTAACGATTGTCGAAAATTTAAATTTAGCAAATTCAACAAATTCACTCAAACATGCAAATTTAATTTCAAGAATTCAAAATTTCAACTTTAATGAGAGTGAGAAACTTGTTTTTACAACAGAATAATTATGTTTAAATTTTGATATTTTCTAGTATTTTTCTTCAAAATACTGATCGTGCACTAATGAATACTTGAAACAAGGATAAAATTTATTTGGAGGAAAAATTCAAGAAAATTTATTTATTTTTGAACAAAAAGGTTGATAAAATGGTTTTTAATTACTACATATTTTCTCAAAAATATTTGATTTTATTTTTTACTTTAAAATAAAGACAACCTTAAATAAATAATAATAATGGCACTGTAGCTATAGGGCTAACCACATTCACGTTTTGCCGACACAAAAATAAAACAAACGGCATTGTAGCTATAGTGCCGCTATAGTGCCGACTAATTGCTCACAATCATATTTGTCAATACAAAATTTCAAAAGCAGCAGCTGCTGCATTTGCAGGACTATGAAGAGAGAAAATAAATATTAAAACAGTCATAATTTTACATATGAATGTTTTTTCAATTGAAATTTTTTTCGCAGCATTCACATTAACAGTCGAAAATTTTCAAATAATTTGATGAAAATTTTCAGGATTTTTAATGGCTTGAAAGTGATATTTTTGCAGCATTCACACCACCCATGTGGCATATTGTCCTTCACATACTACAATATATCACATGTGGGTGTACTTTTTGTCCCCAAAGCAATACGTGAAAGAGAATGTACCATGTAAGCGAATGTGTGAGAGATCTCTCATATATCATATGACTAATCATAACCCATGACTAAATGCCACGTGGTATGTAAACCACCACTTTCCGGTCTACGTATATTAGTGCGTATGTTGATTCATGTGCGTATTTTCGTATTTGGTTTTTATTATTATTTTTCCGTTGTTCAGACGCGTGACCGGACCCCGTCTTCACGATTCTCTCGGAGACGCGATCGCCCCGGTACCTTCTTTTTAATTTTTGGAAGTCTGGGCACAAATTTTGTACTAACCTATTATTATTATCATCATACCTATATATATTAATATTTGCATGCTTTCAAACACTGATTCCTTCTAAAACGTGACTTGCTTTAAAAAAAGTGGGGGGAGACTTCAGAACGTTTGAAAGTTAAACAGATCAAGTCTTTTTTTAAACTAATATTTAAATATTATTTTATGCGTAATAGGGTTATCAGTTAGTATCATGCGGTTGATTTTTTTTAGCAAACCAAATCAAATTTAAAATCTGAAGCAACCTAATAAGATCCTAACCTCCCACGTCTCTAACCCGTTCTACCCACCTTCCCCTCTCTCTCCACTCCTCCCATGTGAAACACCCCCTATCAAACCTACAGTAGGTAGCATACTCTATTTCAACCCAGGCCGTACATTTCTTTTTGAAACTCAACAGAAACCCTGAGAACTACACATGCCATCTCTTTTTCACTTGCTCTTCATTAAAAAACCCAGGCTCTCGTTCTGTCACCGAACAAAGAAATAGAAACACTGAGAGCCTAACACAAATACCCACAGGTCTACCTCCATTGCTTGCGCCCTAGACTACGTGAGGAGCTAATCCTAAAACCTGTTACCTACTTCTCTTCTCCACACGGAAGAGCAGCAGTAGCCTCTTCTTCTTCTTCTCTCCACGCACACAACGTCGCGAGCCCTTCCACCTCTCGCAACGGCATCCTCCCTCCTCCTACTCGTGAGCCCACGCGTAGCTCCTCCACCATCCAGGCCCGTTGACCCCCCATCCTCAAGCGCAGCTCCCCCCGTGAGCTTTCCTACCCTCGCCCATGCAAACATCAACCCTGCTGCGCTCTCTCGCCTCCACACGCGTCGCACGGCCACCAGCGCCACCCAACTCTGTCCAAGCACTATAACGGTCATCTTCCTCAACCCACACACGCCCAGGAGCTCTCCTTCACACCTGCACCTCCCAACCCTCGCTTCTTCTCCTCCGTGCCCAACCACTAGGCCGCGAACTGCCGCTCTCCTCTAGGCCAACGCGTGCACAGCCCACGCAGCGGCCATCATCCAGCAACCTGCCCAGATCTGACACCGCAGGACATCTCCTCCACGAAGCTAGCCTCAGATCTGACGTCGACAGCCTCAGGGACTCACTGCAACCCTCGTAACCACCTGCAAAGCCTCCAGACGCTACTGTCCGTCGTTTCTCTCGCTGCCACGATGAGTTTCAGACCGTAGACGTCGCTTGTATCACTGTCACTGCCCCCACTCGCTGCATAACGGTTAGTACCCCTACCCATAACTCATAAACCACACCGTAATTTAGAAGGCCTAATAAAATCGAATGATTAGACGTCGTAGGAGCTTTTTATAACGCTGTTGTGATCGAAAACAGTATTATCTGAATTTGTGTTTTATCAAACCAACGAACCGTCATCACCGTAGTGTAGTACCCGTCGAGACGTTTCCGACGACACCAAGAACACCAAAAACAGACAAGTGTGCAATTAGATATGAATTTTTGAATTTTGATGCGTAAAACGTCACTTTTACTTTATGCTGTATAACTTGAAAATCATACGTGAAATGACACATGAAAACGATGACATGACATTCTGGACTAAATTTTTGACCCAACAACATATAATTTAATATAATTTAATTTTAATCATTAGCGAAGAATATTGTTTTTTCTGTAGCATATTCAGTGAAAACCCATGCTCAACGTTATCTCGAAATTGGTGTAAATATTGTTCAACCCACTCCTACTTATGAAATATGTTGTATAAACAAATTAATGATGATAACATTAAAATGCTACATGTCTTGGAATGTTTAATAAGTTGAGTCATCGTGAAAATCGTGCGCCTCGAAGGCGGAATCGTGAGTTCGTGATGTCGTGTGAGTCGACTAGGCCGGCTCGTGTTCCGGCAAACTTTTGGGTGGGGTTAGGGTTGAACGGCCACTAAGCGTATGTAGGGGTCATGTCTTCAAGAACACCGCCTCTACGGCAGGTTAGTCGCCTATACGGAAGGTTAGTATCAATCACGATTATACCCCCGTGAGAAGAATGACTTACTCTCATGTCTTAAAGGCGGGAATCCTAGGAGTGAATAGAAGACATGGACATGAAATTACAAATTGACATGCCAATAAAATAAATGTCATTACTTTATTTCCACCTACTTAGAACTTCCATGCTAGTAATGTTTAATTTTACTTCGCTTTTAAATTGTCATCCCTTAAAATGTTGTCGTGAACACCTTATATGCAAACAATTGTCATTTCTAAACTCATATTA
The DNA here is from genome assembly GCA_030789695.1 of Scilla litardierei. NCBI lineage: Eukaryota > Viridiplantae > Streptophyta > Magnoliopsida > Asparagales > Asparagaceae > Scilla > Scilla litardierei. Next base: position 101,160,180 of record CM061137.1, on the reverse strand, counting down.
TATGCACACTTTGCCTTGGTTTCTGACCTTTACTTGCAGACCTTGCTGACATACATTCATGTCTTTTTGAATGTATGTCAGATCTCGAGCCAGAGTCTCAAGAGGATCCTTTGGAGACGCCTGACCTAGCAAACCAGGAGTTCGCCATTGACGCCGAGTCCTTCCCTACGGAGAACTAGACCTACTCGTTGCTATTTTCATTAGTTTACTTTCAGTATTTTGCTTGTGTACGTTCCTTTCGTTGTACTTTGGCCCAGCCGTGGCTTTTCGTTTTATTTCTTATTGGACACTTTTTTGGATGTGGCTTTACTTTGGAATGCATCTTATTGTTCTGAAATGCAATGCAAGGACCTGCTTATAATTATTGATTATCACCATGCTTATTGGACTGGAGCTTCACCGCTCCAGTTCAGGTGGACCGCGTAACGTTCTTACTTCTGGTGTCTTTTGGGAAGCGGGACGTTACAGGTTTTAGTGGTGGCACATGCAGGTCCGCACATTTGTGAAAATTCAGACAATAAGGACGATATCAAAGCCAAACATCTAGAATAATTGTGTACACGAGAATAACTCGAAGTTTTCTTGTCTCAGAATGTCAGGAAGACGTATCACCCGTCATGGACCCGGAGCTGCTGGAGGCGGAGATCATGACATCCGCGAGATGCTTGGAGTTATGCGAGAGATGCTTGAGGTTCAGCATCATCTGATCCAGCAGGGACGCCAGGCTGTGCCAGCCGCACCAGTTGCACCACCACCGGGGGCCAAGCAGTTCCAAGAGATGCGTCCAAAGGGTTTTTCCAGACGAGAGGGCCCGCTAGTGACCGAAGAGTGGCGTCGTAGCACCGAGGATGATTTGGGCATTACCCGAATCAATCCGGATGATTGGGTAGAGCTGGCCAGGAAGCAGTTGACTGATAATGCCCACAGCTGGTGGGATGCTGAGGAGGCCAGACTGCCCAAGCCGATTACATGGGATACCTTCTGTCAGAGGTTTGACGCCCAGTATTTTCCCAAGTCTTCGAAGCGAGAGATGGAGAGTCGCTTTATCAACCTGGAGTAGGGCAATATGACTGTTGATGAGTACGAGGCCGAGTTTGCTATGTTGAGTCAATATGCTTCTGCTATGATGGCAGAACCTGAGGATTATGCTCGCCTCTTTCGACAGGGTTTGGATCTGGATATACAGGCCTCGATGTCTTTGCCCCTCTTTACCACTCATATGAAGTTCTTGTGGCGGCAAAGCAACACAAGCGGATCAGGAACCAGAAGAAGGAGCGTCAGGTAGGCAAGCGTCCGATGGAGCTGCAAAGGATTGCACCTAGGCCCAGTGTTCGTCCCGTTCAGATCACCCAGTTTAAGAGGCCAACTGCACCTGTCCCTAACTGAGCTGAGCTGACTTGTCATTTCTGTGGCAAGCTTGGTCATATGAAGAAAGACTGCAGGAGGATGCCGAATCAATGTTTGGTCTGTGGGTCGTCTGCTCACACTGCTAGAGATTGCCCCCGTAGCACCCACCTACACCTGATGGAGCACCTGGATCCGCTCAGCGGATGACCCCTACACCTGGACAGCATGGACCACCTCTGGTTCTGCAGGAGCGAGCCTTTCAGCAGGCCAACCCGCCGAAGCGTCGAGCTTTTACTATGACAGCCGTTGAGGCTGAAGACGACGTGATTGCAGGTAACCTCTAGACTAGTCTTTCCTTTTGTGCATTTATGTTTGATTAGTTAGTGGTAGGCCCAAAATAGTGCTTCTCTCAAGCTCAAGAGTCCGTACAAGTAATATAATCTGGGAGTCCAGATGTCGAATCCTCGGGAGAAAATCTGTTGAAACCACAAAGCTTAAATCAAATAAAAAGCCAACGTAGAGAAACTAACCACTTTAAATGGTGATGGTGTGGATTGGTTTGATGGTGATTTGTGAATACGTGAACAATACGAACAAGGAAAATTCGTGAAAATATTTATGAGAAGTATGCACATGGTATGGGTTCGTTAGGATCAATGATTCGTATTAATTTGGTTGATTAAATATAACTCAATAAATTCCCCTTTTGGGAGCAATTCATCGGAAAAACCCCTTTTGGGGATTAAAGCACAAAATTCAATAAGATTGTCGCTAAAGTTATAATCTTCTAAATTAAGATATGAAACTCTCTTTTGGAGAGATCAAAACTCACCCTTGTTGGGCGATCATCAACTCAATCACGCTCTTTTGGAATATGAAAAAGTTGATTTTTAAGCCAAAGATCACAACTTTACCGACATACAATTTTAGCGCAAAAATACAACCAAACGAATACAAATCATATCTCCTAATTACGCCATACCATGCACAATAGAAATTTAGCTACTCATACTGAAAATAAACAGAGAATTCATCATATAAATCATGGTTCTAAGCAATACAATCAAAAAGAGTTCAAAATACGCTAAAGAGTTCAAGGATATCACCAAATACGCTAGCAAATAGACTAAGAAAACCCCTCTTCTTCTTCCTCAAAGCCTTTGGAATTTTGCCGCGGGTTGCCCTCTGTCTTCTCCTTGAAATTCTGCAAAAATCGGCTCCAAAATCGTCCAAATACGCCAAGAATATGGAGCAAAAACCCTAGAATACCTTATATAAGAACATTGCGGGTTTAATAGCCTTAATGGGTCCAAAACCGCACCCAAATAGCTCAAACCTAAACCCATTAAGCAACTTGAAATCGTGTCCGTCCGATCGCCGCGGGATCGAGTGTGGATCTGCCACGTGTGCGTCAAAGTTCGTGCACCCGCATCCGTTCGAATTAACCCTACTTCGCTTCGGGGTAAATTTCAGCCGCTGGATCGTGATCGCTCGGTGCACAAGCGGCCACGTCGCCTGTTGCGTGAGCTGATCTTCGTTTGATTCGGGATGAAGAACGACCGTTGGATTGCGATCGGGCGCTTCGAAAATCGCCACGTCGCCCAGATAAACCCCGCCTGCGCTGCACTTTGCGGGTTGATTGTCGACCGTACGATCGCGATCGGAGGGCTCTCAGATCACTGTGTCGCTCGAATCGTGAGCTGCGCATCGGACCGTTGGATGAGTGATCAACGGCCTAAACGTGGCCACGTTGCCCGCCAGATTGCCTCCGTCTGCTACGTTCGGAAGTGAATGTATGCCGTTCGATCGGAGATCGACGGATAAGAAGCTGCCGCGTGTCCCGTATATACGTATTTCTCGCGTATTTCTGCCTTAAATTGGTATTCTGCATTCAAAAATACACAGTAATTAGCACAGATCTCAGAAAAATACAAATAAATAGTCGTTGGAATCGTGAGATCGAGACCAAGCCATGAAAAATATAAAAAGGCAGAAATAATCACTAAAATTTATACTTTGTGCATAAATCAATGGTTCGCTCTAATAAATAATGATATACAAAATACGAACGTATTAGAGACCAATTAAGCATCTTATGAGCACAAAATAGGGCTAAATGGGGGTTGAATATGCAAATATCACTCCGAATCAGTTAGTTCCTTGTTTGATCTAGTTGCATGTTACCCTTAGGTGTTATCTTAGTTTCCTCTCACCCGACCTTGACCCTGTTCGATTCTGGAGCTTCCATGTGCATCCTATCTCGAAAGTTCGTAGTCGAACACTTATTACCCACCTACACACTTCCCAAGTGTTGGAATATTACAACTGGGAATGGTGTAGTGAAGGTTGCACTGGGATGTAGACCATGCCCGTTGTTGATTAGTGGACACGAATTGTATGCTGATTTCATTGTCCACGACCTACCCAACCCAATTTCGATGCAATTCTTGGCATTGACTGGTTAGGAGCTTTTTATGCCACGATCGACTGTCACCGAAAGAAAAGCGGTGTTTGAAATTCCTGACCACCCAGTGTTCGAGTTCGTCAGCGGAGGACATTCTCTTGGACCTGTCAAGTTCCGGGCCCAGCCGTACAGATTGACTGTTGCATCCATGACAGTAGAACCAGAGAAGCCAACGGTAGTGAGAGACTTTGAAGACGTCTTTCCTGAAGACATTTCTGGATTGCCACCCGATCGAGCGTTGGAGTTCGGCATTGATCTCATGCCAGGAGCTCAGCCGATTTCGAAGGCGATGTACCGTATGGCTCCTGCAGAGCTAGAGGAGCTGAGGAAGCAGTTGGACGAGCTACTGCAGAAGGTTTTCATTCATCCCAGCGTCTCCCTGGGGTGCACCCGTCTTGCTGGTGAAGAAGAAGGATGGATCGAGGAGGATGTGCATCGACTATCGGGAGTTGAACCACATCACCGTGAAGAACAAGTCCCGCTGCCCCGTATTGATGACATCTTCGATCAGCTTGGTGGATCGAATGTATTTTCGAAGTTGGATCTCCGGAGTGGATATCATCAAGTCAGAGTCAAGAAGGATGATGTGCCCAAGACAGCTTTTCGGACTAAGTACAGGCATTATGAGTTCGTTGTCATGCTGTTTGGTGTGACCAACGCTCCTGATGTGTTCATGAATCTCATGAACCTTATCTTTTATGATTACCTTGATAAGTTCATGGTGATATTCATAGATGACATCCTGGTGTACTCGTAGAGCGAGGAAGAGCGTGCCGACCATTTGAGGATGGTATTAGAGACGCTCTGCCATCATAAACTATATGCCAAGTACAGCAAATGCGAATTCTGGCTGGACAAAGTTGCATTTCTGGGTCATGTAGTATCAGGAGCTGGCATCTCAGTGGACCCGGATAAGGTCAGATTAGTCAGTGAATGGCCTACACCTTGGTCAGCTTCAGATATCAGGAGTTTCCTTGGATTGGCTGGATACTACCGCAGATTTATCAAGGATTTCTCAGGGTAGCTGAGCAGATGACGAGATTGACGAGGAAGGATGTTAAGTTTAGTTGGTCAGATTCTTGTGAGCATGCTTTTTCTACTTTGAAGGAGAAACCGACTACTGCGCCAGTCTTAGCTGTTCCGGACAGAAGTAGAGGCTTTGAGATTTTCTGCGACGCATCGGGCAAGGGACTTGGATGTGTTCTGCACCAACACAACCATGTGGTCGCTTATGCTTTGTGACAGTTGAAGGTCCATGAGAAGAACTATCCGACCCACGATTTGGAGCTTGCCGCTGTCGTCTTTGCATTGAAGATTTGGTGACTTTTCTTATTGAGTGAGAAAGTGAAAATCTTCACTGATCACAAAAGTTTGAAATATATATTCACTCAAAAGGAGATTAATATATGACACAGTGCAGATGGTTGGAATTGATGGCAGACTACGACATCGATCTTCAGTATCACCCATGGAAGATGAATGTCGTACCGGGCGCCTTGAGTCAACTACCCGAGGTGATGGTTCTCATGGCTCAGTGTAGATTGCCGCAGGATCTACGGGAGATGGATGTTGAATCTGTCCTTTCGGGAGTCACTTCGTCATTGATAAACATGCAGATTCAGTCGACGATTGTTGATCGGATCAAGACTGCTCAAGGTGGAGATGCTAAGTTGAAGGAGATCAGGGAGCAGGTTAAAGTAGGACTCCAGACAGATTTTCTGATTCACGAGGATAGATCTTGGAAATACAGCATTAGGATCTACGTACCTGCAGGAGATATCCGAGAGGAATTGATGAATGAGGCTCACAGTTCGCCTTATTCCATTCATCCTGGAGGTACGAAGATGTACAAGGATCTTCGTCAGAATTTCTGGTGGCACGCGATGAAGAGAAGTGTGGCACGGAGCGTTGCCAAGTGCCTAGTGTGTCAGCAAGTGAAGGTTGAGCATCATCGCACTGCTGGACTACTACAACCTCTACCTATTCCGGAGTGGAAATGGCAACACATCGCGATGGACTTCGTGACTGGCTTACCTTAGAGCCCCAAGCAGAATGACGCAATCTGGGTCATCGTTGATCGGTTGACCAAGTCGGTGCACTTCATACCGTTCCGAGTAGGACAATCCATGGAGATACTGACAAGGAGATACATGGAGGTAATGATCCAACTCATCCCTTCGTATTTCTCTTTCTAGTACCAACAGTGATGTGAATTATGTTGTGTAGGAGATCCTGTGCTTGCATGGAGTCCCTGTGAGCATTGTATCCGATCGCGATACGAGGTTCACGTCTCAGTTCTAGAAGAGTCTGCAGACTAATCTGGGTACCAGTCTGAAGTTCAGCACTGCGTATCACCCGCAGACAGATGGCCAGTCAGAGCGGACCATTCAAATTTTGGAGGATATGCCGAGAGCTTGCATGCTAGACCTCAAGGATTCGTGGGAGGATCATATACACCGGGTAGAGTTCTCCTACAACAACAGCTACCAGACGAGCATTGGCATGACGACATTTGCTGCTCTCTACGGGAGGAAGTGGCGATCGCCACTGAGTTAGGATGACATTGGTGACAGAGAGCTTTTGGGACCCGAGATGGTTGTCAAAGCAGTGGACGTTGTTCGAGATATCAGGGACGAGCTTCGGATTGCTCAGGACCGTTATAAACATTGGGCTGATGCTAAACGACGTCCTCTAGAGTTTCAACCAGGCGAACATGTATTCATGAAGATTTCCCCGAATCGAGCAGTGATTCGCTTTGGGAAACGCGATAAGCTCAGCCCGAGATACATCAGACCCTTCGATGTTCTGGAGAAAGTTAGCGATGTAGCCTACCGCTTAGCTTTACCGCCATCTTTGGAGGGAGTTCACGATGTCGTCCATGTTTCTCAGCTTCATCGGTATATCAACGACCCATCTCACGCTGTGGACTACTCTGAGATCACTGTCCGTCCTGATCTGACGTATGACCAACAGCCAGTGCAGATTATTGACAGGCGTCAGAAGACATCCGGAACAAGACTGTCGATCTTGTTAGAGTGATGTGGCGACACGACTCGCCAGGAGAGTCCACCTGGGAGAGAGAAGAAGAGATGAGAGAGCGCTACCCCCCATCTGTTTCCTGACCATTAGTTGTTAGAAATTCCGAGGGCGTAATTTTCTGTAAGGTGGGTAGGATGTAACGACCACTTTCCGGTCGTATGTATTTTGGTGTGTATGTTGATTCGTGTGCGTATTTTCGTATTTGGTTTTTATTATTATATTTCTGTTACTTAGACGCGTGATCGGACCCCGTATTCATGATCCTCTTGGAGACGCGATCGCCCCGGTACCTTCTTTTTAATTTTTGGAAGTCGGGGCACAAATTTTCTACTAACCTATTATTATTATCATCATAACTATATATATTAATATTTGCAGGCTTTCAAACACTGATTCCTTCTAAAACGTGACTTGCTTTTAAAAAAAGTGGGGGGGAGAGAATTCAGAACGTTTGAAAGTTAAACAGTTCAAGTCTTTTTTTAAACTAATATTTAAATATTACTTTTATACTAATAGGGTTATCAGTTAGTTATCATGAGGTTGATTTTTTTAGCAAACCAAATCAAATTTAAAATTTGAAACAACCTAATAAGATCCTAACCTCCCACGTCTCGGACCCATTCTCCCCACCTTCCCCTCTCTCTCCACTCCTCCCACGTGAAACACTCCCCCTATCAAACCTACAGTAGGCAGCATACTCTATTTCAACACAGGCCGTACATTTCTTTTTGAAACTCAACAGAAACCCTGAGAGCTACACAGGCCATCTCTTTTTCACTTGCTCTTCATTTAAAAACACAGGCTCTCGTTCTGTCACCAAACAAAGAAATAAAACCCCTGAGAGCCTAACACAGATACCCACAGGTTTACCTCCATTGCTTGCGTCGTAGCCTACGTGAGGAGCTAAGCCTAAAACCTGTTACCTACTTCTCTTCTCCATACAGAAGAGCAGCAGCGGCATCTTCTTCTTCTCCCGCACACGCAACGCCGTGAGCCCTCCCACCTCTCGCAACGGCATCCTCTCTCCTCCTACTCACGACCTCGTGCCCAGTTCCTCCACCATCCAGGCCCGTCGACCCCCCATCCTCGAGGGCAGCTCCCCCCGTCTGCTTTCCTACCCTTGCCCACACAAACATCAACCTCGATGCGCTCTCTCGCCTCCACGTGTGTCGCACAGCCACCAGCACCACCAAGCTCCGTCCAAGCACTGCAACGGTCATCTTCCTCAACCCACGTAGATCCAGGAGCTCTCCTTCACGCCTGCACCTCCCAACCCTCGATTCTTCTCCTCCGCGCCCAACCACCAGGCCGCGAACTACCCCTCTCCTCCATGCCAACGCACGCACAGCCCACGCAGCGGCCATCATCTAGCAACCCGCCCAGATCCCACCGCAGGCCATCTCATCCACGAAGCTAGCCTCAGATCTGACGCCGACAGCCCCGGGGACTCACTGCAACCCTCACAACCACCTGCAGAGCCTCCAGACGCTACTGTCCGTCGTTTCCCTCGCTGCCACGACGAGTTTTAGATCGTAGATGTCGCACGTATCGCTGTCGCTGCCCCCACTCGCTGCGTAACGGTTAGTACCCCTACCCATAACTCATAACCCACACCATAATTTAGAAGACCTAATAAAATCGAATGATTACACGTCGTAGGAGCTTTTTATAATGCTATTATGATCGAAAACAGTCTTAACTGAATTTGTGTTTTATCAAACCAGTAAACCATCATCATCGTAGTGTAGTACCCGTCGAGACGTTTTCGACGACACCAAGAACGCCAAAAACAGGCAAGTGTGCAATTAGATATGAATTTTTGAAGTTTGATGTGTAACATGTCACTTTTACTTTATGCTGTATAACTTGAAAATCATACGTGAAATGACGCATGAAAACGATGACATGACATTCTCGACTAAATTTATGACCCAACGACATATAATTCAATATACTTTAATTTTAATCATTAGCGAAGAATATTGTTTTCTGTAGCATATCAGTGAAAACACATACTCAACGTTATCTTGAAATTGTTGTAAATATTGTTCAACCCACTCCTACTTATGAAAGATGTTGTATAACAAATTAATGATGATAACATTAAAATGTTGCATGTCTTGGAATGTTTAATAAGTTGCGGCATCGTGAAAATCGTGAGCCTCGAAGGCGGAATCGTGAGTTCGTGATGTCGTGTGAGTCGACTAGGCCGGCTCGTGTTCCGGCAAACTTTTGGGTGGGGTTAGGGTTGAAACGGCCACTAAGTGTATGTAGGTGTCATGTCTTCAAGAACACCGCCTATACGGAGGGTTAGTATCAATCATGATTATACCTCCGTGAGAAGAATGACTTACTCATCACGTCTTAATGGCGGGAACCCTAGGAGTGAATAGAAGACACAGACATGAAATTACAAATTGCCATGCCAATAAAATAAATGTCATTACTTTATTTCCACCTTCTTAGAACTGTCATGCTAGGAATGTTTAATTTTACTTCGCTTTTAAATTGCCATCCCTTAAAATGTTGTCGTGGACACCTTATATGCAAACAATTGTCATTTCTAAACTCATATTATATGCACACTTTGACTTGGTTTCTGACATTTACTTGTAGACCTTGCTGACATACATTTATGTCTTTTTGAATGTATGTCAGATCTCGAGCCGAAGTCTCAAGAGGATCCTTTGGAGATGCCTGACCTAGCGAGCCAGGAGTTTGTCGTTGACGCCGAGTCCTTCCCTACGAAGGACTAGACCTAGCCCTTGCTGTTTTCATTAGTTTACTATCAGTACTTTGCTTGTGTACGTTCCGTTCGTTGTACTTTGGCCCAGCTGTGGCTTTTCGTTTTATTTCTTGTTGGACACTTTTCTGGATGTGGCTTTACTTTGGAATGCATCTTATTGTTCTGAAATGCAATGCAAGGACCTGCTTTTAATTATTGATTATCACCACGCTTATTGGACTGGAGCTTCACCGCTCCAGTTTATACGGACCGCGTAACGTTCTCGCTTCCGGTATCTTTTGGGAAGCGGGGCGTTACATGGCATTCAAAAATATTCTCCCAAAAATTTCAATACATTCAAAATCTCTCCCACACACAATAAAATTTGCAGCCTCATTTAAAATATTTCCACCCAACAAAAAAATTTAACCAAATTCAAACTAAAATTTAGTTTCCCCTAGAGAATTTAGTTCTCACCAAAAAATTTATTTATCCCAAAATTTAGTTTCCTCTAGATTTAGTTCCCATCTAAATTTACAATTTTAGTTCTCCTCAAACTTTAATCCCCCTTAAAATTTTAAATTTAGTTCCCCAAAATTTAGTTCTCTCCAGATTTAGTTTCCCTAAAATTTAAAATTTTAGTTTCTCCAAAATTTAGTTTCCTCCATATTTAGATCATTCCAAATTTGATTCTCCCCCAAAATTGAAATTTAGCTCCCCCAAAATTTAGCTCCCCCAAAATTTAGTTCCCTTCACATTTAGTTTACCTAAAATTTAAAATTTGTTATGAAGTGTAGCCTTCTGGGAAGACCACATGTCTTATTTATAGGGGATGTGAGAGTTCATACATGGATGCGATTATAGGGTTAATTGCATAAAAATACCCTCACGTTTGGGCCATTTTTACGTAAATACCATGAGCTTCATTTTGTGACAAATTGATACCATGTAGCGGAAAATGGGCTGACGGTGTTAAATTGGACCATTTTGCCCTTCTCTCTCACGTTTGTGCCATTTTTACGTAAATACCCTCAGTTTGGGCCATTTTTACATAAATACACTGAGGTCTCTTCTCTCTCTACCGATTCTCTCTCTCTATACTGATTCTCTCTCCTCTCTCTACAAATTCTCTCTCTTTCTCTCTATGCACCGAATCTCTCTCTCCGATTCTCTCTCTCTACCGATTCTCTCTCTCTCTCTATGCACCGAATCTCTCTCTCTCTCTCTCTCTCTACCGATTCTCTCCGATTCTCTCTCTCTCTCTCTCTCTCTCTCTCTCTCTCTCTCTCTCTCTCTCTCTCTCTCTCTCTCTCTCCGATTCTCTCTCTCTACCGATTCTCTCTCTCTCTCTATGCACCGAATCTCTCTCTCTCTCTCTCTCTCTCTCTCTCTCTCTCTCTCTCTCTCTCTCTCTCTCTCTCTCTCTCTCTCTCTCTCTCTCTCTCTCTCTCTCTCTCTCTCTCTCGGGTGGGATGGTGCATGGGGTGGGTGAGTGGGTGAGTGTGTGTTCATGCGTGGGATGGGTGGGTTGTGTGTGTGGGGTGTGTGCATTGGGGGGCCAGGGGTGTGTGTGTGCGTGTGCGCGCGCGCGCATGGGGTGTGTGCGTGGGTGGATGGGCTGTGTGCGTGGGTATTGTGCTTAGGGGTGGGTGTGTGCATGGGTGGGTGGGTGTGTGTGCATGAGGTGTGTGGGGATGTGTGTGAGTGGGGGGTGTGTGCTTGGGGTGGGGGTGGATGTGTGTGGGGTGGGTGTGTATGTGTGTGCGTGGGGGGTGTGTGTGCTTGGAGTGGGTATGTGTGTGCATGGGGGGTGTGTGTGCTTGGGGTGGGGGTGTGGGTGCATGGGTGGGTGGGTGTGTTTATGGGTGTGGGTGGGTGGGGGTGGGTGGGTGGGTGGGTTGTGTGCATGGGGGTGTGCATGGAGGGTGTGTGGGTGTGGTTGGAGGGTGTGTGCGTGGGGTGGGTGTATGCGCGTGGGGTGGGTGGGGTATGTGTGCTTAAGGGGTGTATGTGTGTGTGTGTGCATGGGTGGGTGAGTATGGGCATTGGGTGTGTGTGTGTGAGTGGGGGTGGGTATGTCTGCGTGGGTTGGTGGATTGTGTGCATGGGGTTTGTGCGCATATGGGGTGTGCTTAGGGTGAGTGTGTGCCTAGGTGGGTGTGGGGTTGTGTGGGGTGGGCATGTGTGTGTGGGTGTGTGGGTTGTGTGCGTGGGGTGGGTGTGCATGCATGGGTGGGTTGTGTGCTTGGGGTGTGTGTGCTTAGGGTGGGTGGGTGCATGGACGTGTGTGACTTGTTGAAGTATTGGCTCAATCTGTGCACTATAAGGTAGACGATCTCATATGTACTAACCCATCCCAATGCACACGTCCACCCAATATACACACCCACCCCATGCACCAACCCACCCCAGTGCACACACCCATGCACACACATGCACCCAATGCACAGACCCACCCACCCACCCCATGCACACACACCCCCCCCATGCACCAACCCACCCCAATGCACACACCCACACACCCATGCACACACGCACCCAATGCATACACCCCCCCCAATGCCCACACCCACCCACAGGCACGTACACACCCACACACAAACCCATGCACCAACCCACACTGATGCACGTGCACACACCCCCCCATATGCACACACCCACCCACCCAATGCACACACACACACCCAATGCATGCACACAAACACCCCATGCATGCGCACACACACAAACCCATGCACCAACCCACCTTGATGCGCGTGCACACACCCACCCACGCACACCCACCCCATGCACACACCCACCCCATGCACACCCACACCCATGCACACACCCACACCCCATGCATGCACACACCCACACACAAACCCATGCACCAACCCACCCTGATGCGTGTGCGCACGCACACACCCACATGCACACACACACCTAATGCACACACCCACCCCATGCACATACACCCATGCCCACACCCACACCCCATGCATGCACACACCCACACACAAACCCATGCACCAACCCACCCCAATGCACACACACCCCATGCCCACACCCACCCACCCATGCACACACTCACCCACCCCATGCACACACACCCCATGCACACACCCACCCACCCATGCACACACACCCCCATGCGTACACACACCCCCCTCCTACACCCATGCACCCACCCACCCCAATGGACACACACACCCAATTCAGGGTATTAACTTATAAAAGGCCCAAACGTAAGAGTATTAACTTATAAAAGGAACATTCAAGGGTAAATTTGTCCAAATTTCTGTCTTTTGGACGGAAAATTAAAAAAGGTATCAACTTAAAAGCGTCGAAAAACATTTGGGTATATATTTTGATGAAAATAAATGTCAGGGTATTTACGTAAAAATGGCCCAAACTTGAGGGTATTTTTCTGCAATTTACCCTACAATCTTTCAAATAGATACGATCTTATCCACTCACACATCATTATCTATTTACAACACTCCCCCTTATACAGCCATAATAAGTGTGAACTCTGCTCATGATTACTTCGAGATTATGAGCATCATAAAAGTATCACGAGGGGGTGGATACTTCAGGATCCTAAAATAATGGGATTTGCCTCGTTATAACCTTTGGCTATGGAAAACCTTGTGGGAAAAGGCATAGCTAAGGAAAAAGAGTACAAATTCCCTCTAACTTCCCTTGATCTGTGCAAGCGCTTTAGGATTTCAAATCTCTTAGGCGTTTTTATCACTCCTATTTACAACATTCGAAAGTATACACAAATTACAAATATCATCGTCGGTTAGCAGTTGTTGAATCTAAAAACTCTAGAAATGTGTGCTTTTTGTTGTCCCATCTGATGTGGTCTCCTCAAAAGTGGGGTAAGATTGTGCATGGTCTTCAGACTATGTGGTCAGCTCCAAAACATCAGCCTCTGGCCCAGACGTCACTGGGATGTGATGTACCACCAGGCGCACTCAAATACACCATTAGTTTGTTTCTGGAATGGTGAGGATCTGGGAATGATAGGATGATGTTGACTTCATGGTTTGCTTTACAGATCTACAATAGATGGACATCCCACTGTATGTACCCAGACTATGATTTTTCATTACGTGGGTCGGACGTGTAACCTACATCTATATAAGCAGGGAGGATAATTCTTTATAATGTAAGCCCAAATCTATCAACCCTTGAAGGAAGCATAGAAGATGCTTAACTCCGGTCTATTGGTACTATTTAGGTGCATTAATGTATCTAGTTGGTGAGTTTACTGCAATTTCTATATTGGGACGCGTGCAGTTAGCCAGAAATGCTCCGATTGCTCTTAAATAATGGACTTCAGGACGAAGTATATCCTCCTCTTCCAGCTGATGGAAAGGATTTTTATGTACATCCAAAGAGCGTACTACCATATTTGTATTTAATGAATGACATTGGTCCTTGTTGTAATTTCTTAAAAACACTTTGTGTGTATGAAGTTTTAATGTAACAGGATTTTATCTATTTAGATAAATCTGTGAGCCATGACTTATTTCGTTTTGTCTAGGTCTTTCATATCATGTTTGATAGTCAAGCTTGAACAGATATTTCGATTTTCTCTTCGGAAGATCCGATGAGATTTAAGTTGTTTACAAATATGATCTTGATTCTTGTTCTTTGATCTTTATAAAGATGCAAAGACAAACTTTATTAGGAATCCTTGCTTTGTCAAGAGATTTACTTGGTTGTACAATGTTTTTTTTTTATAAATTTAATAGAATAGATGTCTCAAAGTCTATTCATGCATTTAAGGAAATGTGGAATTTATCTTTATCAAGATATCTATAGAGGTATGTCGTCACAACATCCAATAGTAGCATATCCAAAATTTTCTTTGCCAAATCGTAAGGTCATCGCAGTGTGTAACTAGGGAATCTGATGCGTCATTTTTATATATGAGTCATGCTCATCTTAATTTGTTTATTCCCCAGTCTGAGCAAAAAAAACCTTAAGCTATATGTTGTACCTTATAATATATGATTTTGTACTTATATATTTTTATTTGTGCAATACTTATTATGCCCACAGGTTTGACACCTTTTGGTGTCTGGACTTCAGGTCTGAACACTTCACGTTTCATAAGCGAGTCCAACTCATATTTTATTGCCGCATCCATATTTGGCCAATCTCTACGTTTGCATTTGAGCAATGGAGTATGGAATGATATTATATAATTTTCATCGCTTTTGCGATGTATGTGGCAATATGATACGTGAATATATTGTCGACAATTGTGTTCTTTCTGTCCAACATCTCTCCAATACGTACAACATTTAATTTCATTTCAGTTTCTCCCGGATTTTCCACTTCAGGTGATTCTGGGTGGGATAATGGTATGGACATGATCTCGTTGTCATGTGGTAATATTGTCTCAAGGCCTCCAGGAGTTTTTCTTTTTCTTGGATTTTTGTCCTTGGAGCCTAATGGTCTGCCTCTTTTCAGTGAAGAAACAGCCACTTCTGCTGCTGGTGGATTGCATCCTTTCTCGGAGATGTCAATCCTAGGTGGAGTATGTGCAGCAGGGATGTGTGATCTGACAATCTTCTGGTTGTCAGTAAATGAGTCCAGTAAATAGTGAACAGTATTATGTATATGTAGGATTTTTAGGATCTCATCTTCACATTTCTTTGTTACCGGATCATAGTATGTCAATGATTTTTTATCCCACGATATTATTTGCGTAACTCCTGATTTTAAAGTATCTGGGCCCAATTTGGAGAAGTTTGTCTCATCAAATTTACAGTCTTCAAGACGTGCCTTGAATGCAGCCCCCGTTTGGAGTTTTAGGTATCTTTTTATTGAGGGTGAGTCAAACCCTACATAGATACCTAGACGACGTTGAGGACCCATTTTTGTCCTCTGTGGTGGTGCTATGGAGATATAGACAGTGCAACCGAAATTCTTAGGTGAGAAATGTTCCATGGTATTTCATATGCAAGTTGCGTTGGAGAAAGACTCTGATCTCCAGAGTGTCTAATTTTTATCAACAAAGCAGCATGCAATATAGTATGTTCCCATGTAGTCACCGACAACTTGGATTTCTTTAGTAATGGATGTGTAATCCATTGGAGTCTTTTTATTAATGACTCTGCCAACCCATTTTGGATATGAACATGTTGCACAAAATGTTCAATTTCTATCCCAATTGCTTGGCAATATTCTTGAAATGCCTGAGATGTAAATTTCCTAGCATTATCCAGACAGATTTTCTTTATTTGATTGTCTGGAAAATGCGCCCGCAACTTTATTAGTTGTGCCAATAGCTTTGGAAAAGCTAGGTTGCGGGTCGATAGTAGACACACATACGAATATTTTGAGGATGCATCTATCAGTACCATGAAGTACCGAGAAGGCCCACTAGGGGTGGATTGGTCCACATATATCTCTTTATATTCTTTCGAGGAAGCTTGGAGATTCTTTGTCCACTTTTAGTAAAGATGGCCTTATAATTAATTTTCCCTTGTAGCAAGTTATGCGAGGGAATTCACCCTTCTGAATAATCTTCGGGTTCTTCAAGTCATGCCCATATGATTGGGCTAAGATGCGGTGCATTATAACAGATACAGTGTGGCCAAGCCTATAATACAAAAGTAGAAACTTGGCTGATATCGGGCACTTCAGGTGATTCGTCAAATTTTCTTTCTCTCTCTGAATATTTGTATATTATAGGCCTGATGAAAGGCTCTTAAAACGCTCAAATATGGACTTAGTTCCTTTTCTTGAGACATCACGTACAAATATTCATTTTAGTTTACATTTGCAGTTTCTAAGTGGAATTCGTTTAAACAGATGTCCTTTAAACTTAATAAGTTTCTTTTTGAATTCGGAGAGAATAATGCATCCTTTATTTTTATTTTTGTACCATTTGGGAGCAACAGTGTTGCATTCCCTGAACCTTCAATAATGTTTGATGACCCTGATATTGTATTTACTGGGCTTTCATATGTTATAATGCTATGAAAATAGCATTTGTATTGAAAGATCGTATGTGTTGATGCACTAAAAATACAACTTTTTTTAAAATTCTTAGATCTGTTATAAACGGTCTTTTGGAGGCCCATCTAGGTATTGGGTATCCACACATTATGTAACCCTATTACTATAAATACAAGGCTACAGGTTCCGTAGCCACCAAGTTTACAATACGTTATCAGCACGCTTGAAGCTGAGCCGAACCTCTGTCGACAGACGAACGCGACGTGAACGGGATTCCTTCACCGAACATCGCTAGATCCGGTGGGTAGGATCTAGAGGTAATTTTTATTCCAGAGATCTAAATTTGTATACGCATATGATTAGATCCAAATGCTTGGATCAATGTTTTGATTAGTATAGATCGGATTTTTACCTATGATCAGCATGCTAAATCAACCGTTTAATGTAAAATCGTCGTTTTTATCATTAAAAATCAACTTTTTATGATTAAAAGGCCGTTTTGAAGACTAAAAATAGATTTTTTTCCTAATAAAAATCTGTTTTTCCAATAAAAAACTATTTTTTATCATCTTCTTCCCCAAAAATCTTAAAACCCTAGGGAGATTTCTTCATCGCCACGCGGTCGGAAGCCGCGCACACGAAACCCCCCTCGATCACCCGCCGTTGCCGCCGCCCGCAGTGACGGCCGCCGCCGCCGTCGCCTGCAGCGGCGGCATCCGTCGTCGCGTGCAACGGCGAGCGACAACTGCCGCCTGCAGCGGTGGGCAAAACCCACCGCCTGCAGCGTGTGGCAACCGCCGTCGCTTGCGGCAGCGTGTGGAAACCGTCGCCTACAGCGACGGGCAAAACCCGTCGCCTGCAGCAGCAGCCCCGCCGCCGCCGCCAGTGGAGGCAGACAGACCCCGTCGCCTACAGCGCCCTCCCTCGTGCATGCGCATGTCCGAAACCCTAGCCACCAGAAGCGGCAACACACGCGACTGAAACCCTAACCGGCTGCACGGGATCGCACGGCAGATCGAACCTAAAAACCCTATCTAGGATTTGTCCACAAAATTTTTTTTTGTTTTTCCGAATTCTTTTTCAAATTTAATTACGATTTTTCTTCGTTAGAATCTGGATTATTACACGCTTTTTAATTCATCGCATTTTTTTGGATTATCTGATTATCATAAGTTTAATAATTAGGAAGATCATGCGACCGCTCTGCCGTTAGTCAACTAACCTAACGGTGTATGACGTTGCCCAGTGGTCCAATAATTATTAAACGAAAAATTTTCATTTCCATTATAAAATGCCTGTGATGATTAATTGCATGTGATGATTAATTGTATACAATGTAATAAAATGCCTGCTGCATTTTTCTGCGACGTATGTGTATATTTGTTGTGGTTTTGGATCGGCTAGCTATCACCATTATTTCCCTCGCATTCTTTCCTATTTTTTGGAGAAAATATAGTGAGGATATTATTGTAAATATTCCAAGACCGGCGGACGTCCCACGAAGATGAAGACCTATTCCAGAAGAATAGGGGCCCCACGTGGGTTCCCGAGTTGTATTTTCAATTTTATGGGACTATAAGAACTTTATTTAAAATGGTGATTAGCCGATCCACACAATAAATATCTGTGTCTGAAATGCTTAATTATTTGTTTTACTTTAAAAATATCTAATTATTGCTCATTTTGAACATGCTAGAGATAATGGCTAAAATTGTGACCGTCGACGTTGACGTATTGGATGCTACAGGCAAAAATTATCTGAGCTGGCAGTTGGATATAAAATTCCATCTGCGCTCACAGGGACTGAGCCATGCCATCACTGCAGGCGATAAGGTTTCTGACATATATAAAGCGAAAGCAATTATCTATATCAGACGCCATATCGATCGGACCCTGAAGGCCGAGTACCTCACGGTGGAAGACTCTTATGAGTTATGGACCGCCCTCGAGGATAGATATAAACATCAAAGAGATGTTATACTTCCCCGAGCGCGATATGAATGTGAGAACCTTCGTCTCCAAGACTTTAAGTCTATCGCCGAGTACAACTCGGCACTTTTCAGTATCACATCACTCCTGAAGTTGTGTGGTGAGAAAGTGATGGAGGAGCGCATGTTAGAGAAGACGTATACATCCTTCCACGAGAAGGATGTTATACTGATGCAGCAGTATCGTGAACGAAAGTTCACGAAATACTCGGAGCTTCTCTCATGCCTTCTGATGGCAGAGCAGAATAGAGGCCTCCTTCTGGCCACCCATAACTCACGCCCTGCCGGCCTACTCCTGTGCCTGAAGCGCATCACAACTCCTCCCAGAAGAAGAGGACCAACTTCAAAGGCAAATCCCAGAAGGGCAAGGCAATGAAGAAGCGGGCTAGAGGACCCCCTCCAAGAACCAACAATAAGGGAAAGAAGAAAAATGTGTGGAAGAGAAAAGACAACGGCCAGACCTCTGCCCCCAGAAAAGACTGGAAAGATAAATTCCACATGTGTGGCATGACTGGACACTGGTCCAGGAATTTTTGGACTCCATGCCACCTACAGGACTTGTACAAAGCTAGCCAGAAGCCAGCAGAGACAAAACTAGTGGAACATGAAGACCTGGCACCAATCGGGTTCATCGCTGAGGACTTCTCAAACGATGACCTGCTCGACTGAAGCATTATCTGCTTTCTGCTATTCATTGTAATTTGAAAAACAATTTACTTTCTAGTTGTCTGGTTTCTAGCATGTTGAATGATTTTTCAGACGTTGATTGATTTTTAGTAATCTTTTTGTGCCTTATATTGCTATGTTTTCTCTCTTAATTTAGATGGATAATAAATGCCTAGTGGACAGTGCCTCTACGCACACGATCCTCCAAGACATTTTCTTTTTTCAAAGCATACATAAATACGATGGAACCGTGAATACAATCTCCGATCCATCAGGAATTATTGAATGATAAGGGGAAGCACATTTTTTGCTCCCCAACAAAACACAATTACTAATAAAAGATGCGCTTTTCTCCCCCAGCTCTCATAGAAATCTGTTAAGTTTTAAAGATATCCATTTAAACGGATACCACCTAGAGATGGTGAACAAACAAAACAGAGAATTTTTGTATGTAACGCCTCATAAAACGGTACTAAAACCACCGTCGAGCATTTTGAGGGACTCCCGTCAGGTCTTTACCATACGAAGATAAGAGCAATGGAAGAAAACACACTTGAGCACCAGAAGTGCGATAATCAACCAGAATTCCAACTCTGGCATAATAGACTCGGACACCCTGCAAGGTACATGATGCGTCGCATCATATCCCAATCCGTGGAATTAACTCGAAAAGCTTGAAGCTACTTCGAAAGGGTGCATCTCCTTGTCCCCCTTGTCACAAAGGGAAATTGATTACAAGACCATCCCCCCTGAAGGTGGACTCAGAGTCTCCGAGCTTCCTAGAGAGAATACATGGTGACATCTGCGGGCCTATTCACCCCGCAAGTGGCCCATCTCGGTACTACATGGTACTGATCGACGCATCTTCCAAATGGTCGTACGTGTGCCTCATGTCCACCAGCAACGTAGCTTTTGCAAAGCTACTGGCACAAATCATAAAGTTGCAGGCACATTTCCCAAACAACCAGATCAAGAAATTGCGTCTGGACAATGCTGGAGAATTCACATCACAAGTCTTCCTAGACTACTGCCAAGCAACCGGCAAAGAAGTTGAACATCATGTAGCTCATGTTCACACCCAACGTGTTAGCCGAATCTCTTATAAAGAGACTACAATGGATTGCTCGTCCATTGTTGATGCAATGCCAGTTGCCGGTGAACGCATGGGGACATGCCATCTTGCATGATGCATCGCTGATAAGATTACGACCGTCAGAAAGTCAATATTATTCTCCGATGCAACTTGCATATGGGAACCCACCGGATATCTCTCACCTGAGGATATTCGAATGTGATGTATATGTCCCCATAGCACCATCGCAGAGGACCAAGATGGGTCCTCAATGTCGACTGAGTATCTACATAGGATTCGATTCACCATCGATCATTAGATACCTGGAACCCCTAACGGGGGACGCCTTTAAGGCACGTCTAGCAGATTGTGAGTTTAACGAAAGTACTTTTCCCAAACTAGGCATTAACACAGAGAAGCCAGAAGCTTCAAAGATCATTTCATGTGATACCAAAACTTTATCCCATTTTGATCCGCGTACAACCCAATGTGAAGATGAGATCCTGAAGATCCTTCAAATACAAAATACAGCTCACATTTTACCAGACAAATTCACTGACAACCAGAAGATTGTCAGATCACACATCTCTGCTGCAAACACGCCAGCTAGGATTGACATACCCAAAAATGGATGCAATCCACCTGCAGCAGAAGCGGCCGTACCTCAACAAAAGAAAGGACGACCCCCAAGCTCCAAAGATAAAAACCCTCGAAAGAGGAAAAATCCTGGAGCAATGATAACGATACCACCACAGATACTGAGCTCAGCCCAGATACCTCTCCCCTCCTAAAAATCCCTGAAGAGGAAAATGTAGGAGAAATATCATTAAACTATGTACGTACTGGGGAGTACTGGACAGAAAAAGCACAATCATCGATGATAACTTCGCGCTCATTATTGCCAATCACGTCACTAAATATGACGATGAGACCGATCCTCACTCTCTAGCAGAATGTAAACACAGAGAGGATTGGCCAAAGTGGAACGAGGCAATAGGAGTAGAGCTGGAATCACTCTCGAAGCGCAAAGTTTTTGGACCTGTAGTCCTAATACCAAAGGGTATTAAACCTGTGACATATAAATGGGTATTCGTAAGAAAAAGAAACGAAAATAATGAGATCGTACGTTACAAAACGCGCACAAGGCTTTTCCCAACGACCAGGAATAGACTATGATGATACATATTCCCCGGTCATGGATGCGATCACTTTCCGTTTCATTATTGGCCTAACTACTAAGGAAGGCCTGGATATGCAGCTCATGGATGTTGTGACTGCATACCTACATGAAAATATAGATAAGGATATCTATATGAGAATCCCGAACGGATATAAACTACCGACGAAAATGACAGAAAGACCTTGGGACGTCTATTCTGTCAAACTCCAAAGATCATTGTATGGTCTAAAACAATTGGGGAGAATGTGGTATAACAGACTCAGTGAATTCCTAGTGCAACAAGGATTCACAACTAATGAAGTCTGACCTTGCATCTTTATAAGAGAAAAGGGAACAGGATTCGTAATCATTGTCGTCTACGTAGACGACCTAAACATCATCGGATCTCCTGAAGAGATAACTGAGATATCCAAAAGTCTCACACAGACTTTTGAGATGAAAGACCTTGGCAAAACGAAGTTCTGCCTAGGCTTACAAATTGAACAGCTAAGCGGAGGAATCCTATTACACCGAAGTTGCTGAAAAACTTCCTTATGGACAAATGGCATCCGCTTAGTACACCAATGGTTGTGAGATCATTGGATGTTAATACAGACCCTTCCGATCGCTGGAAGAGGGAGAGGAATCACTGGGTCCTGAAGTACCCTATCTGAGTGCAATTGGAGCACTCCTATACCTGGCAAACTGCACTCGTCTCATATAGCGTTCGCAGTTAACCTACTAGCCAGATACGATTCAGCGTCCTCAAAGCGCCACTGGAACGGAGTGAAGCACCTTCTGCGCTACCTCCAAGGGTATGTGGACCTGGGACTATACTTCAAGAAAGGCGTATCCTCCGACTTAGTTGGTTATGCAGATGCAGGATACAGGTCTGAGCCACACATCGCAAAGTCCCAAACCGGTTTCGTATTCACATACGGTGGGACAGCCATCTCATGGAGATCTGTGAAGCAGACTACAACAGTAACCTCATCTAACCACTCCGAGCTCATTGCGATCCACGAAGCTAACAGAGAATGATTTTGGCTTCGATCAGTCATTCACCACATCCTCGTGACTACCGGCCTGAAGACGGAAGATCTTGGACCAACCACCATGTACGAAGATAATGTTGCTTGCATAACTCAACTACGAGGTGGCTACATCAAAGGTGACAGGACGAAGCACATTTTCCACAAGCTCTTCTGGACGCATGAACAACAAGTAGACAACCAAATCGACATCCAGCAGATCCAGTCTTGCAACAACCTGGCATATCTATTTACTAAAGCTTTACCTCGCAGTACCTTTAGAAAACTTGTATTAGGAATTGGGATGAGACAGTTGAAAGATCTACAAGCCTGAAGCTTGTATACTTTGGGGGTAGTTAATGTTGAGTTGTACTCTTTTTCCCTTGGCTATTGGTTTTTTCCACTATGTTTTCCATAGCCAAAGGTTTTAATGAGGCAACCACATCAACTCTGGATCCAGGAGTATCCACCTCTGATGATATCCATCGATCAGGGGAAGTTACAGAGACTTGTACTCTTTTCCCTTAGCCACTGGTTTTTCCATGGCAAAGGTTTTAACGAGGCAAGAACTCTTAACTTAGGATCCAGAAGTATCCATGGCCTCATGATCAGATAAGCTCTATGAACCATAAAGCGTTCATTACGGCTTACAACAATGGATGGATAAAGGGAAGTGTTATAAACGGGTTTTTAGAGGCCCATCTAGGTATTGAGTATCCATCCATTATGTAACCCTATTATTATAAATACATGGCTACGGGTTCCGTAGCCACCAAGTTTACAACAAGATCAACAACAGAAAGGCCTGAATTCTACAAAATGTTCGTGTACCTCGGGTTTAAACAGTGAAGATCAAAATAAAAGGTGGATTAGTTGGATTCATCCTTGAGAGGAAATTGAGAATGGTGTACTTTTGATGGCCACCGATGTTCCATGTCTCTCTTTTTTCTTCGTTAAGAATGGATTATTTGTAATAGATTCAGCAATAGTATAAACTGCTGGTCTTCGAGCTATAAAGAAGGTAGATAGTAAAAGGTGAATACCCCCGGGAACACATTTAAAGAGCACATAATACAAAAGAAAAAACAAAAGAAACAAAAAAGAAAGGTTAAGTTACTCAGTTTCGACACCATTAGTTTGCACAGATTTATGTAAATTTAACATTACTCCGTGTAAAGTATCCTAATTGGATCCGCATCCAAATACTTTTGAATGCATATACAGATATCAAAAAAGTTCCAATCTGACAGTATAAGAATACTGATTTGGATAATAAAAGTAGATTTTTTTCCAAATACGGATATACGGATATACGAATGTGCCAATAATATACATACTCATGATTCATTTTAATATAACATACTTGTCACCCATTTATATTTAATCACATTCATCTATGATCAAGATTTTGAATCTTATCCTACTAGGACAAAGCTTTGTCCTATGTGACAAGTTTGTCCTAGATGGCGATGACAATTTGGGGAGAACTTAAATTTTGGAGGTAAATTTAAATTTGGGGGGAAACTTGAAATTTTGAAGGAAAACTTGAAATATGTTTTTTGTTGGGAGGTGGAACTCAGCCATTAAATAAACCGTGACCTATGGGCACAGGTAATTCCTAGTTCATTTATATTTGATGCTTAATTAAACACATAATATAATAAAATCGCTACATATTATATACATTTTATCATACTTCTATATCCTAGGCATATTATTTAATAACAACTGTAGTTATTTACAAGCATCCGATCCATTTTCGAGAAAGATACGTATCTATTTTTTAGATATACAGATGACAAATTTTCTTTTCATATAGTATCCATGCTCTTCCGTATTCAGTAAATGATCTTGGATACAAATATGATAAAACATACACTCGAACCTATTCAAACCGCTTACATCCAAGAGCATTTCCATCATCGAACAAAACAGCCAACTTCCATACTTACAACTGCTCTCAAAGATTGTCTCCTTCGCTGTTGTGAGTCTCCAAGTGCTGCTGCAAAACACACTTCAGCAGCATCTAAAATATACAGCAGTCACTCATCTGCCCACACCCTCATCAATATAAAATGAAAATACGTTTTCATTTGCAAAATTACAGAAAAAGAAACCTTTGTACCCAATCGATCGCACCAAAAGATTCTATCTAGAAGATTAATACGAATGGGAAGGTGGGTCATAACATACCAAACATCTATTATAACAAATTCAGCTAAGGAACAAGTACACAAACCAGTAACATGCATGGAGAATAGATACATCTAACAAGCAAGATCTACGGAATACATGCACAAGTCATGATCCTATAATATTGGTACCCAAAACATGTTAATATTTCTTCATAGCCGTACATCCATCTTATATCCCGATCTTCCCGTTCACATTGCGATATCGTGTGCATACGGTCGTGCACACGGTCCAACGACCGAACACCATTGATGGTCCATCAACGACTACATGGACAAAAAAAATTTAAAAAAAATACAGTAAGGAATTGTGTTTACATTCTAAAAAGTTAAAATTAATAAAGATGAAACTTTCAATATAAAGAAAAGGGTAGAATATGTGGACCTGTAAGATTGAGACCTAGACGGGCTTCTGCCCTTCACCCTGGGGCTAGGAGATCGTTGCTCTGACCTGTACTCCTTACCATTCTGAGGTGATGGCGTGGGCGAGATTGGTGGAGTGTAGCCATCACGCTTGCGCCTGTCTGGCTCCCTGCATTCGTATTCATTAGCAAGTTCAGAAGGGATCCAAATTGATTGACTGGAAGGTTACACTCGTGTGCCATGCTGTATTGGCAATCTTATTAAACACTGCAAACCTAATATATAACCTGAATTGGATGGAAGCTATGGAACCATTATTTATGTAACAGAACACAAAATCCATTTAAAATCCCACAGTATAAGAATTTACATCAACTTTTCCCAAGCCAATTGGAGCATGTACTTTACCTTGAACCCCACAGATTTCCTGAACAAAATTACAGTATGTTCTTCCAGACATGTGTTATCCGCTAAAATTGTTTGGCTCATTGAACAGCACCAAACTTCCCAGCACTTCGCCTCATCGTTCTTAGGCCAACACTATCTTTACTTGAACATGATACTTTTTTCCTCTCTCTAGAACAAAGGAAGTCCTTGGATCCCCATATTCCGGAACTTTGTGAGTCCATGATACTCTCTTTGGGCTACTATAACATCTATTTTCTTTCTTAACTGGATGGCATACAAAGCCAAAACATAATCTTTAGCATGTTAAACAAAATATAAATCTCATCTATATAATCGTTTATTTAACCAACCATGTGATTTTAGGAGTTGCTGTGGTGGAGAAGAAAATTTATGATGCAATTATCTTTCAAAGATAAGCATGTCGTCAAGCCTTGTGGGTCTTTTCTCTTTAGCTTTACTAAACAGTTCTCTCTCTAGTCCCTTTTTTCAATTTAACAATCTGCATGAGCAACACCTCATGTTAATCCACGGAAACACAGACGATGTTCAACCAGAACAACTAGCTTAAGACCTACAAAACCTGCAAAGCATTGATAATTCAAACGATATAAAAACATGATGAGATGAAATAAACTATATTTTCTTTGATTGGAGGTACATAGTTTAACAATTTATGTCCTACTATCCAGCAAAGTAGAACTGTTGTAGTCACTCTAACAAAAATCACGAGAAAAAATAAATAAATAAGCCCAATTTAGGAACCAAATTCAGACAGACCCATTAATTAAATGTATGAAATCCGTGTGCAAATCAACCCATCTAAAATTCTAATTGATAGAGAGAATTTCTGTCACCAATTCGAGACTTTATTAAACCACCAGTGGTACATAAAATTAAGTGACAAATAATATCATATGATATTGGCATTCATAATATTTTAATGATGACACAACTCAAACTGTTTGATGATGAACCAAGTCAAAACAATAAAAATATAATAAAAATAGCATCTATTTATATTTCATCCTCAAGAATAAATTAAGAGATATGAATAATGGCAACCGGGAAATCCACTCTCCATGCCCACCTCCGTTGAACGATTGGCACTATTCATGTTATACTGCGTATCTTAAAATTTATGTGCGCCAAAAAAACTTGATGCCTTCCTTGAATTATAATGTTATGTTTGGATAAATTAAATCCTTCAGGTAGCTTTTGCAGCAAAAATGAATTTTCTTAATTTAGATATATAATGGTCAACGACGACTCTTGGTAAAGCATATGACAGGTATTGTCAGTAAAAGACTCATCTATGATTATTCTGGTCTCCTTTTATGCTTGCCTCTGATGACTTGAAAATTTGATATTTGAATAACCATGATTCAAGTAGCTGTGTCTGACACAATCATCAAACTACGGTAATAATAGCAATGATATACTAGTTGGAAACAATTGGGGAAGTTCTGGAAGTTTAACTCTAACGACTGGTTTTTTATGTATTTGGATTTTCTATATTATATATATGTTTTGGTGGATTTTCTCCTTATGTGTGATTTTCCATCTACGTAGCTTTCGTTTTCGATCGTTTCGTCATGATTTTCTAGCCTCTTCCTTAAATCGTTGATCTTGGAGTAAGTCACTCATGACGAGCTTCATATCGCTCATATCTTAGAGTTAGTTTGAGCTTAGGAGCCATAGAAATCCTTCCTGAAGCTTCGCGCTTCGAATCGACTCTTTTCGTGTACGTTAGTTGGTTCAAGAAGGAGAACCAACCGACTAGATTCCAATCTAGTCGGTCAGGAACTCTTCTGGAACCGACTAGTTCATTAAATCAATTATTCAGGAGTTACTGTTTACTCTTAGTCGGTCTAAGAACAACCACCGACCGACTAGATGTGAAACTAGTCGGTCAGAACTTGCTCTCAGACCGACTAGTTCCTTTGATTAATTTTACCTAAGTTACTGTTTATCGTTAGTCGGTCCATGAACATTCACCGACCGACTAGGTCTCAAACTAGTCGGTCGACGGGCCTTCACAGACCGACTAATTCACTTCCCAGATTTCTTCCTTCTTTCGCTGTTTGATTTTAGTCGGTCACAGTTGAACGACCGACCGACTAGTTCCCGAACTAGTCGGTCAGCCACCCTTCGTTGACCGACTATATCACCCAGAAACCCTAGGTTTTGCCCTAGCCGCCGCGTTTTCCTATAAATACTCTCGATCGTTTCTCTTTCTCTCTTTCATTTCTCTTGGCCATTTCCCTTCCCCTAGACCTCTGATCTTCCCCAACCTTCCTCTAGCCCTTCCTCCTTCCTCAAGAGCCCATCTCCCCCTCCATTTAGGCCGGCCACCTCCTCTAGGCCGTCGGCAAACCCCCAAAACCCCACAAAACCCCATTTCTCCAGATTTTTCTCCCCGTTTCCAGATCTGAGCCGTAGTACTCCGGATCGTTCTTCCGTCGCCGCGCTTGCTCGGCATCGATCTTCTACTTCTATACGGTAGTGTTTGATCCTTTAATATTCTTATAACCCTCATTGTGATTTTATTGAAACCCTAATAAAACTAGGTTGGATATTGTTCTAATATTGTTTTGTCATGACAGCGATCTCATCCCCGTAGCTAACATTTTGTGACGTGTCTCGTTGATCGTCATCCTCGGTGCTAGGCAAGTGAAACTTGCCACTTAGGGTTTTTAGGCCATGCCTTAGGCCATTTGCTTGTTGTAGCGTAAAAGAGACTAGACAGTGAAATGATAGCTGCCTAGACGCCTATTTGATCTAGTTTAACAACGAAACTAGATCCGTCACCTCAATTGATCTAGCTTGACGACGAAGCTAGATCCAACCCTTTTAACTTGTTGTTCATGCATATTAAACTGCCATGTTTAATTCCTTACATGTACGCCTTACTGCATGCCATGCCATGTCATCCATGCATTGAATGTTGCATCGTAGCACACGCTACAAATCCTTGTACAAATCCGTGTTTCCGTGTTACCGGCTAGGCACCCGTTATGCGGGCATAACCATATGCCATACGTGTTAAATACATTTCCTGGCTCGTGTTCCAGAAGCGAGCATTCCGTGTTCGGGGGTGATACCCTGGCTCGATATACGTGCAAAACACTTCCTGGCTCGTGTTCCAGAAGCGAGCATTCCGTGTTCGGGGGTGATGCCCTGGCTCGATATACGTGCAATACATTTCCTGGCTCGTGTTCCAGAAGCGAGCATTCCGTGTTCGGGGTAATGCCCTGGCTCGATACACGTGGAGGGGTAGGGATAAGTGGTCACCTGAGCTTACGAGTTGGCCCGATCAGCCACTCTAGCCAGCAGACGAAATCTCTGTGCACAACGTGTTTACTTGACGTGATTCACTTGACTTGTACTTGTCTGTGTTTTTACTTGTAAAACTTGTTATTTATGCCATACTTGTTACTTGTTACTTGCACCCTACCTTGTTTGTCACTTCCATTTTATACTTGTCATGATATGCATCATACTATAACTGCTAGGTTGTTAGTTTACCTTCCCTTTTAGTTTCCTTGCTCAAGTCTTTTAGACTTGCTGACATGTGCCCTTTACTCTTTTGGGTGACACAAGTTAGATCATGAGCCTGAGGTTACTGATGTGGACGTGGTGTTCGCTGACGCTGAGTCAGAGCCCGCGTTCATCGAGGAGTTTGAGGATACGGGCGTTCGTCGTAGAGACTGTTTGTGTTGTTGTTTAGACTGCTTTTGTTGTCGATGCGTAGCACCAATACTTTGTGCCGTGTTGGCTTTTGTTGGCCATGTTTTGGGCCTTTAGACTCTTTCTCTTTAAGCCTGGTGGCTTTTTCTGTGATGTTGGAATTTAATATGATGGATATTCTGAGATTGGACTTTGTCGCATTTCCCTTCATTATTATCTTTGTTTCGTATCGTGTTGCAAGGACCTGCCAATTTATTGTTGATTGACGCTTATCGGGCTTGGAGCTTTGCAGCTTCAAGTCTGAGCGGACCTTCTCACGTCTCGCCTCCCCATTTTTGGGAAGCGGGACGTGACATTAACACATCTTCTAATGAGCAAAATATGTTGTAGAATAAGATTTTCAAAGATAAACAAAAGCTCAAGCCATTAAAAGTTGACTGTTAAGAGTAAACATGAAAAGACAATAACACTAAGGGACACTGTAATAACATGGGGAGAATACTTTTGAACCTTCAGGTTCAATTTGATTTACTTTTAGGCACCACAGCTCTCATTTATACAGGTGCCAAGTCTGAGTCCCAAAATGGTTTCTTTCATTATCCTGAAGTCGGTGATAAAGTTGTTTGGTTTAATTTATAGATTTGGCAGTCATGTTGAATGACGAAGGTTAACTCTTCAATCAGCATAATGGTTTTGAATAAGGGTGGGAATTTCAACCCGACCCGATGAGCTGAACCTGAATTTTCAGGCATGGGTAATACCGTGTTTATGTTTGAGTTACATTCAGGTCAACCCCGCTAACCCGAATCATAAACAGGTCGGAACTGTCGGGTTAGAGTTTGACAAGAGTTCACCCAAATAGTAATATATACTACAGTAATGTATCATAATATATATTATGTATGCTGCCTATTAAGTGAAAATACAACATGGTGGCTGGCATTTTCTGTACCTGCATAGCTGGTTTAGTGTTTGAAGTTTGATCTGCTTTCATTAATTTAATCATAATAACTACACCTTCATCAGTATGAATATAAATAACATTGCTCTTTGTACAAAGTTTTGATGTGGGAACGAATGTAGGCAGATTTAGTTTAAAGTAGTAGTTCACAAGTTCAAATCCTTCCAAAGGTAATATTTTTCTAAAGTTGACCACCCATGTCCTTTTTGTTAGAGCCAACATGACCCATTAAAAGAGTCAGTCAGGTTGGTTGGTCGAGTGAGGGTTTAGGGACCTTGAACCAATTATTAATCGTTTCTCGACACTCACCCAACCCAAACCCGACCCGACCCTATTACTAGCCATAGGTTTGGAGGTTCTATTAGATTTAGACCAAACCGCAAAACATGTTTATTTGCCACTCCTATTCAAAGTTAAACTGAAACCCCCTCGTCAGTCTAGGAGAAAGCATATTCTGGAATGAGGGAGGTTCTCAAGCGGTCAATCAACATGGCTATCTAGCTCATTGTTACCCGGTTCAAGGTATCATTTGGTTCAGTCATATCAGTGTATAGTACGGTATTTAAGCGGAACACTATACTATGGGGTAGGATGAGTAGGTCTGTTTTTTCGGGTCGAGGTACACTTGGGTCATTTATATACAATTGCACATACATATGCATGCATGCATATGCATGTGTGTGAATCCATACGCACGCGCGCGTGTGCATATAAGTTTATGTACATATACATGAATAAATGTGTGTTTAAGCAAGATAGAGATCCAGATAAAGCAACACATGATTAAATTTATGACTGAAAATGATAAATAATCAATTAAAACTAGAAAATTATTTCTTCTAAAATTTTCAGTTTTTATTATATATTACATGTTAGTATGTTAGTGGGTCTAGATCTTCTTTCTTCATCATAGAGACTCAGATCGCTGCTTTTTGCGATCAGGATCACAAATGACCCTTGGACAAAATCGCACTACCCACCACGCGGGTTGGGGTGAGGGGTTGGTTGAATGGGTTAACTCTGGCAGCTCTAGATGAAGATGAAGAACGTCTCAAATTTCTCAAGTGAGAAATCATACAGCAGGTATCATGTTGATGCGAAGAGTAGACTCAGTGGAGTTGGGAGATTTGAGTTCTCAAAACATAGGAAGAAGATAGAAAGGAGCCGTTCATGTCACAAAGTGTTTGGCGGCACTGAGAAGCAAAGAATGAAGACAAGGAAAACAATTGAAAAACAAAGATGTTTAAGGTACATTCATTGATATATTTTTTGAAGCTGGAGATTTCGGAAGAAAGGACTTGGAAACAAATGCATATAGATTTAACAGTTGATGAAAATTTCTCAAAATTGAACATATTTCTTCTTTATATCAGTTTTGATTCAAAGATGCGGATGTATGTTTTCTTATCTGAATTCATGCATTTTGAGAGACCACAAAAATTCTAATATTCTCTTTTGTGCAATCATTATTAATTTACCCATTAAGCTGACTTAAACCCTACTGTATAATATAATTTCTAACCTGTTATTTCATAGACTGCTGCTACTTAAAAACAGTAATGGCTAACTATTACTGAAAGGCTATATTGTTTTCAATGGATAATCTGCTACTTCTAGGACCAATTTGTCAAGAAAATGTACTTTCAGGTTTAAAGTACCCACTTTAGTCTGCATTTTGTCAGGCCAACATGCCACTTCTGACGATAACCTCTACTTCCGATGTACCTAGTAAATTTGGAGGTCCATTATGCTAGGGTTAGACGCATCCTTCTCCTTCTCAGAGTAACTTGCTACTTTAGGAGCAACATGGCATCCACTGTTAGACTAAAATTGCCATTTCTATGATTAGCATAATACCAGAGAAGCCTTCCATTGTAAAGCTAACCTATGGTTTCTATTACAACCATGCATTTCAAATAAATATAATTTAACGGGCTTAGCTTCATGATATGATGGATTGCTCATAACTGCAATCTAAAAGACTTCAAAAATGACTACAATATTTTTAAAAGGAAATGCTAACATGCAACTTTGAGGTAAATATTATAAGCCCCACCACCATCAAATGCTTATCCCAAACAATTGGAATCACAATAAAATTGTTTTCTTCCATTTATCTCAGCACAGGGCCATCTCCTACTCAATTATCACATCCATCTTGATTGTTTAGGCCAAACACTAGTTCTTCTTACTTTTAACTAACATCTTATCAATACCATCTGGCACACACTGTGGATGTTGTGGATGTTGCAGTAACCAACCACTGTCATCATCAGTCAGAGCTAACTTCCTACAGATGAACTCAATTATTATCCTTAGTGTTACCACATATCCATCTCAACATTCTCATTTTGGCTACACTCATTACCTATACATTTTCTTTTATAATGCCCAACATTATGAGCAATGGTGCATTGCTGCTACAGTGTCTAAATATGGGTTATGCAGCTGCATAGACAATGAAATGGGCCATTCACCCTTAAAACACGGTCATTATGAGCAATGGCGCATTGCTGCTACAGTGTTCTAAATATGGGTTATGCAGCTGCATAGACAGACTGGATGTTTCCAGCATCAGAAATGGGACATACACCCTTAAAACACGGTCAGCGTACTTATTTGGGCACATTCTTCGGGTGTATAATCACATAATCTTTTGTGAGGAAAAAAATTTCTAGGCAATTAAACCTGTTGATTTCTTCATTAAGTGGTAGTAAATTTCTGTTGATGTTTTACTATTATAAATCTTTCTATTAAATGTTTGATGAGTAATTAGTTGAATAACATTTTCTATATCCTATTTTGCTGGTAAGTTCTCTAATTTGTCTCTATGTAGTGGAAGTGGATAATTAGTTGAAAAAAATAATTTCTCTTGTTTTTATTTTAGTTCCTTGTTTGGTTGCTTACATTGATCTCTGATTTTGTTACTATGTTGATAGCTTAAGTTTGTCAAGGAATTATGCTTAATACTCCAGAGAAACTTCTCTAAAGTTTAAGGCTGTGTTTGGGTTATGTGAAAAGGAAAGAAAATGAAAGGAATTAAAAAGAATAATCAATTTTTATTGTTTGTTTGAAAAGAAAATGAAAATAAAGGAAAAGAGTGGAAATTAAATATTAAGACTTTTCTTTCAAGTTTTACTCCTCTTTACCTAATGAAACTGAGGGAAACGTGGGCAAAACTAATTACTCTCACATTCATTTACTTGTGTTTTCAGCAAACATGATTAGTTTATATTTAAAAAATTCATTAATAAGTCATGAATTTGTTCAAAGGTATTGTGAATAATTCACAAATTTTTCAAAAAAATCGAGAATCTTCACCAAATTTTATTCGCAAATTGTTTGAAAAAAATTGTGGAATTTTTCAAATTGCACGCAACAAATTCGCGGATTTTTCAAAAAAATCTCAACTCTTTAGCGTATTATTCATGTAACTTGTTCGGAAAATTAGCAAATAATTCATAATTTTTAAAAGATTCGTGAATTATTCACGTGTAGCTGGAAAAATCCACTCATTATGCACGAATTTTTCAAATAGCGTGCAAATTATTTCCAATTTTTTTCCATATAATTTGTAAATTATTCACGTACTATTTAATTACAAATTATTTGTGAATC
Organism: Scilla litardierei; assembly: GCA_030789695.1. Taxonomy (NCBI): domain Eukaryota; kingdom Viridiplantae; phylum Streptophyta; class Magnoliopsida; order Asparagales; family Asparagaceae; genus Scilla; species Scilla litardierei. The sequence continues at coordinate 101,126,497 of CM061137.1, read as the reverse complement.
ATGGTATTTGTAATGTTAGCAAATTATTCATTAAAATTCACAAAATAATTGTTACTTTTACGAATTATTCGAATCGGCTAACAAGTTTTTAATTTGTTATAATGTTAAAAGGATTTACACCTTCTGCTTAAAATGAAACAGACTAACAATTGACAAATAGCATTTATTGTTATATATATTCATAAATTATTTTAAATTATAAGTATAGTAATATAATCATTTTATATTAAGTCAAACTATTACCGAATTTGATGGAATTATTTTCGAAAGCTTTTGACTTTTGATTGTACATATTATTTATAAATTAAATCTTATTTAGCAAAAATATCTCTTAAATATTTTTCATTTTCAATAAGCAACCTAATAAAAGAAATTTTCACATCTTTCTTATAACTTCCTTCAGAGTTTTCTTTGGCAACCAAACATGAAAAAGATTCTTATTTTATTTTTCTTTTCTTTCTTTTTTATTTCTTTTTCATTTCATTTTTCTTTCATACAGTTCCTCTCAACCCAAACATAACCTAAACATTCACTTTGATTCAATAAACCACATCCACCATGATCTGAAAATAATGAAGACTATTTGAGCCCAAATATTTAAAATGGACGCTCCTAGGTAGTTTTTAGCCATCAATCCACACAGCACCCTCACTGCGGATAAGAAATTTGGATCTAGCCATATTCGCTAAATGCTTAGCTACAGTAATTCCTATATTATGAGCAAATACAAAGAAATAAAATGTTTAAACAAATGATGCACAAAAACACTAACCAAGGAAAGAGAATAATTTAGGGTAGATCAACTGTTTAATTTTGACATGATTTTATAATGCTAGCATCCGTTATTACCCTTAGGCTTGCATATGGTAAAGCTTCATAGAAGTAGCCATTTGTATTTGGTAGAAGGATAATTTAGGATAAAGCAATGTTCTAAAATGTGGTTTCCGTATGCATGTGGTCTGACAACTCATAGTGCATAAACAAATTATGCATCCGATTATGTGGATTATGCGGATTACGTAAAAATAAATATTTAATATAAAAAAATAGTTATATACATTTATATGCATATGTATCTTAAATGTAAAGTTGACTAAAAACCAATAGAAAATTAAGAAATATTTCCAACTTATGATGTCGTATACAGAAATTTGCAAGTAGATGCAGTATTAATATGTGCATGGTTAAATCCAACTGAAATATGAGTTATGACAATGATGCTCAAGATCCATATATTAAATCTTCACGTTTATAATTGTAAATGGTCAAAAAATCCTATTGTTGTAATTTAATCTTTATCAAATAACAATTTTTGAAATTTTTTCAGTTGCATGCCTGCTGCTACTTTGCGGCCATCATACGGATTATGCTGATGCATAATGCGTTCAATATGCAGATTATGCGGGTTATGCGTCTATGCAGTTTGTCCATATATTTTACCTGCATAATTGCACCTTCATACTGCACCGAGCCGCATACGAATATGCGGCCGCATAAAATGCCTTTTAGAACACTAAGAAAGAGTAATAGTAGTAGTATAGTTAAATCCAGTATATATGACAACCATCATATATTACAATCAGTTAGGTGTGTACACGTGCGAGTAGGGAACAAATAAAGAAGAGTTGCAAAGGGCATTATATGGAACTTAGAGGATTAAAGTATCTGTAGAGGTATAAACGCGAGTAAAGGTTCAAACACAACATTAAGGTAAGGATTTAGAAACAAATTAGATAATGCATAATTACACATCATGAACAAGTGCAACGATGCTTGGAGTTTAAGCTTGGATAAAATTCAAGACAATCTTACAAGAAAAAATCTTATTTATTTTAGGTTTTTATTACTTTAGAGTTTTATCATTTTTAGAAGTTCTTTTCGGTTTTGTTTAGAATTAGAGTCAAATGAGGAGTTTCTTTTAGTTGAGAATTTACTTTATTTTTGGAGTCATTTTTGTAGCCGTATTTATGAAATGTAAATATATTTTTATATTTTATAATTCTATTAAAAATAGGACTACTTTTCTTGAGTTTCAAGTTTTTTTTTGTTTTACATGAAGGCCTTAATGTCTATCATTGTAAAGATGGTAAAGAAAGTTAATAAATAAAACAAATTTGATTTTTCTAAAATATCAGCAATGCAATGTGATTAAATTGCCAAGCAATTACCATGCGCGAGATGCGCGAGATCTGAAGAAATCTCCCGCACGTGAGTCATTGAAGATGGTGGTCGATTCAATCTTCGGGGTTAGAGGCCCAAAACCCTATTTGTATCATTAGCTTAGAAATTCATACTTTAGTTCTTTCTCAAATTCTCACACCACAGACCCTAAAGCTTTCATGTCCTCATCACAATCCAAGGGTCTGGACAAATTTTCCCTCATATAAACATTGCAAAAATATACATACTACATCATAATCAGCCAAGCCAAGTTTGATTCTTTTGTTTTATATCTCCATGTATGGTCCACAAGATGACATAAAACCTGCAAATTAGTATGGTTGTAATCTATATGTGCTAAGGGGGTTCTAGAAATGCAAGATTTCCTAGTAAGATCGGAATTTTAAGGTAGATGTGGAAATGATGAGGAAGCATAATATTCTACTAAAAACTAAAACAGCGATATGTTTTGGTCCTGCTGGATTTAAACAAATTATCACTTCTTCATGAAGAGGGATAAGGGATTCTGTTGAAGAATATGGAGAGATGCACAGGGTGCGTGAAAAAACTGGAGAAGAGAACATGAAGGTCTAGTAAAAACATGGATGGAAGTTGTGCAGAGCGGGTCTAGAGAATTCTTAGGAGCACACATAGTCTTCAACTGGAAGAACTGCAGGCTAATGATCCACATGTAAACCATTCGATCAAACATCATTAACATATTTAATCATCAAGATAGTCGGTACTGTCCAAACAATCCTTCCTTTGGGGAGAAGGTCATGACGTGATGTGAATGGGACTACCGGCATGATAGTAAGAGACTTAATCATCACCTGGCCGCTAAGAACTGAGCCCAGTGGTCATCCAGTGTAAAGTGCAAAATGGCCCCGCCTACACAAGACACATATTATGGTTTGCAATGTGGAATCGAATCACAATTCATCGCCAATTTGACCATATGTCCAAGTTAGTTCTTTTTTATGAATCTATGTTGAAGAATGCAAATAACAACTGCAGAAGAATCTAATGCAAATGCAGAAACGAGTTCATGTCGCAGACAAACATTAGGAGGTTAGGCATTATATAGAGAAGATTAACACATCAGGTCGATATTATAGTTGGTTTCAGGGAGGCAGCAAAATGAAAAGAAATCAAAAAAATAGAGAATGGCATTATCTCCTAGAGATTAATACATATAAATCCAAACAAGGTACATGCTCAAAAATTGCATTAGAGAAGACAATACCAATGTAGTGCAGGTGAAAATAAGGAGTGATGCAAAAGCTTTGAGATAAATATCAACAAAACCAGTTGGAATTTTCAAAGTGATGGGAACTATATCCTCCAGATAAAGTGAGTGATACTGAATGAATGACAATCAACAATACAAATAATTACAAGGAAAGTCCAGAAAAGAAACGAACAAGAAAGCCCCATAATCAACAAAGGACTGTAAATTAATGTACCAAAAACAAGTAAATAGAAACAACTTCAAACCTTGAGTTGTGCCTTGGTGAAGGAGAACGTGAATATGCTGCCAAATGAAAAGGAACTCATGAGCATTGGCTCAAGAACCACAAACGTAACATGAATATAAAAATATATTTAATGCAAATTCACAAGGATGAGAACAAATGATTCCAAAAAAACTGACATTGGTGACGACGTCTTGGAGATCTTGGTGACCTCCTCCTGTCTCCACCATATCTTCCACTGCATCAGTCAAATCCCAAATTATAAAGAAAATTTATGTGGATATTGCTAAAAAAGTTTTACACTTTACAATGTAGGGTTCTCTTGTAAAATGACAAAGCTCAAGGGTTAAATGAAACACTAGAGAATACCTAGTTCGCCCTGTCGATCGCATTTCCTGTGGAGTTTTCCTATTTTCATCAGCAAATACAATGGAAATCTCACGGCCACCAATAACGTGATGGTTCATCTCATGTTTAGCCGCAGCTGCATCTTCAGCATTTCTGAACTTCACAAATCCAAACCCACGCGGCTCCCTAAGTGAGCAGTTTATACCAAAAGATCAATTAAGGCTAACCAAATCATCCTCAAATAGCACATACTTCAGTTATTATGAAGGAAAAACTCATGGGGCAGTTGACATGTACAAATTAAACAGCCGGCAACACCTCACAAGCAAATTGAAGAACTGAACCATATCAATGGAAAACAAGAATCATATGCTCATTACTAGTACTAGTTTTATAAAAAATAAAAGGAAATTGTTGACCCATTATATTTGTTTAAACTTGGCATGGAAAAAGAGCTCAAAGTTAAAATTATTGAATATTTCGTATATCTAAGCTGCCACTTGGGGCCAAATCAATAAAAAGAATTTGTGCATATACATATAAATGAACTTGATAGATTTAATGCGTTATGGTTGTTGTACAGTCCATGCAATGAACAGCTACCACAAGGACTTAAACACATAAGCCATCCATAGAAAGAGCACTTCTGAACAAAGTAAGAAAAGTTTGGGCTTTGGAGGTAGCTTGACCATGAGGTATGTAGGGCATAAAATTCAGTCTTCATATGAGAAGCTGGTATCCTGCCTCACATGTTCTAAGTTGGACAGTGAGTCATGTGGAACACGCGACGCCCGAGGCCATGTGTTTCGAGTACACTTGTCATGTTCACCTCACAAACAGCAGAACAACCGATTCTGCGTTTTTTTGGGTGGGGGGGTCGTGCGCTGCTGAAACGTGCGCTCGCTTTGTTAAAGGTCTAAACATATCATCATTTTCTTTTTGTCCATAGAGGTGTACCAATGGATTCTAATATCACATACATCTGCAGAACCACAGCAAATGATGACTCGAAATGGGTCAACTCTCCTTACCAGATTTACAAATCTAATGGGAAGCATAAAGAAAGAATGAAGGGCACATAAAGAGTCACCCCCAACCCACCCATAAACTGACATGGGGGAATGGTTCATTTCCAAATTAATAAAAAACATTTTGAACCAAAAATTCATTGAATCTCAACAAGCATACTGATGGGCCTCCGGCCCAACCCCTGCGGGTTTACACCCACAGGAAGCCCACGCGGGCCCACGCGCAGGCCGCCCTGCCGCCCACCTCCCTTAGCCGGGGGAAAGGTGCCTCTACAGATCCAGAAGAGTAAAGTCCAGTTTCTGATAAACTTCCTTCAAGGTTCAAAGTCAGTCGTAAATGCATAATATGCGGGTCCCCTACCCAAGCCAAAAGCCAGTAGCGAGCTCACGAGACTATAAAAAAGGAGGGAAAGCGACCTAAGCTTGAGTCCCCCCCACGAAGCCCTAATTTCTATTATAAATAGGAGGATAGCCGTCTCTTGTTTACCTATGCTAGTTATTTGTGTGATTTCATAGGTAGACGAGTGCGGATGTCCTCTTTGGCGTCTTGGGAGGAGAATACCCTTCTTTGGTATTCCAATTATCTTGTTCTAGCTACTATATTTCCAATAAAAATCGTGCCTTTTGTTAGTTCCTAACAATTTGGTATCAGAGCGTGACGATCCATGACAATCGCGACATGATCAAGGATAAATTCGAGGCGTTGGAGGAAAAGCTCATGGGATAAATTGAAAGGCTTAAAAATCGGTGGAGACGGTGGTGGAATCCGTCGAGCACATGAAGACGTGTCAAGCGAAAAACGACGAGCAATTTGCGACGATCCTCTCCCTCTCTGACGGCTAAATTCCACGACGAATGAAACCTTAATCCGGCTCTAAAGGTTGCACCTTTGAAAAAAGAAAAGGAAAAAGAGGAGATTTTTACCCAAAATCAACCCTATTACGTGGAGGAATTGGACGAGAAAGACGACGGAGAGCCATGGAAGGTCAACTACCGCAAGGAGGTGCGGCGAAAGGCGGTGGAGAGCCAAAGAGAAAACGACGGCCCTAGCAGCACGTTTTGGGAGCCGCTCGCCCACGAGGAAGGGCGGCCGACCCCACGACAACTGGGGGGCGGCCGCCGCGGGAGAGGGGCGGGACCCCCCCTGCCGCGAGCCCCAGTAGTGGCGGCATGGCCCCGCCGGGTCGGCGACCCTGCCGGACCCCCGGCAGGGCTCGCCGGCCCTGCCAGGTGGCCAGCAGGGCCCGCCGGCCCTGCCAGATGGCCGGGGGCCGGAGAGGCTGGGAACCCCCCGGCAGCCGCCGGGGGGGCTGACGTGTACGGACAGACCAGGGGGGTTTTCGAGCCCCCGGACAACGGACAGAGGATAGGAGGGAGAATTTCAGAGGAGAGGACCCCCTGCGGACAGCTTTTGGAAGGGTTTTGTGACCCTTCGGAACGGCGGCCAGCAGCGAAGAACCCATTTTACGGAGACGGACACGAGAGAGACCAATACTATGACGGCAGGGGTGGCTACGAGGCGGATTTCGGTGATGATGCAGGTTGGGACGACTTCGATGGCCGGCGTGAAGATTACCAAGGAGGCTATGAGGGTCACGGGGGAATGTCACCTAGACGGTACAAGACCCAGGACGAGAGGAGACAACACTACCGTCCGCATCATCGAGAGGAAGGGAGACCCGAGCAGGGGCACTTTGGAGGAGAGTGCATGGTGCGGAAGCTGACGATGCCTCTATTTTCTGGGGAGGATTCACATGCCTGATTATTCACAGCATAAAGATACTTCGCGGCACACCACATGACCGAGGCACAGAAGCTGGAGGCGGTAGCCATTTGCATGGAACGGAGAGCCTTGGGGTGGTTCCAGTGGAAGGATAGAAGACATGAGATCCGTAGCTGGGAGGAGCTGAAGGACCTTGTGCTAAAAAAGTTTATAGACCCCCGTCTGGGGAACCTACACGAGCAGCTGTATGCCCTCAGGTAGGAGGGGCCGGTGCGGGATTACATCGAGAGATTTGAGACATTGGCGGGGCGAGTACATGGCGTGTCTGACGAGTCACTGGAAGGCACCTTCTTGAGGGTCAGGGGCGGTTACAGTAGCCAGATACCGAGAGGCGCCCCGTCTGGGGCTGGAGGACCAGAGACCCCCACGGTGGCGGCCCAGACGAGCAGGGAGAAGACTGGGGAGAAGGGTAGTGCACCACAGGCTAGGGGCAGTTCAGGCGCATGACAGATGCTGAGATGAGGGAAAAGAGGCAGAAGGGTTTGTGCTTTAGGTGCGATGAGCGGTTCTCACTGGGCCATCGGTGTGCGGGACACAAGCTCCAGGTGATTCTGGTGTAGGACGATGACGCAGACGGTGACGTCGAGGAAGAGGCAGCTGAGACAGAGGAGGAGCTGGAGGGCCAGCAGGTGGACGTGGCAGAGGTGTCCTTCAACTCCGTGGTAGAGTTCACCCCGAACCATACCATGAAGCTTAGGGAAGAGATCGACGACCAGGAGGTGACCGTGCTCATTGACAGTGGGGCTACCCACAATTTCATCTCCAGGAGGGTGGTGGCACGGCAGGGACTCCATCTGACAGATTGCGACAGTTTCAGCGTGATGATGGGGATGGAAAAGAAGGAGAGCAGCCGGGGAGTGTGCAGGGGACTGATATTGACCATGCAGGGAATACAAGTTATTGCAGATTTTTTACCTCTGGACCTGGGGAGCACCGACATCATTCTGGGCATGACCTGGTTACAGACGTTAGGGGAGATGACAATAAATTGGAAGATGTTGCGGATGAAGTTTCAGGAAGCATGGAGAGCAGTGATACTCCAGGGGGACCCCAGCCTATGCAGAGTTTTGGTCTCCTTGAAGACCATGGTGAGGACCATCCAAGCGGAGGGGGGAGGTATTTGGTGGAGCTACACTCGTTGACAGGTGAGGGAGGCGCAGAGGCCAGTGCAGAGCAGCCCATTCCAGGAGAGGTGCAGCAGCTGATGGAGCAGTTCGAGGAGATCTTCCAGGTGCCTCGGGGTCTCGCACCCCCGCGGGACCACGAGCACACCATTGTTCTATGAGAGGATGTGTCCTCCATTAGTGTGCGGCCCTACCGATACCCCCAGCATCAGAAGAATGAGATAGAGAGGATGGTGTCAGAGATGCTACAGGCGGGGGTTATCCAGCCAAGCGTGAGCCCGTTCTCCAGCACAGTATTGTTAGTAAAGAAGAAGGATGGTAGTTGACGATTCTGCGTGGACTACAGGGCGCTGAACAAGGAGACGGTCCCAGATAAATGTCCCATACCAGTGATCGACAAGCTCCTGGACGAGCTACACGGGGCAGCCTGGTTCAGCAAGCTAGATCTTAAGTCCGGCTACCATCAAATCAGGATGCGACGGGAGGATGTGCCCAAGACGGCGTTCAGGACGCATGAGGGTCACTATGAGTTTCTTGTCATGCCCTTCGGGTTGACAAACGCACCTGCCACTTTTCATGCTCTTATGAATAAGGTATTAAGTCTCTATCTCAGGCGATTCGTACTAGTTTTCTTCGATGATATTTTGGTGTACAGTCGTACTCTGAAGGAGCATTTGGACCACCTGCAGGTGGTGTTTCAGGAGCTGCAGTACCACCAGCTATATGTGAACAGAAAGAAGTATCTTTTCAAGCAATCACAGGTAGAGTATTATTTGGGGCACGTGGTATCAGCAGGAGGGGTGGCAGCAGATAGAGCAAAAATAGCGGTCATGCTGGACTGGCAGCGCCCCACCAAGCTCAGAGGGCTTCTGGGCTTCTTGGGGTTGACAGGATACTATCGCAGATTTGTGGAGGGGTATGGGACGATTGCCTGGCCGCTGACGGAGTTATTGAAGGACCAGTTTCATTGGGGGGAGGCGACGACAGCATTTGAGGCCCTAAAAAGGGCCATGACCACTGTGCCAGTTTTGGCGTTGCCCGACTTTTCCAGACCCTTTGTGGTAGAGGCAGACGCATCAGGACATGGGTTGGAAGCAGTACTGATGCAGGAGCAGCTGCACATAGCTTACTACAGCCAGGTGTTGACCGCGAGTGCCCGACTGCGGTCGGTCTATGAGAAAGAGCTGATGGCTATAGTGTTGTCCATACAGAAGTGGAGGCCATATTTGTTGGGACGGAGCTTCATAGTTCGCACGGATCAGCGGAGCCTGAAGTACATGTTAGAGCAGCAGATAGTAGCGGAGGAGCATCAAAGGTGGCTAGGGAAGCTGATGGGGTACATGTTCGAGATTGAGTACCGCCCGGGACTGGAGAACAAGGCAGCTGATGCGTTATCCCGACGGGAGGAGGCAGAGCTAGCGACACTGGCAGTGTCTGTCCTGGAGGATTGGGGCCCACTACAGCAGGAGATGGAGCAGGACCCGGAGTTCGCAGTTATACGAGAGGCCCTTCTACAGGGGTCTACTGAGTACCCGGGGTATTCTCTTCAGGAGGAACGGCTACTTTACTGGGGGAGGCTTGTGATACCGAGGACATCTGCATTTATACCGGCCATACTCAGGGAGTTCCACGGCAGTGCGATTGGAGGACATTCTGGGGTCCTCAAGACCTACCAGCGACTGGCGAGGGAGGTCTATTAGAAGGGACTGAAGAAGGAGGTGGCAGGGATGATGGCAGAGTGTGACGTGTGCCAGCGTCACAAGTACCAGGCGATGTCTCCGGAGGACTACTACAGCCGTTGTCCTTACCAGACCGGGTTTGGGAGGACCTCTCTCTAGATTTCATCGATGGATTGCCAAAATCGGGTGGATACACTGTCATTTTTGTTGTGGTCGACCGCCTCAGCAAATATGCACATTTTGTCCCGCTTCAGCATCCTTACAGCGCAGTTTGTGGCGGAGGTTTTTGCGAGGGATGTCATTCGTCTACTTGGACCTCCAAAGTCCATAATCTCGGATCGAGACAGGGTGTTCCAGAGCAAATTTTGGCAGGAGCTTTTTAGGCTACAGTGGACGGCTTTGAAGCGGAGCACAGCCTACCATCCCCAGACGGACGATCAGACGGAGGTGGTGAATAGGAGTGTGGAGACTTACTTGCGTTGCTTCATTTCAGAGAATCCTAAGGAGTGGACGCATTGGCTAGCGGCAGAATACTGGTATAATATTTCGTATCACACAGGGACGCAGACTACACCCTTCAGGATTTTTTATGGCAGAGATCCTCTGCACTTACTTCATTATGGTCTTGAGACGACTCCCGTGTCAGATGTGGAGCAGTACCTGGCAGAGAGGGACCGGATTCTGGAGGAGCTAAATCTCCATTTGGCAAGGGCACAGCAGATGATGAATGCACGGGCAGACCTACACCGACAAGACATATACTTTGAGGTAGGGGACATGGTGTATCTGAAGCTAAGGCCCTACAGGCAGAGATCAGTGGCAAATAGGAGGAATGAAAAGCTGACACAGCGGTATTTTGGGCCTTTCGAGGTCGGGGCGAGAGTAGGACCGGTGGCCTACAGATTGCGCTTACCCCCAGGATTCTCCATTCACCCAGTCTTCCACGTTTCGCAGTTGCGCCAGGCCATTGGCGACCACACTTCTTCACCGGCATTGCCAGAGACCCTTACTGCTGATATGGAGGTGAGACTGGAGCCCGAGGTACTGAAGGGAGTTCGACGGAGCGACACAGGAGGGCGACAGGTTTGGCTGCAGTGGAGGGGCTTGCTGAGCATGATAGCACGTAGGAGGACATAGAAGAGATGGTGGCGCATTTTCCAGACTTCTACCTTGTGGACAAGATGGCTCTTTGGGGGCGAGTATTGATGGGCCTCCGGCCCAACCCCTGCGGGTTTACACCCGCAGGAAGCCCACGCGGGCCCACGCGCAGGCCGTGCCTGCCGCCCACCTCCCTTAGCCGCGCGCGCATGTTGCCCCCCCCCCCCCCCCCCCCCCCGAAGCCCTAATTTCTATTATAAATAGGGGTAGCCGTCTCTTGTATACATATGCTATGATTATTGTTATTTGTGTGATTTCATAGGTAGACGAGCGCAGACGTCCTCTTTGGCGTCTTGGGAGGAGAATACCCCTCTTTGGTATTCAATTATCTTGTTCTAGCTACTATATTTCCAATAAAAATCGTGCCTTTTGTTAGTTCCTAACACATACTAAAATAAAGTGTGTGATTTCAAAACTATTTGGAGACTATTTCAAGAAGTTGTTTACCCAAGCTTTTGTATTTGACACTAGAAAAGTTTAATGGATAGGTACGCACTCCAAATCAGAACTTTTCTTTATTGCATGACAGTGGACCCATATACTTCAATTACTCTCGTAAGAGGTGTGGCAACTCCGCATGTGGATGATACTCCAATTGCGGGTTTGGGGTAAAAAATGTAAGTAGAGATCATAACTTCTTTAAGGGAAACTATACAACTTTAAACTTTAAGCCAGCATTCACAATATAGTGTGACTATTTGATTTCTTCGATGAGGATGCTTCATTTGTGTTCTTCGATGAGGACAATGAAGAATGTGAACTATCATTGCATAGTACTGCATTTAATTCCAGCATCCTTGTCAACGCCTTGAGTTATTTCCTTTCATAACATTTAAGGATTGGTGGTCAGCAATCAAAGATTTCTATGCCATGTCCCCTAATCAGTTGGCACAATCAACATCATCCACTGATCCACATGGAGCCGATATCTTGGTTTTGACAGATAGAATTAGTGAACCCATGGCATAACTTTTGCAGAGGCGTAAGCACAACGAGCTACAGATATGAACTGTCATTTCCACTATATAGTTGTTAGCTGTGACCCAGGATTGAACCTCTTCAAGCAGAGAGTATAGGTCATTTCTTAAATAAGAGACAAAAGTACCGGAAAGAATCCATGACTGTTAAAGCAGCTAGAGTATCCTCGTCTAAATGACAATACTGTGTTGCAACATTTGCCGTTTACTTTGGTTTGGTGAATTTCTGGCCAACTTCCATCTTGGAACTGTAGTGTAAAATTTAATGTTACATGACCAAGACACTAGCCTACAATGACAATCATTCATTTATTTTTTTTATTTTTATTTTTATTTTATTTTATTTTTTTTGGGGGGGGGGTTTATTTTTGGTTTTTTTTGGGAGGTGGTGGTACGAACATCAGTCAGTGTTGGATATGTGTGCATGAAAATGTTTTAAGGCAGAATATCCTAAATTCCTAATATAAGAAAATTAAATAAGTGAGTAGTTTCAGATGACATTACAAAAAGATACCACATGGGCTAAGTGTGATGGACATAGAAAAGGACATCAAGAATGCAGTTTCACTGTTTAGTTTGGTGTACCATATAAATGTACCATTTTCGAACATGAAAGGATAGTGTTGCAGTTAGGTGCTACTTAACTGGGCCTCCAGCCTTATGTCCAAAAAAATGAAGAAATACATGCTACAGAACTCATTTTGTGTCAGGAAAAATTTTTTAAGACACTGCAGTTCCCGTAATATGAAACCTTCCCAGTGCTGTAAACATTTTCAAATGATGACAAAAAATTTCCCAAAAAAAATCTCATCATATATATCAGAATATATCAAAAGTAGGTAAATGGCTGGAAGGGCAGCAGGCTTGTACTTGTGGAATGTGGCCTCTAGAAAAGAGCACAATGACTTGTGCAAGCCGTGTAAGGTCATCAGGCAACAAAAACACTAGTTTTGTTCAGAAGTTCTACCCTTGCTAATCAACAGACCAGATCACAACCAATGCATAATATGCAGCATGAACATTTTTACTATGAAGCCATGTCAAAAACGTTGACACATGTTTCAGATGACACTATTTAGAAGCTCTGTGGACCTGTGTCAGACAATTCTTAATGTGTTCTCAATCATATATTCTATGTTCTAATTTAGGGCACTTGTTGGACACCTATGGACAAGCTTGGTATTTCTCATACAGCTTTGTTCATGTAGATGTTTATTAACTTCCATTTAGATATCAAAGACTATAATTTTGTGGGAAAAGACCACCAAAATATTGACTTGCATAAAACTTAAATAAATTTAGATATGTTTCAAGATAAGTACTAACATATAATGACAAACTCCATAGAAAGTTGAAGAACCACTTATTATTCCTTTGTTAAAGCAGTAAAAGCATATAATAGATCATAATCATTGTATACTACAATATTAGCAGGGATATTGTCTGGACTTTTGGTGCATAAACATGCCCACGCCTGTACTCAGGATGTGAGTGAATACTGCCATTACCATATTTGTGCTTGTTTTATTCTCGCGAATATTTGTTTATTCTCTTGGATACAGATACGGATACGGATTTGTTTTAACTTATTATCCATATTTGATGAAAATGAATTCAGTCTCAGATCTGATCTGGATACTCACTGACTAAGATAGGAGTCTTTTAAACAAAAAAACAAGTTCAACCTTCATATCTGCTATATAAATGTAAAAGTTATGTATTTGTTTATTCTCTTGGATTTGTTTATTCTCTTGGATACAGATACGGATACGGATTTGTTTTAACTTATTATCCATATTTGATGAAAATGAATTCAGTCTCAGATCTGATCTGGATACTCACTGACTAAGATAGGAGTCTTTTAAACAAAAAAACAAGTTCAACCTTCATATCTGCTATATAAATGTAAAAGTTATGTATCGTAAACTATGTAATATTAGATGGACTTTTATCTATATACAATTGTACGCATGTTCGTATATCCGGACGGTATTCGAATGTTTGGAAATCCATTCAGATGTCGGATATTAAGCATTAACTAAAATTATATCCATTTTTTTAATGATGCGGACACAGAAATTCATGATAGCTAAAATACAAATACGGAATCAAATTTGGATCAGATTATTTGTATGTGTTTGCATCCCTAGCATGTATGTATGCATGTATGCATGCTATCTTTATCTTTTATATATATTCTACCGTTGTAATGGTGTATCCATTAATCCTTCCTCTTGATAAATCTATTATACATTTTAGGGCTGTTTTTGAATGGGGTTGCTCACTAAGACAAATGAGTGGGTAAAAGGATGGCAGTGATTCAATCTTGAAGAATCAATGGGTTGGATGTGAGTTTGTGAAAATTTTGAGGGGACGTCCTTAAAAAAATTTGGGGGGGCTCAATCTAGAGGGAACTAAATTTTAGGAAAAACTGAAAAATTTGGTCGGAAACTAATTTTTGGTGGAAACTAAAATTTTAAATTCTGAGGAAACAAAATCTGAATGGCACCGAATTTTGAGGGCGACTAAAATTTTTGAGGGGAACTAAATTTAAGTTTTAATGTGGTTAGAACGTTGGGAGTAATATTTTGAAGGATGCTGCAAATTTTTCTGGGAGAGATTTTGAATGGGTTGAACTTTTTAGGGGGAATATTTTGAATGCACCGTGACCTATGATCACGGTTTATAACTAGTCTATTATACAATTGAGGAATGTTTTTGGATGGGTTTGATGATTAGGTCAAAAGGACGTGTAGAAAGACGACCGATATTGAATCTTGAGTAATCAACGTTTATGATGAGAGTTTATGAGAATTTTGACGGAAAAATCAAAAAATTTAGGAGAACTAAATCTAGAGTGAACTAAAATTTTAAATTTAAGGGGACTAAATCTAGAGGTAAGTAAAATTTATGAGAACTAAAATTTTCAAGGAAACAAAATTTTAATTTAAAATTTTGGAGGAAACTAATCTGGGAGCACTAAAATTTTAAATATTGTGGCTAATTAATTTTTAAGTGAACTAAATTCTCTGGGAAAACTAAATTTTAGTTTAAATGTGCGTAAAAAATTTATTGGGGATGCTTTGAAGGCGATTGCAAAATGTTTTAAGAAAATTTTGAATGGAAATGAATTTTTGGGGTAGGATATTTTGAATGATGCTGTAATTTTTTGGGTAAAGAGATTCTGAATGGTTTGAAATTTTTCAAGGGAATATTTTGAATGCCACATGGCCTTTGGTCCGGGTTATCACTAGTTTATATATAATATATGGGTGCATATATATATATATTATATACAATTGAGCGATATTTTTGAATGGGTTTGCTGACTAGGACAAAAGGCTAGGTAGAAAGACGATTGGAATTAAATCTTAAGGAATCAACTGTTAAGATGAGAGTTTGTGAAAGTTATGCGCTAAAACCCTACTATCTGGAGGAAACTAAATTTTGGTAAACTAAAACTTTATCTATTATACAAATAAGGGATGTTTTTGAATGGTTTTGCTTACTAAAACAAAGATGTGGGTAGAAGACAACTGGGATTTAATCTTACGAAATCAATGGGTGAGATAAGCGTTTGTGGAAATTTTGGGGGTAATACCTTAAAATCGGGAGAGAACTAATTTTTTGAGAGAAATTAAATTTTCGGGGAAACTAAATCTGAAAGGAACTAAATTTTAAAGGGAACTAAATTTTCTGGCAAAGCTAAAATTTACTTTAAAATTTTAGAAGGAACGAAATCTAGATTGAACTAAATTTTGGGTGGACAATTTAAAATTTTGGGGAACTAAATCAGGAGGAAACTAAATTTTAGGTGAACTAAAAATTTTGAAGGGAACTAAATTCTTTGGATGAACTAAATTCTAGTTTGAATGTGGTTAAACTTTTGTGGAGTGAGATTTTGAATGTGTGGAAACTTTTGTAGATCAATAAGAAATGTATTGATCATCAAAGAAAGAAGCGGGAGATGGACTTTTTTAGGGTCAATGTAGGAAATGTTATACACCTACTGCTTGTGTACTTTATTCTCACATGCGTATGTGTATATATATATATACATACGCATACGCATACAAATGTGTGTGGGTGTTATATATACAAATATGTGTGTATATGTTGGAATTCCCTCCTTATGGGAGATGAAAAGATCAGATTAATGCTTCTTATAAGATGATGGGCCTCTTAAAATGAATGGTTGATACTTGATAACCTATGGAAGGAAAAGACTTGTGCATGAACCTCCTATGATATGAAAAGATTTATGCATTAATCTTGAAGAAAAGTGAATATCCTCATAAAATAGATGGGATGGCTAAATGACAACTTCTATTTATAAATAGAGGACTTCGATATACTCTCAAGACACTCTTCTTACGTTCCATCCAAGACACTTCCCTCGGATAAATTTATCCACATCTCTTCTTACGTTCCATCCAAGACGTGTGCGAAGTAAAGGAATTGCGATTGAGCTCTACTAGTTTATAGTGGTGAGTTCGTTTTATTTTATGTTCTACTTATTTAGTGATGAACTTTCTGCCCTCTAGAGTTGCTAGATGTGTTATATATTATACATTTGAGGAGGTTTGTCTACGAATATAGTGGAAGACTAATTGGGCTAGGCCTCGTGATTTTTTTTTGTCACATTGAGAGGGCTTTCCACGTAAAAAAGTTGTGTTTGTGTTTTTTTGCTCTCTTCTTATGTCTCTTATGTCTCTGCTGCTTTCGCATCTGTGAGAATGTATAGTCCGCACTTGTCTCTCTCACAACAAATGGTATCGGTGTCCAGGTAAGTAATCGACACAAACACCACATGTATGATTAGTCTAATAATAATAATTAGACAATATAGAAGCCTTGGATGGAAGATTTACGGTATTGCAAGGATCTAGCTTTAACTATACTAAAAGAAGATGCCAACCCTAATGAGCTGAGCAATGATGATTGGAAAATACTCGATCGTAAAGCCGTAAGATACATCGGTCAATGGCTAGATTATAATGTGTTTCATCATGTCTTCATAGAGAATTATGCCCACTCTCTTTGGAAGAAATTAGGCCTTTATGAGAGGAAAATAATTGAGAACAAAGCTTCCTTGATAAGAAAACTTGTGAATTTAAAATATAAAAAAGTTTGAAATGCAAGATATTATTATTCGGCTTCTAGCTAAGAAAATAATTTTTGATAATCAGCTGCCGGCCATCTTATTACTTAGATCTCTATCAGATAGCTAGGAAACTCTAGTCATCTTCCTGAGCAAGACTCTAGCCATCTTCTTAAGCAGCATTTGATGGTGAAGTCAGCATGGAGCTTGTATCCAAAAGCTTGTTGCATGATGAAATAATGAGAAAAACATCATGCACTTCATTATTAAAAGCCCTCGTCATAGAAAATCAAGAGAAGTTTTCAAAAACAGACTCATAAGCATGGCAAATCCTGAGGAAGATCAAAGTTCAAGATGAACTTTAAATGGCATTATTGCCACAAGCTGGGTCATATGAAGAAAGAATACTACAAGATAAATCTGAAGACGAAGGATAAAGCCAAAAATGAAGTCAAAGCAGAAGCTATTACAGCCATGACATAGAGATGTCAATTCCTTATGATTTTAGGATATCAAGCTAATTGTTTGTCTCACGTCAGGACATGACCTATATAGTTGACACTAAAGCATCCTACCATCTGACCTCAGGGAGAGGCTTCTTCGCGACGTATAAGTTTGGTGATCTTGGTGTGGTCAAAATTGGCAATGAAGGCACATGAAAGATTGTGGGTATTGACAATACTCGTACTGAAATCAATTTAGGCAGCACATTGGTTCTTTGCAATGTCAAACATGTACTAGGTGTTTGATAAAATCTAAAATCAACCAAAAGATTAGACAATGAGGTCTACATCAACACCTTTAATAAATGTCGACAGAAGCTTCTCGATGGATTCTTGGTTATAACACGAGGAAAGAAATGATGCACCCGATGTAGGATACAAGTCAAAATTTGTAAATTTTTGACAAATATTACATGGCAAACCCCATCAAAACTTTGGTATCGACGGCTCGACCATATGAGCAAGAGTGGCCTTCAAACACTTCCAAAGAATGTTCTATCAGCTAGAAAGGTACTGATTTTAAACCATTTGTACATTGCTGATTAGCATGCAAACTCGAGCTCCATTTGTGAAACTCTCATCTAACTGAAAGGCTAATGCTTTAGAAAAAGTATATTCCAATGTTTTTTAGAAGAAATACAGATCACTTAGTGAACACCTTATTTTGTTCTATCAGCTAGAAAGGTACTTATTTTAAACCATTTGTACATTGCTGATTAGCATGCAAACTCGAGCTCCATTTGTGAAACTCCCATCTAACTGAAAGGCTAATGCTTTAGAAAAAGTATATTCCAATGTTTTTAGATGAAATACAGATCACTTAGTGAACACCTTATTTTGTCACTTTCATCGACGGCTTTTCTAAGCTTTTTCTAAGTGAACTTGGGCATGCACTAAAAGCACAAAAGTTAAATTTTTGAGATCTTCAAGCAATTTCATCTCATGATAAAACAGAAGACATAAGACGATCAAATGAACCTTTATATATAATGAAACGAGTACAGAGGACCGTTCGATGATATTACGACCCTTGTTAGCAATACGTAATACGGGAAATATTCGGGACGTGAATAAAACGTGTTTAATTCGATCAATTTCAAAAGACGTTTGGTCAAAATTTCGGTCAAATATGCGCAATACAGGAATAATACGTAAAGGGGTTAAATCATGTTTAATTCTTTACCCCGGATAAAAAACACGACTAAAAATACGAATATTGTCAAGATATCATTCATCCAAATAAACTTAAAAATCTACAATATCAATATGAAATAAGCGTAAAATAAGTTCTATATTCATGATTTAAATTGTATTCATAGTTTTAACCAAAATGACATGATCATATTATTATATTCCATGTAGCATGTACTAAACCAAAGTATGATCATTAAATCATAGTTCAAAACGATTTAAAAGTGTCCCTACAAACGAGTTTAAAACGCATAAAATGCGCAATACGGGAATAAAACGTGTTTTGTTCAACCCCTAAAAAGCGCGTATTTTTCTGAATAATTCAAATGGACGGTCGTTTAATACGGAAACCATTTTGGACGGGTTTTAAACGTAAAAACATAAAAATTCGTGTTTTTTACTAACAAGGATTACGACTTGTTCGATGATATTACGACTTGCTTGAAGTCATCTTCATAGAATAGAATCATCAAACAAATATATCATACCATTGTAGAATGCATCAGATGTATGATATCACATGCAAAACTATCGAAGATCAGTCGTTGATATTCTTAATCTTTAAGATAATATGATGGGATCATCATGTATCATAGGAGGCGAAGCAAGACGGATCGTGAGGCAAATAATTAGGCCAGAGGCATTTTTGTGAAGAATTTTGGTCATTTTTGTGAAGTTTGGGTTTTTGAGGTGGCTAAATGTAATTTGAGCCAAATTTGCCCTTATATGTTTGGGGATGGATTTCATTTGCGTTTCATGCTTATTTTGAGAGAAACCCCCTAGATTAGAGAGTAGAACCATAGTTCAAGTGAGAGTAAGCTTTCTCTCTTAGATTCAAAGCTTGAAGGGTTGGTTTCCTCTCGAAAGAAACCACTATCTTGTATTTCATCTTTCCAAATATATAAAAAATCTCATTTTTACTCTTCCAACCCCGAGATTTCTCATCAAAATGGTATCAGAGCATCGATCCATCATGACAACAACAAGATCCAATGAGGAAGATGAATGTCCTAGAGGAGAAAGTTTGAGAAATTGAAGCCCTAAAGGAGCAACAACAAAAAATGGGTGGGGAGATAGAATCCATCAAAGGGAGCGTGTCATCCTTGGAGACCATGTTTAGAGCTTTCATTGAGAATCAAAGCAATCAACGCCGCGAGGAAGAAAGGCCCAAAAGCGACGAAATCACGAGAAATCATTCAGATGTAAAGCTAAAAAGGCATCTTTAACAAGGGCAAGGGGCGAATGACGATCGTTGGAGATCCACTCGACGAAGAGGAAGAATGGCGCGCATGGGAGCATTTTCCCCCTCAGCCGGCATAGAAGGGGGAAACGGCGACGGCAGGGAAGACCCCACAAACCCTAACGGGGGGCCTTCCTCAGTCCTCGACGGGCCTTGCCAAGGCCGGTGCACTCGTTGGACCTCGAAAAAGGTCCGACGACCCACTTGGAGGTTCGTCGGGCCCAGACGAGCCCGTGGGGGCCTCGCAAGCCCCCGGCTTGGCAGCATGGGCCTTACTGGCCTCTTGCGCTGCCGCATGGGGTGGCAGACCCCTTTCCGTAGCAGCAAGGTCCTCCACGAGTTTTTTTTCAGTGTGGTTTCAAGCCGCCAACCTCCGATGGCTTTCCACAGAGGAGGTGGGCCATTTTTGGGGCTCAGCGATTCGGCGATGCACACGGATGGGCTTTCGAAGTTCGACGACCAACTCGGGGGGGGAATAATGACCAATTTCAGGGGTACGGTGCTCGTGAAGGAGACGCTTGGGGCTTGACGGGATGTGACAGAGAGCCAAACTGGGTGACCGGTGACTGGGAAAACCATGGTGAAGCTGCAGGGGGTCGTGGGAAGGCAAAGGACCCCTACAAAATGCATTTCAACAGTTCCACTTTGGGCAACCACATGGACGAGCAGGGCAAGGGATGTTTGGACTCGAGAACAAGGTTCGAAAGCTGAAAATGTCGGTCTTCGAATGGAAGGACCTCCATGGGTGGGTCTATCGTGCAAAGAGGTGTCTAAGGCATATCAGATGATGGCGTAGGAGAAATTACAAGCGGTGGGCGTGTACTTAGAAGGGAAGACGTTGTCTTGGTTTCAGTGGAGACAACAGTGGCAGCCAATGCGGTCATGGGAAGAGTTCAAGTATTGCGTGCTAGATCGTTTCAGAGACACCCAGGACGGGAATTTGTATGAGCAGCTTTTGGCCTTACAGCAAGTTGGCACGATCAAGGATTATCTATAAAAATTCGAAACACTTTCTGGCCGCATGAGGGGAATTACCGAGGCGACATTGGTGGGGAGCTTCATGAAGGGGCTCAAACCCGAAATCCAGGGAAGCTTCGCGTGCAGCCGAGTAGGTTGCTTAGCCCAAGTAGTGGACGACAAACTCGCGACGGCTCGATGGGCCAAGAGAGCTTGAAGTTGGTCCACTTTCCGTAGCCCGTCACCTCCAAGAGGGCAGCGGGCTCCTGTAGGGGGTCCAGACAGGGGGAGCTCGGATGAGCAAGGAGAGTAGCAGCGATGCACAGCCCAGTAGACAATTTTGGCGAATAACCGAGGCGGATATACAAAACAAAAGGGCAAAAGGGTTGTGTTTCATGTGTGATGAAAAGTATGTCCCATTTCACCGTTGCAGAGACCGCACCCTCCAGGTGTTGCTAGTGGAGGATGATGAGGAGGTGGTTGAGGAGACGAGCAAGGAACGAGTCGAGTAGGAGCATTCATATTTGGACGTAGCGAAGGTGCCACCCAACTCTGTAGTGGTGTTCACTCCGAACCACACTATGAAGTTGATTGGAAGGATCTCGGATCGGGAGGTAGTGGTGTTGATTGATAGTAGGGCCACTCACAATTTTATATCCAGCCGTGTGGTGGAACGACAGGGGGTTGCCATTGGTAGACACCAGAAGTTTTATGAAGATGATGAGGATGGGACAGGTAGAGCGGAGTAGGAAGAAAATATGTCGGGGCGTGATTTTGACCTTCCAAGAAATACAGTTTGTGGAGGATTTTCTGTCGCTCGACCTAAGCAGCACAGATGTGATTTTGGGCATTAGATGGCTGCAGTCCTTAGGGAAGACAGACCAACTGGATGCTGCTCAGGATGGAGTTTTAGCATGAGGAAAGCGTAGTGACGCTTCAGGAGGACCCCAGTTTGTGACAATCCAAGGTTTCCTTGAAGACCATGAAGAGTGCATTCCAGTCCAAAGGGGGATGCTTCTTGGTAGAGCTACATGGGTTGGCAGTTGAGGAGCAAGAGCAGAACATCCCATCGGTGCTGCATCAGGTTTTACTTCAGTTTGAGGGAGTGTTTCAGACACTTCACGGGACCACGAGCATGCCATTATGCTTCGAGAGAGTGTCTCCGATCAGTGTACGAACATACCGCTATCCATAGGTACAGAAGGATGAGATTGAGAAGATGGTAGCGGAGATGATTCAGGTAGGGGTGATACAGCCGAGTGTGAACCCTTTCTTTAACCCGGTGTTGTTAGTGAAGAAGAATGATAGAAGCTAGAGCTTGTGTTGATTACAAGGAGACGGTGCCAGACAAAATTTTCATCCATATGATCGACAAGTTGCTAGATGAGTTACATGACACATTGGTCTTCTCCAAGTTTGACTTGAAATCCGGGTATCACCAGATCCAGATGAGGGATGAGGACGTGGCGAAGACCGCTTTCAGGACACACGAGTGCTACTATGAGTTCCTGGTCATGCCGTTCAGCTTGACCAATGCCCCCCCACCTTTCAGGCGCTAATGACAAGGTGTTCTGCCCCTATCTGAGGAGGTTCGTGCAGATGTTTTTTGATGACATTCTGGTCTATAACCGGTCTATGGAGGTACATATGGAGCATTTGACGGCAGTGCTACGGGAG
This sequence comes from Scilla litardierei, assembly GCA_030789695.1. NCBI lineage: Eukaryota > Viridiplantae > Streptophyta > Magnoliopsida > Asparagales > Asparagaceae > Scilla > Scilla litardierei. The sequence continues at coordinate 101,104,096 of CM061137.1, read as the reverse complement.
CTACAGGAGCATCAGCTTTATGCCAACAGAAAGAAGTGCATGTTCAGGCAGCGGACTGTGAAGTATTTGGGTCATATTGATTCTGCAGAGGGCGTGTCGGCGAATGGTTCGAAGATAGCAGCCATGGTTCATTGGCCACTCCCTATCACCCTACGAGCATCACAAGGATTCTTGGAGCTGACGGTCTACTACAAAAAGTTTGTCAATGGGTACAGTATCATTGCATGGCCATTGACTGAACAGTTGAATGACAATTTCCAGTGGGACGAGGCCACCCGAGCTTTTGAGGACCTAAAAGGGTCATGACGAGCGTCCCAGTGTTAGCACTTCCAGACTTTAGCCGGCCCTTTATGGTGGAGACAGACGTGTCAATGTATGGCTTGGGGGCAGTATTGATGTAGGATAACATGTCGATGTCTTATTTCAGTCAGGTGTTGTCGGCGAGAGCTCAGCTCAAGTCTGTCTATGAGCTCGAGCTGATGGCGATCATTCTAGCGGTGCAAAAATGCCGACCATATCTACTTGGCAGGCACTTCATAGTGAGAACGGATCAAAGAAGCCTCAAATACCTTCTGGAGCAAAGTATGGCCACTGAGGAGCATCAGAAGTGGTTGACCAAGTTGTTGGGATACAACATTGAGATCAAGTCGGCAGATGCACTATCACGGAGAGAGGTTGATTCACACATGTCGGCCTTGTCAGTGCCAGTTTTACTCGATTGGAAGCCCTTACTGCGAGATATTGAGAAGGATGAGGGTCTGACAAAGATTCATGATGTATTACTACATGACCAAGCAACACACCCAGGATATACGATGTAGGGGCAACGTCTCTTGTACAAGGAACGTCTGGTTTTACCGAGAGGTTCTGTTCATATTCCAAGCGTACTACAAGAGTTTCATGGGAGCACAGCGAGTGGCCACTCCGAGTCCTGAAGACCTATCGTTGCCTGTCTAAAGAGTTCTTCTGGGAGGGGATGAGAATGGATGTGGCAGACATGGTAGAAAAATGTGACGCCTGCCAGCACCACAAGTATCTGTCGCCAGCTCCTAGGGGATTGCTGCAGCCCCCTTTCCTTGCCAGATCGAGTCTGGGAGAAGGTGACCATGGATTTTATCGACGGTCTGCCCAGGTTAGAAGGGTATTCCGTTATCATGGTGGTGGTCGATAAGCTCAGCAAGTATGCACACTTCGTAGCGCTACGACACCCTTATACTGCGGTGACAGTGACTACGGCATTCATCAGGGAGATCGTGAGATTACATGGGATTCTAGACTATATTGTGACTGATCAGGATAAGGTCTTCCTTAATTCCTTCTGAAAGGAGTTGTTCAGGACACATGGGACAATACTGAAGAGGATCACCGCCTACCATCCCCAGACAAACGGCCAGACAGAGGTCGCTAATAGGACACTTGAGACATACATGTATTGCTTCGTCTCCGAGTCTTCGAAACAGTGGATGAAATGGCTGGTTTGGACAAAATATTGGTACAACACGTCTGTCCACACTTCTGCTCAAACCATTCCCTTCAGAGTCTTATATGAACGGGATCCTCCACATTTGCTTCACTATGGTCACCGCTCCATGCCAGTTTCCTAGGTGGACCAGTATCTTGAGAGGGACCAACCGTTGGAGTCGAGGCAATATTTGACGAGGGCTCAGTATATTATGAAGAGCAAAGCGAATGAGCATAGAAGTAATGTTCAGTTTGCAGTGGGAGACATAGTGTACTTGAAGCTGCAACCTTACCGACAACGCTCTTTGGCACACAGGAGGAACGAGAAGTTGTCGCTCTGATACTTTGGGCCATATGAGGCGGAGGCCAGGATTGGTCAAGTAGCATATAGGCTGAGATTACCACCTGATGCAGCCATCCACTCCGTCTTTCATGTATCGCAGCTCCATCGAACCATCGGAGACCATGCTTCTTCATCCCTACCTCCGACGCTCTCGGATGACATGGAGGTATGTTTGGAGCCAGCGGAGCTGAAGACGTTCGCCAGGTGGCTTCAAAGCACCAGAGGTGTTGACTAGGTGGACCAGCCTTCCAAATCATGAGACATCTTGGGAGCCTTATGATGTTATTACGCAGCGGTTTTCGGACTTCCACCTTGATGACAAAGTCATTCTTTTGGGGGGTAATGATAGGATCATCATTTATCATAAGAGGCGGCGCAAGACGGACCGTGGGGCAAATAATTAGACCAAGGGCATTTTTGTGAAGAATTTTGGGTGTTTTGCAAAGTTTAGGTTTTTAGGGGCGGTAAATGTAATTTGGAGCAAATCCGCCCTTATATGTTAGGGGAGTAATTTCATTTGGGTTTCATTCTTATTTTGAGAGAAACCCCTAGATTAGAGAGAAGAACCCTACTTCAAGTGAGCGTAAGCTCTCCCTTAGATTCAAAGATTGGAGATTCAAAGATTGGAGAGTTGGTTTCCTCGCGAAAGAAACCCATATCTTGTAGTTCATATTTCCCAATATATAAAAATCTGTTTTTACCCTTCCAACCCCTAAATTCTTCTTCATAATGTTCCAAAACAAGTTTGGGGAGAACAAGATGTCACCTACAAGAATCTGAGTATGCAGTTACCATACATATATCCATGTATTGAAAGATGAAAAATCAAATATCGAAGCAAAGGTAAAACAATGAATTTTCTTAGGCTTCTCACATGATAAGTTTGGATACATGTGGGATGTAAAGAATAATAAAATAATCAGAAGCTAAAATGTCATTTTCTTTGCGGATTAAAATCTCAAAAACATCAAGAAATAAGAAAAGAGATGTCACCTATAAGATGAATTTTCTTTGCGGATTAAAGTTTGGGGAGAACAAGATGTCACCTACAAGAATCTGAGTATGCAGTTACCGTACCTATATCCATGTATTGAAAGATGAAAAATCAAATCTCGATGCAAAGGTAAAACAATGAATTTTCTTAGGATTCTCACATGATAAGTTTGGATACATGTGAGATGTAAAGAATAATAAAATAATCAGAAGCTAAAATGTCATTTTCTTTGCGGATTAGAATCTCAAAAACATCAAGAAAGAAGAAAAGCTGAAATCCTCTTCGAAGATATACATCCTCACGTTTCCCTCCGAAAACATGCAATGAGTAGGAAGAGGATATTATCAGTGACGGTGACATTGACACTGAAAATAGGATCAACAATGATGTTAAAAGTCTAGTCCTTGAACAACAACCAATGGTTTCAGCTCCAAGGAGATCAACACAAGAGCACATTCCATCAACTATGTATCCAACTAAGGAATATGTTACATCACAAATGCAAAACCAGTGAACTTTCAGGAAGCTTAAGCATGTTCTAGAAAGAACAAATGGTGGGAAGCCATGCAAGAAAAGAGGAAATCTAAGAACCACACATTTGATCTTAGTCAAATTACCACTTGGTAAAAAAGGCCTGAAAAAACAAATGGATCTTTAAGCTGGAAAATTAAAGCTCACAACCTCGCTACCCAACTAGGCGGTTTGTGAAAGGTTTCCAGCATAAGAAAGGTGGTAGTATACCACCTCAAAGGCATCTGAGGCTCAAACCAATAAAAACCACATATGCCCAACCGCAAGACAGGCCCCATTAAATTAGGCACATCTAAGAAAAACACACAATGTGAAATAACTAAAATACCCTTCAAGTATCTTTATATAAAGCTCTTCCCTCAAGGAAGGAGGTAACTCACTTTATTTATAACTTTCTCTCAATTAAAGTTATATTTCTTTTCTCTCTTAGGTTCTAATGTGAACACCGGAGAAGTCAAAGCTGAGGTCCTCACTCTAGGTTCGACTCACTAATATTCTTATGGGTTATACTGTGCAGATGATATGACCATCCAAGCACAGGCTCAACTCAGCTAGACGTGTCAATCTGCCCACTGCGTCATCAAAATGCATTGACTTTGAAGATGTGGTTTCACCTTTAGTGAAAATGACATCGATTCATATTATGCTAGCGCTAGCTGCTAGCATGGACCTTGAGATCGTGCAAATTGATGTAAAAATTACCTTCTTTCATTGGGACATGGAAGATGAGATATGTGTGGAACAGCTTGAAAGTTTTAAGGTCAAACACAAAGTGAATTTGGTTTGTCGATTGATAAAGACGCCATATGATTTTAAACAAACTTCTCAAAAATGATATAAAAAATCGGATTCCTTCATGATCGGCCAGGGATATGATGATGGTATCACTACTGATCATTGTGAATTGTAAAGAAATTTTCATATGATGGTTTCATTTTTCTTCTACTTTATGCCGATGACATGCTCTCATCAGCAATGATACTAAAAAGATTGCTAGGTTAAAGATGGAGCTAGCCAAATGTTTTACTATGAATGACTTGGAATTAGCAAGACAAATTTTGGGCATGAAGATCTTCGACGATATGATAACGATAAAATTGTAGTTATCATATGAAAAGCTATATTGAAAAGGTACTTATGAGGTTTAATATAAGCTGAGCTAAATCAGTCGCAACTCTGCTTGGGAAACACTTCAAATTAAGCTCTCGTTAAAGCCCTGCAATAAAGAGCATAGAAGCAATAAAGAATGTTCTGTGTTCATCTGCAATAAGAAGCTATGCAATGATTTGCACAAGGCTTGATATTGCAAATATCATCGATGTTATAACTAACAAATCTAAGAAAAAAGCATTAAACAATAATCAAGTTAACATAATATCTCTAAGGCACGTCAAATCTTTGCTTGTGTTTTGGATGTGTTGTGCCAATGTTGGGAAGCTACACCGATGTGGGCATGGCATGCGACATCGATTTCAGAAAGTTCGCTTTTGGTATATATTCTCTTTGTCGGGGGGTCAGTATCTTAGCAGTTGAAACTTCAATAGTGTGTAGCTATATCAACTACAGAGTTGTATATTTTGCAATAACTAAAAGATGCAAAGAAATACTATATATAAAATGTTGTGAGTGGAGGGAGGCCTTTGGCCTCCCCGCCACTTATCCACCCATTACTCCACCACTCTTAATGTGGTGGAGACCTTTGGTATCCAAGTCTCTTGGAATACCTATGGAATTTTATAAATAAAGCACCATGGCTATTTTCCATGGTTAATCTTCTCTAAAATCCTTCAACATGTTATCAGCACGTAAAGCTCTTATTTTTTGAGCTTTTTCATCCCGTCTCCCCTCAAAAATCCATCCTCTACGCGCGAAGGAATCTCTTGTTGCGGATACGTTGCGGCGATAAGGTTTTTTAAGGAACTTGGCTTCAAGCGGCATCAGCACAGTGCACCGTAATAGTCAGAGTGCAATACATTTAGCAAAATCCAAATTTTCGCTCAAAGCCTAAGCATATTAACAACCACGGATTCGATATATGCTTGAGAAGAAACTTTTGAAAATCCAAAAAATCCATACGTATAGGAATGAGTCTGATAAAGCATGAGACATGCCAAGCACTTAAGAAAGGACAAGCAAGAGACATACCAAAGTTATGTGAAAGTATAACTGGCATAAGTTCTTCCTCACAAGTCGGGATAATGAGTTCGTTAAGATTCCCGAAAAGGCTACATTAATGCTTCTTAGGTGCTTCTTAGGAGATGATGAACCTCTTAAAAGTAAGTGGTCGATGGCCTTCATGGGAAGAGGAAAAGATTTGTACATGAACCTCCTTTGGACGATGACAAAATTTATGCATAAACTGTGAAGAAAATTGAATATCCTCATTTTATAGAATGGAAAGACCAAAAGACAACTCCTGCCTATAAACAGAAGACTTTAGTACACTCTTAAGACACTAGGCACAAATCTATCTACAATTTTTCTCAAGTTACATCCAATAGATATGCATGCCAAGATTTATTCCGCACTTACTATCTCACAACAGCACACATGCGCGCGCATGCATACATATGTATACAATGTATGTATGCATGCATATGTTTCAGGAATAAATTTATATGGTTCTTGATCATATTGTTGTGTCCCCATGTCTTACTTCTCAAGGAGTCCCATCTCATCTGTGTCCATATGCATGTCATGTTTGTGCCTCGGGTCATGTCCATGTTTCTCACATATTACCATTGTTCTCTCATCGATATAAAATGCTTTTGAATTTCTAACAAATGTGTTTACCCAAGAATGCTAATCCAATATGAGACACATTTGCCAATACCCTATTGAGACAAGTTTAAAGTGTGTCCCTTAGAATATGTATGTAGAATAACTTTGATAGCAAAGAAAGAACATCATAGTAACTTCATGATGATATAATAAATAAAGCCATTAATCAAGTGAATAAGATCGGGGCAAATCATACCCGGTGTGATAGTTTCTTGGGAGGTAAACGTCCCTAACAGGTCCAAAGCGTTCAAATGGGACCCTAAGATCCTCTGGCCTGCACAACAAATGCAACAGAAAAAAGAGAATAAGGTCATAATAATCATCCATGAAGAGACAGATGCGTTACCAAAATATCACTAAATACGACTTTGCAAGTTTTGTACATGATAAGTAAAGATAATAACAAATTGACGTCTGGGATAAGTACAGAGAATTTACCAATGAAAAGCAAACATTTAACACAAATCACAACCATATTCAACTCATTTTTTGTTGAACCCAACAATATGTTATTATTATGTCGGTAAAATAAAACAACAAAAGTAACAAAAGGGTTGCATAAATATTTGGTTTTAGCTGCATGAGTACTTTTTCAGTTTCCTCCCTTCAGCAACAGTGTTAAATTAGCGACAACTACAGTGTTTATTTAGTACAACCTTGATCATAAACTCACAAATGATATATATTTGCACATACATGAAAATGACACAGAGGCAACTAACAAAGGAACCTAAGTAAACAAACTACGCAAAAGCAACAGGTTAATCTAAACACTAAGAAACATACCTTTTAATCATTTGTATACTAGTCAGGTATATTTTTAGAAACAACAAAAAAACAAAATCCTTTTATAATAAAATAGGAGTAAAGAAATTTACATATGGCATCCTTGTTTGCATAGAATAAATGGATCCATTAACTTGAACCTGAAAAATCCATCTATAACCAAAAATCCTGTTAAGAAGTTGCCAACAGCTTGTGTATCCGTATCCTAACTGCAAACTCCATCCCACATCTTTCCACATGCTAAAAAAGTGTCCAATTTTACATGTGTCAAAGGATAAGAAAACCTATATAAATAAATAATCAAAGTGTAAAACCTGAAGGTGAGATTTCCATGTCATCCATCCTAAAATTGCTCTCATCCGAGCACATCACATTAAAGTCTTTCCATGGTTGCTCCTTCAAAATGTTAGGCATGATTAATTCTTAAGTTCATATGAATTCGTATATACCAAAGAACATTCTTAGTATATATTCAAATATAGGACTAATTCCTCGAAACTTCGGGTGTGACTAACCCCCCAAACAAAAAACTCAGGTTCAGGGTATAGCATCATTAGCATATTATAACTTAACCATGTGACTTTTAAAGGTGACCTGCATGAACTCTAGATGTGGTGGCTCCCAAAACCTCGAGAAGTAGCACCATAACATCCATTTGTGGCACGATACTTTGCTATATGCAACACTTGGATCTAGTTGGCACTTAGTTTCATGTGCTTCCATCTAGTGTAAGCTCTTATACCATTAAAATGTCTCAACCAAAAACTACCCTCAGAGGACATTCCATCTTAATATCGCTCGTGTCCAATCATGCTTAACAAGAGTCCATGATTCCTCTTTTTAAAAATGCTTCCATACCGATGATTAATTCTTGAGTTTAAAAAAATACTTGTATACAAGAAATCCTTTTTGTATGTATATAATGTTGAACTGTCCATTGAGACTTGGGGTACGATGCTAAAGTACAAGGTCAAAATGAATGTTACTTGGTTTGTGGAATGATCTGATACACTACTTTAAATGGTATGTGGTATGGGAGTAGGAAAACTCAATTTGCTATTTTGCTATTTGCTGTTTCGGGTTGTGGTACACTCGAGAAGGGGGGTCATGGTTTGCTCGGGCCAATATGTATAGATGTCTGTGTAATATACATGTGTGTGTACATGTGGGTGTGTGTGTGTGTGTGTATCTATCTATTATACAATTGAGGGATGTTTTTGAATGAGTTTGTGTAATATACATGTGTGTGTGTGTATCTACCTAATATACAATTAAGGGATGTTTTTGACTGAGTTTGCGGACTAAGATAAAAAGGTGGGTAAAAAGACGGCTAGAATTGAATCTTGAGACATCAATGGGTTGAATGTTTGTGAAAATTTTGGGAGAAAATCTTAAAATTTTGAGGAAACTAAATCTGGTGGAACTAAATCTAGAGGAAACAAAATCTAGAGGAAACAAAAGTTTCAGGGAAACTAAACTTTTTTATGATAAACAAAATTTTAATTTGGGGAGAACTAAGTCCGAAGTGAACTAAATTTTAGTGGACTAAAATTTTAAATTTTGAGGGGAACAAAACTAAATTTTAGAGTGAACTAAAAATTTTGAGGATTCTCTATGGAACTAAATTTTAGTTTAATTGTGGTTAAATTTTTGGGGAGGGTGAGATTTTTAATGTGTTCAAATTTTTCGAAAGAATATTTTGAATGTTCAATGACCATAGGTCACGAGTTATAATTAGTACACATACATATACACAGAGAGATCTATATACAACTATACATGTGTAAACACACATGATCAAAAATCATCATAAATTTAATTTTATTAACTAATTCTCATTTATTAGGAACATGCGAATGAAGTAAGAATTAGGAGATATGTTTTCTTTTATTTTTCTCTTTGACAGTTGGTCTTCCGCTTGATGAAAAGAAATGAACAAGAAGAATAATGAGGTTAGGATTTTATTTTATTTTAAAATATCGACTATCTTCTTTTTTCATGTTTCTTCCTTCAAACATAAATTTTGATGGTATGTATTTATGTTAATGCATCATGATCGTTAAATTTCTTCTACTAAAGTTTGGGTCGATGCTTTATACTACGATCCGGATCAGGAATTCCCCATGAATCGTGTCGCAAGAGCAAGGTCATTGATAAGGACGGTGCAGGGAATTAGGTAAAACTAGGTAAAACTAAGGAAGGTCAACGCGCATCTGATATGATTCAATCACCATCTTTGGTGATCTTTTCTTTGCATGAGCATCTAATTAAGTAAAATATCTAAAGAAAGTACAATCTTACTTCTTGAAAATACACAGCAAACTTATTCAGTCTCATCTTAGGCAAAAACATGCATCACGTGATTTGCATAAATAAACAAAACAAGTTATTTAGTTATCCACGGTTATGCTGGTCACAAATTGCCTTTTTTGTTCATCAATAATTGAGCCAAAATCTAAACGCATCATGCGGCAAAATTCATAGAAGCTTCTTGCAAGTATTTAATGAGGTAGAGTTGAGTGTAAGATCCGGCCCAGTTTGGGGCTTGTTTTATTATGTTTTGGGTTATTTTATTATTGTATGGGTATTTGGGTAATTAGACTATTAAGTTAGATTATTAAAAATAAAAGGGGAGGCTAGTCAGCCCGAGGATGCGAAAATTATGACTGTTTTTGTTATTTGAGAGGAGAATGTTCCTCGATCTAGGGAGTGTGCGCACGTCCCCTATAAATCAGCATCTTGGAAGGACGATTATCCCTTTTAAGTGTAATCAAATTATCTTTATTTTCAGTTTATTCTAATAAATTTCAGATTTGCTTTTGGGTTCCCATCAATTTGGTATCAAAGCAATAATCCATGGCAAATTGGAGGCGATCCAAACAGGAAAGATTAGAGCTCGTCATGCAATTATGACTACAGTTGCAGCAATCATATCAAGAATATAGACAAGATCTGAAGGAGTTCACGACGCTTTCCAAGAGGATCGATTTAGATCTGTATGAAAACCTAGATCCAACAACAGGGAGATTTTCAGATCTGACAGCGGCGAAAGTTTCAGATCTGAAGGCGGCAGAAGTTTCAGATCTAAAGGCGACAGAAATTTCAGATCTAGATCTGAAGGCGATGGAAGTTTTAAAGGCGGCGGTGGAAGTTCCAGATCTGGAGACGCCGAAAGTTTCAAATCCGAAAACGGCGGAAGTTTCATATCTGGATCTGAAGGCGGTGGAAGTTTCAGATTTGAAGGCGGTGGTGAAAGTTTCAGATCTGGATCTGAAGGCGGCGAAAATTTCAAATCTGAAGGCAATGGCAGAAGTTTCAGATCTGACTGCGGAAGTTTCAGATCCAAAGACGGCGAAAGTTTTAGATCTGAAGGCGACGGAGGAAGTTTCAAATCTGGAGGCTTATTTGTGGGAGCCCGACGATGCCTTTTGGGTCCCGCCTTGGCCCGACGATATTTTTCAGGACGTCATTACGTCATTGAAAGTGGTAGAGACCATTCTTATCCTTTTGACCTGGAAGGAGGCTTGCATTCTACTTGGAACAGAAGGCACACAAACTTCATGCACCACATTGAGGATAAGGTAGATTTTTGGGGGCAGAGTAATGTTAGATCTGGTCCAGTTTTGGGCCTATTTTATTATGTTTTGGGTTATTTTAGTATTGTAAGAGTATTTGGGTAATTAGACTATTAAGTTAGATTATTATAAATAAGAGGGGAGGCTAACCAGCCCGAGGATGCAAAAATTGTGAGTGTTTTGGTTATTTGAGAGAAGAAGGTTCCTCGATCTAGGGAGGGTGTGGACGTCCCCTATAAATTGGCATCTTGGGAGGGCGATTACCCGTAATCAAACTATCTTTATTTTCGGTTTATTCTAATAAATTTCAAATTTGCTTTTGGGTTCCTATCATTGAGTTTCTCATGTTACAGCTTACCAAACACAAATAGTTCAATACATCATGTCCTGACACCCTATATGAGAAAATGGTAGCTGATCATGCTTTTTTCTTCCTAACCAGCTCACACCACTACTCATAATTGGTTATTTAGTTCTTCTCTCCCAGTCCCTCCAAACTGCCTTGGTTGTTGTCCAAACCGCAAGTACATATCTTCTACTCCCTACATTATTCCCAAAATTTTCAGATGTCATAGCCACATTCATGGAGTTACTCGTAGACATGGTTAAATCAACTATTACGATGTTATGCCGACCAGAACAAATAGATTGATTTCTTTAAATGTGGTTTTATTATTCTGCTAATACATGAAAAAAGTGTTAAGGGGTGCTACTGGTTTTGAACATTTGAGTGTCATTGATACACGTCTCATTGGACAAATATCGAGATAAATTCTAGAACACATGTTCTAGGACATATGTCCAACAGCATTTTAGGACAATATAGTATTAGATTCAGACATTGTTATAGGATTAGAACATTTGATGATGTGGCTTTATAAATTATATTATTTTACAAATATGGTAAAAATTCTGAAATTAATTTTTAATAACCAATTAGACTTTTTCTTAATGATAGTTTTGGGTGCTGGAGTTTAGGACCAAGCCATTTCTACAAATATTCATATAACCAACTAGAGGCTAGAAAAATTAGCTAATAAAAATGCAAAATTAAATATATTATTAAATTACACTGTATTTATTAAAAATTATTAAACATAAAATTGTTAAGTAAACAACTAAATTGTTATTGTATTCACTCAATTGCAAACAACAGTTTAAGAGAAAAAATGTTCCAAGTATGTCCCAACTCTCTATCTTTGCCTATCAAAATTTTCTAGGATAAATTTTGAGGTTGGGATAATTTATCGATAATTTATCTAATATTTACTTGAATAAATATCTAGGATATTGAGATAATAAGCTCAGTTTTTATCACAGCAACCAATAATATCAAAACGTAAATGTTCCTGATAATATCACAACCCAATAACACCAAAAAGTAAATGTCCCAAAAATGTCGCAGTCCCATGCAAATATCCTAAACCAATAACCCCCAAGTGAATGGTGTGCAACTTCACTAGCGACAATTTTTAGAGGCAAAGAATATAACATATATGAAAAGCATTTAAACGGTAATGTTTGGGGGGATATTAATGACATGCAGTCATTAAAAAGATAACATGTGCATGAAGCTAAAAAGGGCACACCATGTTAGAGCTATTTTCCATTGACTAGAAGTACTGGTAAATAAACATGGATAGAGGTAGTATAAAGAATACAACATATGTTAACCTATCAATGGAGATTAGACCTAACAAAGTCAATGGAACACACAAAGTCATGCACGGACCTTGAAATTTTGGAACAAAGCATATGTCATTGATGATGTTGAATGAAAGACTAAGGCTGGTAAGAAAGATCATAATCAACGAACTAAAAACAGAAGGAATGAGTTGGTCACTAATACTGATCAGTTTTTTAAAAAAAAATTAAATTCTTTTGCAATCATAGGACAACTTATTAGAAAATGTTTTAAATGATGATATTAGTTGATTGTCTCTAAAGAGCCGAGAAAGCAAACATTGAATTAAAAAGAAAATTCTCATAAACATTGCAAGCTTTGACATTGCAATCATCAACACATTCAAAAGAAAACCCATTTCACAAAATTGGGAATGGTAATCACTAATTAGCCACCAACCTACTATCACCTCTATAATGTCAGGATATATTCAGATAAGAAAGGGAACCAGAACAAAACATATATCCAATAAATCATGTATAAATATCATATGGAAACCAAACCCTTACTGTGTGGGTAGAACGAGACCTAATCTTATGGTAGTGCTGATTTTGTTTGAATGCCACATTAATTTATAGTTGAAACCGACCCTCTTAATGTCAGGATGACATCCAATCAAAAAATTTTGAAATGACGCGATTATTTTTGTTTTTTTTGTTTTGGGAGGGGGGGGTAAAGGTGAAGGGGAGGCTAAGACTCTAGGGGCTTTATCTCGATCGAATGCATATAACTCCATAATTTCATTTTAAATTAAGACACTTGACTTGCACTTGTTTGTCAGAGAATAGAGATCTACTGCAGTGCAGTCCAAAGGGCATTTTTGGATCCCACATCAACTTGAATACAATTCATTTTTTTTAAACCAAACAATGAGATTACAAGATATGGTCTAGATCGGAAAGAAAGAAAAATTCAGGAAAAAAGGGAGCTCAAGAACTCCTTATCTAATTCAAATGACTTGCTATTTATTGTATTACAGTCTTTAAATTTTAGCCAAAAGTTGAGAGCAATGGACTGAGACCCTTCCGGAATGTGTCTTAAAACAAGACCTACGACTACCGAACCAAATGAACGAAATAAAATAAAGAATGATAATCTTATAAAATGAAACAACAATATATGAAACAAATCTTCTCAAGTATAGTGTGGATGCAAGTAAGTGTCGATGCTATGGATCATTGTTTCAGGCTTTCAGCAAGGACAACTTGTCTGAATTCCAGAAAAGGAATTGCAGTACTCAAGCGAGACGAAAGAAGTGAACCCTAACCTTGTGGAAGCACTGTATGATGTAAAAATTAAAAACTTCACCTATAAAATCAATTTGATCACAGTAGAAAAACTCAGAAAAAACTTTTCCCTGCGTAATACTAGAAGAATGAAACCCTGTCCATATGAAATACATAACCAGCACCATCAACTTTCGCTTAAAGCAACGAATTCTACACCCTAAAACCACATGATGACCTGGACATTGGGGGGTAAAAGAGAAATTTTATAAGCCCTAACCCTAGCTCTCAATCGAAAAAACGACGTAACGACGAAATGGAACCTGGCATCGAGAGAGATGTTGCGGATAAGGAGACCGGAAGGGGCGGCACGGCGGTCCCTGTAGCCCCTCCCGCCCCCGCCGCGGTGTCTGTCGCGGTCGCGGTCGCGGTCGCGGGGATCGTCGTATCGTTTTCGGCGAGGGGGGCTCCTGCTCCGGCGAGGGGGGCTGTAGCTCCGGGTCGGGCTCCGGCTCCTGTATCGACCGCCCATTGGTGGAGAAGGGAAAATAAAACCTAGGAGGAAAATGGCCACCAAGGAGGCCTTATATACCAGGTAGCGGACGGGCCCCGCCGAGTGAGGAGGGTGTTATACACACAGACCTACTTGATTCACATACACACCACGTTTCACACACCGAATATCATTACGCGTCCAATGTATCTTGGGGCTGGGACACCCACATACATACCCTTTAACTAAGGACCTGTTCTTTTGTAGGAAAGTATAAAGGGGAAAGTTGAGAGAGTGTGGCTGATGAGAGAGAAACTGATGTGTAGTGTGTTTTTTTGGTGCAAAGTGGTGTGGGATTGTGGAGTTGGAAAGTTGGGGTGGGTCACACTCCGTGTAGTGTGTTTTTTTTTGTTGTTGAAAGTTAGAGGTGGAAAGTTGAGGTGGGCCCCACAACCAATTATTAGTCCAAATCTCATTTGCAACCGAAATAAAAAAAAATAAAAAAACTGAATGCAGCGCGCATTGATTGGCGGGAGAGGAGAGCAGGGCCCACTCGCATCAGATTCTAGTGTAATCCGAGGGTTTTCGTCGGATTGCAATTGCCCCTACTTTCCCACTGACACACAGCCACGTTGGCTTGGAAACCAAAAAAAAATCGGGGCTCAAAAGAACAGACGCATTGATTTTGCGCACGGGAATCTGATGAATAGTAAGGAATAGTGTTAATTATTAACTTTCTTGGCCAACATTCGGCGAAAAGAACAGGGCCTAGGTATCGTATCGGTCAAATTTTTACTTTGCCTAAGTACTAATTAAATATTATTATTTAGGTTTTTGTTCAACATACAATCGGAAATACTGAAAATACTCATAAGCCAAAACATCATATTTCTCTAAAAAAAACATGAAATATATCGATCGTGCAGAAAAATTTTAGGTCGCGAACGATTTTATTGGTTGTGTTTAGAAACATGTCGAGATGAAGAAGCAAGAAAGAATCCACAGATTTCTTCCGCATGTGTTGTGATCGGATCTTGCATGGCAAAATTGCTCATCGACCCAAATCTGAGAGCATCATTGGTTGTGATCGAATCTTGCCTAAAAATGTTCTGATTCATAGGTTCCATTTTTGGCTATTTGTTGTAATCATAGGGTATGTGCAGATTGCAAATTATGAAATCTCTGGGAGTTATGATCATACATAAATTTTGAATTTTGAAACCCATTGATTACAAATAATCATTGATTACAACAACGAAAATCTGCAAAATTTTGAAATCTCTGGGAGTTGTGATCGGATCTTGCATGAAAATGTTCCGATCTTGCATGGACTTGCAAAGATAAGAATATATCCTTAACAACTTTAGAAACATATGTAAAAGTTGAGCAAAAACTTTGCATGTTATGCGCGATGCGCAAATTGGGCTCTGTGGAGCAAAAAATTTGTCAGTTATGTGTGGTGTGCAAATTAGGCTCTATGGAGCAAACATTTGCATGTTGTGCGCGTTGAGCAATTTTGCTCCATAGAGCCAAAAATTGCCCACCGTGCAGAACAAGCAAAAATTTTGCTTGTTCGGCGATGTAAGCATTAAGAGTGTATTTTTGTGGTTTTTGAACCTGATACTTCCGTCGTTTTTCGAAAAGTTTGACATGTCGTGCACAGAGCAAATAGGTATGTCCGCGTAGCAACTCCCAATTATCTTTGTTGTCTTCCACCCATCTCTCTGTTGTTTTCTTCATCTCATCTCCTTTGTTCTCTGCCTCCCATCTCTGCTTGGAGTTGCTATACACACAAACCTCCTCTTGGAGTTGCTATACACACAGACCTAATTGTTGAGCGCACATCACTTTTATTTACAAGTATGTCATTCAAAATTTATAGGTTTGCCTTGGAAAAGTTTTTCCTCTTTTACCATCTTCATCTCTTCATCATCCATCCTCTTCTCTGTAAGGATCGTCTTACCCTTGCAATACTAACAACACATACTACGGGTGGGTGAATAGTGTAATGGCAATAAAATTGTCTAAATAAAATTTAACTTGCAAATGCAGAATTATAAATGCAAGAGGAATTAAAAGGCACAATAAATCCAAACGCAAACACACAGTTTTATCCTGGTTCCCCAAACTTGGGTACATCCAGCCACACCAATATTCACTATATTCCTACATAGAGAAGTGAATACAAATCTCACAAGGAGATACCCCACAAAGAGAATTTATGCCATACACAAGGATCTAACCAATCCTACACGAGGATCAAGACTCCCACACAGAGAATCACTAACTCCCACTCAGAGAATTAGGATTAGCCCTACACTAGGACACTGAAATCCCACAAAGAGAGTTACTCCCACAAAGAGAGTTATTCCCACAAAGAGAATATCCTAAGTCCCACAAAGAGACAACCTCCCACAAAGAGAGAAAGTTCTAATTCCCACAAAGAGAATTAGAGACACAAAATCACCAAGTAAAATAAATACTCTTACCTATGCCTTGAGATGCTTACTCATGAATGGATGCAATGCATGGAAGAGGATCTCCAAGTGTTGAGATATGCTTGAGAGCACTTGGATGAATTCCCTTGAGCTGGGTCTTAATGCATGAAGATGAATGAGAGCTCTTGAGAGGGAATTGAGAGAGTTTGAGAGTTGCTTGTGGATCTCTTGAGATATTCAATAGCATCAAGAATCAATCAAGAAGTTTAAGAGATATCAGCATACTTATATATAGGAACCCCATATCAAACCCCAAAACCCAAGAAAACAGCCAAAGAATCAATTCTGCAACGGCTAGAAACTGTGCGAAAACGATAGGAACAGTCGACTGTTGATCAAAAGACAGTCGACTGATCAACGGCTAGAAAATATCCAACGGCTATATTCTGAGCCAGGACAGTCGACTGATGAAGTCGATACAGTCGACTGAGAACATGACAGACGCTTGTAATTCCTTCAGCAGGCGACTGCTGCAGGGGATGGAATGAAACAGAGAGCTGCACTCTTTCTCCAGTTAAGCACACAGGCGATTGATCTCAATAATACAGGCGACTGTCTTTTAGCCAGGCGACTGTAAAACCTTAATCAGTCGGCTGCTGTATAAGATGGAGAAACAACAGAGAGATGCAGAGATTGCACTTACGCTATACAGGCGACTGGTGACCAATCTACAGGCGACTGTAATTATACAGGCGACTGTAAGCTGACCAATAGTCGACTGTGCGTAAAGCTCAAGTTTGAGTCAATTGAAATGTTGACTTGAGCTGTGCATATCATGCGACTGTATAAGGATCTACAGGCGACTGGAAATCACCCAGTCGACTGTGTTTCCTTCAGCAGGCGACTGAAGGAAAGTCAGAGACTCCAAATGAGTCTTTGGCCAGAGTGAACCTATTGGATTGGATTCTATGATAATCCTAAGGCTCACTACGATGGTTAGATGCATATGCAAGAATGAGTGAACCATCTAACAAGGCATTACATTAACCCTAGACTCAAAAGAGAGAGAAAGCAATAAAGTAAATTACATGGATTACAATGCTTTTCTTAGAGTCTAAGTCTTCAATCTTGATGCCTTGATTGCTCTCCATCATCTCCAAGCTTTGGTACTCCGTGAGTCCAAGCTTTGGCTCTTCTTCACTTGATGTCCATCATTGCACTAAGTGATTAGTCTCCAAGAAAGATATTCTTGAGATAAAACTGAGAGACTAAAACATGAGAGTCATTAGCAACAACATAATGTTGTGATCATCATCAAAATAAGATTGGTATGAAACACCAATACTCAACATTCTCCTCCTCCGCCATCGTAGCCACTGTCAAGGGGGGCGGTGGCGGCGGAGAAAGAAGGAGTATGAGAGTATGAATGAAGAGAGAGGAATGGATGAAGACGTGGAGAGGTCGGCATGGGTGGCATCTGGATGGTTGTGGGGATACAGTGGTAGCAACGGCAAAACTTGGGAGAGGAGGAAGAAAGGGAAAGTTGTAATTTAGATATATGGGGTTGTGTTTAAAGTAAAATAGATTTTTAAATATTTTTTGATGTGTATGTTAAGTGGTCTGGGTGTACAACATTTAGGTATGTGTGTATAGAAGTACACATCATCTTCATCTTCCTACTCTACCGTTGTCGCTGCCCGCCCCTCCTTATCATTGTCATCATCCTCGTCTATATCCATCCTCCTCATCTGGATTTGTACATAATTATATTTTGTTGGAGTTTGAAGAATTTGAAGAATTTCATCATAAAAGAAAAAGGATAAGTAGAAGGGAGGAGGAAGATGAGAGTGGATGAGTATGCAATGGGAGTTGGAGGGCGATGGCGGCGGCGAAGAAGAATAGTTGTGGCAAGTAAGGGAAGAAGGCTATGATGGGGGCGACAAGAAAGAAGAAGAGGTGAGTTGACGTACAGACTAGGAGGAATAAACGATGATGGTTAATTAAAAAAATTGGAATGGTAACCAAGTAAAAAATTTTAGTGGTAAACTTGTAAATAAATGGGATGTGTGAAGCCATCATGTCTGTATGTATAGTAACTCCGGAATGATGGGTACCTCTGCCTTTTTCTATTCGTTTTATTTCAGGTTAATTCACCTAATTGTTGTAAATGTAGTTTTTGGGAGAGACCACATGCCTTTATTTATAGGGGATGGGGAGAGTTCATACATAGATAGGATACAAGCTTTGAATGAATACCAACTCCTTATCTACAAAAGATACTCCTTATCTATACAATATAATGTATTCATAACACTCCCCGTTATCCTACCATAATTGTGAACTCTACTAATGAATACTTCGGGATTCTGAGCATCATATGAGTATCACAATGGATGGATGCTTCAAGATACCGAGTTAATGGGAGTTGCCTCGTTGAAATATTTGGCTATGGAAACCCCCGTGGGAAAAACCATAGCTAAGAAAAAAGAGTAAAACTTACCTCTAACTCTCCCTGATCTGTACAAACCCTTATGCTTTCAGATCTCCTAGGCGTTTTACATCATTCATATTTATAACATTCTGACAAAGTTTGTTATCACCATTATTAGGCAACTGCTGCATCCGAAAGAGCTCTGGAGAGGTGTGCTTTGTCTATTCACCTCTGATGTGGTCTCCTCAAAGTTGTGGTAAGCACGTGGACTGATTTTCAGACTATGTGGTTAGCTTCAAATCAACAGCCTCTGACCCAGTCATCATTGGGATGTGATGTACCACCGGTCACACTCAAACACACTCTTGGCTTGTTTTTGGAATGATGACGATCTCAAAATGGTAGGATGATCGTTGCATTCATAGTTTGCTTTGCAGATCTACAGTAAATGGTCGTCCCACCGTAGGTACACAGTTTGTGACTTCTCATTATAGGGGTCAAACCTATAACTCGCATCTGCATAAGTTTGGAGGATAATTGTTTATAATGTAAGCCCAACATCAATCGACCCATGGAGATAGCGTAGAAAATGCTTAACTCCGGTCCAGTGGCGCTTTTTAGGCGCCTCGCTGTATCTGGCTAGTGAATTTACTACAACTGCTATATAGGTACGCATGCAGTTAGCCAGAAGTGCTCTGATTGCACTTGGATAAGGGACTTCGGGATCTAGAATGTCATCCCCCTCTTCCAGCCGACGGAAGGAGTCTTTTTGTACATCCAGTGGACGTACTACCATAAGTGTACGTATTGGATGACAATTGTCCTTATTGTAATTTCATCAACACACTATAGGTGTATGAAGTTTAATGTAACAGTATTTTATCTATTTAAATATTAAATCTATGAGCCATGACTTATTTTATTTTACATAGGTCGTTCATATCATATTTGATAGTCAGGCTTGAACAGATATTTTGGTTTTTTCTTCAGGAGATCTGATGAGATTTAAGTTGTTTAAAACTATGATCTCAAATCATGTTCTTTGATCTTTGTAAAGATGCAAAGACAACCCTTAGTAGGAATCCTTGTTTTGTCAAGGGATTCACTTGGTTATACAATATTTTATTATTTCTTTTATAGAATAGACGTCCCGAAGTCTATTCAGGCATTTAAGGAAATGTGGAATTTATGTTTATCAAGATATCCATAGAGATATATTTTCACTACATCCAATATCAGCATATCCAAAATTTCCTTTGCCAAACCATAAGGTATTCGCAATTTATAACTAGTGAATCTGATGCATCATTTATATAAATGAGTCATGCTCATATTAATTTGTTTATTCACCAGTTTCAGCGAAAAAATCCTTGAGCTATAGTCTGTACCTTATAGCAAATGATTTTGTGCTTGTATTTTTCTTTATGCAATACGTATTATGCCCACAGGTTTGACACCTTTCGATGTATAGACTTCAGGTTCGAACACTTCACTTTTCATAAGGGAATCCAACTCAGCTTTTATTACCTCGTTCCACATTTGGTTAATCTATACGTTTGCATTTTAGGAACGGAGTGTGGAACGACATTATATAATTATAATCTCTTTTGCGATCTAAGTGACAATATGATACGTGGATACATTGTCGACAATTGTGTTCTTTCTGTCCAACATATCCTCAGTACGTACAACATTTAACTTCATTTCACTTTCTCCCAGATTTTCTAATTCAGGGGATTCTGGGATGGTTGAGCATATGGACATAAGCTCATTGTCCTGTGGTAGTATTGACTTAAGGCCTCCAGGTGTTTTCCTCTTTCTGGGAATTTTACCCTTGGAATCTGGTGGTCTGCCTCTTTGAGGAACATCCACTTCTGCTACTGGTGGATTGCACCCATTCTCGGGAATGTCAATCATAGCTGGAGTATTAGAAGCATGGATGTGTGATCTAACAAATTTTCTTATCGTTAGTAACTATGTCTGATTACTATTGAACAGCTTTCTTTGATGTGAATGATCTTCAGGATCTCATTATCACATTTCATAATTTTTGAATCATAAATTTTTGTTTATTTATTTTAAATGGTCAGTAGAGCTTCATGCTTCAACATAGTTGAGCCTAACATTGGGAATGTGGACACATCTATGCACAATCTTCGAGACGTTCTTTTAACGCCTCCCACATTTTGGGGTGCAAGGTATCTAGTGTGAATCAAACACTATAGATTCCAAGACAGCGTTGAGGTCCTGATTTTATACTCTTTGGTGCTTTGGGGATGTAAACTGCACACCCTAAAATCCTCAAAATGAGAGATGTTTGGTGGTGTACTGTATGCTAGTTGCATAGGAGAATAACTCTATTCCCGAAGGGTCTGAGTTTTATTTATGAAGCAGCATGCAAGATTGCATGTCTCAATACATTCACCAACAATGGGAATCAATGGATTTTAATCCATTGGAGTCGTTTTAATAGTCAAATTTTCCAACCTGTTTTTGGTTAGAACACATGATTCAGGGTGTTCACCTTTTATTCCAATTGCAAATTATTATTTATGTCCCAAATTTATCCGTTGTGCCTGCAATTTTGATAATTTGTCATAATATCTTTAGAAAAGCTAGACTGCAGTTAGATAATATGCCTACTTATGACCATTTAGAGGATGATAAATACGATAATGTACTCTATCAACACTTCACGGGGAGTGGATAAATATCCCTCAAGTACTCTCACGGAAAAGGTCTATTATTTTATTTTATTTTTAATGGAGATACTTTCATAATTGGTTTTTACTCCATAAGTGAGATATTGAGATTCACCATTCTGAAGAATATTCGTGTTCGTTGGGTTATATTCATGGGATTATGATATGATGAAGTGCATCATCACTGATCATATGTGTCTAAAGCACTCATTTCAAAGTATAAACTTTTACGAGTTCGGGCACATTTGTGTGCTCCGTCAATTTTGCTCCATTCTTCGAATTTCATATGGTATGGACCTTTTGAAGGTACATTCCAACGCTCAATTATGGTCTTCAGACCATTAATTATCTTGAGTCGTTATTGTTGGATCTCCTATCACACCAAATACACTAGAAGGTGGATAAATAGTATATATTACGACGAAATTGCAAAATTAAAAGTAACTAAAAATTGCAATAAGAGTGTGGACGTAAATAACACAATCCAGAAAAATAGCAAGCGGAAACACAGAGATTTATCTTGGTTCGGATCCTTGTGATCATACTGTTGGAAACATAAAGTTTTCTTCCCATAAAGTTTTTGATGATACAATCGTTTTAAATATATGTGTGTATACTAACTCTTTGGATGCAGATTATCAAGCTCAACTTCTTTACATATGACAATCGTCAAAGTTACTTTGCAAGCTAAAGCATCAAATTGCAAGATGAAGCTTAAGCAATGAACTCCTATATCTTGAGAGAGATGATGTAATTGTACTTTTTATTCTTGCATAACTTTAGATTGTTAAAGCCTTGATAATACTATCTTAGTTCTTTAGGTCTCAGCCTCAAAATCCAAACTTCAGAAAATTAGCAACCAGCACTTTCCACTATTCGACTAATACAATTTTTCTTATTTTATTAAGAAAAACTAATTTTTGGTCAAAATATATTTTTCAATCAAAAGGATCAATTTCTGAAAAATTTCTCAAAAATTTGTTCCTAGTCGACTAATAGGTTTTCCTGGTCTAGCAAACAGGTATACCGTCAGTTATTATAACTGATTCTACTAAATATTTTTTCTAATTATTTAATGGCAATTATAACTACCTTCCAACGTTTATATTGTCAGTTCCTAGCCGTTTTTGGCAGTTTATGGAAGTTTATATCCGTTCTCCTTCAAAGGACACTTCAACAGCCATTTTTGGTGCAGCCCAGTTAGTCGACTAACAAAACTACCTAGTCGACTAATTTTTGGAAAAACAGCTTAGAATTTTTTGAAAATTTAGGCAATTGTCCAACGTTCGAAAACTAACCTTTTGGACTATAAATAGGCCCCCCAGACCCCTGCCTAAAATACACGAAAATTCTATCACTTTCTCTTTTCTTAAGGTTTCTTTCTCTCTCTAGAAAGTATGTGATTTTCAGATTTCCATTGGAAAACCTCTGCAGAAATTCTGTCCCTTTAGGAAGTCCAATTTCCAAGAGCGTTCTACCACAATTCATATCTTGAACCTTGGATATTCCATCTTCAACCTTGCGCTATAATTCCGATATTATCAAGGCTATAGGTGATATTGTTTCATACGCTTTCTTTATTTTATTTGGTAAATCTCTTGTTGAAGAGATTGTACAAGTTTGCAACACGGGGAGTGATGGCATTTTTGTATGTTGATTACTTGTAGGGAGCAAGTGTTTAGTGGATTGAAATCTCTACGGGGTAGAGGACTGGACGTAGGATCACAAGGATCCGAACCAGGATAAATTTCTGTGTTTGCATTTGGAATATTCTGGATTGTGATCTTTTATTTCCGCACTCTTATTGTAAATTTTTATTAACTTTTAATTTTGCAATATTGTCGTGGTTTACACTATTCGTCCCCCCTCTAGTGTATTTGGTGTGCTAGAAGATCCAACATTTGGTATCATAGCTTCATGGTTAAGATGGCCTACACATATCCGACGAACACTTCAACGTCTTCATCACAATTTCCAGAAGGGCACTCTACTACAAGGCATCCACTATTCAATGGTTCCAACTACTCCTATTGGAAGATAAGGAAGACGATCTATCTTCAAAGCATCGACTACGAACTTTGGAACATGATGGAAACTAAATACGAGAAGCCTACAACTCAGTATACCCAATGGACCGCTACTGACAAATCGGTTGCACCGCACAACTCAAAAGCAATGAATGCACTATTCTGTGCTCTGGACAAGAATGAGTTCAACCGTATCTCCCAGGCCAAAAGAGCATATGACATCTGTCATACACTTCAGGTAACATATGAAGGAACTAGTAAAGTTAAGGAAACTAAAATCTCTATTCTTATTCACAGGTTTAAGTTATTCAGAATGAAGGAGAATGAACCAATTGGAGAAATGATCACTCGTTTCATCGACACTATCAACTCCTTAATAGCCCTTGGCAAAACCTATTCTCGAATAGAACAAGTAGGAAAGATTCTTCGTGCCTTAACGTCAGAATGAGAGAAGAAGACTACAGCCATAGAAGAAGCCAATGACTTGTCAACTCTCACCGTTGAAAGTTTGGTTGGTAACCTGATGGCCTACGAAGTACAACTTCAAGATCGCAAAGAACAAGCAGATACAAAGAAGAAAACTCTTGCCTTCGCCGCTTCATCAGACACCGATGATTCAGACATGGACGATGATGACACGGCACTAATAACTAGAAACTTCAAAAAGTTTCTACAAAGAGGTAAGTTTAAAAGTTTTAAGCCTAAAACTACTGATGCTTCTTTGTGTTTTCAATGTAACAAGCCTGGACATATGAAAAAGGATTGTCTACTTCTTAAGCCAAAAGAAAGGATATTCAACAACTTCAGAAAGGATAAGAAGTTCGAAAAGAAAAGGAAGGCACTAGCAGCAACATGGGACTCTTCGTCTTTAGATGAAGCATAAGAAGTCAACAACTAATCTAATGAAGAAAATGCTCATATGTGTTTTATGGCACAAAATGATAATGAGGTAAGTAGTTTAGATAATGAAGAACTACTTGATGCATTTAATGAATTATATACGAGATTCAAGAAATTGAATTCTCAATATAAGGCATTAGTTCTTTCTCATCAAGAATTAATTTCTTCTTCTTCATTAGATAGTCTAAAAATTGAGAAGGAAACATTATCTTTTCAAAATAATAAACTACTTCATGAAAATGAGATTCTCAAATCCGAGAATCATAATATGGTTTCACGCATTTCCATTTTAGATAAAGATATCTCTTCTCTAAAGATGAAATATGATGTTATGTCTTCTAACATTAGTAAGTTTAATAAAGGAAAGAATAATCTTGATGATTTACTTAGAGTACAACATCATGCTAATCATAGACAGGGTTTGGGGTATAAGAATACTCCCAAATCCAATATTATTGGTAATGTTATTTTAGAAAAGAAAAAGCATGTATTTATTAATGCTAAGAAAATGGATTCTTCTAATAGTATGAAAAGGGATACTATTCATATTTCAAAGAAGACCAATTTTCTTACATCTTCTAAGAAAACAATTATGCATAATATTTGGGTTTCCATAGATATTTGTTTATATGACAAGGATATATATGTTTCTAACATTATGAAGAATGTTATTCTTTCTCCAAATTATTTAAAGAACCCAAATTCCACTTGGGTTTGGTTTCCTAAGGACTAATCTTAAGGACCCATATAAACAGGGTAGCGATATTTATTGTTTATCTTTCAGGTACCCATAAAAGAAAGATGGATACTAGATAGTGGATGTTTTAAACACATGACCGGGAACATCAAAATTCTATCAACCGTTAAATTCAAAGATGGTGGCACCATTACTTTTGGTGATAACAACAAATGTAAAGTTATTGGCATTGGAACAGTTGGTGATCCAACCAAGCCAATCATCAAAAACGTGCTCCTAGTTGACGGTTTGAAACAAATCTCTTATCCATTTCTCAATTATGCGATAAAGAATTTAAAATTGTTTTCGAAAAGGATGCATGCATTATATATGACCTTAATATGACTAATATTTTATTTCAGGGTAGTCGTAAGAATAATATATATATTATGCATGAAAATATCTTCAAATGATCACTGTTTACTAGCATCCACAGACAACACTTTAGTATGACATAAACGTTTTGGTCATATTAACTTTAAGCATTTGGCACGTATTTCAAAACAAAAGTTAGTTTCTGGTATGCATAATATATCTTTTACTCATACACAATTTTGTGATGCATGTCAACAAGGTAAGATGCTTAAATCCTTTTTTAAATTGAAAGGTGCTACCTCTACAAAAAGACCACTTGAACTTTTGCATTTAGATTTATTTAGTCCTTCTAGAATAGCTTCTTTAAATGGCAACAAATATGCATTTGTGATTTTTGATGATTTCCAAGATATACTTGGGTTTTATTCTTGAAACATAAAAATGACGCATTAGAAGAATTTACAATATTTGTAAAAGAATTCAAAATTTAAAGTCTTCATCCATTATTACTATTCGTAGTGATCATGAAGGAGAGTTTGATAATGAAATATTTACAAAATTTTGTAATAAACATGGTATAACACATAACTTCTCTTTTCCTTTAGCCGCACCACAAAATGGTGTAGTTGAAAGGAAAAATAGAACGTTACAAGAATGTTCTAGAACCATGTTATGTGCTAGTAATCTACCCAAATACTTTTGGACAGAAGCTATTGCTACTGCATGTTATGTTTTGATAGAATTTTGGTAAGACCACAAATGAATAAAACTTGTTTTGAATTGTTTTATAATCGTATAACTCGGGTGTCTTATTTTAAAGTATTTGGTTGTAAATGTTTAATCCTTAACACTAAGGATTCACTAGATAAGTTTGATTCTAAATTAGACGAAGGTATTTTTGTAGGATATTCTACACGTGGTAAAGCATATAAGATTTATAATAAAAGAACCTTATGTATTGAGGAATCTCTTCATGTAAATTTCGATGAGAATTTTACACCTATCACACATTTAGATGAAGAAGGTACTATACCTATTACTGGCTCTTTAGAAAACACTAAGTTAGATGATGATGAGGATTCTACTAATTCCATTTCTGAGATTATCCCTAAAAATACAAGTCTTCCTAAAGCATTTGTTGAAGTTCCTAATCATCCACATGATCTAGTTATTGGAGATATTTCTGATAGAGTAAGAACTAGATCTCAATAGAACAAATGACTAATTGTGCATTTATATCATCTATTGAACCAAAGAATGTTATTGAAGCATGTAAAGATAGTTCATGGATTATAGCAATGCAGGAAGAACTTAATCAATTCAAAAGGAATGATATATAGGAATTAGTACCTAGACCTTCAGATCATCCTATTATTGGAACAAAGTGCGTATTTAAGAATAAATTGGATGAATATGGTCAAGTAGTTAGAAATAAGGCTAGATTAGTTGCACAAGGTTATAATCAGGAAGAAGGCATAGATTATGATGAAACCTATGCTCCTGTAGCAAGATTAGAATCTATTAGAATGCTTTTAGCATATGCATGTTACAAAGATTTTAAGTTATATCAAACGGATGTTAAAAGCGCATTTCTTAATGGTATTATAAAGGAAGAAGTCTATATAGAACAACCACCAGGATTTCAACATGAAAGTTTTGAAAATCATGTTTTCAAGTTAAAGAAAGCATTATATGGATTAAAACAAGCACCTCGTGCTTGGTATGAAAGATTGAAGAACTTTATGTTAAAATCTGGTTATTCTATTGGAAAGATTGATTCTACTTTATTTACCAAACATATAGATTCTGATGTTATCATTATACAACTATATGTTGATGACATAATTTTTGGTTCTACTAATGATTCTCTTGGTTAAGAATTTTCGAAGGAATGCAGAATGAATTTGAGATGAGTCACATGGGTGAATTAACCTACTTCATTGGACTTCAAATCAAGCAAATAAAGGAATGTGTATTTATACATCAGAGTAAATATACAAAGGAACTCATCAAAAGGTTTGGATTAGAGAATTCTACAGAAAAGCTTACTCCCATGGTTACATCATCAAATCTTGATAAAGATCCAAATGGTAAGAGTGTTGATCAAACATTATATCGAGGTATGATTGGATCATTACTTTATCTTACCGCAAGTAGACCCGATATTATGTTTTCTGTTTGCATATGTGCTAGATATCAGTCTGATCCTACGTTATCACATTTGACTGCTATCGAAATGATAATTAGGTATATTAAACACACATCTGATTTTGGTTTATATTATCCAAAATCAAATTCATTTGATCTAGTTTCATATAGTGACGCAGATTTTGTTGGTTGCAAAACTGATCATAAAAGTACAAGTGGAACTTGTCACTTTTTAAGGTATGCATTAGTATCATGGTTTAGTAAGAAACAAAACTCTGTTTCTTTATCTACTACCGAAGCAGAATACATTGCCGCTGGTTTAGCATGTGCACAGATTTTATGGATGAAACGAACTATACTAGATTATGGCATTAAATGTAACACATTTCCAATAATGCGTGACAACACTAGTGCTATAAATTTATCCAAAAATCTGGTACATCATGTACGTACTAAGCACATAGATATACGTCACCATTTCTTGGATGATCATGTCCAAAAAGGTGATATTATTCTTAAGTATATAGATACTAAGAATCAAATTACCGATATCCTGAATAAGCCTCTTAAAGAAGAGACTTTTCTAAAACTTAGAAGAGAACTTGATATAGTTAATGAATCAGAATTTTAACTATAGATTACAATTATATATTCTGTTAATATCAATATAGAATTTTTCTAGAATTTTCAGAATTATTTTATATTTTTATTAGTCGACAAGCAGATAGTTCTGGTCGACTAACCAGCTAGATATTCATATATCTCAGTTATATATATCTATATTTTATTTATTATCTTATTAATATATATTATCTAATCTGAGCAGTCAAAACATTTTTCAAAGCCCACTAGAAACAAAAAACACCACTTTTTGGTTTCCCTCCAATTTTCAAAGCTCTTTGGAAAGACAACTTGTCAAGTACATATAACATTGGAAAGGGGTTTTGTTTAGTCAACATTCAAGTACAACCTACCCTATGCTTAGGACAGACAACAAGTCCTGTCGTCCTCTCTTGTTGACCAGCCATATTATTAAAAGATTCCACTTTTTCGCATCTTCATCCTCTCCAAATATTCTGCGCATCGATTAGTCAACTAGACGTTTCGACTAGTCAATCAGAAAATTACAGTTTTTAGTAAAACTGCGATTTCGACCGTTTTCTTCCACAGTTTTCTACACCAATCGGTTCTTCAACGTCTAGAACAGGTAAGTGAAGTTTCTATTGTTTTTTTCAGTTTTTAATGATTCAAAATTTCAAATTTCCCTCCTCAAATTCTTATTTAAACACCATGGATCTTCATTTCTTCATGAGAAGACATATATCTCAATATTCCAAAAAAAACTCGTCCATTTACTGAGAAAGAGACCACAAATTTTTCATAGGTACTCTTCATCCTTCTCTAATGATCCCCTTTTCAAATCCTCATTCTTCTCATCGATTCACTCCGGTCGAAGAAACCCGCACAAAATATGCCGCCATAGAATTCACTCCCTTCTATCCCGAACAATCAATCGATTTTAGTAATCCGAAAATTCAGAACTTCAATCTCCATCATCTTTTATATACCGTTTCTCTCTTCCACCTTTGGTGTGAAGACATTCTATATTATCCTCTTCCTGTGAAACAATTTTACTCTAATATGGTTGTTTATCAAGATGACGGAAACATCTATTTCGACACCAAAGTTCAAGGTGTAAAAATGCATCTCACCTTTGGAACTCTTGCCGAATGTATTGGCTTCCCTCGATCAAATGAACATGGATCATCAACTCACTCTTGAGTTACTTAGTCCCAATTTTCGTCCTTCCTGCATGATTGCCATGAACTTACATCCAACTCCTCGTCTTTTCCTCAAGATCATAAATAACAACCTTCTTCCAAAGGGTGGTTCTTTCAATTACATCGATGAAACTCGCCTCCGCATTCTCTATGCCATCATGTGTGGCATAAAAGTTGATTGGTCCGTCTCTCTCATGTTAGCCTTAGTGAAACCTGTTTCAAACCATCTCATCCTCCTTGCATGATCACTCGTATTCTTCAACATTTTGAAGTTCTTCTTGATAATGAAGTGGCCGTTTATAATCCACTTTGCTTTGATCACTCCATCTTGAGTCGCATGGACCTTCAACCAACTCCACATATTGAAAAAGAGCAACCGATAGATTTACACCCTCGTCGTCGCAAGGTTCCCATGTCCCCACATGTTTGCCCTCACTCATCTCGGTTCTCCCTCCAAGAACAAATTGATCATCTTCAAGATGATATGAATATCGGTTTTGCGGGAGTCCAAGAACATTTGAGTTATTTTGCGACTAGTATTGCACAAGTTAGGAATGACATGCATGCAAGCTTTAACAGCATACAAGAGACTCAAGCCCAGATTATGAGTCTCCTTGCACAGTTGGCACCATATTCTCCATCAACCTCTCGCCAACCACCTAGGCCCCCTCCACCGTTTAAGCGATTTCAGGCGAAATTCGCTTATTAGTCGACTAGGTCTATCAGTTAGTCGACTAATGCCTGTTTATGACTAGATGTTGTTTTTTCAGTTGTATTGTTTGGTATTTTGGGTTTAGTTGCATTAAGTTGTTGTGCTGTTTTGTTGTTGTGCAATCAAGCCAGTATGTACTAAGTTAATTTGGTTTAGGTTGCTTTTGGTTGTTGTAAGTTGCCTAGCCCGTACTTGGTCCTATGTACGACCTTATCCATGTACTACTCATGCAGCATTAATGAACTTTCAGTTCAGTTTGGTTTATATTCTTCCATGTTTTCAGATTTCTGCACTGATTAGTCGACCAGAACATTTCATTAGTCGACTAATTCACTAATTTGCTGAAATTCATCCCATTTTTGATAATTTCGAAGTGGATAAAAAAATGAAATAAAATGTATAAACATTATTAAATATGCACACATATACATGTTTATACTACAAGGCAATTTTTACTATCATTCTCAAACGATCTAAAAATCTAGAGCTCTTTTTACCTACGTTCATTTTTTTATATATGCATTTGTTAATTATTATTACATTGTTACACAATCATTCATATTGACAAATTGATTATTTGTTCTATCAAGCATATATTAAGAGGGAGCTTTATAGTTAAAAATATTTTTTTACATATACCACATATATTTCATATTATTCAAGCTATATTGTAATCTTAAAAAAGGGGGAGAATGTTGGAAACATATATTTTTCTTCCCATAAAGTTTTTGATGATACAATCATTTTAAATCTATATGTGTATACTAACTCTGGATGCAGATTATCAAGCTCAACTTCTTTACATATGACAATCGTCAAAGTTACTTTGCAAGCTAAAGCATAAAATGCAAGATGAAGCTCAAGCAATGAACTCCTATATCTTGAGAGAGATGATGTAATTGTACTTTTTATTCTTGCATAACTTTAGATGTTTAAAACCTTGATAATACCCTATCTTAGTCCTTTAGGACACTGCCTCAAAATCTAAACTTCAGAAAATTAGCAGACCAGCACTTTCCCCTAGTCGACTAATACAATTTTTCTTATTTTATTAAAAAAAAACTAATTTTTTGGTCAAAATATATTTTTCAATCAAAAGGATCAATTTATGAAAAATTTCTCAAAAATTTGTTCCTAGTCGACTAATAGGTTTTCATGATCTACCAGACAGTTATATCGTCAGTTATTATAAATGATTTCTATAAAAAAATTTCTAATTATTTAATGGCAATTATAACTACCTTCCAATGTTCATATTGTTAATTCCTAGCCATTTTTGGCAGTTTATGAAAGTTTATATCCGTTCTCCTTCAAAGGACACTTCAATAGCCATTTTTGGTCTAGCAGCCCAGTTAGTCGACTAACAAAACTACTTAGTCGACTAATTTTTGGGAAAACGGCTCAGAATTTTTTGAAAACTTAGGCAGTTGTCCAACGTTCGAAAACTAACTTTTTGGACTATAAATAGACCCCCAGAACCCTGCCTAAATACACGAAAATTCTATCATTTTCTCTTTTCTTAAGGTTTATTTCTCTCTCTAGAAAGTATGTGATTTTTAGATTTCCATAGGGGAACCTCTGCAGAAATGCTGCCCCTTTAGGAAGTCCAATTTCCAAGAGTGTTCTATCATAATTCATATATTGAACCTTGAAGATTCCATCACCAACCTTGCACTATAATTTCGATATCATCAAGGCTATAGGTGATATTGTTTCATATTCTTTCTTTATTTTATTTGGTGAATCTCTTGTTGAAGAGATTGTACAAGTTTGCAACACGGTGAGTGTTGGCATCTTTGTATGTTGATTACTTGCGGGGAGCAAGTGTTTTAGTAGATTGAAATCTCTACAGGGTAGAGGATTGGACGTATGATCACAAGGATCCGAACCATGCTAAATTTATGTGTTTACGTTTGGAATATTCTGGATCGTAATTTTTTATTTCCGCATTCTTATTGCAATTTTTTATTAACTCTTAATTTTGCAATATCGTCGTGATTTACACTATTCACCTCCAAGTGTATTTGGTGTGGCAGGAGATCCAACACATACGTCCAACCCTCTACCTCGTAAAGATTTTCAATCCACTAAAACACTTGCTCCCTGCAAGCAATCAGCATACAAAGATGCCAACACTCCCCATGTTGCAAACTTGTGTAGGAACGCCTGGCACACCAAATAAACAAGGGGGAGAATAATGTAAATAACGACAAATATTGCAAATAAAAAGTTATTCAAATTTACAATAAAATTCGGAAATTAACAATACAATCTAGATATCCATAGAGATATTTATCAGGCATTTAAGGAAATGTGGAATTTATGTTTATCAAGATATCCATAGAGATATGTTTTCACTGCATCGAATATCAGCATATCCAAAATTTCCTTTGCCAAACCGTAAGGTATTCACAATTTATAACTAGCGAATTTGATGCATCATTTATAAAAATGAGTCATCCTCATATTAATTTGTTTATTCCCCAGTTTCAGCGAAAAAAATCCTTGAGCTATAGTCTGTACCTTATTGCATATGATTTTGTGCTTATATTTTTATTTATGCAATTCTTATTATGCCCATAGGTTTGACACCTTTCGGTGTCTGGACTTCAGGTCCGAACACTTCACTTTTCATAAGGGAATCCAACACAGCTTTTAATGCCTCGTTTCACATTTGGTTAATCTATACGTTTGCATTTTAGCAACGGAGTGTGGAACGATATTATAAAATTATAATCGCTTTTGCGATGTAAGTGGCAATATGGTACGTGAATACATTGTCGACAATTGTGTTCTTTCTGTCCAACACATCCTCAGTACGTACAAAATTTAACTTCATTTCAATTTCTTTCAGATTTTCTACTTCAGGGGATTCTGGGAGGGTTGCGGGTATGGACATAAGCTCATTGTCCTGTGGTAGTATTGACTTAAGGCCTCCAGGTGTTTTCCTCTTTCTGGGAATTTTACCCTTGGAACCTGGTGGACTGCCTCTTTGAGGAACATCCACTTCTGCTACTAGTGGATTGCACCCATTCTCGGAAATGTCAATCCTAGCTGGAGTATTAGAAGCATGTATGTGTGATCTGACAAATTTTCTTATCGTTAGTGACTATGTCTGATAACTGTTGAACAGTTTTCTTTGATGTGAAGGATCTTCAGGATCTCATTATCACATTTCATAACTTTAACAAGCAAAAGTTAACAGTTATAAAAACTGTCTAGAAACCATTACAAACGGTCAGAAGTGATCAGTTGCGAACAACGGTGGAAAACGAAATTAGTCGACTAAAGATAACCGTTAGTTGACTAATTCTGAATTGATAGAATTTCGATCGTAGAAGTTGAGGATTTGGAGGGAAGGATATTGTCAACAATTGTCAACGTTTAATGTGATGGAATAAATCTAGATCGAGCACATATGAAGAAAGAGTCCTAGTCATCTAAGATAAGTCAACATCAGGCTTTTGAAAATCTATAAAATGTAAAAAAATTACATGGATTACATAAAAGCCATAGATATGAACTTGACGTATGACTTCATATTGATTTGAAAAGCTTTTGTGTAGAAGGCTTTATCAAATGATTAAGTTCATATGCGGATCTGAGAAGCTTGTATTTGCACCGAAAGAGTTAGTAACAGTAATATGTTTGTCACATCAAAACCATATGGAATGGAGAATCCAACATTCTCCACCTTTTTGATGATGACTGTCATGCCCCGCTTCCCATTCTACTTGTGAGCGAGGACAGGAGCGAGTCCGCGGTGTGCTTAAAATAAGGAGGAGTACTTTTTTCTCTTTTCTTTCTAATTGGTTTAAACACACTAAGTGTCTGTGTAAAAATTGCAGGTCCTTGCATGCGGATTTAAGAAGCAGCTCAAACAACATTATTACATATCAAGCGTACATAAATTAAGATACATCTTGGTCCTAGCATGGCCAATACAAACAATACACACAAATTACATTATTCAAATGGAAAATGCTGATGCGAAGGTAAATAAATCTCCTTAGTCATCGTAGGCAAGTACTCCACGTACTCTTCGAGCACTGGCACGACCTCTGCATCAATGTCTTCCATAAAGTCACTATAAATACCTGACGGAATTTCACAATTGAAATGTCCGTCAGCGAGGTTTACTCGGTAAATAATCTCCGCAAAAGAAATGTTAAGTAATTTAAGTAAGCCTAGATAAAAACAAGATGTATCCATAATCAATATTTATGTTGATGATGATTGGGATTCTAACATTGGCCCATACATTCACGGCCAGTCAGGTTTGGCCAAGCAGGTCAATATCCCTGCAAGTAAGGTGATCCAAACTTGGACGCAAATGATCATAGACACCAGGTGAAACAAATGTTAAGGATGCCAATTAAAATGTTTGCTCCATTAATTTAGTCGTAATTTTACAATCAAGCTTGGTATGAGTACATAGCAGCAATTAACCAGTTTAATTTGAAAGAGTTACAATAGTTAAACAATTGATAGTAATTTTGCAACCGGTAGCAGTTAACATTTGACAGCAATTTTCAACATGTAGCAGTTAAGCATTTGATAGAAATTTACAACCTGTAATGCTATTCACAACTTGTAATAAGAAGAAGACTGTGCGAAATATATAAGCAACATTTGGTAACCAACTTTTCTAGTGCTAAGTCCATGTCCGAAGATACCATATGTAACTAAAATATGCTCCACCATCGAGAGATATCCACAATGCTACTCACTGACCCCTTTTCTTGGTGATTGGTCAAGTACTTTCCTCCACTTAGTGTATGTGTGAATATAGACTACCACATTCCCATATGTCATGTCAAGTGCCAGGTCAAAGTACGTGTACTATCTATTTACATTTCATGTTTTATCATATGAGTTCCATCTGTCATTCAGCTTGTTCCATTCAATTGCATCGTATTAGATGTGTATGGTGTCTCATGAGTCCGTACAATAATCTCTTCAATTGCACAATTTACGATTTAGTTTAACAATAATACGAGGAGTTGAAACGTGTAATTATAACAAGAAATGAGCACAGACACGATTTAAACCAAGCAAATGAGTATAAATAAGCCTAAAATATTTTTCTAAGGCTAGTAGGTATTTTTCAGAAATTGAAAATAATTATCAAGTATTTTTCGTAATTTATGTGGCCCAAAAAAGAATTTTGAAAATAAGAAAATAATTTTTTCAATATATACAAAGATTTATCTAGAGCAAAATATACGTCGGAATTCTTCCATCAAGGTGTCAAATTGACCACCTCGTCTAGTATTACAACATATATTTTTCTCGTATGTTAGTGTATGTGAAAATTTTACGATATAAATTTGTAAACGAAAGTAACAATAATATGTTTTATCTTTGAAAATTTACCACGGTTGATGTACTTGCCCTTTTGCAATGAAACTAGTGTCAACGTGTCCGTTGCATCGAATTGGATTTTCTGGCTCTTCTCTTGTATTTTTCTGACTCCTATACAATTAAATA
The DNA here is from genome assembly GCA_030789695.1 of Scilla litardierei. Lineage (NCBI taxonomy): Eukaryota > Viridiplantae > Streptophyta > Magnoliopsida > Asparagales > Asparagaceae > Scilla > Scilla litardierei. Next base: position 101,068,542 of record CM061137.1, on the reverse strand, counting down.
TGAATATAAAACCAATAAGTGTTTAATATATATTATAATATATATACACGTATTTATATACGTTTATACGTATAAATTGAAAATTACTGTGCATTCCCACATACTCTATCACGATTACTGTGCGCGCGTGGGGTGTTTGTGTTTGCGAAGTCGACGACGACGACTAGGGGGTGTCGGAGAGCGGCGGCTGGTGTGGAGAACGGTGGCAGAGTCTAGGTGACGTCGACGCGCAGAGGAGGCAGCGGCGGCGGGCTTGGCAGTCGTCGAGGTGGCCGGTATAGTGCTCGGGAAGCGGGGCTCCTTGCGTCGACTGCCTTAGGCTGTCGTTGCGGCCCAAGGCATACGTATGTAAATACGTATTTTATATGTATTTACATACGTATATACATATATATATTATATATTATAAGAGGTAATTAATTCATATTAAATTATATAGGTCAAATAAATTATCAGGAAGCACCGAAAAATCTTGCGCATTGCAACGAACGCATTGGCCCCAGTTTCGTTGCAATCAAGTAAGTATATCCCCCGTAGTAATTTTTTGAAGTTAAAATCTAATTATGATATTTTCACTTAAAAATTAATATCATTAATTTGTCACTTACACTGATATACACAAAAATTATATCTTGTAGTGCTAGATAATACGCTCATTTTGCCACCTTATTCAGATAATTCTGATGCGTCGTTCATTCTCAACAAATCATTGAACATAATCAGAAAATCATTTTCTTAATTTAAAACATTCGTTATTGGCTATTTAATTTAAGAAAAATGTCTAATAATTATTTTAAAATTCTGAAAAATACATGTTAGCCTTAGGAAAATATTTTATTCTTAAATGTACTCATCTGCTTAGTTTTAAATATTTCTGTGCGCATTTCTTAGCTTAACTGTATGTGCTAACATATTGTAAAATTGTTAAATTGTAAATGTAAAGTTGTAAAATTCTGTGGGACTATTGTGTGGACTTATGAGATACCATGAAAAGGTTGTACGCATCTGATATGATGCAATTGAACAGAAACAACTGAACGACTAATGGAACTTATATGATTATACATGAAATGTTAATAGATAGTACACGTCTTGACCCGACACTTGACTTGACCTGTGGAATTTGGGATGGTCCAGTCGTCATTGAGGGCTGTGAGTGACTGGATCCACATTACAACTTTACATCCACTCACATGGAGTGGAGGAAAGTACTTGACCATCGCCAAAATGGAAGGGGTCGGTAAGTAGTGCCACGGAGAGCTCCCGATGGTAGTGTGCATTTTAGTTGCATATTGTGCCCTTAGACACGGACTTAGCACTAGAATAGTTGGTTATCAAAAATTGTTTTAACATCTTATACAGTCTTTTCTTCACAGGTTGCAAATTGCTATCAAATGTTTAACTGCTGCAACTCTTACAAATTAAACTTGTTAAATGCTTCTATGTACTCATATCATGCTCGTCTTTAAAGTTATAACTCAATCGATGGAACAGAAGTTGATAATTAGCATTCTTAATATTGGTTTTCCTAGCCGGTGTCTAGGATCGTGTGTGTCCAATTCTGGATCACCCTACGGGAATAGTGATCCTCCGTAGCCAAACCTGACTGGTTTGTTCGTCTAGATTAAGCTAGATTTCCAATTATCATCTATGCAAGCAGTGATTATGGTTATATTTTGATTTCAGCTTGGTTTATTTAAATTGCTTAACCTTCTGTTACGGAGATTATTTGACGAGTAAACCTCGCTGATGGGCATTTCATTTTGTTGTTTTAGAAATATTTGTCAGATATTAATAGTGCATTCATTGAAGACACTGCTGTAGAAGTTGAGCCATCGCTCGAAGAGTACGTGGAGTACCTACCTATCGAAGACTAGACTTTTACCTTCGTGATCATATTTTCACTTTGAAATAATGTAAGTTGAGTGAGATGTTATTTTGGCCAGCCTAGGCCTATGTTGTACTTTATTTTCGGATGCTTTGGTATTGTAATAATGTCATTTGAACTATTTCTTAAATTAGCATGCAAGATCCCGACGTTGTATTCACAGATGCGTTAGTGTTTTTAAACCAAGGAGGAAAGAAAAGATTTTAAGAAAAAAATATACTCCTCTTTGTTTTAAGCACATCGCGGGCCCGTTTGCGTTCTCGCTCGCGGTAGAATGGGAAGCGGGTGGTGACATGTTTTTGTGGTGGCCCATACAGGTCATGCTCATGCGAATACTTTAAGAAATGGTTTGGACACCATTAATATCAAAGTTGTCTAGCTAGACTACTTATTCACTTAACCCTCATTGCAGGTTGTTTTGCAACTGTTGAAAGATGTGTATGCACTCGAGGCAATCTATCTCTGTGTATATGTACAAACATCTTGTTCGAAATAATAGTAAGCTTTTTGGTAAAAATTTACCTAAGTAAATATTAATGTAGTCTTCATTAGAACTTAGCTAAAGTCCCAAGACTTGATGCGAGGTCGAACAAGTATCGAGATGAGGAACTTGATCATAGAGAATTGTTTAACCATTTGTAGCATAAGTCTAAAACCGTTCTTGGTCGTAGATGTTTCGAGAAAAGGATATCAATACATCGGATAGACCATTGTGTCTTTATTTTCGCTATGAAGTGGTGACGATGATCTCATGGTTCGACTTGGCGAAGTTGGAGACGAGTCACATGTGCTTATTAGAGAATGAGTTCACTAAACGACCCAACGAGAGTTATCATATGGTTAACATTAACTAATCTGTCAGTGATAACTCTCAGTGATGAAAGGCAAGTTGGTTCTTAGACTTGATGTCATTGTACTAACCTGTATGTGAACAGTGTCACTTAGATCACTGACCTAGCTTTGAAGCAAGGTTTGTCGTAAGGTCTTTTGTTGGGTAACACTTGAAGCGTGCGAGGAGAGTAATGACCAAGAGAGGATTTGTCTCTCCCGTTAATGGGGAGTTAGTGTCGCACATGTTAGTTCGGTCTTTAGTAAAAACTCTGGCCAGAGTATTTTGGAAGAAGTCGAACATTATTTGACTAAAGATCGATGAAGACTAACCGGTTTCGAGCTATTGGGGTTGATAATTGACCATATACTAGGCTTGACTAAGCAACATAGTTTGGATGAAGGGCCTAAAACTGCGGTATTCATCACAGACACAGTCAGAGTTATCCCGACGACACTTTAGTCAATGGGTCAATCACGTAATTATGATGCCAAAACAGGGACGACACATGCTGCTTGTAGTCACTGTCATCTAGGGGTTTCGAGCCCCAACCTGTAGTAGGGTCATGCTGAAGGGTCTCACACCGAGTATGATTTGCATCTTAGTAATATGAAGTATTAAGGAAGAGTGCACTCAGGTGCACGGGAATAATTAAAGTCACAAATGGTTTGTGACAATAAGTCTATAATAATTAAATGGGATTAATATGTCATAAAGTATTTATGGACATATGATGCATAGAAATGAAGAGAGGATTTTTCTACGAAAGAGGAGAAAAACTGTGCTAAAATCGGAGTCCGTTTGGAAGCTAAAATGATATTTAAAAGGTGTTTTAAATATTTAATAATCAACATATCTATTTAAAATGTTTTAAATAGAATATTTTTTAAAAAAACGTGTTGAAATTATATAAGTGGGCCCAGCCATGCGCTGGGCAAGGCCCATCGGGCCTGGTGCGCTGGACCAAGCCAGCACCCTGGGCAGGGCGCTGGTTGCCCAGTAGGGCATGACTCTGGACGCACCCAGAAGTGGAGGTGGGCCCCACATGTGGGGTCCACGGATTATGGTTTGAGAACCCCTATTGCGACGGCTGGAATTTTCAACAAATTGTGGGGTTTGGCCTACTTTAAGCTATCATTTGAAGGGTCAAACGAAGTCGGAATTAAGCACCGTTTGTTTCTATGCATTCACCGTTCAGTGCTCTTTAATTTGATATATGATATCTGTTAGTGTGTAGATACGGATCACGATTCACAAAACGATGTCCAGATATTCGACCCATAAATGGCATGCGACCCGAAACCCGTCATTAAGGCGGAGTAGTACACAGTCAAACGAACAGCTCACTCGACCATTAAGCTCCTGCAGATACTCATGGGGGAGTTAATGAGACCGAGTAAATAGGCAACCGTTATCACCAATCCCGGAGAAGATCCCACCCGAATCAATGAGGGACGGTTACTTGCAATCATCAGAGAAGCGCCTATAAATACCTTAAAATACAATGGTAAAAGGGTTCTAACTCCCAAGGTACGAGATCTGATACTCGGACTTTACATTCTCCAAATTATATTTCTTCTCCAAAGGGGCTTGCGATGTCAAATCTGAGACGAACCTCCGTTGGTCGATCTCAGCTGTTCCAAGCTCACTCCCTCTCTTAAGTCCACATTCTAACTTAAGCATTGGAGGGGATTTGGGTCGGGGCCTAGATCCGACCCCCCCTGACACTTCCTTGTGGTGCAGATTTACGAGTCTCAATCCTACGCGAGGGTCGTTCCAGAGCTTCTCAACCTCAATCGATCGATATACGGACCGCTCGAGGGTCGATCAAGCACGACAAATCATCCATCATCCATCAACGACCCTGGTTCTTCCAACTAGGGTCCCACTCAATCAGCTGACGAGTCTCTGCCTCAGCAGGAAGGGTCAACTGACTGGCCGCCTGTTTGACACACAAACCGGGACGTGGATACCCGAATTAGAATTTATAAACCGCAAGTGCACAGTGTCGAAGTGTGGCTTGGGGGTCGATCACGGGGAGGCATATGTTGTACTTGCAAACATTCAGGAACCGGAGCACCCGGTGGATGAGCTAACCTATTCTCTATTAGTTGTCACGATAGTAAACTAATAGAACAGATGTAAAAGATAAAAAGGTAACATAGGTATTTGGCTTCTGCCCTAATCATGGATTCTTACTATTACGGCCGAATGATAGGGATATGACCGAATGCTAGGGTTTGGCGGTGAGACGTTGCCTCTAAAAATGGTACTTAGCGTCCCATGAGCCCGATATTCCGGTCGATGCCCAGGATGATACGCTAGGTCTATCCGACTTCGGACGGTGGGCATTCCCATGTCCAACACCATATGACTCCAGGAGCACTAAGTTTGCAACGATCGCTCCCAACATTTCGTCCAAGCCGTTCCCACGTGCAAGGACTCAATGTCAATGCTAGGGGGTGAGCTATGGCTAGAGAATCAAACTCCTGTTTTATCTCCTCTTGGCCCAAATGTCAAAGGCGGTCTTTTTCCCGCTGATGACAATGAAACGCCCCCGCGTAACCATCAAAATCTCTAGATCCAATCAGATCCCTAGACCTATGGCCGTTCTAGGGAGAACCCACGAAGAGGCTTCCACCAATGTCCCAGATTGAAGAACTACTCACTAAACATGGTAGCAAATGCAAAAACAGAAAATATAGCCATAAGAATTGAAAACAAGCAATTGTTCACCGTAGCAAATAGAAGCGTAAACACAATATCAAAATATGAAAGAGATCAAAGAACTTACGCTAAACGTTTAATTCAAGCAGCTGAAAAATACCTAAAAACAGCTTTAAAAATGGGGACTACGTTTCTAGGAAAACCTAGCACTATTTATACAAGTGGATAAGATGCCATGGAATATTTCCACAAAAAGACAAAAACAGACACTCACCTGATCGGGTGAGACGACGGAAAAATATGTCTTCAGCTCTGATAAATCTCACCCGATCACTGAACCGATCGGGTGAGTCTTGGATTTCTTGAGCTTGGGAAGCAGCAGCAGCTGACCAGATCGGTTGAAAGTGCCGACCCGATCGGATCACAATACATGACCCGGTGAGCTGTGGCCTTCAAAACTGCACTCTGTCACACATCCACCCGATCACTAAACCGATCGGGTGGAACGGTCTCTTCTTCAGCACTGGCACAGATTGCATGACCCGATCGGGTGGCTGTTCCACCCGATCGGTTGAGAGCTGATACATAGTCATCTTTGTCGAATGGCTCTCGGGATCTCGTGCGACACTTTCCATTTCTCCGGGGACTCATGATGTTGGCCATATATGTCCCCTGCGCTAGCAATGTCCTGCAAATGCACTTAAACACAACGAAAGTAAAAAGAAACTAAAAACACAAAGAAACGGATACGAAATAAAGAAAAGCGACGGAAAACGACGGAGAAGACGTGTGTGAATATATAAAATACAAACGTACGTCAAAATCCCCCCAAGCTGAACTCTTCCTCGTCCTCGAGGAAGACGAGTGAGAATAGAAGCCCGTCAGGAGAAAATAGAAAGAGAGAAACAGAAAAAGAAATCCTAGATTACCCATCAGAGCCGACGGAAACAAACACAACACTCTAAGCAAGCACGCGAGATGCATAACACTAAGCCCAGGAATACGAGTTCCTACTAGTATCGTGGGTTCATGCGGTGAAGCGCGAGTGAGTGCGGTTGTGAGCTAGCCAACGATGTAACTATCTAAATCATGCGATGAAGCTCCATATACACATATCCATGGAATGACCCAAATATCTAATCAATTCGAGTTTGTAGTGAATAATAGTTCAAGCATGCATGAGAATAGAGTAAGAATAGAAACATGTCATATATTCGGGAATCTACCGCTAAAAACTAGGAAATCGCTGCACGATTGTCGAGATGATTGCTAGAAAGCTCCTATGCCAAGTGTGTTCGAAAACGAAAGGGGTTGAGTAGGTTTGGAGGATAGTACTTGGTACAAATTCTCGCCTTTCCTTTATTCACGGCGGTAAGAGTGATATTTACAACAAGAATTTTTTTGGTTTTGGATGTTTGGATGTTTGGATTTTGGTTATACATATTCTTTCTTTTCTCCCTTTTTTTCTTCGGATTTTCCAATCTTTTTCGAATTTTTTGGATTTTTGGTAGAAGTAGGAAAATGCGCATTCTCCAAAAGCTGGAGAACGATGTGCTAGTAAGTGGCAAAATTGTGTACTCTCCCAAGTGGGAGTTAAGTACAAGACGAGGGGATTTGCACCAAGCAAAACAAAAGAGAATTCGAATTCTAAACACTTGGCAAAAGGCGTTTTTCGCGGATCAGAGCGTAAGCAATATGGGTTATCCTACTCCTATTGGAAGAGTCCCGACACATGTGATTTGAAGCGTACATATATAGTATGATTCATGCATAATGAAGCAGAAAGTAGAAGCAATATACCGTATATTCGAAATTGAAGCATGATAGTCTAGGGGTCATCCATGGATATGCATATAAAACAAAATCACAACCTAGAAGCACACTAACTAGCTAGTCACAACACACAACTCAACACAAAAGCCAAAGTGAACCCACTAAGCATAAAATGCAATAGAACTCGGCTTCCAAGGGTTAGTGAAGATAGTTATTATTACTTAGCTAAGTGTGTGTGTAGTTTAGTGGTAGTTTCATCATGCGGGGTCATCTCTAGGAGAGGGAGAATAAAAGGATGGAAAAAAAGAAAAACACGACGAAAACGAATCAAAAACGGCGAAAAAGACACGACTGATGCACATAGTGCGAGTCCCCCAAGCTGAACGTTGCATTGCCCTCAATGCAATAGGATGAATTGCGGGAGGGCAACGAATGATGGGAGGGAAGTACGAACGGATAAAGAAATGGAAAAGCATGGAAAACATAGAAAACGAGACGTAGAAAAATAAAGAAAATAAAGACCGACACGGACTAGACAAAAGACACACATAAACACACAAAACAAGCACACGACAAACGCATGACATAAACACAAACACAAAATATAGATCTCCCCCAAGCTGATCTCAACAATGCCTGAAAAAGATATGATCATGATAAATCAGAAAAATTGGCTAGGGGAAAATCAAGAAAAAAGGAAATCAAGATGCAGGAGCAGAAGGCTCCTCATCCTCCTCGGAAGAGTGTGAAGGGGTGTGGTTGGGAGAATGTGTGGGAGAGGTGACGGGTGTGCGAAGAACTGGAGAAAGAGATGGAGATCGTGCACCGGTGGGCTCGGTGGGGATGTGAATGATGGGTGGGGTGTCGGTGGTAACGGAGGGTGGTAGGGATACGGCAACTGATGAAGAGGGCGGGGGTAATGATTTTGCTTACACAACGGCTTGTTTCTTGCGACGCGAGTAGGCGGTGGTGATAGAGGTGAAAGGTGGTGGAAGATCATCAGTAGGAGATGGAAGTGGTGGGTCAACGGTAGTGGTGGGCAAGGAAGTAGTGGTGGGGGGGGAAAGAAGTGGTGGGAAGGGAAATAGTGGTGGTATCAGACACTAGATGAATAGTTGGAGGGGACGATCATCTAGGAGGCGACGGAGGAGGTGATGGGGGTGGTGATGGGGTGGAGATCCGTAGATATGAGTCAGAAGACGGAGAATGGTGGCTACGTTTCGCTTGAGAGCGAGGAAACGGGGATGTGATAGAAAAGAGGTAGATGGATCCGAGGGGGCAGAGGAGGATGCGCCAGCGCGCAAGCCAGCAATCTCGGCATCGAGAGCGAGGCAGACAGAAGTGGCATGGCATACAGCAGAGTGTGATTTGGTAGCAGCAGAACGGATGCTGGCAGTAGTGGTCGTACCGACACGAGAGGCTAGGCCAAGCAGGGCAGTAGTCAGAGCCTCGAAAGAAACAGTAGTAGTAGCCTGGGTGGTGGTACTGGGTCCAACCCCAAGGTTTCCTCGGAACTCAGGAATTTCCTGCTCGCCTAAGTGGGCGGCAGGAGAAGGTGATCGCGAAGCGTCAGGAAGAACGTGATGGAAATTGAATTCCACCCCAAGTGATTTTGATGATGAGCACACCAAATGAATGCTTAAAGTACTAACTACACTACAAAGTGTGCAGATTTCGTGAAGCTCTACTTATACTCCAAGAAGCACGCATCAACGCTCCACGACAAAGACGAACATGGCTAAATTCAAACGATGAAGTTCAAAGCTTGAGAAGCACAAAGAGAAGCTTGCCTTCACTTCATCAAGTTGACTAAAACTTCTGAAGACATGTTCAGAGTCTAGTGTGAGTGTGTTGTGTCTTTTAAGGTATTTGTCAAAGCCATATCAAATAGACAACACACACACAAATGATTTCGAAAATAATTTTAACTATCTTCAAAATAGTTTTCAAGAGCTTTTCTAATCACTTCATAATTCTCGTAGTGAAACTCCACGCACCCTGGAGCTAACTACCTATCTGACTAGAAGAACAGGAAAAACTCCTCTGGGAGTCGACTACCAAAAGTAGGGAGTCGACTACCTGTCAGGGATGAAAATCTCCTAGATCCCTCCGGGAGTCGACTACCTATATGAGGGAGTCGACTACCAGCTGGAAATTTTCAGACGTTTTGAATTTGAATTTTAAAATCTTTTGAGCAATTTACTCCGAAATTTTTGGGACAAAAGTCAAACGAAATTTGAAATTCAAATCTCAGTTTTTCCCTATAAATAGAGCTAAATTCTTTTGAAAAATAACAACATTGAAAATCAAAATTCGTGAAAGCTCTCGTGAATCAAAGCTCTCTAATTTTCTCTCTAGCCAGTTTAATTTCTGTTTTGATCTTGCAATATTTTCTCATTCTTTTTTGAAGATCATACTATTATTTTTCATTGGCTAAATTGTTTTTCAAAATCCTTTCTGTTATTCTCTCTAATTTTATTTGAAGGATTTTTTGAAAAAGCTCTAGATCACAAAGAACTTATCTCGTATCTTTGTGTGATCTAGACTATCATTCTATTAAGCCACTACACAAATTGTCTATCTTTTGATTGGCTATAGAATCGGGTGTATTAACCAATATCTATCATTTATTGTAGAGTATTGGACAAATCTCTTATTGTGTTGATTGTTGGAACACTAGACAAGTCTAGTTGTTGCCAGTTGGAAAGTCCTCGGTTTGTGAGGCAAGGGTAAACCCTAGACAAGTCTAGGTGTTGTGATCGGAAATCCTGGTCAAGGCTAGGTCGTTGGAAATCCTAACGAGTGAAGTTAGGTGCTTGTATTTGCCAAGGCAGATAGTGGAAATCTCGTACCGGATTGGTCGGGGACTGGACGTACCCGGGTTGCGGGGAACCAGGATAAAATCCTTTTTATTTGCGTTTGTTGATCTGTGTTTGATTATCTTTACTTTTATATCTTCCATCTACAGCAAAGATCAATTTTATCTCTATTCGCTGAAATTCATACTTGTGATCTTATTTGCTCTCACATATTCTCTGGGAGTCGACTACTGCTCATAAGGAGTCGACTACCTGCTGTGAAATTTCTTTGTGCATTTTAAATATTATATTGTTGATTAAGAACCAAGCGTAGATCACTCTACTTGGTTTCTTAGGCAACGTTAGAAGGGTTTTTATTAACGATCGAAAAGGTTTTATTATTTGAACAACACTATTCAACCCCCCTTCTAGTGTTGCTTGCCATCCACAGGATCCAACACTTGGTATCAGAGCGAGGCTACAATAGTGATGGCGTCAACATCGTTTCACTCCGAAGGACTGAACACTATGCGACCACCTCTATTCAACGGAACCAACTACGCCAGCTGGAAGATCCGAATGAAGACTCACCTAGAGTCATTGGACATTGAAGCCTGGACCATCACCAAAGTCCCGTACATCGCACCCACCGACGTTGAGTTTGGAAAATGGTCTATCGACGACAAGAAGAGAGCTAATCTTAATGCAAAAGCAATGAATGCCTTATTTTGCGCTGTTACAGGAAATGAGTTCAATCGAGTCTCCCAATGTGTGACAGCACATCAAATTTGGCATACTCTTCAAGTAAGTCACGAAGGTACAGAAAAGGTAAAAGAATCTCGTATAAATGTATTACATTCAAAATTCGAAACTTTTAAAATGGAAGAAGGAGAGAGTATCACCGAAGTGAATACTCATTTTACTAACATTACAAACGAGCTTGCAGGACTAGGAAAGAAACTTTCCGAGTATGAACAGGTAATGAAGATACTAAGATCACTCCGACCCGAATGGAAGGGAAAGACTACGGCCATTCGAGAAGCTCATAATGTAAAGGACCTCACCATCGAAGAACTAATGGGAAATCTCATGGCATATGAGATCGAGCTTGAAGAAGATAAGAAAATCGAAGAAAAACCAAAGAAGAAAAATCATGCATTCAAAGCTCAAGAAGAAGATTCTGACTACACGGACAAAGAAGATCACATCGCGTTCATCTCAAAGAACTATAAAGAGTTCATCACAAGTAAGTATGGAAAACGATCTTTTAGACCCACTAACGGTATTATTTGTTTTGGTTGTAATAAACCAGGGCATGTCAAGAGAGACTGTCCATTGGAAAGAAACAACCGTGATTCCAGAGATCGTGGGAAGAACAAAGAGAATAATGAAAGACGAACCAATACAAGAAACAAGTTTCGACGACCAAAGAAAGAAGCTTATGCAGCCTTCGACCAGAGCGACGATTCTTCATCCGATGAATCATCAGAAGGAGATAATGATGAAAGAAGAGAGACGGCACACATGTGCTTCATGGCATCTACATCCTCCAAGGTAAGCTCGCATCATGATTCATCTAGCGACAATGAGTCATCGTCAATCGATGATGAAGACTTGGATTATAGGGGATCACATAAGGAGCTATGCAAGATGCATGAAAAGCTCATCAAAGAACATAGAAAAACACTTAGAAATGTTAAAAGAGAGACTAAGGAAAAAGAAGAAGTCATTAAAGAAAATAGTCTTCTTAAAGAGAAAAATGATCTTCTACAAAAAGATATTTTGCTAGTAAATGAAAGTAAATGAAAAGGTTGAAAGTCTGAATAATCTTCTCGTATCCGTCAAAGATAAATACGACGCTACGATGAAAATTATTGAGAATTTCAATAAAGGAAAAGGGAAGCTAGATAATATAATAGATAATCAAAAAGCTTCATCTAGCAAAACCGGACTTGGCTATGATTCACATCATACCAAGAAACGGGTTAAGCACACTCGGATGCATCATGCTAACGATAATGTTTTAAGCATCTGGGTACCAAAGAGATTATCTGGTCAGCAAAAAGAAAGGTACGCCACTAACTTTGTTCAACAGATTCACATCAACAAAAATTATAAGTATATTGTTCATGAAGGAACTAAACCATATTGGGTTTGGCTTCCTAAAGACTAACTCCTCGGACTCAAAACCAAAGAGTACCATAAACGCTTATTTTTCAGGTGCTCTAAAAAGGAGGAAAACAATGAAGAAATTTCAGTGAGTCAAAACGGCTGAATCGGAACAAATACTTTTATTTTTTATATATATTTAAATGGGTTGAAATAAGTTAATTTATATGTATGATTATGTTTTAGTGCTAAAAATATTTCTTGTTAAAAGAGCTCGCTCAACCTGGACCAACCCTTCTCCGGGATGAGAAAACGACTCAACCCAGCAGGGAGTCGACTACCTACAGGAGGGAGTCGACTACCAGTGCGTAAATTTCTGGGTTGCTCTTTTTTGACTATCTCCTAATGGGTTCTATTGAGTGGATGGGTCAAGATCCGTTAAGACAACTTACCCACTAAGCCTAAAACTCATCCTAGCCACCCAAATCTAGATCTAATGGCTCTCACTTCTCTCCATCTCTTCATTTCTTCAAACAAAACCCAAAGAAAACCCTAGAGGTAGCCGACTACCTCCTTTTCCCCTCTCCTCTCTTGAGTTTTCATCTTGAAGCTTGGACTTTTGGAGCAATTTTTTTCTTCCTTCAAAATTACTCAAGGTAAAATTTTTTTACTTCCATGAACTTTAGTATTTCATCTCTCTTGGTTATCTAAGAGTGTAAAAATATATTTTTGTTATTTTACTTTATCTAGATGCCTTTCAAAGGAGCTTTTTCTAAGAAGAGAAAAACTGCTACTGCTGATGTTGATTCTGAGAAAGAAATCATCCTACCCTATCTCTTCAAATCAACTACATATGAACATTTTGTTAAAGTTTCTAAGAAACCAATCTTGCATGAGAGATTTGTCAAACTTAATGATGTTATCAATTACGGTATTGACAGTCTGCTAGATTTCCAAAACTTAGCAAATTTGTTCTCCTCTGAAAATGTGTACCTATGTTATCCTAGGCTTGTTCATCTCTTTTATGCTAACATGGATTATGATCTCGTAAAAAGTCGTTTCATAACTAAGGTTCTGGATTCCAAACTTGCAATAACTGTCAAATCCCTAGGTGAAGCCCTAGGAATCCCATACTCTGGTATGATCCTTGACAAAATTGAGATGACTGACGAGAATATCCTAGAGAGAATGTATCTGCCCGGTAAACACTTTCAAACCAAACTCCCTTGTAGCCATCTTCGTTATCCAGCGAGAATCTTAGCAAATATTTTGTCGTATAACATAACTCAAAAATCTGGGAGTCATGCTATTCTTTCTGAAAAACAACCCAAATGCATCTATGCCATCCTAGGTAACATTCGTGTTAATTGGGCTAAAGTCATCATGGATTCCATCCTACTTTCAGCTTCATCTGATAGACCTTCCTCCACTCTTTCTCATGGGCACTATCTGACCATTCTATTCATTAGCTTTAACGTGCCATTGGATCATGAAACAACCATTCTAGAACCTGCCCGTGTCTTTGATGTTCATGCTCTTGGGAGAATGAATCTCCATCATGACCTTGATGAGAATGTCTCTGAAGAGCAAATTGCTACCGAAGGAGGATCATCATCCTCAAGGCGAGGTAAGAAGGTTGTCATTTCAGATTCTGATGAAGAAAGTGAAGAAGAAGAAAAAGGAAGCGGCGAAGAAGAAGAAGAAGTTCCAGCTTACATCCTTGAACTTCAGGAGATGCTCCTGAAGAAGATTGGAAAATTGAAGATCTCACAAGAGAAAGGATTTGAAGATCTCAATCAAAAGGTGGACGACCTCAAGGAGATCGTCGTGAAAAGCAACAAGATGACTGAGGAGACGCTTGTTATAATCCTTGAAGAGATCAAGGAACTGAAAAAGAACAGCGGTCATCCTTAGTTTCATGAACTTCTCTTTCAAAACAATGGTTCTCTTTTTAAAACAATGATTCTCTAAACTATGGTTTGTAATAACTCTTATTGTGTGATGCTAGTTATTATGAAGTTATCTACTATGCAATACTTTGTTGTTCCTATGAACTAACATCTCCCTTGCAGACATATGGAATTGAATTCCTCTTATTTAATGCTCTGTAGAAATTACTTTTGTTTTTTGTTGATGACAAGGGGGAGAAAAATATATGAAATGCAAAAAATATGAATTGTATTTCTAAATAGCTTCGATGCAGGGGGGAACCACATCAAAGCAGGGGGAGTAAGTATACTTGAAATATTATTCATTTTCAATCTTACTTCATTTTTTTCCATTTGGGTGTCATCATCAAAAAGGGGGAGAGTGATGGAAATTGAATTCCACCCCAAGTGATTTTGATGATGAGCACACCAAATGAATGCTTAGTGTACTAACTACACTACAAAGTGTGCAGATTTCGTGAAGCTCTACTTATACTCCAAGAAGCACACATCAACGCTCCACGACAAATACGAACATGGCTAAACTCAAACGATGAAGTTCAAAGCTCGAGAAGCACAAAGAGAAGCTTGCCTTCACTTCATCAAGTTGACCAAAACTTCCGAAGACATGTTCAGAGTCTAGTGTGAGTGTGTCGTGTCTTTTAGGGTATTTGTCAAAGCCATATCAAATAGACAACACACACACAAATGATTTCGAAAATAATTTTAACTATCTTCAAAATAGTTTTCAAGAGCTTTTCTAGTCACTTCATAATTCTCGTAGTGAAACTCCACGCACCCTGGAGCTAACTACCTATCTGACTAGAAGAACAACATGAAAAACTCCTCTGGGAGTCGACTACCAAAAGTAGGGAGTCGACTACCTGTCAGGGATGAAAATCTCCTAGATCCCTCCGGGAGTCGACTACCTATATGAGGGAGTCGACTACCAGCTGGAAATTTTCAGACGTTTTGAATTTGAATTTTAAAATCTTTTGAGCAATTTACTCCGAAATTTTTGGGACAAAAGTCAAACGAAATTTGAAATTCAAATCTCAGTTTTTCCCTATAAATAGAGCTAAATTCTTTTGAAAAATAACAACATTGAAAATCAAAATTCGTGAAAGCTCTCGTGAATCAAAGCTCTCTAATTTTCTCTCTAGCCAGTTTAATTTCTGTTTTGATCTTGCAATATTTTCTCATTCTTTTTTGAAGATCATACTATTATTTTTCATTGGCTAAATTGTTTTTCAAAATCCTTTCTGTTATTCTCTCTAATTTTATTTGAAGGATTTTTTGAAAAAGCTCTAGATCACAAAGAACTTATCTCGTATCTTTGTGTGATCTAGACTATCATTCTATTAAGCCACTACACAAATTGTCTATCTTTTGATTGGCTATAGAATCGGGTGTATTAACCAATATCTATCATTTATTGTAGAGTATTGGACAAATCTCTTATTGTGTTGATTGTTGGAACACTAGACAAGTCTAGTTGTTGCCAGTTGGAAAGTCCTCGGTTTGTGAGGCAAGGGTAAACCCTAGACAAGTCTAGGTGTTGTGATCGGAAATCCTGGTCAAGGCTAGGTCGTTGGAAGTCCTAACGAGTGAAGTTAGGTGCTTGTATTTGCCAAGGCAGATAGTGGAAATCTCGTACCGGATTGGTCGGGGACTGGACGTACCCGGGTTGCGGGGAACCAGGATAAAATCCTTTTTGTTTGCGTTTGTTGATCTGTGTTTGATTATCTTTACTTTTATATCTTCCATCTACAGCAAAGATCAATTTTATCTCTATTCGCTGAAATTCATACTTGTGATCTTATTTGCTCTCACATATTCTCTGGGAGTCGGCTACTGCTCATAAGGAGTCGACTACCTGCTGTGAAATTTCTTTGTGCATTTTAAATATTATATTGTTGATTAAGAACCAAGCGTGGATCACTCTACTTGGTTTCTTAGGCAACGTTAGAAGGGTTTTTATTAACGATCGAAAAAGTTTTATTATTTGAACAACACTATTCAACCCCCCTTCTAGTGTTGCTTGCCATCCACAGGATCCAACAGAACGAACTGAAGGTGCAGTCCCCCCACAAATTCAGGGTCAGGAGGAAATGACCTATCTGTTGGAAGCTCAATAGTGACGTGATCAGGGTTCGACAGAATGGTATAAGGTGCGGGGGATAGCCATAGTGAAAAGCGAATTGACCGCCGCCGAGCGACTTGATCATGTGAGTGTGCCACAGGACATCAAAATCAATATGGGTAGATCCTGGGGCACGGACCAAATCGGGTGGGATCTCGATGCTGAGAGGTGGATTTTGGGCAATGATTGTGATGAAGACACCGCAGCAATATTTGCCTTTATTCATGCGGCTAATGTCAACTAGTTTTTGAATTAGCCACGAGGAAGCATTGATGCAAACGCGCGGTGCCTCAAAAGTAATCCCGTCAACACCGGGAATAAAGGGAAAAGTCATCGCCCATAAAATGAAAAGATCTGGGATAATCACGGTGTCGGACTCATCCCATGGAAAGAAAGTGCTGGAAATAATGCGATGGGCGAGGCGAAAGACTGGGTGAATAATCGAAGAAGCCTTGGCCTTGGCCCTAGGATATTGATCGTGCAAGGTGAGACGATTCCAAAATAAATCGACGTCAAAGTCGGCATGAAATTCGTTGGCAAGGGAGCTGTCTTCAAGATTAGGGAACCCGAAGATATCATTGATAGTGGTCAAGGGAGTATGGAAATTTCGGTTCCGAAGGCGAAAAATGATGTTCGACGCCGTCTCGATTTTGATCGTGGAAAGGAATTCTAGTGTGAGCATGGGGTAGGAATTAGCATGGGCGTGGAGGAAGGTAAGCCATCCCAAGTTCGTGAACAAGGATTTGACTTCGGAGAAAACTCGGAGATCGAATAAGGTTTGATCGTGCGCAAACTTGGTAGCGAGGTGAGGACGTTGGTTGAGGCGAGAGAAAAAAAATCTTTTTGGGCTTGGCTTATATAACGAACTCCTTGTGTCCAAGTAGTGGGTCTATCGCTGATACGATGGGTGCGGGTAGTGGTTGGGTAGGCGGTGTTTGAGGAGCGCGTCCACGTGTAGGACATGAGGATCGCTGTCTCTTGTAAGACGGCTGCTCATCAACCATAGGTCGCTTACCCTTATATTTGTCCTTAGCCATGATATGTGGCGATCAGATATGATATAGAAGATGATAGATGAGTGCACACAACAAATGACAAAGCGACAAAATGAAATTTTTGGGCAATATAATAACTAAGATACGAAACGAGTTTACCCAGCAATCGATGCGGCTCCTAGCTCCAAAAGCTCCCACAATGCGCGAGGAAGTGATCCGGAGAGCTGCCGCACACCAATCTGAAGAAAATAAGGTTTTTGAAAATGAGGGGAAAGTTGGTTAGGGCTAGGGTTTGATGGGATTTGCGGCTTGAATGGGGTTAATGGAGGGGATTTGATGGTGGGGAATTAGTTGAGGAAGTGAAGGAGGGTGATTAGTAACAGTAAGGATTGATGGAGAAGATCGTGTGGAAAGAAATCCAAACAAGGGGGTCGAAATAGGTTTTGAAGTCGGGCAAAATGGCAGTCGGGTGGGAGGGTGGGGTTATATAGGGTTTTGGTGACCCAATCAGTTGGATCAATTTTCAAAAATTCGCTTGGATTAGCAGCTACAGGTCACCCGATCGGGCGAGAACTCACCCGATCGGTTGAGCGCTCTCTGAAAAAACTTCCGAAGTCTCTGTTTTAATTCACCCGATCAGTCTTCCTGATGGCCGACTGTATTACCCGTTCGGTTGGTTCTTCGACTGGAGTTTGGCCACCTATTGAAACAATCCACCCGATCAGATGGTGTATAACCCGATCGGGTGAGGCAATTCCTGCACAAAAATTTCAAATTTTCTAAGTTTCCCAACAAATGATCCCCACAACAGCATATATACACTAAAATTAATAGACTGATCTTATTAAAAGCTAGGAGAAGTTTAGGACATGGGTTGCCTCCCATGAAGCGCTCTTTTTTATTGTCGTTCGCTCGACTCCCGATACGATGTTCAAGGTGGCTTGAATGGGTGACGCTTGACATTTTGCGTCTTCTCAGCATATGGGACAAAAGTTCCGGTTGTTGACGGTAGCGATAAGTGGATGGTCTCAATCACTCCCCCATTGGTAATATCCGGGGGTTTCTCCTTAGTGTTGGCGACACACGTCACTCTTTTCAAGATTCGCACTTTGTCGGTGGTGAGCACCAAAGGCTCTTTGCCATTGCTCTTCATCTAAGCTTTCTTCTCAAATCCAGGAGGAGTTGATTGGGAGACACATTTTGGCTCAGAAGTTTCCTCTTCGTCAAGCCTAGAGTGCTCCCTTACACTATCCAAGCCTTCAAGAGGGTCTCTAGAAAGAATTTCCAATGCTCCCTCTTCATATACTTTCTCTTCTTCAATCTCCAGAAGATTGCAATTGGATTCATCGGGTGGCAGCTTCGTGGATAGCGCTAAGTAGAATTCCACAGTTTCATCACCCACGTTCAAAGACAACTTTCCCTTCTTCACATCGATAAGCACACCAACGGTCGCCATAAAAGGTCTTCCGAGAATAAATGGAGTGTGATTGTCCTCGGGCATATCTATCACTACAAAGTCCACCGGCACACGTATGATGCGGACATTAACTAGTAGGTCGACGACGACTCCCACAGGATATTGACGGACCGATTCGCTAGCTGCAAGGTCATCCCAGTAGGTTCCAGTTCTCCCATATTGATTCTTCTGTAGAGTGAAAGGGGCATCAAACTCACACTTGCTCCTAAATCAACAAGTGCTCTATTGATAGAGACTTCCCCTATGGAGCATGGAATCGAAAAACTTTCCGGGTCCTTAAGCTTGGCGGTTGGGCTTGTTGAATCAAGGCGCTACACTCCCCGTAAGAACCACCTTTTCTTTCCTTGTTCCCTTCGCCACTAATCTTTGAGAAATTTTACGTACGAAGGTATAGTTTCTATTGCTTCAAGGAACGAGATCTGAAGACTTAGAACTTTCACCATTTCAAAGAACCTGCCATATTTTTCGTCGATCTTGGCCTTGGCAAGCCTGTACGAAAATGGGACCGAAGGCTTGAAAACTCTCAAGTCTTCACCTTCATTCTTCTTCTCTCAAAATCTTCCTCCAGAGTCACATGAATTGATGTTGAAGCTCCGTTGTCGTTAATCTCCATGTTCGGTTGCACATTGACAATGGGTGCTTCCTTATCTTTCTCAGCCTCCCGTGCAAGAATATTTTTTCCACTCTTCAAAACAATAGCGGAAACATTCGCTTGACAAGGTGTCAAGGCTAAGGTTTGGCTCGGTGCTCTAAGATTCACCTCCGGTTGACCCGACAATTGTCCTTGCGTCTTTTGGAGGTTGGCTACTTGTAACCCCAATTGGGTTACTTGGTCGGCCAAGGAATTCTGCCCAAGTTGTAATTGTTGAGTGATCTTCTCCTGATTGGAAATGTATTGAGCTAGAAGGTTCTCAATCGGAGAGATCACTCGTTGTTATTGATTATACTGTTGTTATTGGGGCAGAGGTTATTGTTGTTGAGGAGGAAGTTGTTCATACATTTGTTGATGTGGGGGAGGTTGGTATTGATGTTGTTGAGGAGGTTGCTGAAATTGTTGGTAGGGTGCCTTATAGCTAAAATTCAGATGATTCCGATTGTTGGGAGAATATCCAGGGTTAGAACTTGTTCTTGGCAGATAAGGCGCATTTTCCGTAGGATTATAGAATAAGGCACTTGCTTGATCCACGGGCGTCGAAATCTCTCTAACACCGAAGTCTCCAATCACTTCAGTTTCCATGGCCGCTACTTGCTGTGTGCTAGCAACACCGGCTCCAACCATAAACATTGAAATTTGAGTGGAAAGCAAATCGAATTTGCTTGATAGCTTATCCACTTCTTCAATCCGATGCATGCCTCCGGCTTTTGGTGTCGCACGCTCATCACTCCACCTCTCGTTGTTGGATGCTATGTTCTCCAAGATAGTTCTGGCATCCACTTTGTTTCTCGACATAAACGGTCCACCCACTGCGGCATCCATAGAGGACTTCAAATCATCCCTCATTCCATTATATAATAGGCTGATGATCTGCCAATGGGGGAGCTCGTGGTGAGGACACTTCCTTTGCATTTCTTTGTACCTCACCCATGCTTCATGTAACGACTCATGGCTAGCTTGGGAGAAAGAGGAGATATCATTCCTCAGCTTCATCGTCCTCCCCGGAGGAAAGAACTTGTTCAAGAATGTGTTCGAAAGTTGCTCCCAAGTAGTGAATGTGCTGGGGTCCTTGCCCCTTAGCCATTGCTTCCCTTTATCCGTAGAGAGAACGAGAATAACCTTAACCGAATAGCCTCGGTTGATACGCCATTGATCTTAAATGTCTCACACTTCTCCAAGAAAGAGTCTAAGTGCTCGATGGAATTCTCCATGGGAGCTCCAGAAAATTGGTCTTATTGAATCCAAGCCACAAGTGATGGCTTCAACTTAAAGTTTCCGGTCGTAATGGCCAGAGGTTGAATGCTGGATGTAGACCCAATAGACGACATCGAATATTCGAGCAAAGACTTTGGAGGAGTGACGGTTGCTGCCATGGCGGCAAATTCTTCTCTTCTTCTTCTTTCTGCGTTCAAACGCCTCACGGTAGCATTGATCTCAGGATCCAAAGGAACTAAATCATCGAGACTCCTTGAGTTCCTACGCATGTAAAATTAAGATATACCGTGAAGCACGTATGATATGATACGAAATAAAAAAAATAATAATAAAAATTTAGAATGTGAAAATGATCGCGGGGTGAGGATGTGAGCTAGTCTCAAGGATAACAAGGTCCTAAGTGTAACAAGCACGTTGCCTCCCCGGCAACAGCGCCATAAAGCTTGATCGGCCGCCCGTTTGACACGCAAACCGGGACGGGGATACTAGAATTAGAATTTATAAACCGCAAGTGCACGGTGTCGAGTGTGGCTTGGGGGTCGATCACGGGGAGGCATGTGTTGTACTTGCAAACATTCAGGAACCGGATCACCCGGTGGATGAGCTAACCTATTCTTGATTGGTTGTTACAATAGTAAACTAATAGAATAGATGTAAAAGATAAAAAGGTAACCTAGGACTTTGGATTCCGCTCTAATCATGGATTCTCACTATTACGGCCGAAGGATAGGGATATGACCGAATGCTAGGGTTTGGCGGTGAGATGTTGCCTCTAAAAGTGGACCTAGCGTCACATGTGCCCGATATTTCGGTCGATGCCCAGGATGATACGCTAGGTCTACCCGGCTTTGGACGTTGGGCATTCCCATGTCCAACACCATCCGACTCCGGGAGCACTAAGTTCGCAACGATCGCTCCGAACATTTCGTCTAAGCCGTTCCCATGTGCAATGACTCAATGTCAATGCTAGGGGGTGAGCTATGGCCAGAGAATCAAACTCCTATTTTATTTCCTCTTGGCCCAACGGTCAAAGGCGGTCTTTTTCCCGCCGATGACAATGAAATGCTCCCGCGTAACCATCAAAATCCATATGTCCAATCAGATCCCTAGACCTATGGCTGTTCTAGGGAGAACCCACTAAGGGGCTTCCACCAATGTCCCAGATTGAAGAACTACTCACTAAACATGGTAGGAAATGCAAAAACAAAAAATATAGCCATACGAATTGAAATCAAGCAATTGTTCACCGTAGCAAATAGAAGCGTAAACACAATATCAAAATGTGAAAGCGATCAAAGAACTTAGCTAAACGTTTAATTCAAGCAGCTGAAAAATCCCTAAAAACAGCTTTAAAATGGGGACTGCGTTCCTGGGAAAACCTAGCACTATTTATACAAGTGGGCAAGATGCCAGTGAATATTCCCACAAAAAGACAAAAACAGACACTCACCCGATTGGGTAAAACGACGGAAAAATATGTCTTCAGCTCTGATAAATCTCACCCGATCAGCAGCTGACTGGGTGAGCTTGGATTTCTTGAGCTTGGGAAGCAGCAGCTGCTGACCTGATCGGTTAAAAGTGCCGACCCGATCGAATCACAATACATGACCTGGTCAGTTGACAAGGCAACCGACCGGGTGAGCTTTGGCCTTCAAAACTGCACTCTGCCTTACATCCACCCGATCACTGAACCGATCGGGTGGAACGGTCTCTTCTTCAGCACTGACACAGACTGCATGACCCGATCAGGTGGCTGTTCCACCCGATCGGTTGAGAGCTGATACATAGTCATCTTTGACGAATGGCTCTCGGGATCTCGTGCGATACTTTCCGTTGCTCCGGGGACTCATGATGTTGGCCATATATGTCACATGCACTATCAATGTCCTACAAATGCACATAAATCAACGAAAGTAAAAAGAAACTAAAAACACAAAGAAACGGATACGAAATAACGAAAAGCGACGAAAAACGACGGAGAAGACGTGCGTGAATATATAAAATATAAACGCACGTCATCCACGTCAGCAACACAATTGTTTCGGTCATTTTGGCCTTAACAGTTTCGTACCGTCTGTGGGAAACTCCAAGTCGACATCCCTATCCACAAAACATCTCGACCATGTCGACTCACCCATCAACACCCTTCGGTGATGCCTTGGCACCTCCCAGCATCAATTCTTTCAACATGATAATGGGAGATCCTCCGCACCCAGAACTATCAACCTCACTCTAAAGCTCCTACACCAGAAGGTTGATGACAATATCCATGGGACAAAAGTGATGCGCTCCAGATTTAACTCTGGAAACTTACCGCAAGTGCACGGTGTCATTGCTTTGTAGTATAGAAAAATGTCGAACCCACAGTGAGGTAGATGCTTGTACTGTCTTGGGTTTATTCAATGTCCCAAAACAATGCTAGTTTGGCGTACTCAAAAAGATTGTC
The DNA here is from genome assembly GCA_030789695.1 of Scilla litardierei. NCBI lineage: Eukaryota > Viridiplantae > Streptophyta > Magnoliopsida > Asparagales > Asparagaceae > Scilla > Scilla litardierei. The sequence goes on along the minus strand of CM061137.1, from coordinate 101,045,619 downwards.
ACGAATGGTTGCTATCTCAATTAACAATAGAATAAAAACTAGGGCAATAGGAGTCACCACTAGGATCGTCGGATGTCAATGCTAGATTACAGTTTCTACGTTGAATTGGCTTTATTAGGGCGAGATTGTCGCATCTAAAATATAGAACTCATGGCCAACTACCGTTGTGCCACTCGTCTAACGTATCCTATGCTTAGCCCCACTACCGTGGATGGCCTTACACGTGACCTGTGCATTACGAACGACAATTATTCTCAATCGCTACTCATGCCACCACCGTGGGATAGAGCTTCAATCTGTGATTTGATGACTCTCATTGATGCTACTACCGTATATCATCAATTAGTAATATAGGACGCCAGTAGAAACCATTAAAGTGCGTGCCACTACCATGGATCACAAACCCTAATTGAATTCACTAACATGCCTAATTAAGTTCATAGGATACTCGTCCAAGGTGTGTGCCACTACCGTGGATCACAAACCCTATATGAGATCTCATACAAACTTGGCTGGATTAACCAAAACACATCCCTTTTATACCAAAACAACGTAAAAATCCTAACTTTGCATCTAAATCCTAAGATCCTATGGCTAATCCATTAGCCCTAGAAACGACTACTCATAATTCATAGCGATATCAACAAAAGCATTTAGAATAGCAATAGAAATCATGATCGCAATGAAAGACATCGAAATAAGCATAGAGATACGAGATATCATTACCAAAGCGCTGAAGAAGAACAAACAATCGCAGAGAACTAAGATCAAGAGATTCTAAGCAAATTACAATAATAAAAATATCAACTTTGTCTTCAAAACAGTAGCGACGGCTCAAGAACTCTCTAAGAAAAACTAAGAACGTCTAAATAATAAAATCTGAATCGCCTTTTCTAAAGCTAGGGTAAAAAGAGTGCTTAAATACAATGAGGATGGACCCCACAAAAATTTGGAGAAAGGGCTTCTTGGGCCCCTAATTACTTGGGCTATGGCACCCTACTCGGTCGAGTAGCAGCGCCGCTCGGTCGAGTGATGACACGGTTAGCCACGTCTCCTTTCTTGGTTCGGCTTCAGATACGAGCAGCTCGGTCGAGTGATCGCCATGCTCGGTCGAGTCACTGAGGGCTGCTTCTTTAAGCTTAAAGTGATGCTCTGTAATTGATTCTACTCGACCAAGTAGTTGCAGTACTCGGACGAGCGCTGAACCACTACTCGGTCGAGCTACATTAAGTTGGAGATGCCTTTGAAATCTTCGTTCTATTTGGGCTTTAGCTCGACCGAGCGGCTGCAGTCCTCGGTTGACGCCTATGCGCTCTACTACTTCGATTAGGAATGAGAATTGAGTTGTAGCTGGCCGAGTTGGTCCGACAGAGTAGCTTTCCTACTCGGTCGAGTGATACGTGCACACCAGCTGGAGCTCTTCTTTGGTCTGAATGTCAGCTCGATCGAGGGCTGAGCAGCTCGGTCGAGTTGTATGGGAAAACAACATATGGTCTACTCTTGAGCTCTTCTCTTCTCTTCCTTCTTCTCCTCTCTTCTCTGTTGGATCTGGATCTAAGCCTAGAGGGGAAGGGGGGTGAATAGGCTTATAAAAATTCTCGCGCAACCCACGAGAGATCACACGCAGTTATAATCACATGTAGGGGAAACAATAAGCAATCACAGATGCACAACAGATTTACCCTGGTTCGGTCGCACCTACGACCTACGTCCAACCCCAAAAGCAAATACTGTATTAGTAATGTTATCGAGTACAGCCTGTAGCTAGAGCACCCACTCTACACTCGCCTGGCTCTCAGTACCTACACTCACCAAAGTGCTCAACACAACTAATCCTAGTATATGCTCTTACTTGACTAGTCCCAACTAGCCAAGTCCATCTTGTCTAGCACCCACCAGACAAGACCCCAAAAGTGTCACAAGTATGGTAAAGTTCCCCCTCCAAAGATCGATACACTACTACATGAATATAAAGAGTAAAGAGTTCAGAAAAGCTTAGTTCATGTCCGTGTACAAGGGCGGAGCCACTCATGGGCTAACACGGGCTATAGCCCGGGTAAGGTTTTGGGTTTTAATTTTTGTATATATAGTTTGTTATTTAACATTTTGCCAAACCTCTAATGTAGCCTAGTGGTGTGACGGACAGTTCTCTCTTATGTGGTTGCAGCTTCAATTCCTAACATTAAATTGTATTAATTACCTTTTTTGAGTTTTATTATCAAAACTAATAGGATGCAGCTTCAATTCGTAACATTAAAATGTGTTACTTAGAGTTTTATTATCAAAACTAATAAATATTTAAAAAGGATTAATTATAAAACTGTTATGAAAAATTGATGAGTACCTTTAAATCCTTCCCTAAGGTCAAAAGATAAGATCAAATCTTAACAACACCATAAGTTTATTTTTGGCCAAAAGATATAAGGTTTTAAATCCGAACCAGAACCAATTTCGTAAACAAATCGGGCACTGATTACTCGATTTCTTCCGAATCGTTTTACACTACTTGGACCGGATTGCAGACTAGGTAAGTTTTTGGATTTAATTTTTTTATATGTATAAGTTCAAGATTTTAAGTCAAAATCCTAAGCCCGAAACCAAAGTCCAGGGTAAAAAATCCATAAATTGAGATAGAGGAAGAGCAGAGCTGCTATGCGCGATTGAACACTCAACAAATCGCCAAAAAATCATAGCTTTCGCTTTCACGACTCTCAACCGTGTCTATCACGTTCGTTTGCTGGACCACTGGTCGCAACCATCGCCTTCGTCTATGACCATCACAGCATTGCATTCATTCGCAAGTCACAATTTATCTGTAGCCCAGGACAGAAAAAATTCCTAGCTCCGTCCTTGTCCGTGTAGTCGTCTCTGTCAATCTGCTCGGGTCAGGTCACGTCTGACAGGGTGTAGTCTCTGATCTCATGTATGGATCTCAATCTATGACTCTGCAAACTTGAAGTGCAATCTGGTCTGTGTGTATAGCAATTTCAGTTCACCTCAGATTTGAAGCAGGATGTGCGCAAAGAAACACTTCAAAAATTCTTTCATACATATCCCCACATCAGAAAATGTTCACGGCTCGAAGTAAAGCATGCATGGGCTTCTTCTTCAACCCCACGATTAGGGATGAGAATGAGCCGGGCCGGGCCGGGCCAAATAGATGCCCAATTCAAATGGGCGGACTCTCGGGCCGGCCCAAAGCCCATACGGGCTTTTTTAAAAATGCCCAAATGGGTATAAAGCGGGCTTTGGGCTACCCATTGGGCTTTGGGCTACCCATTGGGCATACTCAAAAAATCACAATAAACACCAACATTTACATAATCACAAAAAGAAGTTTGAATTGTAACACTGTACATTGGATATAAAACTGTACATTGGAAGTAATCAAACTGCACATGAACAAAAAAGGTCTAATTTGCTTGTAGTATCATGTTAGGATTCGATTCAACAACAAAATAACAAGATTGTCATACATTATGCCACTGAGCATGTGTCAGTGAATACTTTAACAAGGCTAACTTGGGTTTTAAAAATGGCTCTCTGTTCTGTTCTTTCTTTTTTTTAAAAAAAAATTACATGACTTCAGGTACTCATGCTCAAGCTCAGATCAAACAATCCAGTTCAGCATCATGCTGTCGCCATCGTCGTGCTCCCTATTGCCCAAGAAATCGACGTCTCCCACGTATTCGATGATGATGGTGAGGTCCCTGATGAACCTGTCGGCCTGCACAGTGAACCTGCACACAATCCAGTTCAGCATCCAAGTCCTCAAATTTATAACATGCACCTTGCTAGAAGTTCTTGGAGCATATTCAGGCCATCCACTGGGAGCTGAGAGAGATGCTTTAAAGATTGTTACATTCAGAATCCCATGAAGCAACTTCATCTCTTTCCCCTAAAATCTGAAGCCACAACAAAAAAGGAACTTGTTATGTGCAATAAAATTTGTAAGTGAGAATAGAAGCATGCATAGAGTGTAAGAGAAGGGAAATAATAATACCTTGTGAACACTTTTCTGTAGGAAAATCCCAAGGAGCATGGGAAAGCATAGAGCAAACACAATGACAAATGTTCTATTTAAGCATCAGAAGCGAAAAGGAATTTATGATACAAGCTCTCCAGCATACCATATGAAACATCGGCCTAGTTGCTTGACACAATAATTTCATATTCTTCATGTATTTTAGCATATATCAGCCTCAGGAAAAGAATCTAATGAACTAAATCTCCAAACAATTCTCCAATTCTAATGAACTAAATCTCCTCTCTATCCTTGCGAAGAAAATCACCTGGAAACAGCAACATAAGAATTTTTATAGAAAACTGATAATGTTGTATGTTACAAAATCATCTTACACTTGCATACATAAGAGCTTGAGCACAATTCATATGAGCAAACTACTTATAAAATCTTGTGTAATACATAATGTAATATAGTTTGTGGACATGGACCCTGTGACCTTAGTACAATGTCACTAACAGGCATAGGTTAAAGAGGAAATCAAACAACACAAGCACCCAACAACATTTTAGTATTACGAGCCCACCAGACTCAAATTTTATTACCTAGGATGATCCTAATAAACCTTTATTATCCTTTCTGAAGATTTTCATATATAGTCATGAACATAATAACATTGACTCAGAAAAAGGAATTGCATCATTAACAAATGGATATCTTTCAGAACAAATGAATCAATCCGCAACCAACTGACAATATGTTTTAAGCTTGTACATTTCAAGGAATGATAACAACACATCAAAAGCTTATATAAAATGCGAAACCAATACAAAAGGCTAACAAGAATTCCCTTACTAAAGGATCGAATTTGCATATGCCAATAGAAGAACTTCTGCATACAATCTCTCTCAAAGTGCACATCCCCTCTACACCATACAAATATACAAGAATAACTAAGAATTATCCTAAATTTAGTAACATGGGTAGATTTTCCATAGATTTCTATCCCAATCCCCACTAACATTCCAATTGTGCTTGAATCCAAAATGGATAGAATAAAATCTTTCTAGACTCTCAAACGACGCTGTTGTTTTTCCTCAGAAATGTTGAGAACCGAATTGAACAGGGCCCATTATCATCGAAAACTATATATACAGACAAAAATCTATCTATATTCAACTCAAAGCTCCAAAATTCTTATTGAGCACCTCCAGAAAGATTGCTAAGCAACAAGGATATGGTGCATGTCAACAACAATCAAACATAAGGATGATCATACACCAGATACCAGTCATATCAAAAGCAATATTCAGACAAATAGGATCAGATTGATGTATGAACCATACTGCTGATCACTCGTATATTAATCCAGTGCCAATAATATCACTTAATACAACCTGCATGAATTGATATAAAAAAACGATCAAAAATACAACAAGGTAAATAAATTATGGGCTTTAAATTTATTCTGGTAGATTACATACAAGATTCATTGAATTTATTCTGCTAAGCACTCGTATATGAATCCTTCATCCAAAAAGGAGGAACTGGAAGATGACAAAGAAACTTCACTTTCATCTGCATAACATCAAAGCCAATAATATTATGTTTATATTAACATTTAATCAAATACTAATAGAAAACAAGGCAAATAAATATATTGATTGTTACCTATATAGTACTCATTTTGAAGCCAATCCTGCGTGCATACTAAAGCTTCTACAGTGGTTGAACTCAATCTGCTACGGTATTGATCCACAACTCTGCTTCCACAACTAAAAGCTGACTCTGATGAAACGGTAGATACTGGTATAGCTAAGATATCTCGAGCCATTTTCGAAAGAACAGGATAAATGGCTGCATTATTCTTCCACCAATCTAAAATATTAAAATCCACATCTGACATAGGAGGAAGTAAAATTTCCTCCAAATAGCTATCAACCTCGCTCCTTTTAGCTCTTTTCATAGCATTTTGGGACCAAAAAATTGCAAGATCCATGTCTGATTTTCTTTTGTTCAAACTGAAAGAAGAGCTCGATTCTGTACTTGTTGCCCCGGTACACATATCACCAACATGATCCTTTTTTTAGCCAACCCCTCATATTGATCATATATTTGATGAAAAAAGTCTCTGAGTTCTCTAATCTTTTTTCCACATATTTCTTCTCCAAATGCATTTGAATACTTATACTCAATATAAGCCAATTTTGATCTAGGATCCAAAACAGATGCAATAGTTAGAATTTTATTGCATTCATTCCAATATTTTTTAAACTTTCTTTGCATTTCTAATGCCAATGTTTTGACAATTTCATCACCATTTAAAGCTTCCTCTTGTAAAACATACCGAATGGTCCAAATTTCCTTAAAATACAGATTAGCAGTGGGATATTTGCAACCAGAAAACACTTCAGTTGTGTCTACAAAAGCTTTTAGGAATATTGTTATCATCTCAGCTTTATTCCAATCATCAATGGTAGGAGCATCTGTACACTTATAATGCTCTTCCGTATATCTAACAAATGCATCCTTATACAATAAAGCATTACGAAGCATTTCATACGTGGAATTCCACCTTGTGGCCACATCCAAAACTAAGCCTTTTTTTGTAGGCAACTTGAGCAATTGAGCAATTCCATTAAAAGTTTGCATCCGGGAAGGACTGCTAACAACATGTATGATTAAATTCCGAACGTGTTTAACAGACTCATCCATGACTTTAATTCCATCTTGCACCATAATATTTAAAATGTGTGCGCAACATCTGATATGTATATGTTCACCATTGAACAATAATTTCTCACCAAAATCTCTTTTAAAATTTCTTAGCATGGCATCATTCGTACTACAATTATCAACGGTGATGGAAAATAGTTTAGCATCCAAATTCCACTCAGCAAGACAATTTCCAAGAACATCAGTGAGTGCAAAACTTGTGTGAGGAAAAGAGACTTTTCGAAAATTTAATATCTTCTTCTTCAACATGAATTCTTCGTCAACATAATGTGCAGTGAGGGCCAAATAACCAAGTTTTTGATTTGACGTCCATAAATCAGTAGTAAAACTCACACGACAATCTAAATCTTTCAAAAAATTATGAAGCTTCTGTTTTTCTTCTTGAAACAAAGAAATGCAATCATTTCTAATTGTATGACGGCCAATTGTGGTAAACAAAGGTTGTAAGCTCCTCACAAAAGTGATAAACAACGGATGTTCTACAATTTTAAATGGAAGCTCTGAACAAATCAGAAGCTTCGCCAAACATTTTCTGCTTACTTCTTGATCAAACTTAAAAACTCTTGTGTTATCGGATTTGTTGAGCAACATATGCTTCATATCTTTATGAGTCTTGTTTTTGCAAGAGAACTTAAGATGTCGGCTCAAATGAGTCATTCCTGACTTGTTTGAACATGAAAGTATTTTCTTACAATACTTACAAATTGCTTTGGATGTGTCATCAGGTTGTCTTTCTACTGTAAAATATTTCCACACTTCAGATCTTCTTTTGCTATTGCTTGTCATTACTTCAACATCCTCTATTTCATCATCTAAATCTCGAGACATCTCGGATGTATCCTGAATGTATGGATTTGTTGACATTGATGGAGTATGGGAGCTACTGGATGGAGTCCGTGCCATGATGATAACTGAAGGGTGAAATTTAAAAAAGAATGCATTAACACTTGGCACCGAGACTAGAAAAAATATTAAATCTACTTGCACACTTACAAATCACATATGAGTATACGAAGAAAAAATCAACTAAAGAATAAAGATAACTTCAATTGTAAATTACACATGAGAGGAGCAGCAGAAACAACCCATTTAATGGGGAATTAAGTGTTAATAAAAGAAGCGAGGGAAAAAGAAAGGATTTGATTTTATGTATTCTACTACCTAACAGTGTTTAAAATCATTGTAGTGAAGTTAGATCAAACCCAATATCCAAATATATTGCCTTTCATTTTTAGCAAACATTAACAATCATAACTAAATCTCCTCTCAAGTTTCTAATTCAATGGATGCCCATATTCTCTATATAAGCTCAGCCAAATTGCTTGCAATCAAAAGATAAATAGCCATAAACATCTTGCTAAATAGCCTAAACAATAATGCGTGTTTAGGGGCAGATGGATCAGTTGGATGATAGGTGACACACTAAATAGCCATAAACATCTTGCTAAATAGAATTTCATGCAAGTTTAAGACAAAGGGTGATCAAGCTATGACTGTTGCAAATTAACACATAAGAGATGCAATTACAATTTAACAACAATATATGATTTCAACACCAAGACAGCAATACAGAATGAATAAATCAACACCAAGACAACAAACAAACTGATACTACTGATCTTTATCTCATCATACCTTCAAGAAAGATGAAATGCTCCCCCAATGAAATCAACTGTGCCTGAGAAATTTAAACAAAATTGAGACGTGCCTTGAGGATGAAATTGTTCCAGACAGGACGTCAAGTGAGCCCAGAAGAAGAATGCGGATAGATAGGGTCAGCAAGGCAGCAAGAATCAAGCCTTGATCTTTGAAAACGAGAAGCACCTGCATCAACTATACTGTCAACAGCAGCAACAGAAACTGATAATGGGCGTTTGTAGATTTGAAACAACAAACCTTTTCAAACCTTTTCAAAGCTCACAAAACCTTCATTGCGAAAGAGAATAACCCATATCAGCTCCTTCAATACTCTTCGATCCTTCGCCTCATAAAAGCTAATCGAAGCTCAGATTCAGGAGAAAAGAAAGGAAACAACGCGATGATTGGCGAATCCCTTCAAGAGCGAGCGAACAGCGAGGTGGGGGGCAAACATGGTTTTCGTCGGGATGAGGGCGAGACGGCGTCAAGGCTAGGGTTTTGCGATTGAGAGCATCTAGGGTTTGCAAACTAGGCGACTGGGCGATTTGAAAAGGCGATCGTATTTTCGTCTGCTTCGAGCCTCCGTGGACCGTTTGCGAATTGCGAAAGCTTCAGGCCTCGGGCCTCGACGCTTTCGTTTCAGTTCGGGCGGAAAATGCCCATTTGGGCGGGCCCGATCGGGCTTTTGGGCGGCCCGATCAGGCTTTCAGCGCAAGTATCATCAATTATTTTATTTAGTTTCGGGCTTTGGGTAGCCCGATACCCATTTTGGTATAAATATATACCGGGCTTTTCGGGCCAGCCCGATTGGGCAGCGGGCTGGCCCGTACCCATTCTCATCCCTACCCACGATACGACAACAAAGTAGGGTCTTTTCGGAAGCAACAATATCTTCATGTCGACAAACTCACCTTTACGACAACATGTAGCTCTTAAGCAGCAAGGTGATAGACTCGGCTGCTTGTGTTTGCAGATGCACATGGGCCTGCTTGTTGAGGGAGTCAAAGGATGTCCCAGCTTGCAGTGACGGATCCAGGAATTGAATTCAGAGGGGGCACAATTTCCTTAGACGAATCAAATTTTTTGGAAAAAGAGTCACATAAATTTCGAAAAAACTAACATACTATAAGTTAAAGAAATTCGCATAATGTTACTTATGCTATAACTACCTCGAGAGTACTACAAAAAAATAACTACCTTGAGAACGCCGACCTGTTTGCCTGATGGCTGATGCGAAACCCAAGGATAGATCAAAAGTGTTGACAAACAACTGTTCCTTTATAAAACCAAGGAAAAAAATACATGTCTTTAAGGAGGTAAAAATTTATATACCTTGAGATTCTGAGGACACTGCCAAATAACAATGATAACTAGCTTACAAGTTGAGATTCTTAGAACGCATCCCTGTTTTGTATTTTAAAGAGGCAAAAATACAAACTGCGTATTTTAAGCGAGCAAAAAAGAAGTCATTATAAAGAAAATCATTTTGTCAAATCATAATGGCTGATGTGAAATCCAATGACGAACCACTCGTTCCTTTGCAAAACCCGTGTAAAAAAATAACCGCGGTGCCTTTGCAAAACCTAAGGGTAAAAAGCCTTTGAAAATTATAAATAACCATGATAATTCCCTTAATAGAAGGGTATTAATATGTTTAAGAGGTTGAAAAAATTTAAGAATTGCTAGGTCCGAGATTTGAACACAGGTTGCCAACATAGGATTCACGCAGTCCTACCACAAAGCCAGCTTGTTGTTGGTGTTTTTCTTTGAAATTTATATGTAAATACTATCAGGGACGGAGCCAGGTAGGGGCCAGGGGGGCACGTGCCCCCCCTGAAAAATCGAGGAAAAAAAAATATACTTGTACCCTTGTATTAAAATTTTTAATATGACAATCATATTAAGAATAACATTCACATTATAACAGAACTAGCAGGCTAGCTTGGTGGTAGACTGCGTAAATGTTAGGGTTGTCAACATGGGTTCAAATCCCAGGCCATGCAATGGTTAATTTGAATGTTTACTTTTTATTTTTTTCCCTTAGTGAGGGAATTATCATGGCAACATAGTATTTTGTCACGGCACCAGGTTGAAGAGAAGCTCACGGCTGCAAACTACGCTCTCCACGCAAGCTAGGATGTCGGCAGCACATGATGTAGAAGATGAAGCTTGCGGGCTGTGTGCTTCAAGGGCTCTCTCATTGTGGCAGGGAGAAGAGTTTACGACGGCGGCAAGCAAGAAGAGCTCAGCGGCTAGAAGATGTAGATCATCGGAGCAGCACGGAGTCGTTGTACGGCAGGAAGATGAGTGCCCAACCTTTTCTTGGAGAAGGATTATTGCTTGGAAGATGATGGCTTGGAGATGAGATCTGGAGAAATGGGTTCATCAAGATGAAGGCTTGGCCATTGGGAGATCAAGGCTGCTGCTAGATCAAGGGTTTTCTTTTGCTTTCTTTTTGGCCTCACCTCCTCTTCCCTGTTTGTTTTTAGCCGCCTCTCCTTCTCTATTTTTTGTGCCGCACCCCTCTCAGGTTTTAGTTTGTTGCTATGTGAGCTTATATATGGTTAATGCTTGGGATAGGAGAGAATCCCTAATATGTAGGGAGTATGAGATCCTAATTGATTTGATCACCTCTCTTTGAATAGGAATAGGATATGAGATTGATCTCTTCTCTTTAATTGATTAGATATGGGATTTGAACTCTCCCATTGTAGATAGGGGTGGGCAAAAAACCCAGTTCCGATTCCGAACCAGGTTCCGTACCCGAATCCGGTTCCGAATATGCGGACCAATCAGATTCGGATTCGGATTCGGGTCAAAAATTTCAAACCGATTTGAATTCGGATCGGATTCGGAATTGATACTAACAAACGATGTCCGACCTGATTCCGCTTAGAATTTTGGAACAGTTTTCCCAACAACATTATTTAAAGCCCTTGCTTACAAAGCCCCCACCGATGTGGGATTAAATCCGGAGCCTTGAGTTCACTCTATTGTCCACTTCGTCTTCTTCAATCCATGTCAGATCTGTTGCTCACAGTGCCTTCGAACCCCTAGGCAAAGTGATCTCAAGGCTGATCCTTGAAGATGCGTTCGACTTTGCCATCGAGAAGAACCTTTACCTCATCTCCGGCAAATTCTACCCCGGCTCTGTCATCTTCTCGATGGAATTCGTCAGCGTGGTCGAGATCCTCGAAGCACGGGGGTACGAGAGCAGCCTTGAGTTCGATCTGTTGCCCACTTCGCCTTCTTCAATCCATAGCCCATTTTAGATCTGTTGCCCACTTTGCCTTCTTCAATCTACTCCGACTCAATCTTCTCCTCGACGGAATTCGTCATCAAGATGTTGGATTTGATACTGCATGAGGTGAGATGGTTCAAGGTTTGCTTTGCTAACATGAGCCAGTAGACATTGGAGGTTGCATTGAGGAGGATAATGGCTTTTGTGAGGAAGAGGACAAGGGGTTTGCATTTGAATTGTTAGTGGGTTCTTAGATACACAGATGATACTAATTAATTAAAATCTTTGCAATGCCCGATTTCGTAAACCCCAAACTAATAAAAAAAGTGTAAATATTTCGCCCTCTGAGAGAAAGGGGGAGGGACGACCCGGACGAGGGAAGAAAAGTGACGGAGCAGCATCAAGAACGCAGGGGACGGCGAAGACGAATCTAAGGTTAGCAGCAGCAGCGAGTGAGCGATTTGGATGGATTTGTCATTGTTCAGTTAGTCCCACATCGAGTAAATTTTATGAATCGCTGTACTATAAGTTAGGGGTTGTGTGAGTCGCAGATGTATCCGAGTTTGGGCGTGGAGACTCGTTCGGAAGCGAGAAGCTGTTTGGTGGATGCGGTTTCGGTTTCAGAATTGTTTTTCTGTTAAAAAATCGGTGTCCGATTATTCGAGATCCGATTTAGCGGAATCGGATTCGGAGACTTTTTACTGTCCGAATTCAAATCGGATTCGGATTCAGATTTCTAAAAAAAATCGGGTTTACCCGATGCCCACCCCTAATTGTAGATATGACTCCATCTTGACCAAGTCACATTGCTTTGTAAATAGCACTTCCTCTCTCTTCCAATTTGCTATATGATTAGCAATTTCTCCACCGCATTGACTAAGTCATCTAATGAAGATTTATCGCTTTGTCATTCCTGAAACACACTTAGCACACACGTTAAAAGCTTCACATGTGTTTGTCATCATCAAACTAGAGATCCTAGATCGTTGCATCCAACATTCTCCTCATCAAATCTTCTTCTCCACCTCGTCGAGTACATACTGAACCTCACCATAGATGCCCCGGATAGCTCAAATGTTTCCATATGCTATAATTGCTCCAAATCGCTCCAAAGTTCCTGAAAATCCACAATTCTAAACAAAAAATCGAATATATCGTGAAAAGCACGATAATATATATAAAAGTGAACTTTGGATGGCGAAAATGCTATGAAAACATGTGGTAAAAATATGGAAATTATGGACACATCAAAATCCCCCAGGATTATTTCTTACTCGTCCTCGAGGAAGACAGATACGAAGTTCACCGGGAGTAAAAATAAGAAAAATGAAAAATGAATGCAAAGAGGAGAGGGTCGCTAGATTATTCTTTCAGATCTCACGCCATTCGCCACACATCACGATAACTCAGAAAAGGAATCACATGCTAGTAAGAGATTTCATATTTTGTATGAATATATTACTTGCAGGCTCAAGATGAACAAAAGGGACTTCTCTAAAGCTCATACAATCAACTTACATCTACTTCATGCATTTCATAGTATTGAATATGCAAAACATTGGCGATGCACTTTTCAATCAAAAGCTATAACCGAAGCATAGAGAATTCATACCAAGTATGCAATAGAGAATGGAAGAAGAGTCAAGACATTCACATATCCATATCAAATCATAAGAAATCTCCATAGCTAAGCTATTTCGCTAAGTTTCAGTATTATCAAACTTTTCCATTCGTGCACTCCACTTTAATGTCATGCTCACTCATTTGGTCAAAAGAATTCACCCCTAAGCTAAACTTGAGGCATCGCTTCCAAAGGAAATAATTGTGGAATTTTGTCTTGGTTTTCCCAAGTATATTTGTGGCTCCAAGTAATGAAATTGAGAATTTTTCTCTCTTTTAATTTTGAATTTTAGTTTCTTTTTTTCGACTTTTGAAACTTTGTTTCTCATTTTTCTTTTTGGACTTTGATAGGAGCAATAGGATTTGTATTTTTGATTTTTGGCTCATTTTTGGCTTTTTGTACTTTTTTGAGCTAGCTTTTCTTTTGTATAAGATTTTTGGGAATGGAAGCGGTATAAGTAGCCATGAGAGATGAACTCAAGTGACATGTAGAGGATAAAAGATATATGTGGAGAAAGAATTAATATAACACTCGATTCACTCAAAAGTGTGCATAAACGGTTTAGTAAGATAATACATCAACTAAATGTTGGATCTTGTGGATGGCAAACAACACTAGAAGGGGGGTTGAATAATATTGTATGAATTATAATTCTTTTTCCTTTAACAGTTATAACACAATAATTCCCTTCCAATGTTGCCTAAGAAACCAAGTAGAGTGATCTACGCTTGGTTCTTACTCAACATAGTAATCTTGAATGAATACAAAGATTAATTACAAGCAGACAAAGATTACAATCAGAGAGATATTTATACAGGGATAAAAAGATGAACTTTGCAATATATTAATAAAGAGTTACAAAGATGATATATTAAAAACAGATAAATTTCTTGCACAAATAAATAAGCAAACACAGAAAGCACGCAGAGACAAGAGATTTTTATCCTGATTTTCCGCAACTTGGGTACGTCCAGTCCCCGGCCCATCCGGTACGAGATTCAATCCACTATTGCCTTAGCAATACAATTACCTAGCTTCACTTGCTAGGATTTCTAACGACCTATTATCCCTACCAGGATTTCCAACAACCTAACCTTGACTAGGATTTTTCTTAACCCTTATCACAAAAGGAATCCAAATAAAACAAGATCCAATTCACCACAATATTTGGTGGAGATTGGTTTACACCCAACAAAATTCTATAGCAAGAAAATATTGCAAATGTGCTTATATGGCTAAAAGAATTTAGAATGATCTTAGATCACACAAAGAATTTGATGCTTTTGTTTTCAAAAATCCTTTAAAGAATATTAAATCAAACAAGAAGGATTTTGAAAAATGATTTTCAATAGCCAAAATAAAATAGATCTCAAAAGGAATTTCACATTAAAAAAATATGAGATCAGAAAATAAAACCAGAATTTGGCTACGACGATGAGAGCGATGCGAGCGATTAAGAATTTCAAGAGTATAGTTTTAGCTCAAAAATATAATAGAAAATTGGTGTTTTGAAATGTTCTCAAGAGGCTATATTTATTGAGTTTCAAGAAAGAATTCGAAATTCAAAAACATTTGACTTCTGCCCAACAATCAAGGAGATGAGAGAATTGAGAGATCAAAATCAGGAAGTCAAAAATGCAGCTGATAGTCGTCTCCTAAGGGAGGTAGTCGACTCCCAGTGAGTTTTCACTGAAAAATACTACTCACAGCTGGTAGTCGACTTCCTCCTTTCGTAGTCCACTCCCAGAGCATTTTTTTCACTGAAACTCAGCTAAATAATGAGTATTCAACTCCTGGGTGTTTGGAGATTGACTATGAAGATTTAAATCAAATAGCTATGCTCTCAAAGAGTTTTAAAACGAGTATAAAAACTTTTGTTTCGAAAAATTTTTGTGTGTGTGCAATAAAACTTGGCTTTAACATATTTCTAAGAGACCAACTCACACACTTAGCTTAAATGAAGACTTTTGAAGCCGATTGTATATTGATGTAGATGCACACTTCACTTTAAGTTTTAGCTCGTCTTTGATTAAGCTTCAGCTCTTCCATGAGCTTCATCCTTGAGCTTCACTTGCGCTTGACGTAGAGCTATCAAACTGTCTTCATCTTCTAAGTGTGGTTGAGCTTCTTCGAAGTATGCGCAAAGCTTATATTATTGATTGCACAACCTGCACATCTTAGATAGTGTCATTAGTACACTAACATCATTTGGTGTGCTCATCATCAAAACTACTTAGGGGTGGGATTCGATTTCCCATCACTCTCTCCCCTTTTGATGATGACACCCAAATGAAAAAAAGATAAATAAAATGAATAATAGCAAAACAGAATAACACAAGTAAGATAACTTACTCCCCCTGCTTAGATGAGGTATGATATACTCATACTCCCCCTGCATCAAAGCCGGTTAGCAATAGCAATTATTCATTTTAAAATTTTGCATTTACCAATTTTCTCCCCTTGTCATCAATAAAAAAAGAATGACAATTCTGATAATATCGCAATACAACAATCAATCCGAGCTTTTTATCACATATATGAGAAACAATAATCAACCAAATATATCTGCAAAAAGAGTTAGTAGTTCAAGATATATATTATGCCATGAAAATTTCATAAGAGATATATCAATGTTTAAAACATGCCATATGATAATCATAAGCATTGCATCAACTACTAGAGTTGATACCACAAGTCTGAATCCATCACACCATAGTAAAAATATATATTACAGAACCAAGTCATTGTTTAAAAGAGCATTGTTTTAAAATTAAACCAAGATACTTAAGAAAGACCACCGTTCTTCTTCTCCTTCTTTAGCTCCTTGATCTCATCAAGGATCATTGCAAGTGTTTTCTCGGTCATCTCAATGTTTCTAGCCACAAAGTCCTTCAAGTTTTCTACCTTTTGGCTGAGCTTTTCAAAGACTCTATCTTGATAAATCTTCAGATTCTCAATTTTCTTCAAGAGCATGTCTTGAAGCTCAGCAATATAGCGTGGTGGTGCTTCATCATCATCATCTTCACTTTCTTCCTCTACTCCATCTAAATCAACAACGACAGGTTTCTTACCTTTCCTTTTCTCCGAGGTGGAGCTAGCTTCACCAACTAGCTTCTCTTCTGGAACGTTTTGATCGAGGTCTCGATGAAGACCCATTCAGCCAAGTGCACGTGCATCAAACACAAGGGCGGGTTCCAGAACCTCAGATTCATTATTCAATTGAATGTCATAGGCATTAAAGAGAATGGTGAGAAAATGACCATGAGCTAGAGAGGATGAAAGTCTATTAAAAGCAGCAGACTGAAGAATTGAGTCCATGATAACTTTGGCCCAATTGACTTTAATATGACCAAGCATAGCGTAAATACATTTAGCTTGCTTTTAAGACAAAACAGAGTGACTGCCAGACTTTTGTGTAATATTGTATAATAAAATGATTGCCAAAATTCTACCAGGATATCGAAGATCGCCACATGGTAATTTAGTGAGGAAAAATTTTCCGGGCAAGTTCATCTTATCCAATGTATCTCCATCGATCATTTCGATCTCATCTATCATCTTTCCTATAAAAGGAATCCCTAAAGCTTGACCTAAGGATTTGACAGTGATTGTAAGTTTGGTGTTAAGAACTGTAATGATGAAACGAGATTTAGCAAGATCGGGGTCCATGTTTGCATAGAATAAATGAACAAGTCTGGGACAGCAGTAATACATGTTATTCGAGGAAAACAGATTTGACAAATTTTGGACTTCCAGGATACTATCAATTCCATAGTTCTCTACATCCTCAATTTTAACAAATCTCTCATGGAGAATTTGTCTTTTGGTTATGTTGAGAAACTTATTATAGCTAGTAGACTTGAAGAGATAGAGCTCAATGATTTCTCTTTCACTTAGAGAAGATTCATTGATCTTCCTCGCCTTTCCAATTACTTTCTTAAAGGCATATTGATAGTAAAACTAAAATATTTGAAGATGATATAGAAGATTTCAAAGAAATAAAATGAAGAAGTCAAGAGAGTGAAAAAAGATTATACCTTGATATTGAAGTTTTCCTAGAAGGGGGATGATAGAATGAGAGCTCCTAGGAAGAGAGAGCAAGAACCACCAAAAAATTTCAAGGGGATGAACTCACTGGGGATAGTCGGCTACCTAGGGCTTAGGTTGAGGGGTATTGAAATATTGAGATGAAAAGAAGTGATGAATAATAGCCTTTGGATCTTGAGTGTGAAGGGCTAGGATCTATTTCCTTTAGTGGGTTTAAGTCATTCCTTGGTTATGAACCCAATAGGCTCAACAAAACCCAATAGGAGTTAGTCAAAAAATTGAGAAAATCAAACACAGATTTCGGTACAGAACTCTGGTAGTCGACTTCCTGGAATGGTAGTCGACTCCCTCATAGGTTAAGCAGTTTTCTCATCCTGAGGGGTTTTTTGACACGCTGGTTTGAGTGTTTGGCCAAAATCCTTCACGAGCAAATATAAGCAACATATATAAGCATTCATATAAAACAAAAATATAAACAAAAATATTTAATCATTTATATGATTAAGATTTTGCGAAGCGATTTTTATTCTTCTCGCAAAGCGTTGATATGATTTGTGTTCCTCCTCCCTGGTTTAGAGTACCTAAAAAATATGATCGTTTACGGTACTCTTTATTCATTGAATCCAAAGGGGTTATCCTTTAGGAAACCAAACCCACAGTTTAGTTCCTTCAATAGAGATATACTTAAAAATTTTATTTAAATGAACTTTTGAACACAATCGATTGCGTACCTTTGTCGCTTTTGATCCGGCAAATTCTTGGGAACCCATATGCTCAAAAAATTTGGGTTAGCATGATGCATCCTAGTATGCTTAATCCTTTTCTTGGCATGATTAGAATCATAACCAAGTCCGGTTTTGCTAGATGATGGTTTTTGACTATTTATTAAACTATCTAACTTTCCTTTCCATTTATTGAAGTTTTCGACAATCTTCATCGTAGAATCATCTTTGTCTTTAATATACACAGTAATATTATTCAAACCCTTGATTTTCACTTCATGGAATGCATGTCTTTTTCTAACAGTTCATTTTTTCTTTTAATGAAATAATTTTATAAAGAAGTTCCTCTTTATCTTTTGCATTCTTCTTAACTAATCTCAAAGTTTTTTGTGTTCTTTAATGAGCTTTTCATGAATTGAGCAAAGCTCATTATATGCTCATCCATAATCCATGTCTTCATCATCACTTGATGATGAATCATCTTCACTAAATAATGAACCATGCAATGAACTTACTTGTTATGACGTGGAAGCTAGGAAACACATATGAGCAGTTTCTCTTTTCTCTTCTTTGTCATCTGATGATGATTCATCGAAGGTAGAATCATCGCTTTGGTCGAAGGCTGCATTTGCTTCCTTCCTTGGTCGTCGAAGCTTATTCCTTCTATAGTTCCTTCTCTCATTATTCTCTCTGCTTTTGCCACGATCTTTGGTGTCTCGGTTGTTCTTGTCTAAGGGACAGTCTCTTTTTACGTGCCCTGGTTTACAGCAACCGAAACAAATAATACTTTTAGTATGACGGAGTGATCGTTTACCATACTTATTTGACATGAAGTCTTTGAAGTTTTTCGAGACAAAGGCAATATGATCTTCTTTGTTGGTGTAGTTGGAGTCTTCTTCTTGTGCTTTGAACGCTCGGTTCTTTTTCTTCGGATTCTCCTATATCTTCTTGTTTTCCTCAAGCTCTATCTTATATGCCATGAGATTTCCCATCAGTTCTTCAATTGTGAGGTCTTTTACGTTGTGAGCTTCTCGAACGGCCGTTGTCTTCCCTTTCCATTCGGGTCTAAGAGATCTTAATATCTTCATTACCTGATCATATTCAGATAGCTTTTTGCCTAGACATGCAAGCTCATTTGTGATGTTAGTAAATGAGTATTCACTTTGGTAATACTCTCTCCTTCTTCCATCTTAAAAGATTCAAATTTAGAATGTAAAACGTTAATTCGAGATTCTTTTACCTTCTCGGTTCCTTCGTGACTTACCTGAAGAGTATGCCAGATATGATGTGACGTCTCACATTGAGCGACACGATTGAACTCATTACCTGTTACAGTACAGAATAATGCGTTCATAGCTTTGGCGTTAAGGTTGGCTTTCTTCTTTTCATCGGCAGACCATTTTTCGGTGTCAACTTCAATGGGTATTTTGTATGGATCCTTGGAGACGGTCCATGCTTCAATGTCTAGTGATTCTAGATGAGTCTTCATGCGTATCTTCCAGCTTGCGTAGTGTTTTCCATTGAACAACGGTGGTCACATGGTGTTGAGTCCTTCAGAGTGGAAAGATGTTGATGCCATCCTCTGATACCAAGTGTTGGATCATGTGGTTGGCAAACAACACTAAAAGGGGGTTGAATAGTGTTGTATGAATTATAATTCTTTTTCCTTAACAATTATAACACAATAATTCCCTTCCAATGTTGCCTAAGAAACCAAGTTGAGTGATCTACGCTTGGTTCTTAATCAACAAAGTAATCTTGAATGAATACAAAGATTAATTACAAGCAGACAAAGATTACAATCAGAGAGATATTTATACAGCGGATAAAAAGATGAACTTTGCAATATATTAATAAAGAGTTACAAAGATGATATAATAACAACAGATAAATTTCTTGCACAAATAAATAAGCAAACACAGAAAGCATGCAGAGATAAGAGATTTTTATCCTGGTTTCCCGCAACTTGGGTACGTCCAGTCCCTGACCCATCCGGTATGAGATTCAATCCACTATTGCCTTAGCAATACAATTACCTAGCTTCACTCGCTAGGATTTCCAACGACCTAGTATCCCTACCTGGATTTCCAACCACATAGTCTTGACTAGGATTTTTCACAACCTTTATCAGAAAAGGAATCCAAATAAAACAAGATCCGATTCACCACAATATTTGGTGGAGATTGGTTTACACCCAACAAAGTTCTATAACGAAGATAATATTGCAAATGTGCATATGTGGCTAAAAGAATTTAGAATGATCTTAGATCACACAAAGAATATAATTTAATTCGTTGTGATCTAGATGCTTTTGTTTTCAAAAATCCATTAAAGAATATTAAATCAAACAAGAAGGATTTTGAAAAACGATTTTCAATAGCCAAAATAAAATAGAGCTTACAAGGAATTTCAGATTAAAAAAATGTGAGATCAGAAAATAAAACCAGAATTTGGCTACGATGATGAGAGCGATGCGGTCGATTGAGAATTTCAAGAGTATAGTTTTAGCTCAAAAATATAATAGAAAATTGGTGTTTTGAAATGTTCTCAATAAACTCTATTTATAGAGTTTCAATAATGAATTCGAAATTCAAAAATATTTGACTTCAGCCCAACAATTAAGGAGATGAGAGAATTGAGACAGTAAAATCAGGAAGTCAAAAAATGCAGCTGGTAGTCGACTCCTAAGGGAGGTAGTCGACTCCCATTGAGTTTTCACTGAAAGATACTGCTCACAGCAGGTAGTCGACTCCTAGAGCATTTTTCACTGAAACTCAGCTAAAGAATGAGTATTCAACTCCTGGGTGTTTGGAGATTGACTACGAAGATTTAAATCAAATAGTTATTCTCTCAAAGAGTTTTAAAACGAGTATAAAAACTTTTGTT
This sequence comes from Scilla litardierei, assembly GCA_030789695.1. Classification (NCBI taxonomy): domain Eukaryota; kingdom Viridiplantae; phylum Streptophyta; class Magnoliopsida; order Asparagales; family Asparagaceae; genus Scilla; species Scilla litardierei. The sequence continues at coordinate 101,024,764 of CM061137.1, read as the reverse complement.
TCAAAAATGTATTGTATGTGCAATAAATCTTGGCTTTAACGTATTCCAAAAAGACCAACTCACACACTTAGACTTAAATGAATACTTCTGAAGCCGATCATATATTGATATAGATGCGTGCTTCACTTTAAGTTTGAGCCCGTCTTTGATTAAGCTTGAGCACTTCTATGACCTTCATCCTTGAGCTTCACTTGTGCTTGACATAGAGCTATCAAACTGTCTTCATCTTCTGAGTGTGGTTGAGCTTCTTCGGAGTATGCGTAAAGCTTATATTATTGATCGCACAACCTGCACATCTTAAATAGTGTCATTAGTACACTAACATCATTTGGTGTGATCATCATCATAACTACTTAGGGGTGGGATTCGATTTCCAATCACTAAACTCATGTATAAGCATTGATATTCTTAATCATTTCAACGAGTAGCGAAGTCAAGCAGTAAGGTTTTCAATCATATCAGGCATGCAACAAGAATGCAAATAAGAGAATAAAATCGATGCTTCAGATGTGCTAATGATGCGTGAATCTTGGTGCATTTCCAATGAGGGCATACTAAACACTACTCTACACATTCAGTTTCAATAAGTTTCACGCATCTACTTAGAGAAGTCATCAAAAGAAGTATATTTTGCAAGCACTTATGAATAACAAGATAATGAAATAACTCTAAGTAGCATGGCATGGAATATAAGCATTGTGATGACTATGAGAGCAATAAGAGATGTCATCATAAAGAACTCATCTAGCAAAAGTAAGAAAAGAAAATGTGGAATAAAATAAAACAAGCATGCACGCAAACCGAAAGACGAAAAGTATGATGCTAAATAAGAGAAAAATGTGGTGGAAAATGGATGGAGAATAAAGCAGAAATGATGCAAAGTGAAAGAAAAATAAATAAAAAGCGATAGCACTCATCCCCCAAACTAAACATAGCAGTGTCCTCACTGTTGAGAACACTAGTTAAAGATAGTGAATGATGCTAGGGTGGGTAATGAGAAATCCTAAAAATAAGAAAACTAAAAGGAAAAGAAGAAAAAATGAATGATTGCAAAACCATGGTCCTAATATCTAATATATGAACAAGCATGCAAATGATGTGATGATGCATATGCAGATGGATGAAAATGGGTTCTCCCCCAAGCTATACAATGCTAGGCCACGTATGGACAGATATGCACAAGAAAGAGTGAAAGGGGAGAACATGAGCAAAAATGCAAATCAAGCAGCGGCACCATCCTCTGGAGGTGGTGATGGGTCTTGCTGCTGCGAACCAGAAGATGGAGGGTCAACATATGGTGCAACAATCTCGGTAGGTGGTGTTGGAGTGACTGGAGGTGCTGGTGTAAGTGTAGCAGGTAGTGCACCCCGTGCCCTCAGAATATCTAAGATCTCGTAAATGTCCCATCACTATGACTGGTGATGGATAATGACCGTCTGGATGAAGGCGAGGAAGTCATGCCTCAGTCCAGCAACCTTTGCCTCTATCGCAGTTAAGCGTGCGTCAGTGTGGCAGGACCTCGGTGGCTGACATGCACCACTAGGGGCACCTCTCTCTACATGGACTCGTGCATGTAGTGCACGAGGTCTGACTGTGAAATCAGGAAAGTGTGGCTTAGCAGGGATCTCGACAGAAGATGGGACGAGGATGGATGCGAGATCAGGTGCAGAGGTCAGATTTGTATATCAGCAGGCAGAGTCGTCGTGGCGACATATGTGGTGGCAGATACCACGACGCTCTCAGTAAAAATGGCATCGGTGGAGATAGAAGTGCTGCCAGAAGCGGATATGGACAATGTGACTGTGGACTCAGGAATGGTATGAATGAGAGGAGTGGAGTCTACAGGTGCAGAGACAGTGGTGGTACGGACAGTGGGGTCGACAGGATCGGTGCCGACAGGCTCAATATAGGTAGTCTCTAGTGTAGGCTCAGGAGCAATAGATACAGAAATGCTCTCAGATACGGGCAGTGATGATGGTGGTGCAGTGATCTCAGGGCTAGAAGTGTGGACTACCTCTGAACTCTCGGCTGGAGTGGTAGAATATGTGGTAGTGTTGGGAGTACTGACAGAAGTGGGGACAGAAGTGCTCGCTAAAGGTGCGAAAATAGTGGGGATGGATGCTCTCTCGTGGTCCTCCTCAGAGCTAAGCTCCCAATCATCACTACCCTCTTCAACGGGTGGTCCTATGGGCTCCAGGATATGAATGGGTGGGATAGGGAGCACACCAGGAAGTAGCCAGTCTAAATGGACATGCTTAATGCATGTAAGGTCAGGGCATGGGAGGACCATGTGATGCTCATACTGGGGGCCTAAGAGGTAGATCCAATGGCGCTCATCGTGGGGCCTGAGGATGTGCATGCGTGCTAGCACATCGTTAGGCAGTGTAGTGGGCCCGGTGGCAGCCAAGAGATCGGCAGGAAGGTCTAGGCCAAGCATGAGGGCAAAGAAAGTGAAGAAACCGCCACAACAACTCTCCGTGGCAGAGGTGGAAGTGAAAATCAGGTGGTTGCATAACCAACGGGCCATGTCTGATATGAGGTGGGGTCGAAGTGTGCCATCGTCAGCACGTCGGATGGGTCTGGTCGTCCCACTGAGGTGGACCAACTCAGGGTGTGAGATAGTGCCAAACTCAGGCCTAAAAAAGATAGTCGTGGCGAGGTGGCACTGAACGAAGCATAGACACGGGTGAATGATAGACGAGGACTTTGCCTTACTATGGTTGAAATGTGGGAGGTCGGCTATTCGACTCCAGAAACTTTCGATACTAAAGGATGGGAGCTCTGTGTCGGGTGCAAAGTCCTGAGAAGGATCTGGGATGGATGGGAAGCTGAAGAAAGCTCGGATTATTGTGTAGTTGATGACAACGTCACGGCCCAAGAGTTTGAACCTAATACCCTGGTCTGTCTATACATCGGAGCTCATCGCCTCGTAGGTAAGGCGAACATAGGTGCTGGTGGTCAGATGCAAGAAGTGCTCCCAACATATGTCCTGGTAAAGGCACTGGACACCCTTAAGCAACCCTAAACTCTGGAGGGCTAGGATGTCAGCGAATCTAGTGGTGATGATGGGGCGATGGGAAATGATCGCAAATCTCTCGCGGTGCACATCGTTCCTGAAGACAATGTCATATGTCTTCAGGGTTCCCTGGGGTGGCTGAGATGGGGGTGGAGGAGCAGAAGTGGGAATGGGAATGGCGACACTAGCATGTGGTCCCTCTAGTACGAGTAGTGTAGGGGATGGGGAGTGTGAGGGTGGTGTAGATGGTCGACAACATGTCTGATGAGAAGAGGAAGCACCGGAGTCATCAGCTTTCCTCTTTTTCATCGGTGGCTTCCTACTACTCGTGTCCTAGGTGGCATAGTGAGTGCGACATGCGAATGGATGCAAATACAAGATATGGATATGTAAAATATAGCTAGGAACGAGTGTACCCAATCTCGTGGAGCGTGGCGATCGCAACGGCAATGAGAGCACGTAGCCTCAAGTGAGTCTTCCTCCAAGCTTGTCCCAATCGACGAAAGTGATCCAAACCCAAGATTTTCCTCCTAATGCTTCGACTGTACCGAGTGGCTGGTGGCCATGCTCTGGCGAAGTGCGCGGTGGCGGTCGACCGAGAGAGACGGTCGAGTTGGGATTTGGGAGAGACTGGGTGACCGAGCTCGGGCTGTTTTTTTTGAGTGGGGGGTGTGTATTGCTGTTGGGATGATTATATGGGGCGGATCGAGCTAGGGCTACTCGGTCGGTCCAGTTCTGATTTTAAAAAGAGTGGGCCCACATTTACAAGTCACTGCTCGGTCGAGCAGCTCAGGCTGCTCGGTCGAGCAGCACAGGCTAGGTCGAGTTGAAAATAAGATAGACTGAAAATATCCCCCATTTTGGCCCTGCTACTCGACCGAGCTGCTTACTCAGCTCGGTCGAGCTGAAACGTTGCTGCACTGAGCTCGACTGAGTTGGGTAGCTACTCGGTCGAGTTGAATTGATTCCAGAGCGACATTTCCAGCTCTATTTTGTGGCTGCTACTGAGCTCGACCGAGTAGGGTAGCTACTCGATCGAGTGACTCTCCTCTTGTCTTTAATGATAGTGTAGCTCCTCTCCTCATCTCCTTTTGGGTCCTTCTCCGTTTCTTCATCGTTTTAGCACTCTCTTCATTGGTTACATGCACATGGAAGTATGTGTCAGAAATTTTTATAATTTTTATAATTTAATTGTTTTCGAATGAATTAAAAATATTTTTATTTGGTTTTTAGGTAGAATGGAGAACTAAACAAGAAATAAAACAAAAAATAAAGAAAAATTCGGGTTGTCTCCTGATTCGGGTTCAATATTACATATTTAACCCCCCATTTAGCCTTATTTTGCGCTCACATGATGCTAAATTTATCTCTAATTCATACGTATTTTCTACACATTTATTTATTAGAGAAAACACACTATTTGAGCATAAAACAGCATTTAACGATACAATTCTGCACATTTTATATTTTTCCTAGCACCGTCTCTATCTCACGATTCCAACGACTATTTATTTGTATTTTTCTGAGATCTGTACTAATTACTGTGTATTTTTGAATGCAGAATACAATTTAAATGAAGAAATACGTTTTAAATACGCTAGCACGCATCTTGGCGCGCCACGTGGCGGCACCAGAGCGATTCCCGCTTGAATCTAACGGCCAGTGATTATCCGTGCACGGAATTTCCTCAGCCGTTGGATCTGCGATCCAACGGCAACGATCAAGCGACTGCAGCTTCTAAAAAGCGGGTTACGTGGCCATCTTGAGACCGTTCGATTTCGATCGAACGGTCAGTTACAAATCCAAACCGATGGCGACGTGGCTCGATATCTGGCCGTCGCTCCGAGATCCAACGGACGTCACCAAAGCCGCTGCGATTTTGAATTCGCGAGGCGGAGAGCTCAACGCGTGCCACGTGGCGGGATCGTCGGCGCTGCCGCTCGAATCAACGGACGAGATCCCATCCGAAGCGGCGAACGAAGCGGATGTGTTAAGGGCGACGTGGCTGCTTATCGAGCGTCGGATCACGATCCAACGGCCAGCATCGAATCCGATTCGATTTCGTTAGCGGAGCGGGTTTCGCACAGTATTTAAAGCGACACGTGGCCTCCCCACGTTTAATCCCGCTTTGATCTACGGTCCAGGATTGCCCCGCTTTAGATGAGCGGCTAAGATTGGTTCGGGCGCGGATATTGAACCCGATAACACAACCCAAACCCGCAATCTCTTTATAAAAGGTATTTTAGGGTTTTTTGGGCGTATTCAAGCAGATTGGGGCGTATTTTGGGCGTATTGGAGGCTCTAGAAGCCGTATTTTCCCCCTGAAAAATTCTGTAAAATTCCAGAGGCTTGTTTCTAATTTCCAGAGAGTTTTGAAGACTTTTCAGAGAGATTTGGTGATGAATTCTTAACTTAAACTCCTTATTTTGGTGTATTCTAGCGTATTTTGCTATGAACTTGAAGTATTTTGTTATGAAACTTGTTTATTTTCGCATGATGTGTAGCTAAATCTCTGTTGTGCTTGGTATGGAGTAGTTAGGGGATATTATTCGTGTTTATTTGGTTGAAATTCCATGTGTTAAACCGTTAAACGTCGTTAAAGTTGTAATCTTTGTTCGTAAATCCACTTTTTTTGATTCCAAAAGAATTAATTAAGTTGATGATCGCCCCAAAAGGGCGAGTTTTGATCTCCCCAAAAGGGAGTTTCATACCGTAGTTTTGATCTCTCCAAAAGAGAGTTTCATATCGTATTATAACTTTAGCGACGATCTTTTTGAATATTCTGTTTGAACCCCAAAAGGGCATCTTCCGATGAATTGCTCCCAAAAGGAGAATTCATTGAGTTATATTAGATATTTCCGGTGAATTGCTCCCAAAAGGAGAATTCATTGCGTTATACCTATCAACCTAATTCAACCGAATCGTTGACCCTAACGAACCCATACCATGTGCATACTTTTTATATATATTTTCTTACACGTATTTCTTCGTTCATCACCTTTCACATCACCACCTAAAGTGTTTAGTTTCTTTCCGATAGATTTCTATTTGATTTGAGCTGTGGTTGCAACAGATTTCTTCCCGTGGATTCGACACCTGGACTCACAGGTTTTACTACTTGTACGGACTCTTGCACTTGAGAGAGAGCACCTTTTCGGTCCCACCAAGTTTTTGGCGCCGTTGCCGGGGAGGAATGGTTTGTGACTACGGTTTATTTCATTTAGAGGACCTTCGGTGAGATCTTTCCACTTTACTGTACATAAACTTTTTTTTTATTATTTTATTTCAAAATGGAATATATGAACTTCTACTGCACGAACAATCTTTATGATGCACGATATACGAATGCACACAAACATAGAATGGAGAAGCTCAAAATTGTTAATTTTAATCAAACTGACTGTGAAACTTTCTTTCAGGCCTGGAGAAGGTTCACAAATATCATATCGAGCTATCCGCAGCATGGGTACACAAAAGAAGAGCTTATGGCGTTCTTCCTAGAAGGACTACAACCTCAGCTGCAGGAATTATTGGGAGGCATGACGCCGACAGTGGCGTGGGAATACATGGAGTCTCTGCAAGAAAACGAAGAAACCGTGGAAGAGACTTCAGAGAGCGATTCAACGGAGCCTTCGTGCCTCGACCAAGAAGAGCAAAGCGTAGACGTACCTTTGCAATCCTTGAAAGAGGAAGCTTATCTGATTATTCAGACACAGGAGGCCACATCCCATCAATTCCAGGAGAATTTCCTTGCTCGGAGTCGGCAGATTCAAAATTCCATTGAAAATCTTAATTTGATTGCCGCTTGCTTAGAAGAAGGTAATTATTTTGAAACTCAATTTAAAGAAACTAATACGAGTTTATCTTCTATTGCAGGTATACCGAGCGAGGACACGAATATAAATATATACATGGCAGAAAGTGTGCGCAAAAGAGAGGACGAACTAGCAATTTTGGATGAACGAGAGGAGGAGACAGCTAGGGACAAAGGTTTTGAGATTATCGCCATGGACTCAGAACCATTCCCTCCTCCAGTTTTGTCCCAAAATCATTTATCCCTCTCCCCATTGATCGAGCATCGCACAGAGAGTAGTGCAAATCTTTCAGGGAGTAGTCGTCAACTTGCTTTAATTTCTTTCACTTATTTTGATGACTATATTTGGAATATTTTTATTGCGAAGAAACTTAAATTAATTTGGACTAACATAACTCATCTTTCGCAGGACATTGGCAAACAGCTTATAGAGATGCTTGGAGTTGTGTTGCTGGGGTCCAAATTAGTTTTTGGAGGAAGATTAATCGCAGAGGAACGCAAGGAGCAAATTGAACAACTTCCTCCACCATCAAAGATTCGGGATCCGCCATTTGATCACGGTGTGTTCTTTCCAGTAGTGTAGATTTTATATGCTTTCTAGGTTGCTTGCTTGAATAAACTCGTACCTCTTCCGACATTGAGGACAATGTCCATCTTTAGTTGGGGGGTGTGTATGAGACCTTAGGATTTTTTTTGTTTTTTTTTCTTTGAGAAGAATAAATCACCAAATCTCATCATTTTAAAACTCTTTCATATGCCTCTAATACGGATGATTACGCATTAATTGAGTTCTGAAAATTTTTATGGCTTGATTAATTATTTTTCCTTCATGGAATTGCCTTTAATATGCTATTCACGAAAAATTTCAATTTCCATGATTAATATCTCGAAATAGTTTGAATATATTTCATGCATGCTAATGTGATGAAAACGCTTAAGTATACACGATTTTTAAGAATAGTTTTCAAGTTGAAGAGGAACTTGGCCATGGTCGTTAATGTTTATGTTTAAAAAAAATGGGTGTTGAGTTGCTTACAATGAAAGAAAAAAAAAGAGAATGAAAAGAATGAAAAATGAACGATGAAAAATGAATAAATGAGTATGTCACTAATAAATAACTTGGTTGGCTCGAGTAGTACAGTCCGAGGGGTCCTTCTTGGCCTAATGCCCTAAGATCGTCTGATTTGGGAGCCATTGACCGGAAACTCACTCATTTGATAGAGCGATCCAAGTTATACTTTTTTTCTGCGAATGTTGCTTGATGCGCGTTACGCGGAACGAATAAAAGAAAAGAATGGTGAATATACTAAGCAACTTCAATACCCATGTCTTGAAAGATTATTTTGATAGGCCAATTCCTTGGAAACAAGAAAACTAGTATACAACGACGTGTTATACTTTCGCTTGCGCAAAACGATGCTTGCATGTTATTTATTCATACTAAATTAGGAAAAATTTCATGTGATTGATTTTGTTCATGGATATGTATATTGATGGCTAAGACCATGTTGGAATGCGTATTATTGAGCCACGCCATGAGCAATTCGAAAGAACTTATCGTTTTATTGATCGTCCGTATTTATCGCTATTTTTGCTAGAGACTAGCAAATCGCTAGTTGGGGGGTGTGATTCGGGTTCAATATTACATATTTAACCCCCCATTTAGCCTTATTTTGCGCTCACATGATGCTAAATTTATCTCTAATTCATACGTATTTTCTACACATTTATTTATTAGAGAAAACACACTATTTGAGCATAAAACAGCATTTAACGATACAATTCTGCACATTTTATATTTTTCCTAGCACCGTCTCTATCTCACGATTCCAACGACTATTTATTTGTATTTTTCTGAGATCTGTACTAATTACTGTGTATTTTTGAATGCAGAATACAATTTAAATGAAGAAATACGTTTTAAATACGCTAGCACGCATCTTGGCGCGCCACGTGGCGGCACCAGAGCGATTCCCGCTTGAATCTAACGGCCAGTGATTATCCGTGCACGGAATTTCCTCAGCCGTTGGATCTGCGATCCAACGGCAACGATCAAGCGACTGCAGCTTCTAAAAAGCGGGTTACGTGGCCATCTTGAGACCGTTCGATTTCGATCGAACGGTCAGTTACAAATCCAAACCGATGGCGACGTGGCTCGATATCTGGCCGTCGCTCCGAGATCCAACGGACGTCACCAAAGCCGCTGCGATTTTGAATTCGCGAGGCGGAGAGCTCAACGCGTGCCACGTGGCGGGATCGTCGGCGCTGCCGCTCGAATCAACGGACGAGATCCCATCCGAAGCGGCGAACGAAGCGGATGTGTTAAGGGCGACGTGGCTGCTTATCGAGCGTCGGATCACGATCCAACGGCCAGCATCGAATCCGATTCGATTTCGTTAGCGGAGCGGGTTTCGCACAGTATTTAAAGCGACACGTGGCCTCCCCACGTTTAATCCCGCTTTGATCTACGGTCCAGGATTGCCCCGCTTTAGATGAGCGGCTAAGATTGGTTCGGGCGCGGATATTGAACCCGATAACACAACCCAAACCCGCAATCTCTTTATAAAAGGTATTTTAGGGTTTTTTGGGCGTATTCAAGCAGATTGGGGCGTATTTTGGGCGTATTGGAGGCTCTAGAAGCCGTATTTTCCCCCTGAAAAATTCTGTAAAATTCCAGAGGCTTGTTTCTAATTTCCAGAGAGTTTTGAAGACTTTTCAGAGAGATTTGGTGATGAATTCTTAACTTAAACTCCTTATTTTGGTGTATTCTAGCGTATTTTGCTATGAACTTGAAGTATTTTGTTATGAAACTTGTTTATTTTCGCATGATGTGTAGCTAAATCTCTGTTGTGCTTGGTATGGAGTAGTTAGGGGATATTATTCGTGTTTATTTGGTTGAAATTCCATGTGTTAAACTGTTAAACGTCGTTAAAGTTGTAATCTTTGTTCGTAAATCCACTTTTTTTGATTCCAAAAGAATTAATTAAGTTGATGATCGCCCCAAAAGGGCGAGTTTTGATCTCCCCAAAAGGGAGTTTCATACCGTAGTTTTGATCTCTCCAAAAGAGAGTTTCATATCGTATTATAACTTTAGCGACGATCTTTTTGAATATTCTGTTTGAACCCCAAAAGGGCATCTTCCGATGAATTGCTCCCAAAAGGAGAATTCATTGAGTTATATTAGATATTTCCGGTGAATTGCTCCCAAAAGGAGAATTCATTGCGTTATACCTATCAACCTAATTCAACCGAATCGTTGACCCTAACGAACCCATACCATGTGCATACTTTTTATATATATTTTCTTACACGTATTTCTTCGTTCATCACCTTTCACATCACCACCTAAAGTGTTTAGTTTCTTTCCGATAGATTTCTATTTGATTTGAGCTGTGGTTGCAACAGATTTCTTCCCGTGGATTCGACACCTGGACTCCCAGGTTTTACTACTTGTACGGACTCTTGCACTTGAGAGAGAGCACCTTTTCGGTCCCACCATCTCCCGATAAGCGCTTGTTTAAAGTCGTAACCTCGACTCACTATGATCTTCAATGATGACCTTTGATGTTTGGCACATATGAGATGCGCTCATCATGTTTTCCTATGAGGCAATGTGGTGGGAGTTGGTTCGCCTCGCTTCTTCGGTCATCAGAAATTGTAAATATCGCGGCCTCCGGGTGTTGATGATGAAGTGGTATACCATGCGGCTCCTCGTCCAAGACCTTCAAGTAGGCAGCCAACGCCTTATCATGTATGACGTTACCGTCATCGTCTATGTCCTTCCTCATAGGATCTCTTGCAATCTCCTCCATGGAATATTCTTTGGTAGCTTCATCCTCCAATAGCTCAAGATAGCTAGCATCTTTGCACGAGAAGCACTCCTTCATCGGCTTTTATAGATAGAATTCAATATCTATATTTCCAATATTCATAGATAGCGTCCCTTGGCAGACGTCCATCAAAACTCTAGCTGTGGCCATAAATGACGTCCCAAGATGATTTGAGTACCCCCCTTCTCAGGCATGTCCATAATAATGAAGTCCACCGACACACTAATTCCTCCCGGTATTTGTAGGACGACGTCTCGTGCGATGCCAACCGGTTAGGCGACGGATTGGTCCGCCAATTGTATGCTCATGCCATGGGCTCTAGCTCCGTTCCCAGATTCAACCTCTTAAAGATGGAGAGCGGTATCAAGCTAATGCTCGCCCCCAAGTCAATTAGTGCTCTATTGATGGGGATGCTACCTATGGAGCACATCACCGTGAAGCTTCCGGGATCGAGCAATTTCTTCGGTAGGGTGTTATTGAGGACCGAAGTGCAACTATCCGCCAATTTTACTGCTTCTTGTTTTCTCTTCTCCGCTATCAAATCTTTCAAAAACTTTGCATATGTGGGGATCTCTGTAAGCACGTCCATGAAAGGGAGGTTCAAGTGAAAACCCGTGAGAAGCTATATAAATTTAGCGTATTTCTTCTTGAGCTTTGCCATGACTAATCTTTGCTGATAAGGAAGTGGATGATGGCTTCCTTTGTATTTGTCGGCATCCTTTGGCGTAGATTTCTCGGAAAATGGAATGTTTGCTAATGCCGTGGTGATAAGAATATGTGTTACGGTAGGTGAAGCATCCTTCTCTTTAGTGGCGGATGGCTCATCAATATCTTTCTCCTCATTCTCTACAATGATGGGCTCAGAAATAGTGGTATCTTCCTTTTGTATATGCATCAATGATTATTGATCCACCTTCTTAGAGACCGGTACCATCACAGCATCGGTACTCTTTCCTCCTCTAGTTATAACTGCCATGATTGCATTAACTTGCCCCCTTGGATTTGGCTCGGGTTGAGATGGCAATCTCCCTTGAGCCTTCATAAATTGAGTCATTTGCACCGACAAGTTATCGACGGTGGCTAAAAGTTGTGTCACGCCCCGCTTCCCTAAAATGGAGGCGAGACGTGAAAAGGTCCGCACGAGAGTGGAGCTGTGAAGCCCCAAACCCGATAAGCGTCAATAAAACATAAGCAGGACCCTGTAACCGTAACAGAACAACAATAATAACACAAGGAGAGACAGAAATAAAATCTCATATCTCATAATTTGTCCAACATTAAAAGTAAGTTCAACATCCAGAAAAGCCACCAGGCTAAAAGAAAGAGTCTAAAGGCCCAGAACAAGGCCAACAAAAGCAACCACGTAACAAAGTATAGGTGCCACGCACCGACAACAAAACAGCAGTCTAAACAAAAGGAAAGCTCAACGAAGACACTAGGACTGGTCCCCAGTGTCCACGTACTCCCCGCCAAACTCAGGCTCGGGCACAGCGTCCGCAAACACCTCGTCCTCAACAACGGACTCAGGCTCGAGATCTAACATGTGTCACCCAAAAGAGTAAATGGGCACATGTCAGCAAGTCTAAAAGACTTGGGCAAGGAAACTGAAGGTAAGGTAAACTAGAAACCTGACAGTTATAGTATGATGCATAGCATGGCAAGTATCGCATGGTAATAACAAGAGAAGTACAAGTAGCAAGTAACAAGTGGTAGTTGTGACATGTAATGTCAAGTAACAAGTACAAGGGATCACTCAACGAGTGCCCTATTGCCCGCAGGCTGTGTTCAAGTATAAGTCAAGTAATTCACGTCAAGTAAACATGTCGTGCACAGAGATTCCGCCTGTTGGCTAGAGTGGCTGATCGGGCCAACTCCTAAGCTCAAGTGACCGTTTATCTCTACCCCTCCCACGTGTGTCGAGCCAGGGCAGTACCCCCGAACACGGAATGCTCGCTTCTGGAACACGAGCCAGGAAGTGTGATTAACACGTATGGCGTAGGGTTATGCCCACGTATAGTGGGTGCCTAGCCGGAAACTAGTAGGTCGGGCGTTGGCTATCAACCAACACATGGCCCGCTTCTGGAACACGAGCCAGGAAACACAAGTATTGTAGCGTGTGCTACGAATGCAACATACAACATGGATAGCATGGATGACAATGTATTCGCGTACCGATAATCCAAATTTGAACATGACATGGTAATTGTGCAACATGGTAAACGACGGTCCTAGCTTCGTTGTCAAGCTAGTTCCGGAATTTGCGCCTAGGCGAGTATCATTTCGTCGCCTAGTCTCTTTTACGCCTACAACAAGCAAATGGCCTAAAACATGTCCCAAACCCTAAGGGGCAAGTTTCACTTGCCTAGCACCGGGGATGACGATCACGAAGGTTCGTCTCACGGATGCTAATCTACGGGGAAGTCGCTGTTATGGAGAAACAATCATCAAAACAACAAGTAATTCCATTAGGGTTCCACAAAACACAACGGGTTATGAAAACATCAAGAGATCGATTTATTACCGTGAGGAAGCGGAAGAAACACTCCGGGGAACCTATGGATCAGATCTGGAATGGATGGAGAAGTTTGGAGAACTAGGGGTTTTGGGGGATTTTGGGGGTTTGACGAGATTTTGAGGTAGATGAGAGGTAGAATGTGTTGAGGGAGGGTTTGGATGATGGATTTTGGGCTTGGGATGAAGGAATAAGGGTTTGAGGTAGAAGTGGGCTCAATGGGGGAGAAACTATGGTTTTAGGTCGAGAGGAGGAAGAAGAAAACGTTTGGGAGGGGTTTAAATAGGATGGGCTGGCGGCTGCCCAGAAATTAGGGTTTTAACACTGATTAGTCGGTCAAAGAGCAACCACTGACCGACTAGTTTGGGAACTAGTCGGTCGGTTGACCAACGCAGACCGACTAAGTGTAAACAGTAACTCCTGTACAGAATTAGGATTTATATTTAGTCGGTCAATGAACAACTGCTGACCGACTAGTTCGACAACTAGTCGGTCGAGAGATGAACTTAGACCGACTAAGAAGGAACAGTAACTGATACCAAAAATAGTTGAAGAGTTAGTCAGTCACAGAAGTATTGCCGACCGACTAGTTTGCAACCTAGTCGGTCAACCAACGTTCTTAGACCGACTAACGAGAAACAGTAACTCCTGAGAAATTTAGAAAGCCCACTAGTCGGTCCATGAAGGCTTGCCGACCGACTAAATCGTCATCTAGTCGGTCGGTTCCCCTTCTTACACCGGCTAACGTGCACCAAAAGTTCCGATATGGAGCGCGGAGCTCCGGGATCGATTCCTAAGACTCCTAGGCTTGATCTAGCAATAAGATATGACCGATACGAAGCCCGTCACAAATGACTTACTCCGAAATCGACGATTCTAAGGAAGAAGCTAAGAAAACACGACGAAACGATCGAAAATGAAAGTCACGGAGACGAAAACCACACATGAGGAGAAAATCCACCAAAACGTATAATATAATAAATCCAGATACATGAAAACCAGTCGTTACATCCTCCCCAACTTAAGAAAAATTCCGTCCTCGGAATTTCCAAACACTCACGTGTCCGTGAACAAAAGTGGGAAACGCTCTCGCATCTCATCCTCATTCTCCCAAGTAGACTCTCCGGGCGAGCCGTGCCACCACATCACCCTCACAAGATTGACAACCTTGTTTCGAAGTGACTTCTGACGCCTGTCCAGAATCTGCACTGGATGCTGGTCATACGTCATATCGGGGCGAACGGTAATCTCCGAGAAATCCACCGCATGAGATGGATCGCTAATGTATCGACGAAGCTGCGACACATGGAAAACATTGTGAACTCCTTCCAAAGATGGCGGCAAGGCTAAGCGATAAGCTACCTCGCCAACCCTCTCCAAAATGTCAAACGGTCCAATGTATCGCGGGCTCAACTTCCCTCGCTTCCCAAAACGAATCACACCACGATTCGGGGAAATCTTCAAGAACACATGGTCGCCCGGCTGAAACTCCAAAGGGCGACGTTTAGCATCCGCCCATTGCTTAAAACGGTCCTGAGAAATCCTCAACCTCTCCCGAATGTTCCTGACGATCTCCACAGCCTCCACAATCATCTCAGGTCCCAACAGCTCCCGATCACCAATGTCATCCCAACTCAATGGCGATCGACATTTCCTCCCATAAAGAGCGGCGAAAGGCGCCATGCCAATACTCGCCTGGAAGCGGTTGTTGTAAGAAAACTCCACCAGATGTAGATGGTCCTCCCACGAACCCTTGAAATCCAACATGCACGCCCTCAGCATGTCTTCCAAAATCTGAATCGTCCTCTCGGACTGGCCATCCGTCTGCGGATGGTACGCAGTGCTGAAACTCAGACGCGTACCCAAAATTTTCTGCAAACTCTGCCAGAACTGAGATGTGAACCTCGTGTCTCTGTCCGATACGATACTCACGGGGACTCCGTGAAGTCGCACGACCTCCTGCACGATTCACGTTACATCACTATCTAAACTAGGAAAATGAAATAAAAACGGAGGGTAAAAGAATTTATCTCCATATATCTCCTCGCTAGCGCCTCAGTGGACTGTCCCACTCGGAACGGAATAAAGTGCGCGGATTTGGTCAATCGATCTACGATCACCCAAATCGCGTCATTCTGCTTCGAACTCCGAGGCAGTCCAGTCACGAAATCCATAGTGATGTGTTGCCACTTCCACTCCGGAATCAGAAGCGGTTGTAGAAACCCGGCCGCACGCTGATGCTCCGCCTTCACTTGCTGACAAACCAAACACTTGGCCACACTCCGAGCCACACTCCTCTTCATGTCATGCTACCAATAATTCAGACGAAGATCCTGGTACATCTTGGTGCCACCAGGATGCACAGAATACGGCGAACTGTGTGCCTCCACCATCAACTCCTCTCTAATATCCCCAGCTGGCACACACAACCTGACTCCAAACCTCAGCGAGCCATCCTCATGAATGAATCAAAAAGTCAGTTCGCAGACCGGATTCCACCTGCTCCCGAATCTTCACCTGCTTCGGATCCTCAGCCTGACCAGCCTTAATCCGATCCACGATCGTTGACTGCACCTGCATGTACATCAACGAAGAAGCCTCCCCAGGAAGAACAACCTCAACACCAGACTCGTAAAAATCCTGCTGCAATCTCCACTGCGAGGTCAAAATCATTACCGCTGGAAGCCTACTCAGCGCATCAGGGACCACATTCACATTGCCAGGGTGATACTGCAAATCAATCTCATAATCTGCCATGAGCTCCAACCATCGACGCTGTCGCATGTTGAGCTCCTTCTGAGTAAAAATATACTTCAAGCTTTTGTGATCGGTGAAGACCTTCACTTTCTCACTCAGCAGGAAGTGCCTCCAAATCTTGAGCGCAAACACAACATCAGCCAATTCCAAATCATGCGTCGGGTAATTCTTTTCGTGAACCTTGAGCTGACGAGACGCATAAGCCACAACATGCCCGTGCTGATGCAACACACAACCGAGACCCTTGCCAGAAGCATCGCAAAAGATCTCAAATCCACCGCTGCGATCATGCATAACAAGAATATGGGCAGTCGTCAAACGCTCTCTCAGAACACCAAAAGCACTCTCACAATCACCCGACCAAACAAAAGGTACATCCTTCCGCGTCAACCTGGTCATCGGCTCGGCAATACGGGAAAATTCCTTACTGAAACGCCGATAATAACCAGCAAGTCCAAGGAAACTCCGAATCTCAGACGCTGACGACGGAACAGGCCACTCTCTGATGGCCCTAATCTTCTCGGGATCCACTGAAATACCATCCCCGGTCACCACATGCCCCAGAAAAGCAACCCTGTCCAGCCAAAACTCGCACTTCGAAAACTTAGCATACAAACGATGCTTCCTCAAAATCTCCAACACCGTCCTCAAGTGCGATGCATGCTCTTCCTCCGACCTCGAATAGATCAGAATGTCGTCAATAAAGATAACGACAAACTTATCCAAAAAGTCGTAGAAAATCAGGTTCATCAGATTCATGAAAACTGCGGGTGCGTTAGTTACGCCGTAGGGCATAACCACAAACTCATAGTGTCCATACTTCGTCCTGAACGCTGTCTTTGGAACATCATCCTTCTTCACCTTCAACTGATGGTAACCACTCCTCAAATCCAATTTAGAAAACACCCTCGAACCTCCAAGCTGATCAAAAATATCATCGATGCGAGGCAACGTGTATTTATTCTTAATGGTCACCGCATTCAATTCCCGATAGTCCACGCACATGCGACGTGAACCATCCTTCTTCCTGACCAGCAGCACCGGTGCTCCCCACGGAGACACACTAGGGTTGATATAACCCTTCCGTAAAAGCTCATCCAACTGTTTCCGCAACTCTTCCAATTCTGCAGGTGCCATATGATACGGCGCCTTCGAAATCGGCTGCGCTCCCGGAACAAGATCAATAGAAAATTCCAAAGCTCGATCTGGTGGCAAACCAGACATCTCCTCGGGGAAGACGTCATCAAAATCACGCACCACAACTGGCCTCTCCAGCTCCATCTGCATAGCCACAATTTCCACCGGCCTGGCCCGAAATCTGACAGGGCCAAGCGAACTGCTACCTCGATTGAACTCAAATACTGGATGTCCGGGAATCTCGAACACCACCTTCTTCCTCCTACAGTCAATCGTAGCATAGAAACTCGCAAGCCAGTCCATCCCAAGGACCGCATCGTAGTTAATGATGTCATGGACAATGAAATCAGCACAAAGCTCACGTCCACAAACCTCCAACGAGCAAGAATTGCACCCACGATGCACCGAGACCACACCGTTCCCTGTGATGACTTTCCAACTCTTAGGAAGAGTGGACGTCGATAAGGAATGCCTCTCCACGAAGCTCCGAGAAATAATGCACATCGACGCACCTGAGTCAAAGAGGACTCGTGCCGGAAATGTGCAAACCAAAACCACACCTAGCAAGCAGTCTAACAATCAAATCCTATTCTAGCAACAAACATGAGCATGCAACCAACACGATCAACAATCAAACTAAGGAAGAAAATAGCCAGAACGAGCGTTACCTGTAATAACCTCGTCCACGGCCATGCTCTCCTCCTCAGTCATCAGAAAAGCCTGCCTTCTTGGCGGAACAGCCTGCCGAAAGGCCTGGCTCTGTGGAACAAGAGCTGCTCCACGATCAGCAGGAACAGACGCTCGCTGCTGTAATGGCTGTGCTGCAACAGGTGCCCTCCAAGGCTGCTTCGACCTCGGACAATCCTTCATGGCATGAGTAGGATCCCCACAGACGACACACTGGCCCAGGAATCTCCTACACTGATCCTTGACGTGCCCGGTCCTACCGCAGAAATGGCAAGTCTTCAGAATAGGCCCTCCTGGCCTCTTAAACTGAGCTGGCTGATTAGGCTTGAAACCAGGCCTAACCATCGCTCTGGCCTGCTCCATAGGCCTCTTCCCAGCACCAGAAACATGTCCTCTCCTCTGACTCAGGTTTAGCTCCTGCCTCCTGGCAGCGACCAGAACCTTCTGATAAGAGTCCAGATCGGAGGAAGACACAAAACTCTGGAGCTCCAAAGCAAGTCCCTGCAGGAACCTCTGAGCCCTCTCATCAGTATCCTGCACCATCTTCGGTGCGAACCGGCTCAGCCTAGTGAACTCTTGGTGGTACTGGTCCACCGTCAAGCTCCCTTGCTTCAGATCAATGAAACGTTGCAGCATCTCCTTCTTAGCAGCCTTCGGAAAGAACTCCTCATCAAACCTGGACTTAAAGGTAGTTCAAGCTATCGGCTCCACCAACATCTTCTCTTCCGCATCCCACCAGTTCCGAGCATTATCCTTAAGCTGCCTTTTCGCCAAATCAACCCATCCAGCCGGGGTGATCTTGGCCATCTTCAAGTTATCCTCAATGTTCCAAATCCACTCATTGGCAGCCAGAGGACCCTCAGACCCATCGAAATATGCGGGACCCATCTCCCGAAATTGCTTCGCTCCCGGCTCGGAGCGAGGGGCCTCCGGAGTCACCCGAGGGGCACGACCAGCCGGAGCATTCTGGACTTGCAGGAGCACACCTTGCTGCACCTGCATCATCTGAAGCATCATCCGCATCATCTCCCCGTTGGTGGGTTCCCGCTCAGGCTCCTCATCATGAGGGGGGCACACCACTATCTCCACCATGGGTGATTCGTCTTCCTGTCATCTAGTGACACAGAAAACGAAACAATTAGACTCATAGCTTATGACTCGGACGTCGAACTTAGTTTAATGGACATTCTAATATTATTATCGCTATTCCGATAATCGCAGTTACAGAAGGACCAGCATGGGCCACCAACAAAATCTGTCACGTCCCGCTTCCCTAAAATGGAGGCGCGACGTGAAAAGGTTCGCACGAGAGTGGAGCTGTGAAGCCCCAAACCCGATAAGCGTCAATAAAACATAAGCAGGACCCTGTAACCGTAACAGAACAACAATAATAACACAAGGAGAGACAGAAATAAAATCTCATATCTCATAATTTGTCCAACATTAAAAGTAAGTTCAACATCCAGAAAAGCCACCAGGCTAAAAGAAAGAGTCTAAAGGCCCAGAACAAGGCCAACAAAAGCAACCACGTAACAAAGTATAGGTACCATGCACCGACAACAAAACAGCAGTCTAAACAAAAGGAAAGCTCAACGAAGACACTAGGACTGGTCCCCAGTGTCCACGTACTCCCCGCCAAACTCAGGCTCGGGCACAGCGTCCGCAAACACCTCGTCCTCAACAACGGACTCAGGCTCGAGATCTAACATGTGTCACCCAAAAGAGTAAAGTGGCACATGTCAGCAAGTCTAAAAGACTTGGGCAAGGAAACTGAAGGTAAGGTAAACTAGAAACCTGACAGTTATAGTATGATGCATAGCATGGCAAGTATCGCATGGTAATAACAAGAGAAGTACAAGTAGCAAGTAACAAGTGGTAGTTGTGACATGTAATGTCAAGTAACAAGTACAAGGGATCACTCAACGAGTGCCCTATTGCCCGCAGGCTGTGTTCAAGTATAAGTCAAGTAAATCATGTCAAGTAAACATGTCGTGCATAGAGATTCCGCCTGTTGGCTAGAGTGGCTGATCGGGCCAACTCCTAAGCTCAAGTGATCGTTTATCTCTACCCCTCCCACGTGTGTCGAGCCAGGGCAGTACCCCCGAACACGGAATGCTCGCTTCTGGAACACGAGCCAGGAAGTGTGATTAACACGTATGGCGTAGGGTTATGCCCACGTATAGTGGGTGCCTAGCCGGAAACTAGTAGGTCGGGCGTTGGCTATCAACCAACACATGGCCCGCTTCTGGAACACGAGCCAGGAAACATAAGTATTGTAGCGTGTGCTACGAATGCAACATACAACATGGATAGCATGGATGACAATGTATTCGCGTACCGATAATCCAAATTTGAACATGACATGGTAATTGTGCAACATGGTAAACGACGGTCCTAGCTTCGTTGTCAAGCTAGTTCCGGAATTTGCGCCTAGGCGAGTATCATTTCGTCGCCTAGTCTCTTTTACGCCTACAACAAGCAAATGGCCTAAAACATGTCCCAAACCCTAAGTGGCAAGTTTCACTTGCCTAGCACCGGGGATGACGATCACGAAGGTTCGTCTCACGGATGCTAATCTACGGGGAAGTCGCTGTTATGGAGAAACAATCATCAAAACAACAAGTAATTCCATTAGGGTTCCACAAAACACAACGGGTTATGAAAACATCAAGAGATCGATTTATTACCGTGAGGAAGCGGAAGAAACACTCCGGGGAACCTATGGATCAGATCTGGAATGGATGGAGAAGTTTGGAGAACTAGGGTTTTTGGGGGATTTTGGGGGTTTGACGAGATTTTGAGGTAGATGAGAGGTAGAATGTGTTGAGGGAAGGGTTGGATGATGGATTTTGGGCTTGGGATGAAGGAATAAGGGTTTGAGGTAGAAGGGGGCTCAATGGGGGAGAAACTAGGGTTTTAGGTCGAGAGGAGGAAGAAGAAAACGTTTGGGAGGGGTTTAAATAGGATGGGCTGGCGGCTGCCCAGAAATTAGGGTTTTAACACTGATTAGTCGGTCAAAGAGCAACCACTGACCGACTAGTTTGGGAACTAGTCGGTCGGTTGACCAACGCAGACCGACTAAGTGTAAACAGTAACTCCTGTACAGAATTAGGATTTATATTTAGTCGGTCAATGAACAACTGCTGACCGACTAGTTCGACAACTAGTCGGTCGAGAGATGAACTTAGACCGACTAAGAAGGAACAGTAACTGATACCAAAAATAGTTGAAGAGTTAGTCGGTCACAGAAGTATTGCCGACCGACTAGTTTGCAACCTAGTCGGTCAACCAACGTTCTTAGACCGACTAACGAGAAACAGTAACTCCTGAGAAATTTAGAAATCCCACTAGTCGGTCCATGAAGGCTTGCCGACCGACTAAATCGTTATCTAGTCGGTCGGTTCCCCTTCTTACACCGGCTAACGTGCACCAAAAGTTCCGATATGGAGCGCGGAGCTCTGGGATCGATTCCTAAGACTCCTAGGCTTGATCTAGCAATAAGATATGACCGATACGAAGCCCGTCATGAATGACTTACTCCGAAATCGACGATTCTAAGGAAGAAGCTAAGAAAACACGACGAAACGATTGAAAATGAAAGTCACGGAGACGAAAACCACACATGAGGAGAAAATCCACCAAAATGTATAATATAATAAATCCAGATACATGAAAACCAGTCGTTACAAGTTGCCTTTGCATGGCTGTTAATTCTGAATTGAACTTCGTTTGGGCGCTCATAAAGGCATCTAATGTCGCCTCCACGTCCGGTCTTTGTGCCGTCGGTTGTTGGTATTGTTGTCGTTGTTGCTAATATGGTTGACGATTAAAATATCCCTGCGGTTGAATTTGTATTGCTGTCGTTGTGGAGGTGATGCTTGTTGTTGAGGCGGCTGAGGTGGCCTCGATTGGGACGGTGGTTATAAAGCTTCGTAGGGGTTGCTATAGGAGAATCCAGGATGTGACTTCCATGCCAGATTTGACCACTGAGGTCTAGGATTGCTCCCCTCATCCACTATATAATTGACTTGCTTCGTCAGTACGTCTGTTCCTTCACAAGACTCTTTTATTGGAGCGTACCATTGCTCAGAGTAGTCCTCATAGGTAGCATATACTGGAGCCTTGGAAGTAGTTGGAATAACATCCAACCTTTGCTTACTTCTTGCAACTTGCTTGCAAAGGGACTCAAGTTGTTCGTCAAGATGCATAACACCCTTTATCTTAGAATGGCCCGAACCGGTGCCTCTAGCCGTTGAGCGTCCATCGCTCCATTGTTTATTATTGGGGGCCATCTGCTCCAAAAGTGACGTGGCCTACTCTGGTAGCTTAGCCAATAATGCGCCATTTGCAGAGGTGTCAATGATCATTTTGTGTCGGGCTTGAGGCCATTATAAAAAATCTGAATGAGATCCCCGTCTTGGACACCATGATGTGGGCATAGATGCTGAAGATCCTTGAAACATTCCCAAGCTTCATAAAGTGATTCATGTGGGAGATGTTTAAAAGATGTGATGGTGCTCCTAATCCTTACTGTCTTGGATGGTGGATAATATTTGTTCACAAAGTCTTGGGCTAACTGCTCCCAAGTCTTGAAAGTATTGGTAGGATGCGCCCTTAACCAGTATGCTACTATCCCGAAGAGTGAACGGGAACAGACAGAGTTTGATAGCCTATTCACTCACATCTTTAACTTGGAAAGTGTCACACTTTGCCAAGAAAAGATCTATATGATGATTGGGGTTCTCATGAGGATGCCCGTGGATGATATCCTGATGCATTAAGTTAATTAAGCTCGTCTTCAGTTCAAAGTTGACCCCCGCCAGTTGCGGTATCAAGATAGAAGATATGATAGATAGATTGTGCTTTATGTAATCCAGAACATTGCATGAACATGGAGGAGAATAGGGAGGAGTCCCTACCATTTGATCCTGTAAATTTTGATTCCTCCTTTCTGCTCTGAGCTGTCTCGCTGTCCTTTCAATCTCGGGGTGAAATAATAGGTCGTCGGATCCCCCAAGGTAAGTGTTCATGCAAAAGAAACAAACTCAGAGAAGATGTCAGTAGCAAAGGGAAAAAGAATAAAAATATGGATAGATAAGAGATGGAAAATGTAACTAACAAGTTCTTCAACAAAGAAAGTAACCAAGTAAAAACCGTTTGCCTCCCCGGTAACAGCGCCAAAAGCTTGATGCGCTTCGGATTTAACTCTGGAAACTTATCGCAAGTGCACGGTGTCAATTCTTTGTAGTATAGAAAAATGTAAAACCTAAAGGGAGGTATATGTTTATATAGTCTTGGGTCTATTCAAAGTCTCAAAAAAATGCTAGTTTGGCATACTAAGAAAGTTTGTCACGAATGGTTACTCTCTCAATTAAAAAATAGAATAAAAACTCGGGCAATATGAGTTACCACTAGGATCGTCGGATGTCAATACTAGATTACAATTTCTACGTTGAATTGGCTTTGTTAGGGCGAGATTGTCGCATTTAAAATGTAGAACTTATGGCCAACCACCGTTGTGCCACTCGTCTAACGTATCCCATGCTTAGCCCCACCACCATGGATGGCCTTACACACAAGCCGTGCATTACAAACGATAATTATTCTCAATATCTACTCACGCAACCACTGTGGAGAAGAGCTTCGATCTATGATTTGATGGATCTCATTAGTGTTACTACTATAGATCATCAATTAGTAATATAGGACACCGGTGGAAACCATCAAAGTTCGTGCCACTACCGTGGATCACGAACTCTAATTGAATTCACTAACATGCCTAATTAAGTTCATACGATACCCGTCCAAGGTGTGTGCCACTACCGTGGAACACAAACCCTATATGAGATCTCCTACAAACTTGGCTGGATCAACTAAAACGCATCCCTTTTATACCAAAAATACGTAAAAAAAATCCTAACTTCTTATCTAAATCCTAAGATCCTAGAGCTAATCCATTAGCCCTAGAAACGAATACTCATAATTCATAGCGAAATCAACAAAAGCATTTAGAATACCAATAAAAATCATGATCGCAATAAAAGACATCGAAATAAGCATAGAGAGATGAGAGATCGTTACCGAAGTGCTGAAGATGAACAAACAATCGCAGAGAATTAAGATCAAGAGATTCCAAGCAAATTGCAATAATAAAATTTTCAAATTTGTCTTCAAAACAATAGCGACAGCTCAAGAACTCTTTAAGAAAACTAAGAACTTCTAATAATAAAATCTGAATCGCCGTTTCTAAAGATAGGGTAAAAAGAGTGCTTAAATACAATTTGGATGGACCCCACAAAAATCTGGAGAAAGGGCTTCTTGGGCCCCCAATTAGTTGGGCTGCGGTGCCCTACTCGGTCGAGTAGCGGCGCCGCTCAGTCGAGTGATGACACGATCAGCTGCTTCTCCTTTCTTGGTTCAGCTTCAGATATGAGCAGCTCGGTCGAGTGATTGTCGTGCTCGGTCGATTCACCGAGGGCTGCTTCTTTAAGCTCAAAGTGCTTCTCTGTAATTGATTCCACTCGGCCGAGTAGTTGCAGTACTCGGTTGAGCGCTGGTCCACTCGGTCGAGCTACATTAAGTTGGAGATGCCTTTGAAATCTTCGTTCTGTTTGGGCTTCAGCTCGACCGAGCGGCTGTAGTGCTCGGTTGAGTTGCCTATGCGCTCTCCTACTTCGATTAGGAATGTGAATTGAGTTGTAGCTGGCCGAGTTGGTCCGACCGAGTAACTTTCCTACTCGGTCGAGTGATACATGCCCATCAGCCGGAGCTCTTCTTTGGTCTGAATGTCAGCTCGACCAAGTGTTGAGTAGCTCGGTCGAGTGGACTGGGAAAACAACATATGATCTACTCTTGAACTCTTCTCTTCTCTTCCTTCTTCTCCTCTCTTCTCCTCATCAAATCTTCTTCTCCACCTCGTGGAGCACCTACTGAACCTCGACATATATGCTCTGGATAGCTCAGATGTGTCCATGTGCTATAATTGCTCCAAATCGCTCCAAAGTTCCTGAAAATCAACAATTCTATACGAAAATCGAATATATCATGAAAAATACGATAATATATTTAAAAGTGAACTTTGGATGGCGAAAATGCGATGAAAACATGCGGTAAAAACATGAAAAATATGGACACATCAGAAAGCACCCCAAAGATTCTACACCTCCTATATCCTTCTCAGACGAAGACCTATAGGGTGTAGAACTACCATATGATGATGTCGTCGTTAGCACATCCACCATCAATGGGATCTCCGTGAATAGATTTCTCATCGACACTGGGAGTTCATGCGATGTGATTTTCTTCACCATGTTAGAGAGAATGAGGCTGTCTTTAACAGAGTGGAGGCCTTGTTCGGGACCTCTTGTATGATTCACCAAACATTCTGCCCCAATAACAGGCATCATCACCCTACCGGTGACCCTAGGTACGCATCCACGATAGGTCACTCACCTGACTAACTTCATAGTGGTAAAAATCAACTCAGCGTATAATTGAATCATCAGCAGACCTCTCCTTAATGCTATAGAAGCGGTGGTCTCGACTTTCCATCAAATGATCAAATTCCAAACTCCTGAGGAAGTCGGGAAGGCGAGAGGAAATCAGAAGCAAGCTTGGTCGTGCTACACTCTATCCACTGCTTTGAGAAGGGTGGAGCAGACAGATCCAGCCGACCCCAAGGGAAAGGATCAACGACATGCGACAGTCGAAGAGATGGAGGGCATCCGGATCTCTGAAGAAGAGGGGAGGACTGTCTCCATCGGGTCGATGCTTCCTTTCGACCTAAGGGAGCAATTAATCTCTCTCTTGAGAGAGCATGCAGACAGTTTCGCCTGGTCCCCGAGGGATGTGCCCGGCATCGACCCAGAGGTAATATCCCACAAAGTGGAAGTCTTCCCGACTTCCAAACCCATGAAACAGAAGTAGATGAACATGTGGAGTGAAAAGTTAGGCTGCAATCGAGGAAGCGGACCGACTTCTGGAGGCGGGATTCATTCGAGAGATCAAATACTCCGATTGGCGCTCGAATGTCATGATAGTGAAGAAGGCGAACGGTAAATGGAGAATGTGCGTCGAATTCACCGACCTCAACAAAGCCTGTCCGAAGGATAGCTACCCCCTACCCCGAATCGACCATCTGGTTGATAATTCCTCGGGCTATGAACTCCTTAGCTTCATAGATGCTTTCTCAGGCAACAACCAGATCCAAATGACACCAGAAGACAAAGAGAAAACTTCTTTCCACCGATCGGGTTTTTTCTATTATATAAAAATGCCATTTGGTTTGAAGAATGCTGGGGCCACGTACCAGCTTATGATGAACGGAGTCTTCGAGGCTCAAATCGGGCGAAACCTAGAAGTTTACTTTGATGACATGCTGGTCAAGTCCAAGAAGCCGACGAATCACATTGCAGATCTCTGAGAGACAATTGCACAAATCCGACGATACAACCTTCGACTGAACCCTGCCAAGCGTACCTTTGAGGTTTGATCGGGAAAGTTCCTCGGTTTCATGCTGACGAACCGAGGGATCGAGGCTAACCCCGATAAGATCACGGCGATCGTGGCAATGAAGGATCCCTCATCCATCAGAGAGCTTCAGAGACTGAATGTAAGAATAGCGGCTTTGGGCTGGTTCTTGTCTAAATCGGTCGAGAGATCGTTGCCTTTCTTCAAAGTATTGAGAAAGGCGATAGCATTCACCGCGAACGGAAAGAGGGTCATCGAATGAGATGCAGATTGCAAGAAATCTTTCTTCGAACTAAAAGAGTATCTCCGCTGCCTGTTGACGTCCCCTAGATTTGGCACAATATAAAGTCGGACATGGATACCCGGATTAAAATTTGTAACCGCAAGCGCACAGTGTTGCAGTGTGGCTTGGGGATCAAACACGAGGAGGTGTATGATGTGCTTGTCATCAAACAGGAACCGAATCACCCGGTGGGTGAGCTAGCCCTATCGCTTGGTGGGTTGTCACGATATGAAACTACGGAAAGATTTAAGATATAAAAAGTAACCCAGGACTTTGGTTTCCACCATATCATGAGTTCTCTCTATTACGAGCGACTGTTAGGAATACGATCAGATTTTAGGGTTTAGTGGTGAGATGTTGCCTCTAAGAGTGATACCTAACGTCCCATGGGCCCGATATTCCGGTCGATGCCCAGGATGATACGCTAGGTCTACCCGGGTTCGGACGGTGGGCATTCTCATGTCCAACACCGACTGACTCTGGGAGCACTGAGCTCGCAACGATTGCTCTCGACATTTCATCATGTCGTTCCCATGCGCTAGGAATCAATGTCTATGCTAGGGGTGTGAGCTGTGGCTAAGGGATCAAACTCCCGTTTTATTTCCCATTGGCCCGACGGTCAGAGGCGGTCTTTATCCCGCCAATGACAATAAAACGCCCCGCGTAACCATCTAAATCCATATATCCTATCGAAACCCTAATCCTATGGTCGTTCTAGGGAGAACCCACGAAGGGGCTTCCACCCATGTCCCAGATTAGGAAACTACTCACTAATCATTGCATGATATTCAATAACACAAATTTCAGCCATCAAAATTATAATCAAGCAATAGAATAGAGAAGCAAACGATAGTATTAACGCAATATTAAAGTATCAAAGCGATCGGAGAACTTACAAAACAAGTTTAATTAGAAGCAGCCAAAATCCCTAAAAAATGCTTAAGAAACTGGGATCCTCGTTTTCTGGGAAACCTAGGGCTATATATACATTTGGCAATATGCAAAGGAATATTCCCACAAGACGACAAAAATAAACGTCTCAACCGATCGGTTGAAACATCAACCGATCGGTTTAGACGACGGGGAGATCGGTCTTCAGCTTTTGATAACCATCAACCGATCACTGAACCATTCGGTTGATGTCGCGATAATACTCAACCGATAGCTGAACCGATCGATTGAGTCGTTGGACTCGAGCTGGGGAAGAATTGCTACAGGTGAACCGATCGGTTGACAAGTCAACCGATCGGTTGGAGTTTAGCTTCAAAAACAGAGAACACTGTCATGACCAACCGATCTCTAAACTGATCGGTTGGGATTTGCTTCATTGCTGCTCCTCGTCGGGTCAGATACGTGTGCACGAACCGATCGGGTGGGTCTGTCCACCCACCCGATCGGTTGAGGGCTAATTCATGATATGAATTGACGTATGGCCCTCAGGATCTCGTGTGACTCCTTCCGTTGCTCCGGGGACTCGTGATGTTAGCGTTGTATGTCCCCTGCGCCAGCAATCTTGCAAAAAACTCAAAAACACAACGAAAGTAAAAAGGAACTAAAAATCACAAAAAGACGGACTCAAAATAACGAAAAATGACAGGAAATCGAGAAGAAGACGTGCATGAATATATAAAATATATATGCACGTCAAAATCCCCCAAGCTGAACCCTTCCTCGTCCTCGAGGAAGACGAGTGAGAGGAGGAGCTCGGAGGGGAAAATAGAAAGGAAGAAACAGAAAAAAGAAAGCAAAATCCTAGATCCCCCGTCAGAGCCAATGAAAACTAACACGCCACACTAAGCAAGCATGTGACAAGTATATCACTAAACCTAGGAATATGAGTCCATACAAGTGTCGTGGGTCCACATGGTGAAGCGCAAGTGAGTGAGGTCGTGAGTGAGCAGACGGTGTAACTATCTAAATTGTGCAATAAAGCTCCATATACACATACCCAAGGGATGACCCAAATATCGATTCAATTCGAATTAGCGGTGAATAATAGCTCAAGCATGCATGAGAGTAGAATAAGAATAGAAAACATATCATATGTCGTGGACTCTACTGCTAGGAACTAGGGATTCACTACACGATTTCCTA
This sequence comes from Scilla litardierei, assembly GCA_030789695.1. Taxonomy (NCBI): domain Eukaryota; kingdom Viridiplantae; phylum Streptophyta; class Magnoliopsida; order Asparagales; family Asparagaceae; genus Scilla; species Scilla litardierei. Next base: position 100,996,165 of record CM061137.1, on the reverse strand, counting down.
GATGATTGCTAGAAAATTCCAATCCCAAGCGTGTTTGAAAACAAAGGGGGTTGAGCAGGTGTGGAGTAGAACACTTGGTGCAAATTCTCGCCTTCCCTTTATTCACGGTGGATATGAGTAATATTCACAACTGGAATTTTTTGGGTTTTGGGTATTTGTATTTTTTTTTGGATTTTTGGCTATACGTATTTTTTTTCTTTTCACGCTCTCTCTCTTTTTCTTTTTGAATTTTTCTTCTCCCCTTTTTTGGAAGTGGGATAATGAAAAGTGTGCACTCCCCCAAATGGGAGAACGATGCACGACGAGGGGATCTGCAGCAAGTAAAACAAAAAAGAATACGAATTCTAAACACTTGGCAAAAGATATTTTTTTTCGCAGATCAGAACATAAGCAAATGGATTATCCTAGTCCTATTGGTAGAGTCCCGACACATGCGATTTGAAGCATAATATATATAGATTATTCTTGCATAAAGAAGCAGACAATGGAGGCATATACCGCATATTCAAAATTGAAATATGATAGTCTAGGGGTCAACCAAGGATAGGCATATAAAACAAAATCACAACGTAGAAGCACACCAACTAGCTATTCACGACATACAACTCTCGCAAAAGCAAAGTGAACCCACGGAGCATAAAATGCAGTAGGACTCGGCTTCCTAGGGTTAGTGAGAATGATTATCGTAGCTAAGCTAAGTGTGTGTGTAGTTCCGTGGCAGTTCATCATATGGGGTCATCTCCAGAGAGGGAGGATAAAAAAGAAAGAAAGAAAAAGAAAAACACGATGAAAACGACTCAAAAATGGGAAAAAGGACACAACTAACGCACAAAGTGCGACTCCCCCAAGCTGAACGTTGAATTGCCCTAAATGCAATAGTAGTAATAGCGGGAGGGCAACGATAAATGGAGGGAAGTACGCACCGACAATAAAAAAAGGGAAAAACATGAAACACACACAAAACGAAATATAGAAAACTAAAGAAAATAAATAACGAAACGAAATGTACAAAATACACACACACACGAACATGCACAAATCAATCACACAACAACGATATGACACGACAACAATCACAGAAAATTGATTTCCCCCAAGCCGATCATGACAATGCTAGAAAAAAAGATATGATCAATATGACGCAGAACGAATGGCCAGGGGAAAATCAGAAAAAGAAAAATCAAGGTGCAGGAGAGGCAGTCTCCTCACCCTCCACGGAAGTGGCTGGAGGGGTGTGGGCGGGAGAGGTGATGGGCGTGCGAAGAAGTGGAGAAAGGGGTGGAGATGGTGGACGGATGGGTGTGGTAGTGGTGTGAACAATGGGTGGAGTGTCGGTGGTAATGGGAGGTGAGATGGATACGGCGACCAATGAGGTGGGTGTGGGTAATGATCTCGCGCGCACAGCGGGCTTCTTACGGCGCGAGTAGGTGGTGGTGATAGATGTGAAGGGTGGTGGTAGTGTAGGATCAATGGTAGTGGTGGTGGGAGGGGAAGAAGTGGAGGGAGGAGGGGATGATCATCTAGGGGGTGATGGAGGAGGTGATGGGGGTGGAGGAGGTGGTGGGGAATCGTGGACATGGGTAAGAAGGCAGAGAATGGCGGCGATGTTTTGCTCGAGAGCGAGGAAACGAGGATGTGATAAGAAGGAAGTGGATGGGTCTGAGGAGGTAAAGGAGGATGCGCCAGCATGCAGAGTAGCCAGCTCAGCCTGAAGAGCGAGGCGAGCAGAGGTGGCCTGTCAGACAACAGAAGTGGTGCCAGCGGTAGTGGTCATGTCGGTACCAGAGGCTAGGCCAAAGAGGGCCGTAGTAAGTGCCTCAGAAGAAATATAGATAACACCTGGGGTGGAGACACTAGGTCTAGCACTGGGGTCTTCTCTGAACGCAGGGATGTCCTGCTCGCCCAAATGGACGACAGGGGAAGGAGGTCTAGGTGCGTCAGAGAGAGGAAACTGTAGATGTAACCCTCTATAAACTCAGGATCAGGAGGAAACGACCAATCTGTCTCAAGATGAATAGACATGCGGCCAGGATTGGGCAGAATGGTATATGGTGCAGGGGGTGGCCATAGTAAAAAGCAAACCGACCATTGCCTCACGGTCGGATCATATGGGTGTGCCGCAGGACATCAAGATCGAGATATGTAGATCCTGGGGCACGAGGCAAATCGTCGGGAATCACAATGTTGAAGGGAGGGTGTTGTGCAATGAGAGTAATGAGGCCGTCGCAGCAATATTTACTCTTGTTTGCGCGGCTAATATCAATAAGCTTTTGAATTAGCCACGCACCGGCATCGATGCGTACGCACGGGGCCTCGAAGGTAATCCCGTCAACAATGGGAATGAACGGGAAAGTCATCGCCTAAAGGATGAAAAGATCGGGGATGGTCATAGTACCGGACTCATCCCGCGGGAAGAAAGCGATAGAGATTATACGGTGGGCGAGACGGAAGACTGGGTGGATGATGGAGGAGGCCTTGGCCTTGCCTCGAGGAAAATGATCGTGGAGAGTGAGGCATCCCCAAAAGTGGTCAACATCGAAGTCGTCATGCAATTCATAGGGGGCAGGCTGCCTTCTAGATTAGGGAAACCGAAAATATTATTGATTGTGGTCACATGGACACGGAAGTTTCGGTTTCGGAGGCGAAAATCAATATTGAACCCCCTCTCGGTTTTGATGGCAGATAGAAATTCTAGGGTGAGAGAGGGGTAGGATCGTGCATGGGAGTGTAAGAAACCTAGCCAACCTAGGTTTGCAAATAGGGAGTCGACTCCGGAGAAAACCCCGAGATCGAGTAGGGTTTGATTGTGTGTAAATTTGGTGGCTAAGTGAGATCTTTGGCTGAGTCGAAGATAGAAGTCTTTGTGTTCCTGACTCATGAAACGGACTCCATGTGGTCTCATCAGTGGGTCCACCACGGGTATAATAGGGTGGGGTGGTGGTTGGGTAGGCAGAGGAGGAGGAGCACGTCCACGTATGGAACGTGTGGATTTGTGTCTCTTGCGAGATGGCTCCTCTTCCCCCATGATGTGCTTACCCTTGTCCTTATCTTTTGCCATGATTGTGTGGCAATTTAATGTGATATGCAAGATTATATGAGTGTGCACACAACTAATGACAAAGGAGCAAAATAACAATACTTGGGCAATGTAAAAATCAAGCCAAGGAGCGAGTGTACCCAGTACTGAAGCGAGTCCAAGCTCCCAAAAGATCCCACGCTGTATGATGGAGGGATTTGGGAAACAGTCGCACACTAATCCAACAAAGACAGAATTTTCGAAATGGGGGATAGGGCTAGGGTCTTTGGGCGATTTGGGGATGAAGTGTGGGCGAGGGTAGGGTGCTTGATGGTGGGAGAGTATGTGAGGAAGTGATAGAGTGATTTTAGGAGTGGTGGAAGTAGTAGAGGAGATCGTGTGGGAGGGAGGTGAAACGACCGTTCAAATCGAAATTCTGGAAGTCGGGTGAATGAAATCGGTTGAGAGGTAGGGTATTTATAGGGTTAGGCAAACCGATCGGTTGAAAGACCAACCGATCGGTTTGGTCATTTTCGAAAAAATCAGTGTTGGATAGCAGCTGCAGGTGAACCGATCGGTTGAGATTTCAACCGATCGGTTGACCACTCCTAAAAAATCCCAAGGGTCTTGTCATCTCCACCAGATCAGCGACCCGATCACCATTTCTGTCAACCAATAGGTTAGCCTCTCCTTAAAAATTTCCAAGACTTTTCTATCAACCGATCGGTTAGCCTCTCCTCAAAAATTTCCAAGACTTCTGTCATCATCACCTGATCTTCCACCCGATCGCTGTTTCTGTCAACCGATCGCTTCGTTTGTGTGTTAAAATCGGGCACTTACTGATACTGACCACCCGATCGGTTGATGCATGAACCGATCGGGTGGGGGCAATTCCTGCACAAATACAAAAATCCTCTAAGTATCCCAACGAAGATCCCCATAGTAGTATTTATTCACAAAAACTAATCCTATAAACAACGACAAAAGTTCAGAACATGGGTTGCCTCCCATGAAGCACTGTTGTTTATAGTCGTTTGCTCAACTCCCGATATATGATATTCATGGGAGTTTGTACGGGTGATGCCCAATGATCGGCACACTTTCAGCTGCAGGTGGTGGGGCTCTTGTTGTTGGCGGCGACAACAGGTGAATGGTCTCAACGACTCTCCCGCTGGTGATTCCAGGGGCTTTTCCCTCATGTTGTCGTCAATCACCACTCTTCTCAGAACTCGGACTTCATCAGCTGTGAGCTCCAAAGGCTCTTTTCCTTTGCTCTTTGTCAGAGCAACCTTTCCAAATCTGGGGGGTCGATTGGGAGACACATACTTCTTCAGCGACTTGTTTTCTTCCCATCCCATTGTGCCCCTTTAGTCCATCCAAGCCTTCGGGGGGGGCTCCTTGAAATAACCTCCCAAGCTCCTATTTCAACAATTCTCTCTTCCTCTACCTCCAGCAGATTGCATCTATGTTCCTCCGGTGGTGACTTCATTGACAATGCCAAGTCAAACTCTACTTTCTGATCTCCGACGTTCAGGGATAGCTTCCCTTTCTTGACGTCTATGAGTTTGCCAGCTGTTGTCATAAAGGGTCTCCCGAGGATAATCGGAGTGTGATTATCCTCAGGCATGTCCATAACTACGAAATCGACTGGCACTTGCACACCGCTGACATTGACCGGCAAGTCGTCGACCACCCCCACTCGGTACTTTACTGATTTGTCTGCCAGTTGCAAAGTCATTCCCGTGGGTTCGAGCTCACCCATATTTATCCTCTTGTAAAGCTACATGTGCATCAGACTTATCCTTGCACCCAAGTCGACAAGCGCTCGATTGATTGATACCTCCCCTATTGAGCATGGGATGGAAAAATTCACGGGGTCTTTGAGCTTTGGCGGATTGGCTCGTTGAATTAGAGCACTGCATTTTGCCGTGGGGACAACTTTCTCTTTTCTCGTCCCCCTCGTAACTAGGTCTTTCAGAAATTTTGCATACGAGGGGATGGTTTCGATTGCTTCCAGAAAGGGGATCTACAGACTCAAGTCCTTCATCATTTCGAAGAATTTGCCGTACTTTTCATCGATCTTTGCTTTGGCCAGCCTCTGTGGGAATGGCACTGTAGGCTTGAAGACCCTTGAGTTGTCGCCCTCCTTTTTCTTCTTCTCTTCAGAAACTCCCTCCGGAGTCACGTGGTTTGACATCGAAGCTCCATTGTCATTTACTTCCAGATTTGGTCTCTTATTGACCAATGGAGCTTCAGGTTCTTTCACGGCCTCCAGCGTCGGAATCTGTGTACCACTCCTCAAGACTATTGCGGAGACATTTGCCTGACCGTGCGTCAAGGCCAGTGTTTGGTTGGGTCTCCGTGGATTCACCTCTTGCTGCCCCGGTAGTTGCCCTTGTGCTTTTGAAGGTTTGCCACTTGTAACCCCAGCTGGGTCATTTGATCGGCCAAAGACTTCTGCCCAATCTACAGCTGTAGGTTGATCTTCTCCTGATTTGATATATACTGAGTAAGGAGATTCTCGATAGGAGAGGCCACCCGTTGTTGACTGTATTGTTGCTGCTGGGGGTGCTGGGGGTGCTGGTTTCTAGGAGGGTACTACTGATATAACTGCTGCTGAGGTGGAGGGGGCTGATATAGCTGCTGTTGAGGGTGCTGGGGCTGCTGGTACGATGCCATGTAGCTGAAGTTTGGGTGGGTCCGGTTGTTAGGAGAATATCCAGGATTGGAACTTGTCCTCAGTGGATAGGGTGCATTACCCGTGGGGTTATAGAAGAGGGCACTCGCTTGATCCATCGGTAACGAGATATCTCCACCATCAAAGTCTCCCAAGACTTCAGTTTCTACCGCTGCTACATGCTGAGTGTTGGCGCAACCGGCCCCTACCATGAATGCCGAGATCTGGGTAGAAAGCAAATCAAATTTGCTAGACAATTTGTCAACTTCCTCTACTCGGTGCATTCCTCCAGAATTTAGTGTGCGTTCGTCGCTCCACCTTTCATTGTTCGATGCCATATTTTCCAGAATATTACCGGCATCCTCTTCACTCCTTCCCATGAAGGATCCTCCCGCCGCGGCATCCATCGAGGACTTTAAGTCGTCCCTCAGTCCATTGTAAAACAAGTTTATAATCTGCCAGCGGGGGAGCTCATGGTAAGGGCATTTCCTTTGCATTTCCTTAAACCTCATCCATGCTTCATGCAATGATTCATAGCTGGCCTGGGAAAAGGAGGAGATTTCCCTCCTCAGCTTCATTGTCTTCCCCAGAGGAAAGAACTTATTCAGGAAAGCATTTGAGAGCTTCTCCCAGGTCGTAAATGTATTGGGGTCCTTCCCCTTCAGCCATTGTTTTGCTTTGTCCCGCAGAGAGAATGGGAACAACCTCAACCAAATTGCTTCGGTTGACACGCCATTGATTTTGAAAATCTCGCACTTCTCCAGAAAGGAGTCCAGATGCTCAATCAGGTTCTCCATAGGAGCTCCAGAAAACTGGTCCTGCTGGATCCAGGCCACCAGCGATGGCTTCAGCTCGAAATTTTCGGTCATGATGGTCGGCGGTCTAATGCTGGACGTGGACCCAATGGATGGCATTGAGTATCAAGCAATGACTTCTGGGGAGTGATATTCTCTCCCATGGCAACAATCTCTTCCCTTCTTCTCTCGGTGTTTAGACGCCTCACAGTTGCGTTAATCTCAGGATCTAGAGGAACTAAGTCGTCAAGACTTCTGGAGTTCCTGCGCATGAAAAATCAGATATACCTGTGAAGTGCGTATGGTATTATGACAATAAAAAAACAAAGATAAAGAATAAAGAATGAAAATAAAAAAATAGAATGTGAAAATTATCACGGGGGAGGGATATGAACTAGTCTCGAGGGTTACTGGGTCCTAATATAAACAAGCACGTTGCCTCCCCGGTAATGTCGCCATAAAGCTTGACGTCCCCTAGAGTTGGTACTATATAAAGTCGGACGGGGATACCAGGATTAAAATTTGTAACCGCAAGTGCACGGTGTTATAGTGTGGCTTGGGGATCGAACACGGGGAGGCGTGTGATGTGCTTGTGATCAAACATGAACCGGATCACCCGGTGGGTGCGCTAGCCCTATTGCTTGGTGGGTTGTCACAATATGAAACTACGGAAAGATTTAAGATATAAAAAATTAACCCAGGACTTTGGTTTCCATCCTATCATGAATTCTCTCTATTACGACCGACGGTTAGGAATACGATCAGATTCTAGGGTTTAGTGTTGAGATGTTGCCTCTAAGAGTGATACCTAACGTCCCATGGGCCCGATATTCCGGTCGATGCCCAGGATGATACGCTAGGTCTACCCGGATTCGGACGGTGAACATTCCCATGTCCAACACTGACCGACTCCGGGAGCACTGAGCTCGCAACGATTGCTCTCGACATTTCATCATGCCGTTTCCGTGGCCAGGGGATCAAACTACCGTTTTATTTCCCATTGGCCCGACGGTCAGAGGAGGTCTTTATCCTGCCAATGAAAATAAAACGCACCGCGTAACCATCTAAATCCCTATATCCTATCGAAATCCTAATCCTATGGTCGTTCTAGGGAGAACCCACGAAGGGGCTTCCACCCATGTCTCAGATTAGGAAACTACTCACTAATCATTGCATGATATTCAATAACACAAATTTCAGCCATCAAAATTATAATCAAGCAATAGAATAGAGAAGCAAACGATAGTATTAACACAATATTAAAGTATTAAAGCGATCGGAGAACTTACAAAACAATTTTAATTAGAAGCAGCCAAAATCCCTAAAAAATGCTTAAGAAACTGGGATCCTCGTTTTCTGGGAAACCTAGGGCTATATATACATTTGGCAAGATGCCAGGAAATATGCCCACAAGAAAACAAAAATAAACGTCTCAACCGATCGGTTCAAACATCAACCGATTGGTTGAGACGACGGTGATATCGGTGTTCAGCTTCTGATAACCATCAACCGATCACTGAACCGATCGGTTGATGTCGTGATAATACTCAACTGATCGCTGAACCGATCGGTTGAGTCATTGGACTCTCGAGCTGGGGAAGAATTGATACAGGTGAACCGATCGGTTGACAAGTCAACCGATCGATTGGAATTCAGCTTAAAAAACAGAGAACACTGTCATGACCAACCGATCTCTGAACCGATCGGTTGGGATTTGCTTCATTGCTACTCCTCGTCTGGTCAGATATGTGTGCACGAACCGATCGGGTGGGTCTGTCCACCCGATCGGTTGAGGGCTAATTCATGATATGAATTGACGTATGGCCCTCAGGATCTCGTGTGACTCCTCTCGTTGCTCCGAGGACCTGTGATGTTAGCGTTGTATGTCCCCTGCGCCAGCAATCCTGCAAAAAATGCAAAAACACAACGAAAGTGGAAAGGAACTAAAAATCACAAAAAGACAGACTCAAAATAACGAAAAACGATGGGAAATCACGAAGAAGATGTGCGTGAATATATAAAATATAAACGCACGTCACCTGTCGCTCCTGACCAAACCAGATAAGGATGACCAACTCATCATTTATCTGGCTGCTACAATGGAGGCCGTTAGCTTGGCACTCGTCAAAGAGGATTCGTGAGTGCAACGACCTATCTACTACGTCAGCCAAGTCCTCCAAGGCGCAGAAGTAAATTACTTAAGAATATCGAAGATGGTGTTCGCATTGATCCAATCTATAAGGAGGCTACGACCATACTTCCAAGCGCACACCATCTTGGTCCTTACCGATACTCCCTTAGAACAGATCCTGAAGAGGCTAGATCGTTCGGGGAGAATTACGAAGTAGGGAGTCGAACTGAGCGAATTCGACATCCAGTTTAAGCGAAGGACCACCATCAAAGAACAAGCTCTCGTTGACTTCATTGTCGAACTCACTTATGACGACAACCCGCCAGAAGAGAAACATGTTACTAACATACAACCCGATGCTACCTCTTCACCCTCGACATGTCTCAATTCGTCGAACGAAACAATTGAAGACGAGGGAATGTGGATGATACAAGTGGACGGTTTGGCCACTCTAACTGGAATTGGTGCTAGAATAATTGTCCAAACATCATCAGGTAACATATTCGAGTATGCTCTCTGCTTCGGTTTCCCAACCACGAATAATGGAGCAGAGTATGAAGCCGCCATCAACGCGCTCCGGTTGGCTCGAGCCCTAGGAGCGAAGCTGGTCCATTACTCAGTAATTCCAATCTCGTCGTCCATCAATTAAATGGAGGTTTCGAGGCCCGTAAGGACACAATGCAAAACTACATGCAAGTTGCTAAAGAGAAGCTCGTCAAGTTCAGACGAGTAGAAATCCACCATATACCAAGGTCAAAGAATCACCGAGCCGACGCCCTTTCAAAGCTCGCAGCATCTTCCCCTGTGGAACTCGGTCAAACAGTGTACGCGCAACATCTGCCACACCCTAGCGTGCTGAAACAAGAACTGCTGAGCATCGAACAAGGGGTCACTTGGATGGATCCCGTAATCTGTTACCTAAACACGGGGGAGAGGCCGACCGACATTGTTGATCGCACCCCAAGGGGGTCGATGTTAATAAAACTGTAGCGCACGGGTCGTGTGTAGTCTCTTATGGGTCGAACACAAGGAGGCGGTCAATGAGTATCGGTTTATGGGTCTTCGAGTGAAAGCTACGTAATAGTGTCAGTGATTTGTTGGTGAAAAGCAGAAAGAGTGTGGATCAAAGGATAAAATCTCTAGGGCATGGGGAATCCCTGCCATTGGACTAGGGTTAGGGTTAGACTAGTAATCAACTGGTTGTCGGATTCATTAGGACTCGGGAGAGGTCGTGTGACCTAAAGACATTTGCCTATCCCCCACCGTCGTTATGCGTGATAGTTTATTCCCTTATGCCATGTCCTACCTCCCGCTGTTGCGATGCAATGATAGGCCCACCCAACCTACACCGATGTCAGTGGTCTTCGATGCATCGGTGTATGTTGGGCACATTATGCTTGACGAATATCCCCAATCTTCCTCCCGCCTATAGTGGCGTTCGGGGATTAGACTTACATTGGGAGAGCTCTAATCGATGCCTGACTCTCGTCAACCACACCGATTGTATGGATGTCGTAGGGATCAGATCCCCGGATCGGTCCCGACTTTTGGTCGGTGGCCAATCCAATCGCCCCGAAGAGAAGGGGTCGAATCTACGACGACAATAATCATCCTAATATACCCATAATCTCAATTATCCCAGCAATTAAATCAATTAACTAGTTCAACCCATATTCCTAATCCAATGGGGTTCATCCCATTGCCCTAAAAGAAAACTACTCACCACCTATTGCAATAAAAGGGATTCCTAGCAACGTGTAAGCATCTCAAGTCATTGGTTCAGATTAGAATAGCAATGGATGATGAAATGCAACAGTAATAACAAAGTGAAAAAGTTTCTATTAAGAGAAGTTGAGCTATTACACCAATAAGCAAATAGAACAATGAAAAATAACAAAATAAGAGAGTTTAGAATCCTTACAAACTTGCCCAAACCCTTGAAAATAAAAGAAAATGGCTCAAAAAAGAATTCCTCTCGTAGGAGGATGAAGGGGTTGCTTATATACGTGCGCCCAAAAGACCAAAATAGCCCCCGTTTTTGCCCTAGCCGCCTCAGGAACCCGATCTGACACGACTGCATCAGAAATGATGTGGTCGCATCATTCCTTTGCGCAATATGGGAATTATGGCTTCAGCAATGCGGTCGCGTCAATAGAGACGTGACCGCATCAAAAATGGCTACGCGTCCGCATCGGCTTTTGCCGCAGTAGCATCGATCTGCTCTTGTCATCATAATTTTGCGGCCTCGTCAACTTCGTCCACATGGACCGCGCAAGCGTATGATCTTCAATCTTTATCTTCAATCTTTACGTCCTCTGACACGGCCGTTTGGTGGTATTTGACACGACCGCGTAGATGTTGTCTCCAATGAAGTTTGACGCGGCCATTTGATACATGGTGATGTGTCCGTGTGGGTGGCAGTTGTTCACAAAATCCTCTCTTTTGCACTAATTGACTCCCCAGCTTCGCTCCTTTCGCCTTTTTGCACTAAGATCCGTCATATGGTCCCTAATCGGTACATATTTCATGCAAAGCACGTGAGGGACCACAAAAGCAAATGAAGATACAAAAACGGGGAAAACGGGGAGGAATGGAGAATGAAACGATGTAAAACGTGCATGGAAAAGAGTGAAAAACTATATACAATAAACGCTCATCAAAATCTTCAAGCTAAACTATTCCTTTCCTCAAGGAAGACAAGTGAGATCGTAGATTGGAGGAATGCAGTCAACATGCAAATGATGCGATGAAACTTCGAGAATTTTCAAAAGTTGAGAATATATACGTGAGTGAAATGAAAACTCGAATTCAAGAAACTAAAATGCTTGGAAATCTTTCCTTCGACGAGAATATGTTCCTAGAACGTCATCCCTACTCAAATCACCAAGCAATACACTAGATGATGTCTATGCTCACATTCTAAGACATTTCCTCTAAGCCGACCTTAGATTAAGCATATATGAACCTAAGCTATACAATGGTCGAAGAGGGGATATGTATGGGATAATGGGATGTTGTCGATCGAGGAAGCGACGCTCACGACATGACATAGTTCCTTGAATCAAGAAATTGCCAAGTTTATCCATGATTTCATATATACATACATATATACAAAAATAAATTCTATATACATATTTTTTTCTCTTTTTTCTTTGGGATTTGTAGTTGGGTTATGTAAGAAGCGTTGGTTCGGTGACTCCCAGATCAGACGACATTAGGGCACTGGGCCAAGAAGGACCCCTCGGACCTACTAACTCAACCCAAATGAAATCCTTATTCATACGCACACCCCAAGTTAGGCCTTTTTACACGAGGCCCCGACGCTTACTATCGTGGGGATCCGGTTACCCAGCTTCGTTGGGGGAACAATGCATACTATTTTTTTCTATTCACAATTTTTATATTTTTGGTTTTTTTAAAAGCATGGGATAAACTAGGCAAATTTAGTCCTCAGGCAAATTGTGGTTATCCAAGTCTTGATGGACTATAAACCATTATGCACAACTATCGGCTCTAAGGTCTATGCATAGAATGGGTTCCTAGGTATCAATCTAGGTTGGTTTCAAGTACTTATATCTTAGGGTTGCGAGGACGACCAAATCTAGGGTGTTACAAGGGATTTGAGCGAAGGTTACGAACTATTCACATATTCAAATCGACATCATGGAAATCGAGCATTAAAGTTCAGAAATTGAATTTCAAATCAAGATTCGGTGCATATAAAAACTCGTTTTCGAAAAATTCTCGAGGCGAATGCAAGTATATACAAATGTATGCATGAAGGTGCAAGATGCATGATGCGAATGCGAATATTTTTGGAGTTGTGGAGTTTTTCATTTTTTTGTCTTTTTGAATGCATTTATTGAATTTGAACATGATGCATATGAAAAAGAAAGAAAGATGGAAAAATAAGAAAGTGAAAGTGAAATGAAAAGAAAATAACGATAAAAATAGGAAAATAAGAGGGAAAAAAGAGAAAATTGGCATGAAAGAGCTCCTCCCCCAAGTTAAACTAAGTGTTGTCCTCAACACGAATAAGACACAGAAAATGACGTGAGGATAAATAAAATCAGGGGAAGGAGACCCAGGTGCATCTCCCCCAAGCTATATAAAACCGTGCCCGAAAAATTGATGCAAGTGTGTGATGGATGTGCTAAATGATGAGGTGTGTGCCAAAAATGTGTGATGCATCAATCAATCTGAGCCACTGTCAAAAGGTGGCTGGGTGGGTGTGGTGGGTGGAGTGGATGGGATGACGGAATCAGCTGAATGCTTAGTTGTCGTGTCAACGTGTGGTGGGGATGGAGTGGTGTGGACAAGCTCAGATTTTATAGGTGGAGGTGGAGGTGGAGATGAGGTGGTATAGTCGTCCTCGGAGGACGAGGAGAGAAAGATGATGGTGCCGCCACGTGGTGGGGAAGTGGAAGGAAGTGAGGGGGAATGTGAAGGGGATGGAATGGGGAACTGACTCTTTGATGGGTGGTGGAGATGTGTGTGAAATCACGGGGTCGGGGTGGGGTGATGGTGGAGGGGTGGAAGTGTGCCAAATCCCAGGACCAAGCTGTGGGGAGGGTGGTAGTGTGGTGATGCGTGATGTGGCAGCAGTAGCGTCCTTGGGCACCAGAGACAGTTGGGATGGGATGGAAACGTGTAGTGAGGTGGAGGGCATATCTACAAGAGGGGTGGAAATGGAAGTGGAAGTTGGGGTCTGAGCAGTCTGAGGGGGGGTGAGATGGGTGGGGTGTGATGCAGACAGGTAGGAGATGCAGTGCATCAGCTGGATAATGGCCCCGACTATAGTGATACTGATAGACCCGGTCAAACCGGGACTGAATCCTCACGATAGCAAGAGCCAGTCCATCTGAAGAAGTCCTGAAATCAGAGAGGGTATCTCTGACCTCATTTAGGGTGCTTACAGTGGAGTCTCAAAAAGTCTTAAACTCCTTCTCTAAGCGAGCTAGGTGCTCGGCATGGGAACATAGTGGGGGAAGCGCTGCTGGTACCCTCGACCTGGGGTCGAGATCTCCTATACTGACGAAGGGCTGGGATGACTACATGGCCATGGATAGATGTGGAAGCACCAGACGTATCAATACGGTCCCGGGGGTGGGGCTGGCATGGGTCAAGCTGCTGGACTGGTGCCTGGACACCTGAAGCTAAATCAGTGTCGGGTGAGAAAACCCACCTCAAAGTGGTGCCAGGTCCTAAAGGCACAGGGTTAGGCAGCCTGGTGTAAGGAGTGGAGGCTGGACCATAAAGCCAGAAATATCTTTCTCGGTCAATGGCTCGAATCAGACGCATGTTAGTGAGCACCGAGAGATCAATAGAAGTAGGGCCACAGACGTGGGTCATGGAATCAGGGATCTTGAAGGATACATGCGGGAGGGAGGCGATAATAGTGATGATTCCCCCACTACAGATAAGGGATCTAGGGTCGGATATGGTGTGAAGGAATCTCTGCATAAGCCAAGATCCAGCGTGAAGGATATAGTGGGGGACAGTGGTGCTGCCCTCACGAAGGGCACAGATCTGTGAAGTGTACCACAAGAATAATAGCTCATCCTGAGAGACCTGGCATGTCTCGTATCGACAAAATAAGTTGTTCGTGATAATACGGTGGACGATGCGAAGGCCAGGGTGAATGATGCTAGATTCTTTCACTCGAGTCTTTGGGAAGACATCGAGCTTGGTAATTTCATACCAAAAATGATTTGCATCAAACTCTCGGGGGTATGGATGGTTGTTGTGGATGGCTATAGGCTCAAGAGCTCTGGGCCACTTGAAGAGCGGGTTCAAGGAGTCTTTGGATAGACCATACTCCTTGTTCATAATATGAAAAGAGAAACCCATGGGATAAACTCTAAAAGTGGATAGAAACTCCAGAGTGAGCCTCCTATATGTCCTAGCCTCATATTCTAAGAATTCCTCCTATCCGAGATTTCGGAGGAGGGTGCTGATAATGTCTAGGAGGCCTAGGGATGACAGAGCGGTGACGCTCAAAAATTTGGTGGGTACGATCGCACGAGAGTTTAGTGATATAAACTTCGTGTGCTCTTCCTCACCCAAGAAGTTAATGCCAAGCGTGTCCAACCGAGGGGCATGAAGTGGTTCACCCCCCTCTCCCAAATGGCGTGTACCCGGGCAAGTTTGGCCTGAAAAGCTTTCGTCTTTCGACACTTGCCATTGCCCTGGGAAGGGCTAGTGGTGGTGGCCTTCTTTTTGCTCTCTTTGGGAGGCATCGTGTGAAGGCGTGAGCAATGCAAGATGTGTGCAATGGGGTGTGTGCAGACTCATGCAAAAATCAGCGATTTCAGCGATAAAAATTTGAAAATAAGTGAGTAGAGGAGCAAAGTTCACAAGCTAACGCTCATTGCTGAGATAGATGCTCCCAAAGCTTGTAGATGAATCCCCCAAGCTATTCCAAGCCAAGCACATGAAGTTTCGCTGGCCGTGTCGTTTTGGATGCCCAAAACCCTAAAGTCACCCATTTCTAGGGTTTGCTCGAAGTGGTTGATGGGTGGAGGAAGGTGATGGAGAGGGGGCTTATAGAGAAAGGAGCTTTAGAAGTCGATTGGAAGAGTTGGAGAGGGTTTGGGAAGAGTGGAGAGGGAGATTGAGTCGGAGGGAATGAGGAGAAATCGAACTGTTTCGAGAAATGAACTTGATCTGGCCGTTTGAGGGTTGAAGAGCCTAATATTGGCATTTGACACGGGCCGCATGAAAATTCGAAACGGCCACATGAAATCATTCTGAAGATGGGGGTTGACGCAGTCACGTCGTCTGAACAACGCGGCCACGAAAATTCTATTGCATTTTGACAAATTTTGGCCTTGGGATACAGAAAGATCCGCGACTGCATCGTTTAAATTAACACGGCCATGTCGATTCGACCAAAAAGGGAGATCGACACGGCCACGTCATTTAAAGCGATGCGGTCGTGAAAATCCTCTGAGAATTTGGGATTTGGGCTCAAATTTTCAGTAAGTTTCGAGGCCCGTTTGAAATGAGTTAAATGTCGGCGTGGATTTGGTTAGGAATACGGATTTTCGTGGTCGCGTCGAATGAAATGACACGGTCGCAAAAACCTTCTGAGAAGTGTGATTTTTGCTTGACCTTACAGTAAGTTACGCGGCTGCGTAGACTAAACGACGTGGCCGTGTAAAAAGGGAGATTTAGGGTCAAAGATTACCCATCTTGACGCAGTCGTTCGTGTCTTATTTGCACAAGAGCATCAATTGTTCCTCCTTTTCCTTCCACACAGTTGTGTGAGTCTGGATGACGCGGCCATGTGGGTTCCTCTCCTCCATACTTCTTCTTCTTCATCCAGCAATTGAACACTTGGTTAAATTCTTTGGTTTGGGGGTTTATTCAAGAACAAAAATCTAGACTAACCTAGTCTAAAACGAAGATGAAAATTTAAAATGAAAAATCTAAATAAAAAACACTCGGTTGCTTCCTAAGAAGTGCTCGTTTTAAGTCATGAGCTCGACTCCCTATCTTGATGTCATCATGGGGTTTTGAGGGTGGAGAGGTCTCGGATGCGGTCATCTCCATGCTCCTTCTTCTTGTTCAGTTCGTGGTGGCCCTCTCCTTACCTTTTCTTCTCCTCAAGGTCAAGTGGATGTAGTCGTGGTGGCTTCTCCTTAAGATTTCTCTCGGAGGCTTCCTCGTGCTCCTCCTTCTTTACAATCTCCTTCAGCTTGGCCTCTCGCCCAATGGGAGGCTCCACATTGTCGCTAAGGAAGAGCTCCTCTAAATTAGTCTCCTCGATGGCTTCCTTAAGGAGGTCTACTCAATCCATGCGATCTTCTTCCGTAAAGCTCCTCATCGACTTTTTTGAGGTCGAACTCGACCTTCTCTTTTCCGACATTGAGGGAGAGTCTCCCTCCCTTTACATCGATAAGGACTCCTGCTGTGGCTAGGAATGGTCGCCCAAGGATGATCAGGATGCGCACGTCTTCGGCCATATCCATGATGACGAAGTCACATGGAACTATTATCCTTCTAATATGTACCAGCACATCTTCGACCACTCCGAGAGGATACTTTATCGAGTGATCCGCTAGTCGGAGCAACATGTTCGTAGGACAGAGCTTCCCTAGGTTGAGCTTCTCACAAATCCCTATAGGCATCAAGCTGACGCTTGCCCCTAAGTCGCATAGAGCGCTTGTGATCTTTAGATTTCCTATGGTGCACGGGATTGAGAAGCTTCCCGGATCCTCTAACTTTTCCACCGCCTTCCTTTGAATGTTGGCGCTGCACTCTGCAGAAAGCACCACCTTCTCCCTTCTACTACCCTTAGTGATTATCTCCTTTAGAAACTTGGCGTAGGTGGGTATCTCTGAAATTGCATCGAGGAATGGAATGTAAATGTTTAGCTTCTTTGGGAGCTCAAAAAATTTCCCGTACTTCTCGTTCAATTTAACTTTTGCTAGTCTTTACATGAACAATATCCTTGGTATGTATGTTCTAGGAGGCTCGTCATCGGGCTTCCCTTGCTCCTTTTCTACCTCTTTCTCCTTGGAGGGCTTGGGATGTGGAGGCTCTATCTCCCGATCACCTTCCTTGTGGCTTCCGGATCCAAGATCAATATGAGCTTCTCCTTACAATTCAGCTTCTTTCTCCAGGATGGGCATGGCAGGGCCAGCAAACTTCCTCCCGCTCCTTAATGTTATGGCGTTGATGTGCCTGCGGGGTTCTCTTCAGCTTACCCTGGTATCTTCCCTTGTGAATTAGAGAGTTGGGAAATCTGCCGTGCCATTTGCGCTATGGTGGGTTCCATAGATTTCTGGCCAGACGTCAGCTGATGTGTGGTGGACGCGAGTTGTTGCGTCGTAGTCATCAACTGCTGGATCAAGCTCTAGAAGTCGTCATTTCGTTTGCTCTTGGTTCGGATATGGCCCTCGATCAGCACCTCTAAACTGGATTTCTAGACATGGGTGCATTCATTGGGGGCCTTTGGTTGAAACCTTGGAACTGTCCCTGAGGAGGCGTAGTTTGGAACTCTTGCAGCTGCTGAGGTTACGGCGGAGGGGCTTGCAAACCTGGAGTCCAGAAGGAAAAGTTTGTGTGGTTCCTCCACCCTTGATTGTAGGTCCTAGAGTACAGATTGCCTGGTAACCTCGGATTGTTCCCGCATAAAGCGTTCACTTGCTCGATGGTCATGTCCGGAGGCGCCACCATGGGTGATAAGCATTCAGTCCCCTAGTGCCCTTGCATACCACAAATTTCACGAACTACCGCCATAGGTGGCTTAGCAGCACCGAGTCTAATGAGGGAAAGCGATTTAGTTAATGCATCAAACTTAGCTGAAAGTAATGATACCTCGTCGACGTCATAGTTACCTCCCCTTACGTAGGTGCTTCTCTCATTGCTCCAGGAGTCATTGTTCTCTGCCATGGCTTCCAGCAATCTCTTTGCTTCAGCTAGGGTCTTGTTCATTATAGTGCCAGTAGAGGCGACATCTATCGACATCCTCACCGGCAGCGTTAGCCCGTTGTAGAAGGCCTAAATTGTAAGGACCCTGGCTATGTGGAAAACACTAGAAGGGGGGTTGAATAGTGTTTATGCAATTTAAAAAGATAGTTACACCAATTTAAATTCCTAACCAACAAAAAGTGCGGAATAGAGAATAAACTCAAATTGAAACAAATGCAAACACAAGGATGTTTCAAGGGTTCGGATTACCCAAGTCACTTCCCGACTTGTTCCCGGTAATCCTACGTCCCTTCCAACCGGTTAACAACCGGAAACTCAAGTTAGAACCCTAACTTGAGGTTTCCTTAAAACCCACTTGTAGCAACCCTACAAGTGAAATCGAAATACAATCGATTGACCTTGACTCTCACAACTTGGGAGCAAGCAAACCACTCTCACAACCCGAGAGTAAATCAAATAACGAAAGTTATGAAAAAATGAAAGCAACACTTACAATCACCTATGTCTTGAAGTAGAACTTGAAGGAGAAGTGTGTTGTGTGTTGAAAGACTCTCTTGGAAGAGAGGAAAGCCCTTTTCTTAACTGCACCAAATGCCTAGAAGATATCTCTTTGGTTCTAGGTTGGAGAGCAAGAGATTGAAGATAGGAATTCTTAGGGCTTTAGGGCTTGAGAGATTTGATCTTGAGAATAAAAGCTTGAATGAATGAGTGAGTGACTAAGTAAGCTCTCAATGGAACGTAGAGACTCCTTATATAGGTTTCTCAAAGCCCTTAACCGAAAACAGCAAAAACCCCTTTGAAATCTGTGAGAAAAATCTCAACGGATAGAATCTGGACTCGCGACAGTCGACTGTTGACGAATCCATAGTCGACTGTTGCCCAGTCAGATAGGGTAGGTGAGAATTCATAACGGTAACTTACCATGTGGACAATTGACTGATGAGGCATAGACAGTCGACTGTTGAACCAACAGGCGACTGTAAATCCTACTACAGACGATTGGCCGTAAGAATGGTAAGTAGATGAAATCTGGAAAACATCTGGGAGAACAGGACAGCCGACTGATCAAGAGAAGACAGTCCAATGTTAATCTGAACAGGCGACTGTAATTCCTTCTACAGACGACTGTTAAAACCCTGAGATTTTCCAGAGAGTTGAGTCAACAAATTGGCTCACAGACAGACGACTGTTGTAGCATTGATAGTCGACTGTTCCATCGGACAGTCGACTGTAAACTCAACAATAGTCGATTGGCCAGAATAAACAGACAGATAGACTTTGGGCTATAGATAGACATGCGACTGATTCACAAAACACAGTCGACTGTCACTTGGACAGGCGTCTGTAAATCGTTCATAAGTCACCTGAGAGAGTTAAAACAGAGAAGCCCAAAACTAGACTGTAAGATGTTGTGCATAACAGGCAACTGTAGAACAAAACACAGTTGACTGTTTTTGAGACAGGCGATTGTAAAATGTTCAGCAGCCGGCTGTTATAGACATGACATGCACAAACTAGATTGAAATGAATTGGAGTATAAGGAAGAATGATCTAATGATATCCTTAGACTGAAATGAAGATGTGTGTGCGCTCCAACAATGTTCTACTTCTAAGCTACATACTAAAAGAGATATAAGAAAGTTACATTTGACGAACTCTCTCTTCCATCCAACGCATGAGCTTGAAGTCATCTAGGAGCTTCAGTCACCATATACGATCAACCAGTCCATTTCATTTGCCTTCAATGATCTTTGAGTGTCATCCTTTGCAAGTAGATCTGCATAATAAGCTTAGGCAATGGATTAACTGCAAAATATGGGATTAGTCACAAGTATTTATGTTTGCTCATCATTAAAACCAAGTAGGGAGAAGTCCAATACTCAATATTCTCACCCTTTTTGATGATGACAAACAAACATAAACAAACAGATAAATAATTGTGCTTAACGAAAACTTACTCCCCCTACATAGATGCTAATCAAGTTAGTCAATAAATATTAAGGCATCTATATATCAACTGAAGCAAAATGAGTAAGATATGCATGAGTGAAATGAATGCATGAAATCTAGGATTAAAAATCCATATTCATTGTATCTTACTCCCACTGAATCTAGGGCAACTTCAATCTTAGATTCAAGTGTTATTAGTATATACTTAGCACATTCATTATGAATCTATATGTTTATTTCTCTCCCCTATGACATTATCCAAAAGGTGGGAGTAAAATAACAACAACAATCGCGCTAAATAAGAACTAGTAACAAAATCAAGAGTTTAAAGAGATATAAATCAAAAACTCATAAAACCATATCATAAACTTAGGTGATCAGAGGAATGGAAGTCTAATATCAAAATTTTAGATACACGAAGAAAAACTTAATGTCTCAAATCACATCACATGTAGAATACAGCATATACGGAGACAATATCTCATAATTCACACAGATATCATAATTATACAATGTGTGAAACATAAGAAGAAACTGCAACATCATATATATATATATATATATATATATATATATATATATATATATATATATATTTGTTTTTTTTTGAAAACCCAGAAAAATCCCCAACCCCCTCCCCCTGCCTTCGGCTTTTTTAGGAGGGTAAGGCGAGAGCCCGGTCGAGACTATGCAAACTGGGGGGAAACCGCCGTGCCCCCAACGGCCCCCGGGTTAGTCCGAGAGTGGAGATGTAGCCCCATGGTAAATAATTCCACAACAAATTCCACAATAATTACCAAGTCACGGCGGCCATAGGCCTCGAACCCCGCACCCCTTGGCTTTGGAGCGGAATGACTTACCACTGGAACACCCTCTCGTGGGCATTCATATATATATATATATATATATATGGAAAAAGGGGATCTAAGGTGCCTCCTTAGATGAAAATCTAAGGAGGCGCCCCCATCTCCTACAATTATTTTGTAAATTTTTTTATCGGGTTGTTGTTCACATCATGGATGATCAACATACCAAATTTCAAGGGATTCCAATAATTTTTGAGCCACCATCTACTCCTTACAACTTCAACGGTCTAAAAACGTGCTAAAAACCCCACAAAGTTGCAAGGGGTAGATGGGGGCTCAAAAAGTATTGGAATCTCTTGAAATTTGGTATGTTGATCATCCATAAGGTGAACAATAAACCTATGAAAAAAATTTCAAAAAAATTGTGTGAGATGGGGGGAAATGGGGGCGCCTCCTTAGATTGAATTTAAGGAGGCACCTTAGGATCCCTTTACCCATATATATATATATATATATATATATATATATATATATATATATATATATATATATATATATAGGAAAATTTTCAAATGAGAACATTTCGCACCGTGCGAAAATGTTTTTAGTTTTTTTTGAAATTTTTTTTCAAAAATTATTTTCTCCACACTCATTATATGTTGTTATATCCCCTCAAAAAATAATCATTGGGAAATAATGTTATTTTGGCCTTCGATCAAGGCATTTCATCAAATTCGCACGTTTTGAGACCGTTAAATTTGTAACGGGTGGGTGGGTGCTCTAATCCCCAACGGGTTCACCCATTATTTTTCCTTGGGTATATTGACCGGCGCCCCCCGCTTTTACGGTAAGGGCGCGGCGTCGGTTTACCGCAAGTGCACGGTTAGTGTAGGATGCGGGTATATCGAACTCAGGGAGGCGAGGTTGTGCTTGGGTCAGGTAGGACCTAAATCACCCCGGGGGGGCGAGCTAGCCCGAATCGGTAAATGGTTGTCACGGAAAGAAATGAAGGGTATGAACAACAAGAAAGAAAACCCGGGACTTTGGTTTCCACTCCAACGAGAGACTCTCGCCGATACGGCCTACGGGTATGGATAGCGATCGAGATTAGGGTCTAATGGTGAGACGTTGCCTCTGAAAGTGGTACCGGCATCCCATGGGCCCGATATTTCGGTCGGTGCCCAGGATGATACACCGGACTTCCCGGATTCGATCAGTGGGCACTCCCGTGTCCATTAACACTGATCGATCCCGGGAGCACTAAGCCCGCAACGATAACTCCTAACGTCGCATCCTGCCGCTCCCGCGTGCTAGGATTCGATGTCTACGCTATGTGTGTGAGCTATGGCTAGGGAGTCAACCAACAAGTTTATTCCCCCTTGGCCCAACGGTCAAAGGCAGTCTTTTTCCCGCCGATGACAATGAAACACCCCGCGTAACCGTTAGATTCCTATTCCATATCAATTTCCTAACCCTACGGACGCATCGGGAAGAGCTGTCACGCCCCGCTTCCCAAAAATATGGAGGCGAAGCGTGAGAAGGTCCGCTCAGACTTGAAGCTACAAAGCTGCAAGTCCAATAAGCGTCAATCAAATTTAAAACTGCAGGTCCTTGCAACGCGAACGAAACAAAGATAAAAATATTGAAATGAGACAAAAGAATAATCTCAGAATATCCATAAATATAAATTCCAACATCGCAGAAAAGCCACCAGGCTGAAATAAAAGAGAGTCTAAAGGCCCAAACATGGCCAACAAAAGTACATCGTACAACACAAAGGTGCTACGCACCAACAACTAACAAAAGGCCTAAAACAAAATAAAGCTCAACAAAGACTCAAGGAATGGTCACCGGTGTCCACCAAAATCCTCCTGGGCAATCATGGACTCAGGCTCAGCGTCAGCAACACATCACGTACACAGCAACGGTCTCTGACTCAGGGTCTAACATGTGACACCCAAAAGAGCAAGGGGCACATGTCAGCAAGTCTACAAGAGAATTGTGCAAGGAAACTGAAAGTAGGTAAAGCAACCTAGCAGTTCTAGCATGAATGCAATGACAAGGCAGTTTAAAGTATGAGTGCAACAAGTAAAGTAAAGTCAGGTAAAGTAAAGTAAAGTAAAGTACGAGCATGGCATTTAAACATGGCATGGATGACAAGTATTGCATGAATCATTCACAAGACAAGTACAAGACAAGAAAAGTAAGCACCTCGTGCACAGAGATTCCGTCTTTTGGCTAGAGGGCTGATCAGGCCACTCCTAAGCTCAAGTAACCGTTTATCCCTACCCCTCCACGTGTATCGGGCATTGGTTTCTAGCCAACACATGAGGCCCGCTTCTGGTCCACGAGCGAGGAAGTGTTTTAAACAAGTATGGCATAGGGGTGCACCTAGCCGGTCCAGGGAACCCGGGCATTGGCTTTTGACCAACACATGAGGCCCGTTTCCCCCGGAAGTAGTTTTCAAGGAGTACAAGTATTGTAGCGTGTGCTACGAATGCAACAATCAACTGGAATGACATGTAAGATGCAATGCATGACAGTTAAAAGTGCGTACAGATAAGGAAAGTAAACATGACAGTTTAGTATGCATGAACAACAAGTTTAAAGGGTTGGATCTAGCTTCGTTGTCAAGCTAGATCAATTAGGTGACGGATCTAGTTTCGTTGTCAAACTAGATCAAGTAGGCGTCTAGCCAGCTATCATTTCACTGACTAGTCTCTTTTACGCTAGGAACAAGGAAGTGGCCTAAAAACATGGCCCTACACAAGAGTTGGCAAGTTTCACTTGCCTGCAACTATCACGTCAAGAAAACACCGTCCAACGAGTCCAAAGTCACGATTCCTACGCGCACAAGTCCACCGGCCTACATCCGTTTTATTAATCTTGATTAGTGATTGCTAAAACATTTAAAATACTTTAAAATACTGATTTTTAGTCTTGGTTAGCATGCAATTTGGTTGGGGGTCCTAGGGGTGCAAAGCGTTACCTCAACACGACGCGGAAGCTACACCGGCGTCGGGTAGCGACGCCGGGGGTTGGAATAAAAGATCGCGCTCCAAGTCCAGATTCCAATTAGATTCCTCGCTGGAGATTTCAGAGCAATCAATCCGGGCGACGATTCCAGATTCCAAAGCTCGCACGTGCGATGACGGGCTACGACGTGCGACGACGTCGTACGCGGCAAGTCGTCGAAGAGAACGCACCTAGGTGGGGCCCACCGTAGTCCTAGGGACCTTTGGGGGACCCACAATAACTCTGGAGAACTTGGGGGGCCCACGGTGGCAAGCGATGCGACGGGTACGGGGTTGCGACGTTTGCTCTCGGTCGTACTCAGCCAAATGCGGGGATCTCCATCGGTCGCTGCGGGGGAACGGCTTGGTGCAGCGCTTGGGGTCGGTGCGGGCCTTGGTGCGGAGTGGTTTGTCGGTCGGGCGCTTGGGGCGGCTCTGTCACAGCGCTAGGCGGGTCGCTGCAACGTTGCAACCGTTGCAACGTTGCAGCCTTCGGCGATGGCGGGCGACAGCGTCGGTCGTGCGGGGTGCGGAGCGGGGCGACAAGCGGGCGACGTTGCGGAGCGCTGTGCGGGCTGATGCGGAGCGGGATGCGGGCCAATGCCTCGGTCAGACCGAGGGAACGGAGCGGCGGCTGCTGCAGCGATGCGGAGCGGAGCGGCTGCGGGGTTGGGCTTCGGTCGGAGCGGGGGAACGGGGCCGTTTCCTTCGGTCGTGCGGTGGCTGATCGTCGCAACGTTGCGACGAATCGTCGCAACGTTGCGACGAATCGTCGCAACGTCCAATTTGGGTTTTGGAAGAGGCTAGGGCTAATTTCTTGCGAAAATAGGTCTTCCTAGGGGTTGCTTATATAGTATAGATGGGTTGACTTGGTCTAGGGCTAAATCTAATAGGATTAGAATATTAAAATAATTTAAAATTTGAATTAAAACTACTCCAACTCACCCAAGGGTTTGACTTGGTCCAAATGAGCTGGAAATTGGCTCAAAAATTCTTTAAAACGTTTAAAACTCAAATAATTTTTATTTGGCAGAAAATAATTTATAAACTAATTATTAAAAATAATATAAAACTTGTTAAAAATATAAAAGTGGTCAAATAAACTCCAAAAATTATAAAATAAATATCGTGGTGATCGTGAAGACGAATGTGAGCTAACTAAGAAGACGGATCTCAATTTCGACGTCGGACGACGAGACTAAAAATAGAAACGTCTCCTATCAAGAGTGAGAATCGTCACGTCTCATCGAGTAAGTTTAAATTGTGGAAAAACGACTCGAGAAGTGTCGTTCCAAGATAGTGCCACTATTTAATACTCTCAGAGACGTTCACAATGGCATATCACACAAAAGTATTCACTATCAAATAAAGTCTAAAATAAACACGTGCACGGACAAAAGCACGTGCACGAACAACGTACAACGAAAAGTGGTCGTTACATCCTCCCCACCTTAGAATAAAGTCCGTCCTCGGACTTTCTAATATATCTAGTCGCTCTAGTAACTACCCCAATCAAGTCATATTATAATTCAACCAGGTATAGTCATTACAAGTGCTTATATATGCACTAGGTAGTCAAACATTAATACTACCAACACGTATATATATACATTCACGTATGTCATATACTTATACCTATTATAGTCAGTCAGACTCATACACGTATTTCAATCATATATATAAGCATGCATCCCTTATATAACTACTACTCACAAAACAATAGTTCAGATACTTATATAAGGATAGTCTCACACTTAGCAAATACAATCATTGCTCTACCTATAGGTGGCTACCTATGCACAAACCTCAAGGGTATACTACCTTCTAATTTTCATCCAATACCAACATCTCAGCACATATAGTCACACCATACCATTATTAAATCAAATTCACTATATCTAATATACATTCACCACTACTATAATTTCACGATATATAGTCATTCAAATATATGCAAATAGTTCACCATATATTCACATCACGTACGGTCCTATAACTGTATTTACGACACGCCACATATATCATAGTCATCAATACCTATAACTAAGCACATACTTACCCGTGCATGGTGCACACCCATACACGCTAACATTTCATTTACATACACCAATCATATCCTTATATTACTAGCACATATATGCACCTAGTTTAGCTAGCACACAAGCAAGTCCTTAGTAAATAACCATACCACCAGACCAACACCTATAACTATATACTGGCGTAGCGACCCACAATCATGTGCGTAACTCAACCAGGCACAAACACTTCTATCACTATACATACATCAAGCATTGCTATATTCAAACTACAAACATACATTCAATATACTTAGAGTATACCCACTCAAGCTTGAGTGAGACTCAATACACATATTAGAATATTCTATATACGTAACACTGCATTCATACCTATACCAATACCATTCTAATATTTACATGTATATATATGTCTACCAATACAACCATATGCATACCATAAGTCAATCACACTTAATATTTAGTCAGATAACACCCACATAGTTAAATCAATTTATATACCATAATAATAATACAGACACCAGTACCCACATATTTATAATACCCTCCCTAGTACAAACATTCACCGTATAGTCACACCTAAATAATGTATATATTCACACCATAGCCTACTACCTATAATTAGTATACTAACACATCTATACGTACATAATTAAAATGTGCAATAGTCGTGTATACCTCACGGTATGCACGCATGCAACATCCCGAAAAGCAAGCAATACCAATCGAAATTATACTCCTACTCCCATATGCATATCACTTATATACTCAGGCAACAAAACATAACTACTAACACGCAACAATTTCATACTATCACGAATAACTCCGAGTATATATATATATATCACTCAATAGGCAAACATCAACATACTATGGGAATTCTCATTCAAGCCCACGTACACAACTTGGGTACGTGCACCATGACAACCTCACAAGGGTCCAAGGGTATACTAACAACTAAGAGTTGACACAGACATTGAAGGACCCTAAGGCCTAAGCAATAAAGAGAGGTCGAGAGCGTGACGAGGGAAGGATCGATAAGCACGAGTTCAGATAGGACGAATACAAGGAGACAGCTTGGTTAGACGAAACATTGGCTCAATGGTGATGTTTAGGTTGAGGGAAAAGGGAGATGTAGTGATGCTTATATAGGGGGAAAAAGAAAATATAGTAAATAGCATGAGCTAAAATACGCAAAATTGAAAACTGTTGTTCTTCCAAAGTTGAAATCCCAGTCTGAAAAGAAATATTTGGAGATCGATAAAACGAGTTGTTCAAAATAAATTTGAGTCGAACATTCATAATAAGAGAAAATGTTCTATTGGTTAAAAATTAAAAAAAAGAGTAAAATCATTTACACGAATGTTAAGGACATGGTTTAGAAATTTTATACGTCAGTAATTTAATATAATGTTGTCAAAAGTTTTGGAAAGTCAAGAATGAAATCAAGTAACGGAAAAATTTAAACTCATGTTAAATGCTTTCAAAACTTTTAGGCTTCGGAGGATTTAAAATAATCAATTTTGAAACTTCTTTTAGAAAACCATGGTTTGCCAAAAATGAGAAACTGATTTACATAAAGTTCTTAATATACGAGCACAACAAGTCTGGCACAGATATAAAACAAATAGTTGAAAGTATGTATGGTGCACGGAAAAATAATATTAACGACTTAGTATAAGAATTATCAAGATCGAATAGCAAATCCTTAAAATCAAATCATGGAGGGTCTAAAGCAGGATGTGGTTATGAAAATAGTAATTTTGCAAAAATCTGAAGTAGCGAAAACGACGAGCAAGTCTAACTTGCTGAAAGCTGAAATTCCATGTGTCTTGAAAGTATATTAAAGTAAACACGACGTATTATTCGAATAACACAAATAAGAGGGAAAATTATAAATCGAATTGGGCAAGGCAAAAGTATGGTTCAATGTAAAATTAATATATGAAAGAACGACACATTTACATAAGTATGAAAAATATAGGCTGGGAAAAATATTATAAGCTAGAGTTCAAAAATTCCGACAAACGTTTTAAAAAAAATTAAATCAATGAAGGAGTATGAAGTATAAGTATTTTAAAATTTTGAACAAAGTTAAACTTAGTGGAAGAGAAGATTGAAAAATACTTTCAGAAGGTTCAAGATTTGCAATGGGGATGTTCGAAAATTGACGACGATCATCATGAGGCGATCTCGTGAATCGAGGCAAGGAAATTAGTCGGATGATCAGAACATACATACACCTAGGATATGAATCAGGAAAGTCTACGGAAACCCCTACGATCGACCAAC
This sequence comes from Scilla litardierei, assembly GCA_030789695.1. Lineage (NCBI taxonomy): Eukaryota > Viridiplantae > Streptophyta > Magnoliopsida > Asparagales > Asparagaceae > Scilla > Scilla litardierei. The sequence continues at coordinate 100,968,011 of CM061137.1, read as the reverse complement.
TAAAGATTAAAAACTAAGCGCTAAGACTTCTAAAGGTTAGACGGTAAAGAAATGCGTTCAGCTTGGTCCGAAATCGATGAACCCAGGCGAACGACAAAAGGAAATTCTAGAAGTCTAATATGGTCAGAGTTAGGCAATAACCACTAAGGTAACTCCTACGACGATTAAATCAATGGCTGACAGGGAGTCTAACTAACAACCAGAGGCCCTTAACTAGCAAGCGCAGACGTCTAACTAAGTCTCTTACCACCTAGTGTCATAAGAAAACGACTAGACTCAGGGTTTATTACTCGGATGTTGCAATTTATTTAATGGATATTCCGTTATTATCGTTGTTCCGTTAATTCGCAATTGCAAGATAGGTCCTGCATGGGCCACCAACAAAACCTGTCACGCCCCGCTTCCCAAAAATATGGAGGCGAAGCGTGAGAAGGTCCGCTCAGACTTGAAGCTACAAAGCTGCAAGTCCGATAAGCGTCAATCAAATTTAAAACTGCAGGTCCTTGCAACGCGAACGAAACAAAGATAATAATATTGAAATGAGACAAAAGAATAATCTCAGAATATCCATAAATATAAATTCCAACATTGCAGAAAAGCCACCAGGCTGAAATAAAAGAGAGTCTAAAGGCCTAAACATGGCCAACAAAAGTACATCGTACAACACAAAGGTGCTACTCACCAACAACTAACAAAAGGCCTAAAACAAAATAAAGCTCAACAAAGACTCAAGGAATGGTCACCGGTGTCCACCAAAATCCTCCTGGGCAATCATGGACTCAGGCTCAGCGTCAGCAACACATCACATACACAGCAACGGTCTCTGACTCAGGGTCTAACATGTGACACCCAAAAGAGCAAGGGGCACATGTCAGCAAGTCTACAAGAGAATTGTGCAAGGAAACTGAAAGTAGGTAAAGCAACCTAGCAGTTCTAGCATGAATGCAATGACAAGGCAGTTTAAAGTATGAGTGCAACAAGTAAAGTAAAGTCAGGTAAAGTAAAGTAAAGTAAAGTACGAGCATGGCATTTAAACATGGCATGGATGACAAGTATTGCATGAATCATTCACAAGACAAGTACAAGACAAGAAAAGTAAGCACCTCGTGCACAGAGATTCCGTCTTTTGGCTAGAGGGCTGATCAGGCCACTCCTAAGCTCAAGTAACCGTTTATCCCTACCCCTCCACGTGTATCGGGCATTGGTTTCTAGCCAACACATGAGGCCCGCTTCTGGTCCACGAGCGAGGAAGTGTTTTAAACAAGTATGGCATAGGGGTGCACCTAGCCGGTCCAGGGAACCCGTGCATTGGCTTTTGACCAACACATGAGGCCCGTTTCCCCCGGAAGTAGTTTTCAAGGAGTACAAGTATTGTAGCGTGTGCTACGAATGCAACAATCAACTGGAATGACATGTAAGATGCAATGCATGACAGTTAAAAGTGCGTACAGATAAGGAAAGTAAACGTGACAGTTTAGTATGCATGAACAACAAGTTTAAAGGGTTGGATCTAGCTTCGTTGTCAAGCTAGATCAATTAGGTGACGGATCTAGTTTCGTTGTCAAACTAGATCAAGTAGGCGTCTAGCCAGCTATCATTTCACTGACTAGTCTCTTTTATGCTAGGAACAAGGAAGTGGCCTAAAAACATGGCCCTACACAAGAGTTGGCAAGTTTCACTTGCCTGCAACTATCACGTCAAGAAAACACCGTCCAACGAGTCCAAAGTCACGATTCCTACGTGCACAAGTCCACCGGCCTACATCCGTTTTATTAATCTTGATTAGTGATTGCTAAAACATTTAAAATACTTTAAAATACTGATTTTTAGTCTTGGTTAGCATGCAATTTGGTTGGGGGTCCTAGGGGTGCAAAGCGTTACCTCAACACGACGCAGAAGCTACACCGGCGTCGGGTAGCGACGCCGGGGGTTGGAATAAAAGATCGCGCTCTAAGTCCAGATTCCAATTAGATTCCTCGCTGGAGATTTCAGAGCAATCAATCCGGGCGACGATTCCAGATTCCAAAGCTCGCACGTGCGACGACGGGCTACGACGTGCGACGACGTCGTACGCGGCAAGTCGTCGAAGAGAACGCACCTAGGTGGAGCCCACCGTAGTCCTAGGGACCTTTGGGGGACCCACAATAACTCTGGAGAACTTGGGGGGCCCACGGTGGCAAGCGATGCGACGGGTGCGGGGTTGCGACGTTTGCTCTCGGTCGTACTCAGCCAAATGCGGGGATCTACATCGGTCGCTGCGGGGGAACGGCTTGGTGCAGCGCTTGGGGTCGGTGCGGGCCTTGGTGCGGAATGGTTTGTCGGTCGGGCGCTTGGGGCGGCTCAGTCACAGCGCTAGGCGGGTCGCTGCAACGTTGCAACCGTTGCAACGTTGCAGCCTTCGGCGATGGCGGGCGACAGCGTCGGTCGTGCGGGGTGCGGAGCGGGGCGACAAGCGGGCGACGTTGCGGAGCGCTGTGCGGGCTGATGCGGAGCGGGATGCGGGCCAATGCCTCGGTCAGACCGAGGGAACGGAGCGGCGGCTGCTGCAGCGATGCGGAGCGGAGCGGCTGCGGGGTTGGGCTTCGGTCGGAGCGGGGGAACGGGGCCGTTTCCTTCGGTCGTGCGGTGGCTGATCGTCGCAACGTTGCGACGAATCGTCGCAACGTCCAATTTGGGTTTTGGAAGAGGCTAGGGCTAATTTCTTGCGAAAATAGGTCTTCCTAAGGGTTGCTTATATAGTATAGATGGGTTGACTTGGTCTAGGGCTAAATCTAATAGGATTAGAATATTAAAATAATTTAAAATTTGAATTAAAACTACTCCAACTCACCCAAGGGTTTGACTTGGTCCAAATGAGCTGGAAATTGGCTCAAAAATTCTTTAAAACGTTTAAAACTCAAATAATTTTTATTTGGCCGAAAATAATTTATAAACTAATTATTAAAAATAATATAAAACTTGTTAAAAATATAAAAGTGGTCAAATAAACTCCAAAAATTATAAAATAAATATCGTGGTGATCGTGAAGACGAATGTGAGCTAACTAAGAAGACGGATCTCAATTTCGACGTCGGACGACGAGACTAAAAATAGAAACGTCTCCCATCAAGAGTGAGAATCGTCACGTCTCATCGAGTAAGTTTAAATTGTGGAAAAACGACTCGAGAAGTGTCGTTCCAAGATAGTGCCACTATTTAATACTCTCAGAGACGTTCACAATGGCATATCACACAAAAGTATTCACTATCAAATAAAGTCTAAAATAAACACGTGCACAGACAAAAGCACGTGCACGAACAACGTACAACGAAAAGTGGTCGTTACAAGAGCCCCCGAAGGGGTTTCCACCAAAATCCCAGATTTGGGAACTACTCACAAAAATCCATGAAAAAACGATCTAAATAAAAATTAACCGTTGGAATCATAATCGGACAATTGCAATGCGGAAGTAATAGAGTAGATAAGACAATACTAAAATTTGAGAAAGATCTGAAAACTTACAAAAGAGTAACAATTACAGCCGTCACAATGTGAGAAAACAGTAAAAAACTAGCAGCTCCCCATTTCTGGAACCCTAGGGGTTCTATTTATAGACTCTCGCATCAACCGATCGGTTGACAAGTCAACCGATCGGTTGATCCGTTACAAAATAATAACAGAAAACGACGAGCTTTCACCCGATCACATGAACCGGTCGGGTGAGTTCTTGAGTGACGGTTGGATCTTGGAGCCGTCGGGTGAAGCGATCGGTTTGGTGCCCGTGTCTTCAGCTCTTCATCTTCAGCTACAGATGAACCGATCGGGTGAGAGTCACCCGATCGGTTGGCATTTTGCTCGAGAAAACAGAGAACAGGCCCCCGCTAAACCGGTCTACGAACCGGTCGGGTGACCTCCATGTGAGCTCCGGCTGAGACCGGGTGGTGCACGCGTGCATCACCCGATCGGTTGGAGATGACCAACCGACCAGGTGAGGGGCTGAAAGATGTATTCTTTGGCGTATGACCCCCTGGATCACGCGTGACTCCTCCCGTTGCTCCGGGGACTTGGGATATCATCGTTAAACGTCCCCTACGTGGTCAATCCCCTGCAATCATGGATAAACAAAGAGAAGTGAAAGAAAACGAGAAAATACAAGAAAACGAATAAAAGACGGCGGAAAAACACGGAGAAACACAAAAGAAAACGTGTGTGAATATATGAAATATAAAATCTCATCAAAATCCCCCAAGCTAAACTCTTCCTCGCCCTCGAGGAAGACGAGTGAGAGTAGGAGCTCGGAAGGGAAAAATAGAGAGGAAGAAAGAAAAAGAAAACTCTAAATCCTAGATCGTCCGTCAGAGCCACCAAAATCAAAAACGACACACCAAGCAAGCAAACGCCAAATCACACCACTAAACCTAGGAAAACGAGTCCAAATAAGTGTCGTGGGCCCACACGGTGAAGCGCGAGTGAGTGTGGTCGTGTGCTAGCAAATGGTGTCGCTTTCTACAATGTGCTATGAGGCTCGATATACACAAATCCAAGATATGACCCAAACATCGATTCGAATTGAATTAAGCGGCGAATATAAGTTCAAGCATGCATGAGAAGAGTAAGAATAGAAGCGTATCATGCATCGGGGACTCCACAACTAGGGTTAAGGAAATCACGCCACTATAGCCTAGATACTAGCTAAAAAGTTCCTAAGCCAAGTGTTTTCGATAACGATGGGGGTTGAGATGATGTGGAGTAGAACACTCGGTGCAAATTCTCGCCTTCCCTTTATTCTCGGTAAGTAGGAAAAAATATTCACACGGAAATTTTTTGGGTTTTGGGCATTTGTATATTTTTTTTGGCTTTTTGGCTATACAAAATTTTTCTTTTCCTCTCTTTTTGGGTTTTTCTTTTCCTTTTTTCTATTTTTTTTGGATTTTTGGGTTTTTGGCTATACACATGTGCACTCCCCCAAGTGGGAGAACGGTACACGACGAGGGGATTTGCACCAAGTAAAACAAAAAAGAAGTCGAAATCTAAACACTCGGGCAAAGGAAACTATTCTCGCTAAATAGAGCATAGGCTAAATGGGTTATCCTAGTCCTTAATTGTGGAATCCCGACGCATGCGAATTGAAATACACGATATAAATATAGCATGCATATAGTAGAAACAAATACCGCATATTCAAATCGAAGCATGATAATCTAGGGGTCATTCCTGGACAGGTATATAAAGTAAAATCACAAAGCAGAATCACACCAAATAGATAGGCACGACGCACGACTCACAAGAAAGCTAAGTGGACCCACAATGCGTGAAATGCAAGAGGACTCGAAATCCTAGGGTTAGTGAGTGTGATTATCGATGCAATGCTAGGTGTGTGTGACTTTGTGGCGATTCATCATAGGATTCATCTCTAGGAGAAAGAGCTAAAAAAGAAGAAAAGAAAAAAAATAAAAACACGATGAAAACGACACAAAAAACGAAAAAAGAAGGACTCAAACGACGCACACAGTGCGACTCCCCCAAGCTGAAGTTTGCATTGCCCTCAATGCAATATGAGTGAGTACGGGAGGGCAATGAAAATGGGGGGGAATACGCACTGACACAAAAAGAAATGAAAACGAGGAAAACACATAGATGAAACTGAAAAAGAAAGAAAGATCAAAATCAAAATCAAACAACACGAAAATAAAAATAAAACCACACGACACGACACTCAAAAAGTGAAAAACAAGCACACACACAAAAATGAGAAAAACAAACAAAACACGACAGCACACCAAAATAGACGTCCCCCAAGCTAAACATGACCGAGCTAGCGAAATGATATGATCAATAAAATGCAGAGATATGCAAGGGGTAGTCAATCGGATTCGCTGGTACTGGAATGGTAAGGGGAGGGGGAGGAGGGAGGGGAATAGTGAATGAAAGAATCCTCAGAGGAAGAGGAGGGTGTGCCTATGGGTGAAGGAGGGGCGACAGGCTGGAGCACGGGAGGATCGATGTGCACCGGAGGGCTGTGGTGGAGGAAGATCGTACCAGGTGGGCCGACAGTTGGGTGCCAATCGGGAGGATCCAAGGGTGGTAGATGCACTAATGGAGAATACCAAGGATCGGGGTAAAACTCCCAAGGCGGATGAGACGGGGGATAGGGTAGCCGCAAAGGGGCCAAAGGTGGCAGGATCGTGAAAGGTTCACAGGCGGGGCTATAGAGGTAGACAGCACGGTCTTCACCGAAGGGAGTGAGCATATTGATATCGATCAAGTAATCGCGATCAATACGGCTACGTCCAGGCAAAATAGGGAGGTCGGGAGGTACCCTCAGAACACAGCTGACAATAAGAGTGATCATCCCACCACAACAGATGGAACCAGAAGTGGCGCGGCTAACGGCAAAAATTTCGTGGACGATCCAATGAGCGGCGTTTATGGGCATAGGGATGTGCCCAAGGATCCTGTCATCGGACATGGCATAGAGAAAGAAGAGCTCATCCCTAGATACAGTGGACACATCCACGCGGGCGAAAACAGTGTTGGCGAGGATGCAATGGGCGAGGCGGTAACAAGGGTGAATAATGTAGGAGGCAGGAGCCTCGGGTGGAAAGGTGGTGTACCGGGTAAATCGTTGCCAAACACCATCAGCCCGAAATTGAGAGTAGATGTCAGTTCGATCGTGGGTGGAATGTTCAGTATTAAGATCGGGGTGACGGAGATTAAGGATATTGTTCAGCTCGATGAAACCCAGAGAAAAGTCGCAATTGAAAGCGCGGAAGGAGAAACCCCCATCAAACAACTCGATGGAACTGAGGAATTCAAGCGTGAGATTTCTGTGTGTGTGAGCATGGATGTGAGAGAGGGTATGGCACCCGATACAGTTGAAAATTCTGGCGACGCCGTTCGAAAGCCCTAGAGCTTCGAGTGTGGGGCGATCGGCGAAGAGTGTAGGTCTCATCGGGCGATGAAGTAGTGCTCGCAAACGGTCAAACTGCTCTTCCGTAGAAGGGTTTATGCCAAGGAAAGAGGGGGAAAAGGGGCCGTAGAGCGGATCACGGCGCGAAGATGATGCAATCTCTTTCCCTTTCTTAGACATGGCGACTATGTGGGTGGTGAAAATGAAAGTGGGGGCGAGCCTAAGATGAATATAGGGCAAGTGAAGCAGATACAACACCAATTTAGGATATTACAGATAAAGTAAAAGATGTGTAGAGTGGAAGAATGTTACCCATCGATGTAGCAAGATCAAGCGCCCGGGGGTCTCGTGTAGTAGGAGGAAACAATCCGGGAAGCCACCGCTCGCTGATCCGACAAGAACAGAATTTTGAAAATTTTGGGCCTAGGGTTAGGGTTTGGGGGTTTTGATGATGGAATGTCGACGATGGTGAGGTGGCGGGGGTGGGGAAGTATGGGAGTGAGTGGGGATGAGGGTTTAGGGACAATATGTAGGGTCGAGGAAGTCGATTCTATAGTTGGAGGGCGTGAAATCGCGTGAAGGGGATTTTCTGGGGTCGGGTGGCGGTCGCCGTGCGTTAGGGTTATTTATAGGGGCGAAACTGAACCGATCGGGTGGGTTCTCACCCGATCGGGTAGCCAAATTTCGAAAGTTCCTGTCGGCCAACAGCTACAGGCGAACCGGTCGGTTGACTTGTCAACCGATCGGTTGGCCGCCTCCCAAATTTTTTTCCCGAGAATTGAGGGCTGCTCACCCGGTCTGTCACCCGGTCTCTTCATTCCTCAACCGATCGGGTCATTTGGGGACAGACGTCGGCATGTATCTGATACATCCCAACCGATCGGGTGGGAACCCACCCGATCGGTTGAGGCCTTATTTTTCTGCAAAACCCAAGAAACGCCTGAGTTCCTTCACGGAAGTTGTTTCGGCTGGATTTATTTATAAAAATAGAGAAAAATAAAGTGGAAAAAATCCTACAAAACGAAGCATAAGTTTAGAACATGGGTTGCCTCCCATGAAGCGCACTTGTTTAACGTCGTTGGCTCGACGCCCGCAGCGGTGGTCAATTAGGATCCGGAGGGTTAGAGGAAGAGTTGTCGCTCATTGGGGATCCGACCGGAGAGAATTCTGGTTCTCCAACTGCATAGTGTTTCAGACGCTGCCCGTTCACTTTAAACGGCTCCTCCCTTCCCATTATCTCGATAGCCCCATGTGGGAAAACCTTGGTGACGCGGAACGGTCCCGACCATCTTGACTTGAGTTTCCCAGGAAAGAGCTTCAGCCTTGAGTTGAACAGGAGAACTAAGTCCCCTTCTTTGAATTCCCTCTTTAAGATTCGCTTATCGTGCCACCGCTTCAGCTCCTCCTTGTAGATCTTGGCGTTCTCATAGGCATTGAGCCGGATTTCGTCGAGCTCGTTGAGTTGTAGCTGCCTGTGCACTCCTACCTTCTTGGTGTCGAAGTTCAGATTCTTAACTGCCCAATATGCCTTATGTTCCAATTCCACAGGAAGATGGCAAGCTTTCCCATAGACGAGCCGGTAGGGAGTTGTGCCGATAGGAGTTTTAAATGCCGTCCTGTAAGCCCAAAGCGCGTCAGGGAGCTTTGATGACCAGTCCTTTCTGGAATTGGCCACCGTCTTTTCTAGTATGCTTTTAATCTCCCGGTTAGAGACTTCCGCCTGACCGCTGGTCTGCGGGTGGTAGGCACGCCCCACCCGGTGCTGTACCCTGTATTTTTTTAAGAGGGCCTCAAATTTCTTCTCTATAAAGTGGCTCCCTCTGTCACTGATTAGGACACGAGGTACACCGAACCGCGGGAAGATGTTGCTTTTAAAGAACTTGGCCACCACTCTGGAATCGTTGGTTGGACTGGCCACCGCTTCAACCCATTTCGACACGTAGTCCACGGCCACCAAGATATACTAGTTCCCCGAGGAAGAAGGGAACGGTCCCATAAAGTTCACTCCCCATACATCGAAGATTTCTATCTCCAGGATGTAGTGTTGAGGCATCTCATTCCTTTTGGAGATATTCCCAGCTCTTTGGCATTTATCGCAGGCTTGGACATAAACATGTGTGTCCTTGAAGAGTGTAGGCCAGTAGAATCCGCTTTGGAGAATTTTTGCGGTGGTCTTGTAGGTGCTCGCGTGCCCTCCACATTGCTGCACATGGCAGTGGAAAATGATGGAAGTCGCCTCAGTTTCAGGGATGCATCTTCGTATCACCCCATCATTACAGGTTTTGTATAGGTGGGGGTCATCCCAATAAAATCTGCAGACCTCATGGAAAAATTTCTTCTTCTGCTGAAAGCTCACATTGTGGGGAACGATGGCACAAGCCAGATAATTTGCGATGTCGGCGTACCAGGGGGTCCAGGAGGAAGAGACAGAGAAGAGATGCTCGTCAGGGAGTGAATCATCGATCGGTGTAGCATTTAAATCGAGAGTGGGCATCCTGGACAGGTGATCGGCAACAACATTCTCTGCCCCCTTCTTGTCTCTGATTTCCAGGTCAAACTCCTGGAGGAGGAGAATCCATCTAATGAGTCGTGGCTTGGCTTCTTGGCTTCTTTCTTGTTCAATAGGTATTTAAGAGCCGCGTGATCTGTGTGTACGATCACCTTGGCGCCAACGAGATATTGTCGGAACTTATCCATGGCGTAGATCACCGCGAGCAATTCTTTTTCCGTGATAGTATAATTTCTTTGGGCGGCATCAAGGGTTTTGCTCGTATAATATATGACATGAAGATTTTTATATTTCCTCTGCCCTAGGACGGCACCAACCGCATAATCACTAGCGTCACACATCAGCTCAAAGGGCAGTTTCCAGTTTGGTGGCTGTAATATGGGTGTGGAAATTAATGCTTGCTTCAAAGTGCGGAAGGCCTCCATACACTCCTCGCTGAAGACGAAAGGTGCGTTCTTCACGAGGAGTTGGGTCAGAGGCCTGGAAATCTTCGAGAAGTCTTTTATGAAGCGGCGATAAAATCCCGCGTGTCCTAAGAAACCACGGACTCCTCGAAGATTGTGCGGTGGTGGAAGCTTTTCAATCACTTCAACTTTAGCCTTATCAACCTCGATTCCCCTCGAAGCGATGATGTGTCCCAGCACAACTCACTCTTGGACCATGAAGTGGCACTTCTCCCAGTTTAGGACTAGTCCCTTTTCCTGACATCTCTCCAGGACCTTAGTGAGATTACTGAGGCACGAGTCAAATTTAGTTTCGTAGACGGAGAATTTGTCCATGAAAACCTCCATGATGTCTTGGGAGTAGTCGGAGAAGATAGCGGACATGAGTCTTTGGAATGTAGCAGGGGCGTTACAAAGTCCGAACGGCATTCTTCTATAGGCATACGTCCCGAATGGGCAAGTGAAAGTCGTCTTCTCCTGGTCATCGTTATGAATAGGGATCTGAAGAAATCCTGAATACCCGTCCATGAAACAGAAATAATTATGCTTCGCCAGCCTCTCGAGCATCTGGTCAATAAAGGGGAGAGGGTAATGATCCTTCCTTGTAGCTTTGTTCAGCTTTCTATAGTCAATGCACATCCTGTACCCCGTGGCGGTCCTCGTTGGTATTAGCTCGTTCTTTTCATTGCGAACCACCGTCATTCCTCCTTTCTTGGGTACAACGTGCACCGGGCTAACCCAGCGACTATCGGAGATAGGGTATATAATACCGGCATGTAGAAGCCTAACAATCTCTTTCTTTACAACTTCCATCATTATGGGATTCAACCTCCGCAGTGGCTCAATCGAGGAGGCTTGCTCATCTTCAAGCAGAATTCTGTGTGAGCATAGGCCTAAGCTAACCCCTTTTAAATCCTCAATTGCATATCCAAAAACTCCTTTAAACCTTTTTAAAACACCAAGAAGTTTGGTCATTTGGTCTTCGGGTAGTGAAGAGTTGACTATAACCGGAAGGGTCGAGCATGCTCCCAAATATTCATATTTAAGCCCCGGCGGTAATTCTTTCATCTCAACTTCTTGGGGCCCTGACGCATACTTTTCAAGCTGAGCATCCTCAAGGGAAAGGAGTTCTTCGTGGATTTCTCGGAAGCCAGCATCCGGAATCTCACCCTCGGCCGTGGCTCCGCACGGCGAAATTTCGCAAGGTATAGTGGGAACGATCGAGGGATGCACCGGGTCTCTTCCGAGCTCATCATAATTATCCGGGAAGAAGGCTTGTAGGTGAAAACAGGTTTCAATCATCGATGATTCTCCATAACCGTTTCTAGCTTCTCCATTGTCCAAAGACCGGGGACGCTCAATAGAAGTCTGCAAGGGATAGATTGATTCCTGTCCAGCGTAGCCTACAACCCCGGTCGGGTGGCTCTCCTGACAAAACTCTGCGGTTAACTCCTCTTCACTACATTCGAGACCATGGTTGTCGATATACGCCACTTCACCGTGGGGAAATGGAGTTGCCATGGCAAGGTGCTCCTGCGCATCTCGATATCTCTGGCCTTCCACGGCGGCAGACAGGAGGGATAGTATATTCGAAGTATTCAGTGATTCTGCTAAGCTCTGCTCCAAACAGCGGATATGGTGAGAGTGATCCCAGATGTCTCCTGAAACTGCATGCAACATCCTTGCCGTGGGCCCGGGATCTTATACGAAAGGAGAGAGAGAGAACTACACAAGTGGCAAACACGTCAAAAGCACAGGTTGCATAAACGGGAACCGCAAGTTGCGATGGAAGCACGGCGATTCAGTCAATTAGCACTATACAATTACTATCCACAGTATGTCCAAGTGAAATCTAAAAGTGTAGAGTGTGAAAATTATCACGAGGTAGGGATGAGAGCTAGACACGAGGGTTCAAGAGATCCTAAAATAACAAGCACGTTGCCTCCCCGGCAACGGCGCCATAAACTTGACCGGCGCCCCCCGCGTTTACGGTATGGGCGTGGTGTCGGTTTACCGTAAGTGCACGGTTAGTGTAGGGTGCGGGTATATCGAACTCAGGGAGGCAAGGTTGTGCTTGGGTCAGGTAGGACCTAAATCACCCCGGGGGGCGAGCTAGCCCGAATCGGTAAATGGTTGTCACAGAAAGAAATGAAGGGTATGAACAACAAGAAAGAAAACCCGGGACTTTGGTTTCCACTCCAACGAGAGACTCTCACCGATACGGCCTACGGGTATGGATAGCGATCGGGATTAGGGTCTAATGGTGAGAAGTTGCCTCTGAAAGTGGTACCGGCATCCCATGGGCCCGATATTCCGGTCGGTGCCCAGAATGATACACCGGACTTCCCGGATTCGATCAGTGGGCACTCCCGTGTCCATTAACACTGATCGATCCCGGGAGCACTAAGCCCGCAACGATAACTCCCAACGTCTCATCCTGCCGCTCCCGCGTGCTAGGATTCGACGTCTACGCTATAGGTGTGAGCTATGGCTAGGGAGTCAACCGCCAAGTTTATTCCCCCCTTGGCCCAACGGTCAAAGGCGGTCTTTTTCCCGCCGATGACAATGAAACACCTCGCGTAACCGTTAGATTCCTAATCCCTATCGATTTCCTAACCCTACGGACGCATCGGGAAGAGCCCCCGAAGGGGTTTCCACCAAAATCCCAGATTTGGGAACTACTCACAAAAATCCATGAAAAATCGATCTAAATAAAAATTAACCGTTGGAATCATAATCGGACAATTGCAATGCGGAAGTAATAGAGTAGATAAGACAATACTAAAATTTGAGAAAGATCTGAAAACTTACAAAAGAGTAACAATTACAGCCGTCACAATGTGAGAAAACAATAAAAAACTAGCAGCTCCCCATTTCTGGAACCCTAGGGGTTCTATTTATAGACTCTCGCATCAACCGATCGGTTGACAAGTCAACCGATCGGTTGATCCGTTACAAAATAATAACAGAAAACGGTGAGCTTTCACCCGATCACATGAACCGGTCGGGTGAGTTCTTGAGTGACCGGTTGGATCTTGGAGCCGTCGGGTGAAGCGATCGGTTTGGTGCCCGTGTCTTCAGCTCTTCATCTTCAGCTACAGATGAACCGATCGGGCGAGAGTCACCCGATCGGTTGGCATTTTGCTCGAGAAAACAGAGAACAGGCCCCCGCTGAACCGGTCTGCGAACCGGTCAGGTGACCTCCATGTGAGCTCCGGCTGAGACCGGGTGGTGCATGCGTGCATCACCTGATCGGTTGGAGATGACCAACCGACCGGGTGAGGGGCTGAAAGATGTATTCTTTGGCGTATGACCCCCTGGATCACGCGTGACTCCTCCCGTTGCTCCGGGGACTTGTGATATCATCGTTAAACTTCCCCTACGTGGTCAATCCCCTGTAATCATGGATAAACAAAGAGAAGTGAAAGAAAACGAGAAAATACAAGAAAACAAATAAAATACGGCGGAAAAACACGGAAAAACACAAAAGAAAACGTGAGTGAATATATGAAATATAAACGCACGTCATATATAATTGTATGAATTAAACATCAAAAAAGGAATTTTGAAAAGATAAAAATCTTTTCGCACGGTGCGAAAAGCCTCTTTTCGCAACCGAAGCAAGTAAATACTATCTTTATTAGAACCCAAAATATTTACAATATCAACACTAGTTAGCTACAAGAGTTAGTAGAAAGAGAGAGGAGAGGGCACAAGCACCGTCACCCACTACATCCTACTATCAACTGAGACTGACTAGGTATACCAAAACACAAAATGGCCAAATGCAAAGCAAGACTCCCACACTAATAAAAAACTAAAAAACTAAGAGAATGAACAATTTAACCAGCATCAATGAATCCCCAATTGGAAAACGGGATGAATTCGCTCCATATCCATGTTCCGAAGAGAGATGATAACGTCTGCCGCCATATCCTCAAATAGTTTAGTCTTTCATACTTGCTTACACTCAAAGATCCTCTTATTACGGTGCTTCCAAATGTGCCAAACCATAGAAGATAAAGCGGCTCTAGCTAACTTCCTAACAGGGTCAGATTTGTTATAACGAGCAAGAAGCAAGTCACAAGTCTCTGGGAGGGAGTTCAGAATAGGGACCGAGTATGCTAGCTTGAGCAAGCTTCTGGCAAGGATATACCTTGAATAATTGCATTCAAAGAACAAATGAGAAATATTTTCTACAACATAATCATCACATAAGATGCAATCTTTGTCTAGGCTAATCCCCCACTTGGCTAACCAGACTTTAGTAGGCAATTTATTTCGAAGGGCCCTGAGCAGACACAGACTCCTTTTTGGCACATGTAGAGGGTACCAAATGAGGCCGGAGTATTGGAAAGTCTCACATGTAGTCCGAGCTCCATCCCATGCTGATTTGAAACTGAATTTAGCTCCTGGGGACCAATTCCAACGGTCAGGGAAATTGTAACATCTGGCATTAATTGGAGGTGTAGGTGGCCCTACGTCACCATGTCAGATATATTTGTGTATGCTAGGTCGCCCTTAGGGGAGCCAGGCTCGGCGTCAAAGCTTGGCTTCCCTGGACTCTCTGGCAGTGCTTCTTGTTTCGAGAGCAGACGAGTTTCTTCCACGCTAGGCTAGCGACCCTCCCGCTTGATCCGCTGTTGGGCTCTTCTCTCTACTCTGTTGGCGAGCTTGCTGTCCAGCAAGGCAAGCTTCCCAGGGACGGGTCGAGCTTCCCGTTGGGCTTGTTCTCATTCTGGATGGTCGGAGAGCTACTCGCTTGGGCTTCAACTATTTGGGCCTTTATTTTCTGGGCAGCAGATAAGGCCATAACAGTTCTTGTGTATCTAGGTGGGGCTTAGGTAGTTTTGGTGATATGTTCTAGTCAATAGGGGCCGATTTGATAACTATAGCTCTCGAACCTATTAGCTTCTCCAGACATTTGGTGGTGGTATGACTCTGGCTCTGTGTAGTTGGCATGGATTACGAATCATTCCCACGAACGGTGCCAAAATATTTTGGAATGTTTTCTTACGCTGGAATATAAATGCAGGGGTCTTGGTGGATGGAGATACTAAAGAGCTCAAAGGCGTCAATGTATACATTATGGGTCTGAATCTGCTGAGGTCGATGTTGACGTTGGAGTGTTCGAGGTTACTATGCTTGCCTGATAGGATGATCTAGTCTGTTGAAGTGATGATTTTTGTAGATGAAGGGTTGATCTTTACTAGTCATAAACATGTTTATCGATTTAACCTACAAAAAGGTAGGATCATGTTATGGATTTGAGGCTTGGGCCCAACCAAATCCCATCAAATGCTTAAGTTACGCCAATGCAACTACATCACATCGATTAAGAGCTATGGCTTCCAATACAAGATACCCTCTGTTCTTAGGGAATAATGATATTTATGAGCTATCACATGGGGGGACGGTAAGTTGGGCCATTCCACAGTGCTATATTCTTTTTCCCGCAGTTTGGGCTAAGCCATTTGTGCTTTTATTCAAGTCATTTATTGATTGACTAGTCATAATCCGTGCCCGTGGGCACGGTTCATTAAGATTTTCTCCCGCGAAATCTTTGTTCTGAAAAAAATTATAAAAATTTAAAACATCAAATTAGCGTAAAAATATTTAGCGTCACGAGCGCCTACGGCGTAGGCGCCTTCGGCGCGGAACAGCAAATTCGACACAGGCGCTTTCGACACGGAACAACAAATTCGGCTTAGAACAACAAATTGGCGTAAAAAAATCCGTGCATGCGGCATGGTTCATTTCTCCCCGCAAAATCTTTTTACCCAAAACTTATTAAAATTTAAAAGAATAACAAATTAGCGTAAAAATATTTACTGGCACGGACGTATTTGTTGAATATTGGACTCCCCGGATTTGGTTTTGATGATGAGCAAACATAAATAATCCATGAACTAACAATTTGTGAGCGCAGTTTTGGAGATCGTCGCCAATTTCATGAGAACATTCAAAGCGACATCTCAACACTTCCCAAAGCTCGTATTCATGCCTAAAGCTTCGTTGAAGCTCTTGCGCCGTTTTGGAAGTTATGAAGAATCAATCGAAGCTCTCGAAGACCGTTTATTAAGGTTTTATTTATAGTCTTTTAGCTTCGATATATAGAATGTTAAGCCTTGAGTATATCTTACGTTTCTATCTTCATTACGCTCATTTCGTAGCTCTAGGATCCTTGCACAAGTTCATTCTAACTTCCTCGAAGCGTCGCGCTTCGATTCGGACTTGTATGTGCATGTTAGTTGGTACAAGTACAAGTACTGACCGACTAGATGGTGATCTAGTCGGTCGGCAACTATTCTTGGACCGACTAGTTTGATTCCTTAATTTCTTGGACTTTACTGTTTACAGTTAGTCGGTCTACGTTGACTCACCGACCGACTAGTTTGTGAACTAGTCGGTCAGTGATGCTTCTTTGACCGACTAGTTGTGACTTACTGTTCATGCTAAAATTCTCCTAAGCTACTGTTTATCGTTAGTCGGTCTAAGAACGTTTGGTGACCGACTAGTTGACAATTTAGTCGGTCAACTTTTGTTCTTGGACCGACTAAGTCACTTTGTACTCAGTCTAATTCTTTTTGCTCTTAGTCGGTCTATGTTCACTGACTGACCGACTAGTTGTGAAACTAGTCGGTCAGAAAGTCTTCTTGGACCGACTAGATTTCTAGGTCTGAATTTCTATCTCTTCTCAGATCCTCACTTAGTCGGTCCACGTTGTTTGACTGACCGACTAGTTGATGAACTAGTCGGTCAGTGATTGTTCTTTGACCGACTAATTCTCACAGATTTCTATCCGTTGGAGAATGACCTAACTTGTTTTTATGGGACCCTAAAAATACGAGCCTAGGTCATTTCTATCTAGGTTAGAGCTGCCATTAAGAGATTCATTGAGTTCTAAAGAGATAGCCATTCTCACTCAAATCAAAAGCTCTCTTCCTCACAAGAAACCCATTCTCTCTCATTTCTAGATCTAGAATCCATCTAGAGAGAAGGTTGTTCTTGGTGAGCTCTTCAAGCTATTGCTTGATCCAAGTCTCCAAATCATCCCTAGGCACCGATTGCTGGTCATTACCTTGGTGCTAGGTCTTGGTGACTTCATCTTCCTCAAATCCTTCATTTCACCATTTGGGTAAGAAAAACTCAAGGTATAGGATTTTGTGGTAAGATTGTTTATTTCATATTAAACTCTTTAATATTGCTTTATGATTCTCTCGGTTGTGAGAGAAGGATGTGATCCCGGGTTGTGGGATTCATGTTTGCTATTGCATGTATGATTTGATCTTGTGAAGGTTTTTCACAAGATATTCATAGTGGAAATCTTAGGTTAAGGTTTCTAACCTAAGTATCCGGAGGGGATCCGGGTGGTTGGGACGTAGGATCACCGGGAACAAGTCGGGGAGACTTGGGTGGATCCGAACCCATTAACATCATTTGTTTGCATTGTTAATTTTGTGTTGTCATTCAATTTAAGCTTCCGCAAATTGATTTGGTAGTTGTTTGCAATTTAATTTGGAATTATACTCCTTATTATTTTAAAGTACTATTCACCCCCCCTCTAGTACTTGTGCAGTAGCTAGTAGGGCATTACATTTGGTATCAGAGCCAGATACTCAGCTATGTCTGCCAACGACAACAAGACCGTGCCTCCACCTTCCAACTATGACACCTTCAGGAACCGTGAAGGAGCATCTTCGGTGATGGAAGGACATTCCTCTACGAGGCCTCCATTCTTCAACGGTACCAACTATGGGTATTGGAAATGCCGGATGGAAACCTTCCTCCGGAGTGCATCCTTATGGAGGACTACAATGAAGGAATACATCGAACCCAAAGAAGAAGACTTTGAGAAATGGACTACCGCGGAGGTCGCCGCGAAGGTAAGCAATGCCAAGGCAATGAACGCCTTGCAATGCGCATTGGAGCCCGAGGATTTCAATAAGATATGCACATGTAAGAGTGCATATCAAATTTGGAACTCCTTCCTCATTCTTCATGAAGGGACGAGTAGGGTAAGAGACTCTAAACTCGTAGTCGTAAACAAAGATTACGAAATGTTTCATATGCAACAGGGCGAGAAGATGAAAGAATATTACGCTCGTTTTGTTGACATAATAAACGAGTTAGAGGCCCTCGGCAAGTCCTACACTCAAAAGGAGAAGTGCTCAAAGCTTATTGAAGGACTTCCCTCTTCTTGGGAAAAACGTACCTTCGCCATCGAGGAAGGTAATGACATGAACAAATATACCGTAGTTCAACTAATGGGTACTTTGATGTCATACGAGGTACGCAAAGATAGCAAGGTGAAGTTAAAAGAAAAGATGAAGTCCTATTTGAACCTAGAGGCGCCTAAGAAAAACGTGATTGCATTCAAGGCGGCTTCATCCACCTCTACCGATGATGAGGACTCGGAAGAAGAAATGGACATGGAATCCATTGCACTCATGGCAAAGAAGTTCAATCGCTTCTTCCGAAAGGGTAACTTCAAACAAAAATCTAAGTTTACTTCTACTAACGCCTCTCCACCTTTGTGCTTTAAATGCAATAAGCCAGGACACATCAAAGCGGATTGTCCTCAAAACAAGCAAAAGGAGAAGTGGAAGGCGCCGAAGTTCGACAAGTCAAAGAAGTACAAAAAGGGGTACAAAAAGGGACTTGTCGGAACAACATTCACCGACTCCGAGGATTCCTCAAGCGGAGAGTCGGACGATGAGAACGTGGAGCAAGCGCACATGTGCTTCATGGCAAGAGAGGAGCACGATCAAGGATCCTCCTCTTCCGATGATAGTGATGTCGAAAGCGATGAGGTAACCATGGACGATCTTAGGAATGCTAACTCTCAACTTTGGTCAAAATACACTAAATTAGTAAATAGATATACTAAAGTAAAAGATGACCTAGCTAGCATTCAAACATCGCCTAAGACTATCATCACCAACAACGACACCGTTGTTGAAGAGTTAAGAAATGAGATTGTTAATCTCAAATCTAAACTTGAACATGTTAGCATTGAGGATGCGGAAGAACATAAGATAGCGGATTTAACTTCTCAAAACTCGACTTTGAGTATTGAGAACGAGAATCTTAAATCTCGTGTTTATGTGCTCACATCGCAAATATCCACTTTGGATATTTCTTTGCGTTCTCTCAAAGAGAAATATGAGGACACATTGGGCCGAATCAACAAATTCAACAAGGGTAAGGGCCACTTGGATAATATCCTAAAAGACTTACTTCCGGCCAAACACCACATTGGCTTGGGCTATATGATGGGAAATTCATCCAAGTCGGTCACTACTTTTGTAAGGCCAACTTCCGAAGCCTCAACGAGTGGGAGCAAACACTCTATTGGTAGTTCATCTACCAATGGTGCTTCCACCTCGTCCACACCCTCTTTTGGAAAGAACCCCACTTTGGGTGGACCTCCAAAGAAGGGGCATGCTTATATGTACACAAATACCATGCCACGTAGGAACACACGTCCTGCTCCACCATCTCACACATATGATGATTTCTATGCTACACGTTCACGGGCACGTGCACACCATGTGAGACACCCTCACGCACGTGTTTCCACACATGTATATGTTCACCCACCTCATCGTATGAATAATTCTCGTCATGCACCATTCCATCATGTCCCGTATGCCTATCCACGTCATGCATCACGTAGAAATCAACGTCGCATGCATGCACCCAATAGGATGATGGCTCCCAAAATTTTCACTATTTGGAGCCCAAAGGACACAAGCATGGACAAAAAACAAATGTATATGAATGCTTATTTTTCGAATGTTGTGCATAGTAGGAATTATGTGGGGAAGTCAAAGTCCAATTGGACTTGGCTTCCAAAGGTCTAACCTTTGAGGACCCAATGGCCTTGGGTACCATGATATGAAAGTTTCTATCTTTAGGTACTCAAGGAAAAGAAAAAGAAGAGGAGCAACAAATTTAAATTTAGCTCCAAAGGGAATTGGATACTCGATAGCGGGTGTTCAAAACACATGACGGGTGACGCTCAATTGCTCTCCGGAGTGGTTCCCATTGCAAATGGAAATCGCGTCGTATTTGGAGGCAACGAGAGCGGAACCATCGTCGGTGTTGGTAAAGTGGTGATCAAGGTATTCCCAAGCGGCTTCATACCGTTCGCGACCATCCCCATGAGCAAGTTATTGGCAATATTAATGAGAGTGTCAAGACGAGATCTCAAGTCCACCACTTCGCCAATTGTGCCTTTGCCTCATCGATAGAGCCAAAGAATATCGTTGAAGCGTGCGAAGATAGTGCTTGGATCCTTGCCATGGAGGAGGAACTCATTCAATTCGAGAGGAATGAGGTATGGGAGCTTGTTCCTTTGCCATCGAAGAACCACACCGTCATAGGGACAAAGTGGATCTTCAAGAACAAAACCGACGAAAATCAAGTCGTCGTCCGAAACAAAGCTCGGTTAGTAGCTCAAGGCTATCGCCAAGAGGAAGGTATCGATTTCGAAGAATCCTTCGCTCCGGTAGCTAGATTAGAATCGATTAGACTCTTATTGTCTTATGCATGCCATAAAAATTTTAAGTTATTTCAAATGGATGTTAAAAGTGCATTTTTAAACGGAGATGTCGTTGAGGAAGTTTACGTTTCTCAACCTCCGGGCTTCATAAATGAAAAAGTTCCAAATCATGTTTTTAAACTAAAGAAAGCTCTTTATGGTTTGAGACAAGCTCCTCGAGCTTGGTATGATCGCCTAAAGAATTTTCTTTTGGATTTGAATTTTAAAATGGGCGAAGCCGATTCTACACTTTTTGTTAAACATGCGAATAATGATATTTTATTAGTTCAAATTTATGTTGATGATATCATTTTCGGTGCTACTAACTTCACTCTTTGCGAAGAGTTTTCTAATGTTATGAAGGAACAATTTGAGATGAGCCACATGGGCGAACTCAAATATTTCTTAGGTCTCCAAATTCGCCAATTGAACGATGCAATCTTCATCCACCAAACGAAGTATACGGTGGAGTTGCTTAAGCGATTTGGAATGGAAAGTGCTTCCGGGAAAAGGACTCCAATGAGCACGACTACGCATCTTGACAAGGATACGGGCGGTAAGGATGTAGACATTCGTCTATATCGAGGTATGATAGGTAGTTTACTTTATCTTACCGCAAGTAGGCCCGATATTATGTTTGCCGTATGTGTATGTGCTCGTAATCAGTCTCAACCCAAGGAGTCTCACTTAGTAGCGGTAAAGCGTATTTTCCGTTATCTAAGTTACACTTTAGATTTTGGATTACTTTATCCGAAATCTAGCACGTATGAGTTAGTCTCATACAGTGATGCCGATTATGCGGGATGCAAATCCGACAGGAAAAGTACTAGTGGCACTTGCCATTTTCTAGGAAATTCTCTTGTCTCTTGGTTTTCCAAGAAGCAAAATTCCGTATCACTTTCAACCACCGAGGCGGAATATATTGCCGCCGGTGCCGCTTGTGCCCAGGTTCTTTGGATGAGACACACTTTGAAGGATTTTGGTATTCACTGTGATACTAGCCCTATCATGGTGGATAACCAAAGTGCTATCTGTCTTTCAAAGAATCCGGTGCACCATTCCCGATCAAAACACATAGATGTCCGACACCATTTCTTAGATGATCATGTTGCTAAGAAGGACATCATTTTAGTGTACGTTGAAACCCAAAAGCAAATCGCCGATATTTTCATGAAACCCCTAAAGGAGGACTCCTTTGTGCGGTTGCGTCGAGAATTGGGGATTATGGGTGAATCCGAGATATAGGATTCATATTTCATTCAATTATCTTGCATGCTATTCGATTTTGCGATATTTTGTTCATGCTAGATTAATTGAATTTTTGGGAATTTTATGTGATATATTTGAATTTATGATCGAATTCGTATTTGAAAGTCGTATTTAAGATTTCGACGTTTTATGGGGTAATTTAGATGACTAATGAGAGTTTTAAGTTGTTTCATCCAAGTGGTTTGTGAAGAAAAATCAATTATCAAATTTTGAACTCTTCTAGTCGGTCTAAGTTCATTTGTCAACCGACTAGATGCTCATCTAGTCGGTCAGCAAGTGAACTCAGACCGACTAGATCAAGCTTTCATCCATCTCCTATCATTTTCTTTCGTTAGTCGGTCATAGTACACTTTCCGACCGACTAGATTGAAAACTAGTCGGTCAGTCAGTATACTGCGACCGACTAAATCTAGCCCTAAATTTTGCTGTTTGCCTCTGGTTCGACTTAGTCGGTTCAAGCTCATTGACCGACCGACTAGATCGTAATCTAGTCGGTCAGTGCTTGAACTATGACCGACTAAGTGGGTTAGGGCATTTGTGTCTTTTTGATTCCAGACCGACTTATACTCACTTTGGTTCGACTAAAATCATTCTTAGTCGGTCTTCTCCTCTTCTCCAGCCCGATAAACCCCAAAACCCATCTCGAGCCCCCTCGTATTCCGTCGACTCCGGCCATCACTCCGGCCATCCCCGCCGTCCGCCGCCGTCGCCTCCTCCTCCTAGGTATCTTCCCCCTCCTCCTAGGTCGATTTCTTGCCCTAGGGTGCGATTTCATCTTCTAGGTATTCTAGGGTTTCGGAATTTTTCTTCTTAGGGCTTCTGTGTTAGGGTTTGTTTGTTGTGTGCTTAGGGTTGTTGATCCTCCGTGATCGCTTGCTTGTACTCGTCGTGCCTCGACCATGGCAAAGACGAGGATTCCCATCGCCTCTTCCGGGGCTTCACCTATGTCCGTAGGGCCTTCCAACCCTAGGAATCCCCCGAAGCCTAAACGTCGTGCCAAGTCTACCCAAGCTTCCCCGTCTTCGCCTCCTCTGAAGAAGCAGAGGACGGCGACCGTCAAACCCCGCAAATCTAAATCCAAGAAGCCCATACTCCACTCACCGGCTACTCCTCCCGATTCCGACACTGAATTTGTGCCTGAGGATGAGCCTATCACTAGGGAACCCACTCCTCCACTCCGTCCTAGGACTCGCCAGCCAAAGGGAAAGGGCCCAATGCCAGCGGGGGGTGTTGACATATCGTTGTGTCGCGATGACCCCTTGTGTCTCGCGGCCTACAACCGTATTGAGCACTGCCCGATGTTATTGGAGCACTACGTCCAGTTTTCTGATTTCCTTGGCTTAGCCGATCTCCTCTCCTATAGTGGTCTCCTTGATTATCTCCGCTATGATCCTAAGGCCAATCCCAAACCTTATCCTCGCCTAGTGAAATTGTTCTATGCCAATCGTGTTCGAGGCCAGTACGATGCCAGCCACTCCATTGAGACTACTGTCTTGGGAACTCCTATAGTTCTCACGGCAGAAATCTTGGGGGAGATTCTTGGTTGCTCGTCGTGTGGTCTCCTTCCTTCAGACATTTCGGTCGATGATATTTCCTCCTTGGATCAGTCAATTCTTGCAGATATCTTCCAGGTTATCCCCTCCGCATTCATTGGTGTTCCATCGAAATCTTTCAAGCCGAATGCGTGGGTCCTTAACCTGATCTTGAAGTCATGTCTTCTACCTAAGTATGGATCCTCTTCACTTCCATCCCAGCCGTTCTTGAAATTGATCTACGCTCTTTTCTTGGGATGCGAGATTAATTGGGCTCGCGTGATACTCGATAAGATGGACTCTTTCGAGTGTATACGCAAGACCAATAAGTCTGCGCATATTCCATATCCTTGTCTGTTGACCCTTGTGTTTCGTCATTTCCGAGTCCCTCTCCCTCCTGACGATGAGCGTCCCTTGGGTACTCCTCTGAACGCGACGGCCGTGAAGAAATCTCTAGCGGCGCTTCGTCACGTACAGAGGTCTACCACATCTGCTTCTCAGGCGACTCCCTCTGCTGCTGGTGCCCCCTCTCGTCCTGCTACTTTGGATGATGTCGTACGGATACTTCGTCGGCACGAGTCTCGCTTGGCTCGTACCGAGGAGGTAGTTTGCCGTATGGCTCGTCAGATGGGCATTGATCTTCCTCCGTCCGTGTCTGAGGACGAGGAGATGGACGATGAGGAGCTTGACGAGCTTGTCACTTCTTTTGCCCGTGGCGATGAGGCCACTGCTGCTGCTGCTACATCTTCTGCTCCTGGTGTTGGCACCTCTACCGGTGCTCCAGAGTCCTCTGCTGCAGTAGTTCAGACTTCTGAGCCTGCTGCCTCTCCTGTTGACACTCCTGATGTGCCTGCTGATGTTGAGCCTGTTGCTGTTGCTTCCACACCTACCCCGACGATCCCGTCTGTTGAGACACCTCTACTCCCTGCAGATCCTGAGTCCACTCCGTCGACTGGACCCACGGAGACTGCAGATCCAGCCACTTCCTCGTGATTGTCAGTTTCGAGGACTCTCCACTACACTTCAGATGATATATTTTTTAGTGAGAGTATTTTGGGTTTGGATGGGGTTTGAGAGTTGTTTTGATGTATTTTTGAGCTTTCAGGGTTTCGGTGTTGGTTGTTTTTATACACTTTGGATGACGTTGCTGATGGTTATTTTGTTGTATTTTGATGTTGACGATGATGATGTATCTTTTGATGTTTATATCCATGGTCGTTTGTATTTTGATGTACTCGTTGGGATATCTCTTTGGATGTACTCATGATGTTATCATTTATATATATACATCGTCGTTTTCTTTGTCCTAATTCGTCGTGCACATTTAATATTCCTTCAATGCATATAATGTGTGAATACGTCGTTCGACGCATGAAAACTTGGTTAAATAGATTAAAATTCTAGAATTGTATAGAATTGTTTTCCATGCACAAATTTAACCAAGAATATTGAATATTGAAGAGTATGTTTCATTATTCAAGAAATGAATAATTATTTGGTATTTTTGATGATTTTTGATTTTTTTTGTGATAATGGACATTTTGGCACACCTTGATTTGATTTCCACATTTTTCCCTTGGTGTCAATTTGGTCCATCGTCATTGTCTACGACTCCCGATGTTGGATTTTCCATTTCCTAGTTGTTGTCGTTGTATGCCCCCCGTTTTTGGGATAATGCCAAAGGGGGAGAGATAATGATAATAAATAGCGCAAATGAAAATTTAACTCAATTTCCAAGAATCTAGTTTGATATGTTAGATTCAGGGGGAGTTAAGATACATATAAGGATTTTCAAAATCCGATATTTCGAAAATTGATTCTATTTATTTATCGTTCTCGTCTGCTTGATGCAATTCATATATATTCATTTTGGAATTAACGTGTCATCAATGCAGGGGGAGTAAGTATTTTACATTTGAATCATTATTTTTGATTATTATTTATGTTGGTTTGTCATCACCAAAAAGGGGGAGAATGTTGAATATTGGACTCC
The DNA here is from genome assembly GCA_030789695.1 of Scilla litardierei. Taxonomy (NCBI): domain Eukaryota; kingdom Viridiplantae; phylum Streptophyta; class Magnoliopsida; order Asparagales; family Asparagaceae; genus Scilla; species Scilla litardierei. The sequence continues at coordinate 100,942,830 of CM061137.1, read as the reverse complement.
CCGGATTTGGTTTTGATGATGAGCAAACATAAATAATTCATGAACTAACAATTTGTGAGCGCAGTTTTGGAGATCGTCGCCAATTTCATGAGAACATTCAAAGCGACATCTCAACACTTCCCAAAGCTCGTATTCATGCCTAAAGCTTCGTTGAAGCTCTTGCGCCGTTTTGGAAGTTATGAAGAATCAATCGAAGCTCTCGAAGACCGTTTATTAAGGTTTTATTTATAGTCTTTTAGCTTCGATATATAGAATGTTAAGCCTTGAGTATATCTTACGTTTCTATCTTCATTACGCTCATTTCGTAGCTCTAGGATCCTTGCACAAGTTCATTCTAACTTCCTCGAAGCGTCGCGCTTCGATTCGGACTTGTATGTGCATGTTAGTTGGTACAAGTACAAGTACTGACCGACTAGATGGTGATCTAGTCGGTCGGTAACTGTTCTTGGACCGACTAGTTTGATTCCTTAATTTCTTGGACTTTACTGTTTACAGTTAGTCGGTCTACGTTGACTCACCGACCGACTAGTTTGTGAACTAGTCGGTCAGTGATGCTTCTTTGACCGACTAGTTGTGACTTACTGTTCATGCTAAAATTCTCCTAAGCTACTGTTTATCGTTAGTCGGTCTAAGAACGTTTGGTGACCGACTAGTTGACAATTTAGTCGGTCAACTTTTGTTCTTGGACCGACTAAGTCACTTTGTACTCAGTCTAATTCTTTTTGCTCTTAGTCGGTCTATGTTCACTGACTGACCGACTAGTTGTGAAACTAGTCGGTCAGAAAGTCTTCTTGGACCGACTAGATTTCTAGGTCTGAATTTCTATCTCTTCTCAGATCCTCACTTAGTCGGTCCACGTTGTTTGACTGACCGACTAGTTGATGAACTAGTCGGTCAGTGATTGTTCTTTGACCGACTAATTCTCACAGATTTCTATCCGTTGGAGAATGACCTAACTTGTTTTTATGGGACCCTAAAAATACGAGCCTAGGTCATTTCTATCTAGGTTAGAGCTGCCATTAAGAGATTCATTGAGTTCTAAAGAGATAGCCATTCTCACTCAAATCAAAAGCTCTCTTCCTCACACGAAACCCATTCTCTCTCATTTCTAGATCTAGAATCCATCTAGAGAGAAGGTTGTTCTTGGTGAGCTCTTCAAGCTATTGCTTGATCCAAGTCTCCAAATCATCCCTAGGCACCGATTGCTGGTCATTTCCTTGGTGCTAGGTCTTGGTGACTTCATCTTCCTCAAATCCTTCATTTCACCATTTGGGTAAGAAAAACTCAAGGTATAGGATTTTGTGGTAAGATTGTTTATTTCATATTAAACTCTTTAATATTGCTTTGTGATTCTCTCGGTTGTGAGAGAAGGTTGTGATCCCGGGTTGTGGGATTCACGTTTGCTATTGCATGTATGATTTGATCTTGTGAAGGTTTTTCACACGATATTCATAGTGGAAATCTTATGTTAGGGTTTCTAACCTAAGTATCCGGAGGGGATCCGGGTGGTTGGGACGTAGGATCACCGGGAACAAGTCGGGGAGACTTGGGTGGATCCGAACCCATTAACATCATTTGTTTGCATTGTTAATTTTGTGTTGTCATTCAATTTAAGCTTCCACAAATTGATTTGGTAGTTGTTTGCAATTTAATTTGGAATTATACTCCTTATTATTTTAAAGTACTATTCACCCCCCCTCTAGTACTTGTGCAGTAGCTAGTAGGGCATTACAGTATTTGGCACGGAACAACAAATTTGACGCAGACGCCTTCGACACGGAACAACAAATTTGGCGTAGAACAACAAATTTGGCACGGACGTCTTCGGCGCGAAATAACAAATTCGCGTAGTACAACAAATTCGGCGCGGAATAACAAATTAGCGTAAAAATATTTAGATGCACGGGCGTTTTTTGCGTGGAACGACAAATTCGACGCATGCGCCTTCGACACAGAATAGCAAATTCAGTGTGGAACAACAAATTCGGGATGTGCGTCTTCGGCACGGTAGAACAACAAATTTGGCGCGAACGCGTTCGACGCGGACAACAAATTAGCGTAAAAACCCCGTGCCCGCGTGCATGGTTCATTTAAAATTTTCCCAACGAAATCTTTAAAAGAACAACAAATTATCGTAAAATATTTAGCGGCACGGACGCATTCGGTGCGGAACAACAAATTCGGCGCGGAACAACAAATTCGCGTAGAACAACAAATTCGGCGTAGACACCTTCGACGCAGATCAATTGAAAAAATTTTATCGGGCGCTTTCGTCGCAGAACAACAAAGTAGCGAAAAAAAATTTGCCGACCGCTTTGTCGCGGTTGCCTTCTGCGCGAAAACTGGTTCGCTGACTGTTTTGAAAGCTGGACCAAATTTTAAAGCTGGACCAAATTTTAAAGCTCACATTCATGATTTTAAAGCTCCCTTCATTTCAAAGTTGGATCAAATTTTAAAGCTTTCATTCATAGTTTCAAAATTTCATCTCAACCTTTCATTTTCCAAGATCAAATCTCATTTACTCTTTATCTTGTTCTAGTCAGTCTTAGAATTCAAAAAGGGTTGTCAATTATATATCCTAAAATTCAAAAAAGATTGTCAAATATATAATAGATTGTGATTGGAATTGGACCATGCACATGCACTTACCAGTTAGAATCCAAATGCATTTAGAGTGCTGTTATCTGCACCACACTGTTTTATAAATACACCACAAAACCTTTTGCTTTCCAATTTTAACCCCAACATATCTAATTTCATCATACAGCACTCCATTCATTTTCAACTCACACACGTCTAGCCGCGGCCCCCCTCTCTCCCAACGACCCAACAAACTGATCAACGGTGGCCACCTACCCCACCCTTATTCAACAACGCGGCATCCTCCGGTGACGGTAAGACAACACTAAATGCAAATCGAATTATAAATACTGACCGAAAAATTTCTGAGAAATTTACTCGCAGATCAACAACGCGGTATCCGCGCAGTCTGGTCATCAGAGAGCTTTCCGAGAAATTTCTGCCCCTCGCAAACCACACACAGCTCCATGGGGAGATAACATGGCTTGCTCCTACTAACCTGCAGGCATGGGAGGCCCCTGAACTGAATCTCGTGGTTGTATTGATCCCTGAAGTAATCCACCAACCCCAACTCTCTCCCATCCCTGTCCCTGAACCCGAGATTCTCCGTGGGCTAGGCGGTGAGGCCAAACACCCGGTACCTCTGGCCGCTTTCGCGGTGGCAGACAAAGACCCTAACGTTCTTCAACGCCTTCTCCACTTCTCGCCTCTCCTCGCCCGCCAGCCCCCGGGTTCTCCCCTGCGAGAGGTCGTCGAGAAAATCGCATCGCTTCTAGAGGTAAGGGATCACCCCGATGCTCTCGTGAAACGCCATCACGGAGAAATCTATGTTGAGGGCGAGGCCTTGCTGCGGCGGCCTGAGGCTTTGGAAGGAGCCTCTCAGCCCCACCACGCCCCCTCTGATGTCATCGGCCCCTCCCATTGAGGCCGAATACAAACACATGCCCATCTGAAAACAGCTCTCGGTTTGGCTCTCCCTTAGCACGACATCCAACGCGTGAAGATAGTCCTGAGGAAGGGGAACCCCGTCTTCCTCTTCTTTGAGGTACTTGCTCAAGTTCTCGACGCTCAGCTTGGATGCCAGCCTGATGTTCACCCTGAAAGACATGGGCCTTTGGGTGACGCCTGAAGCATCGCCATTGATTGGTAGGTTAGCAAAGAACTCAAGTCGATCGTCTCGGAACTCGACGGCGCTGTACAGGCTCTTCCGGCCATCAAACGTCGGGGTGGCACCGGAGAGGATGTCGGATTTATCATGGACCAGCTTGTTCTTTATCAAGCGAGCTATAACTTTGGATGGGCGTGGAGATATATCGACATCGTAGAGAAAGATTTTCTGGGTCGTTCAAAGACGAGGTCGACGTCATTCGGAGCTTCGACACTGAGTGCAAGAAGGTGGAGGGGTGCCGGCTCAGGGTTACCCGGCCGAACAACCTGACATTTTGCGATCAGGTAGCCAGCCATTTGATTATATGATTCGTTCTAAAATGTGGTGGTTGCGGGTGAAATTGATGAGCTCGACAGACATATTGGCATCACCCTCCCACTTCTCTCAATTTTGTCTTTATTGGCATGTTTGTATCTGCAGTGAGATTGTGATTGTTATATTTCCATTTTCGGTCAATATTTATAATTCGATTTGCATTTAGGGCTGTCTTACCTTCGTCGGAGGAGGCCGCGTTGTTGAATATATGGGTGGGGATAGGTGGCCGCCATTGATATGTTTGCTGGGTCGTTGGGAGAGAGGGGGTTGGCCGCGGCTGAACGTGGATGAGTTAAAAATGAAATGGAGTGTTGTGTGGTGAAATTAGATATGTTGGGTTAAAATTGGAAAGCAAAAATTTTTGTGATGTATTCATAAAACAGTGTAGTGCAAATAACAACACTCATGCATTTAACGATTCGAGTTTGAATGATTTTTTTAAAGGGAAAAATAATTTTTGTATTGAATTTTAAGTCCAAACAGAAGTCGGATTAACTAGGCTTTTTTTGGTCCGGCCCAGGCCCATTTGAACTCTACTCGAAGGTTCATTTCTACGAAAGGAGCTCCAAAAATTCGCCAAATTTCCTCTTTCACGCAGGTAAAAAACGGGCGCCACAATTTTTCACGTGCCCAACTCAATCCTGACCGTACTCGCTGGCGATCCACGCCAATATCGATCGCCAATCAGAACGCATCGTCTACATCTATATAACATCCCCGCTGTTCGTCTCTCTAATCGATACTCCCCCCCCCCCCCCCCCCCCCCCCCCCCCCCCCCAATCTCCCATACCCTCAAATTCGCCTCTACCCAACTTCAATCCATCAAAGATGAGTTCTGCGGCGGCGACAAAGGGCGGAAGGGGCAAGCCGAAGAGCTCGAAGTCGGTGTCGAGGTCGCACAAGGCCGGGCTCCAGTTTCCCGTCGGCCGGATCGCCAGGTTCTTGAAGGCCGGAAAGTACGCCGAGAGGGTCGGCGCCGGCGCTCCGGTGTATCTGTCTGCGGTCCTTGAGTATCTTGCTGCCGAGGTATGTGATCTGATGCCTTTAAAGTTGGGGTTAGGGTTTTACTTTTTGTTCTTGTTTGATTTTGCCCGATTTGGGCGTGGGTGGAAACCAGGGTTAGAGTTTTCGATCATTGAAATTTTTGTAAAGCTGTGGCCTTTTTAATATAATGTTAAAAATATATATATAATTTAGGGTTGGGATGCTGCAATCGAGTTTGGATAGAATTAGCGCTTTTTGTGTGTCAATTTATTGTTGTTTTCATTCATTGTTAGGGCTACGGAACGTTTTGTTGTTATTCAGTTAGTTTTTCTTATTCTATTGCTAATTTTTTAATCAATTGTTTAAATGTGTGTGAATTAGGTTTTGGAATTGGCTGGGAATGCGGCAAGGGACAACAAGAAGAACAGGATCGTGCCAAGGCACATTCAGCTTGCAGTCAGGAACGACGAGGAGCTGAGCAAGCTTCTGGGCACCGTTACAATTGCTAATGGCGGCGTCTTGCCTAACATTCATCAGACGCTTTTGCCGAAGAAGACAGGAAAGGGGAAGGGGGAGATTGGGTCCGCATCTCAGGAGTTTTAGGGCGGTTTTTATTTCTCCCGAGGTTTTTTGTTTGAAAGATTTTGAATGAGATGGAGCTTGGGATGAGTGTTCATTGGTGCTGTTCTTTCTCTGGTCCTTCCGACTTTTTGCAATCTGGTCTTAGTACAGGCTCTTTCAAAATGATAATGATATGGAATCAGTAAAAATTTTGTTTTTTGTTTATGATTGTGCATTTTTGTGTGTCATTGGTTCTGTGAGTTAGTCCAAAGCATAGGATGATTTTGTTATCATGTTAAAATGCAAAGATTTAATTAAACTGTATATTTTGGTGTTCTTTGATTGGTATTTTGATGGGTTGGACGTTGGTATTGGTTATGTAAGATGATGCCACTTTTTGTGTTTTGCTTCAAATTTTGAGTGGGAAAATGGAATCCCGGTATGTTTTGCTTCAAAATTAGAATGATAAAATATAGTTAAATGTACAAACATTAGTTGCTGAATCTGAGGTTTCATGTTAGGGCCTGTTTCTTTGACAGGAAATGGCCTGATAAAGTGATATTTCTCGACTGCCCCTTGTCACTTCGGTAACTGTTCACTCGTTTCTCTCCTCAACTTTCCCGTTGCTTGTTCCTTTGCGGAGAAAATCGAATGCGATTCCGTCGCTGTGTCTCTCCGACGTGTTGCACTTTCTTGGTTGCGAAATCCTCGGAAATTGTGGTGATTGCAGGCTGGATTCCACTCTCTGGGCCCTGCAGCGTTCCTCCACCCCTCTACCTAGGTGCGGGAAGCAACCGCCGGTGGAAAACAAAGATCTGATCAGTGATCTTGGTTTTCTAGGGTTTCAAAAGGGTTTCTCCTTGCGATTCCTTGCTGATCGGTGACGGTCGACTTGATTTTTGACCTATTTCTTGCACCAAGGTATAATTTCTTTAGTCCTAATTTCCTCTAGCTGCCATTGGGTTTCTCTTGCTGCTGTTGTGTGATTTTGCCATGCTCGCATGTTCTGAATGGGTGAATGGTGAGAGGGTTTCAATGATTTTTGCTATGCTTGCATGTTGTGTGATTTTTGCTATGCTCGCAACCTCTGCCGTGATGTTCTGTTGGTGGGTTTGGGTGAATGATGATAGGGTTTCGAAATTTTGTGATATCGCAACCAATCTCTTCGATGATTATTTGAGTTTATGATGTAGTGATTTGATGGGTGATGTAAGGGTTTCGAAATTTTGGGCTTTCTGACCCAGTTGCTTCGATGAATTTCTGATGTTTATGATGATGGGAATTTGTGCATGATGCTAGGGATTGATCCCCAAATACAACATATGTGCATTATCTACATTGATAATAAGCCACGCAAAGAAACAAGCCCTTAGGTGTGCATACGTCCAACATGCCCAATGATGAAAAATTAATTAATGAATTTGGAATGAGAGGATGAGATAAAGTCATATATACTGGATGGCGTGCTTGAAGGTTCCGATTAATCCCATATTTGTGCAATCGAGGGTTTGATATTATTCTGACTTGAAAGGGTTTAGTTTTGAAAATTTAACAATGACTCGATTTCAGTATTAAAGAACAAAAATTTTGTGATTTTTTGGGTACATCTACTTGTTTCAGTATGTGATTTTGATGTTGTGATGTTTGTAACATTTAATAAATATTTGGGCCATGGCTCCTAGCTTCTTGTTGCAGTTATGGGATGGGATGGGAAGGTCATGGATAATTGTTTCAGAATTTTTTGGGATTGGCTCATTGTTGAATTATGTGTTTTTGTGGTAATATTTGGGTCTTTGTAACAAATTTTCTTGGCAAGTCTCCTTGCTAGATTGTGGGTTTATGTTGTTGTTATGTTTGTAGCATTTAATAAATATATGTGCCATGCCTCCTATCTACGTGTTGATGTTAAGGAATGGGATGCTCATGTATAATAGTTTCATGGTTTTCTAGGGTTTCTCTACTTGGTGAATTATGTGTTTTTTTGGTGGTATTCTTTGGGATTTTGTCTCAGTTTTTTTGGCATGTCTCCTTGTTGCTGTTTTGGGTTGTTTTGGGCATGTCTCCTTGTTGCACAAATGGGGTTAAAAGGCAGGAGCAACGGCAACACAACCACGTGTGTGACTATAATTACACATTTTATCTGAGGGCCAGTGATTTGGAGTTGCACAATTTTATTAAATGGGTGTTATTCTTATGTAGTATGTTATGTATATAATTAACAATACATACATGTGTTATTCAATTAAGGGTGACATGGATACACAAGGTGACCATTTGGGATGCGAGTTATGTACCGCCGCCGCAGCTGCAATAACGTTTGTCGTACTAGCCTTACAACTGCACAATTCCGGTAGGCCCGACCATATACCCAGAGAGCCCTCAGCTATGCGGGATCTGCATAGAAAATCCCACATGCGAAGAATTCTGTGGAGGGTCTGAAAGTAGCTGTTTGCACTACCTACGAATGCGCAGACATGCTTTCATGAATCTTGCAGCATTAATGCGCCAGCGTGATCTTCTCAAGGACACTATACATGTATCTGTAGAGGAGCAGGTGGCCATGTGCCTGCATATGGTAGGACACAAGTCAAAGAATAGAGTCATGCAAGTCGATTTCATAAGAGGCGGGGGGACAGTTAGCCGTTATTTTAACAAAGTGATGGCAGGACTGTGTGCACTTCGGGATATGTTCATGAAGCAAGCTCCGAATGAGACGCCGCTGGAGATACTCAATACTCCAAATTGGTTCCCATATTTTAAGGTACGTGTGAGTATATGTATATGTGGCAGTATAATAAGGGTCGGTTTTGGGATTGCACATTGTTCACATTTAATATGATGTAGGACTGCATCGGGCTTATTGATGGGACGCACATAGATGCCACGCTACCAGCAAGGCTCGTACCCCGCTTTAGAGGGCGAAAGGGGGTGACGCAAAATGTGCTTGCAGCTGTTACCCCAAACAAAAGATTCACATACGTACTGGCCGAGTGGGAAGGATCCGCAAATGATTTTACGGTCCTGAAAGATGCATTGTCTTTACCCCCCACTGGGGCTGCGAGTATATGAAGGTAATATGGAAAAATTTACATATAAATTTTTATTACCTATCTTTGAAAAGCGTCTGAACATAAAATTGGTTTATTTGTTTGACTGTAGGTAAATATTACCTTTGCGATGCTGTATATACTACAATGCCAGGATTCATATCTCCATACAGGGGAGTTAGGTACCATTTGAATGACCATACGGATCGGGTTCCTCGAAATCGACGAGAGCTATTCAACCTACACCATTCTACATTACGATCAAAAATCGAGTCCACATTTGGTATCCTAAAAAACAAGTTTAAAATATTGACATCCACACCTCACTACCCATTCAAGAGCCAGGTCGCTACCGTACTATCGTGCACTGTTTTGCATAACTACATCCAAATTGCAGATCCTCATGACCCCCACCTTACAGAAGAAAGTGATGGGGTTGAGGAGGACGTAGAGGGTATCGATGAGAGGGATGACGATGTTATTGATCTATCCCAACAGGGGACCGCTCGTGAACAAACCGAACAGCGGGATCGTTGGAAAATGCGCAGGGAGCAGATAGCTTGGGATATGTGGGTGGACTACTGTAACATAAATAATAACGGAAACACAGTAGAGCATGGCCTATGAGGGGGTAGTACTATTTGCGTACCTAGTCTGAACAATTTACCAATGTTCCTTTCTTATTGCATTACGTTTGGTGTGTTCCGTATGACAATATTTTCATGCTTTGGCTGATCATTTTAATCATTTACATTTCTGTATTTTGTTCACCATTCGTTATCATGTCAATGATGTTTAATGTAAAAATATTCGTTTTAATTATCATAATTTTGATGTTGTAGGGATGGAAGGATCTAAAAAAATCAGGGCATGGGGGCGAGCCATCCCTGGATGTGAGTGATCCAATGCATCAATTATATGAAAATCTATATGGGACACAACGTGGAGATGCCGAAAGGAGGGTGGATCCCCTTCTCAACCGTCCAATTCCCATGCGGGTTCCACCTAACCCCTACTAAATGCTTGGATTCCAATCTGGTGCGCAAGGAATGCCATATCAACCTTATGGAAATTTCAACTTGCCAATGCATTTGCCCATGTCTCCTCCAATGCAAATGCCCATGTCTCCTCCACTGCAAATGCCCATGTCTATGCCCTCACATACAGGCCATGGGTATATGCATATGCTACAAGGGGGAGACATACCCATTTTCAGACCCCCCTCCTCTCATGGTGCATTCGCGATGCCAACGCCACCAAGTGGCAATGAAAGAACTCCCAACAGTGACTCCTCGAGGAAGTCGAGCCGACGTAGTGAGGATGCCGAGGGGTCTGTATCAAGTCCAAGCAAAAAGCTGAAGCAACCTTCCTCTTCTTCATAACATAACAAACTATGGAAGCCCGAGCACGATGCCACCCTTATTCCATTGCTAGCAGAACTTGCACGGCAGGGCCTTAAGGTCGATAAGACCTTTAAAGGGGTCGCCTTCAATGCCGCGGTAGCAGAAATCAATAAATCTCATGGGACGTCGTCCACAAGTGGTAATGTGAGAAACCACATGAAAGCATTGAAAACACGTCTCAAGGATGTTTACGAGTGCATGGAAATGAGCAGGGCGGGCTGGGATGTTGAGAAGAAGATGATTGAGCTGGATCCGAAAACTTATGACACGTGGCGGCAGTAAGTACTTCTATCTTATACATAGGCTAGGTGCTAGTACATAAATTATAGATATGAATGGTATATTCATATATGCTTTGCTAATCGTTCAGGCAAACCCTCGGAAGCACGCTTATGTGAACCATCCAATACCATGGTTTGATGATCTGGTTGTCATCATTGGGGATGACGCTGCACGGGGGATATGTCATGTTCCTTGTACGATAGCTTTGGAGGCCCATTTTCTGGAGGGGAAGGTGAGCCCGTAACGCCTGATCCTACACATATTCATACTCCACCCCACCATGTCCCTGAGGAAATACCCACACAGGCATCGACAGGAGAGTGTCCACATGGGGGGACAAGAAATGCTACCCCACCATCGCTGGGAAAGAAGAAACAGCGACGACGCGCCGTGAGGGAAGACCCGGATGTAATGCGGGATATAGAAATCAATGTGAAAGAGGTCACTGAGGCTATACGGAGTGCACACTCCCAGCCCCACTGGACTGAAACTCTTGCACAGAGTGTGTACGAGTTTACAGAGTACCCTCCCCACCTCATGTTGAAGTTGTTTAAAGATCTTAGCATGAATGAGCTGGAGGGGCATCAATTTTTGGCCGTGCCACACACGAGTCGAAAGCTAATCCTTGAAGATTTAATGGCTGAAATGGAAAGGGACTTGCGGGACGCAGGTTATGGAAGCGGAGATGGCGTCAGAAAGATATGAGTATGGGTGGGCCATAAGGTATTTTGGTTGTGTGGGGATTAGTGGTCGTTGGGGTTGGGGATGTGTTGTATGCGTATGTCTGAAACATATTGGCATGTCTCATTGTTGCATTTTTTGTGGCATGTCTCCTACATGATTTTTGTGTGTTAATGCGATACATGTGGGGAAGGCTAATGGGTGCAGGGTTTGGGGCATGTCTCCTTTATGCTGGGTGTCATAATATGAAACATATTTGCATTGCTCTTTAGTTCAATTTTTTGGTTCATGTCTCACTTTTGATTATTTGGTTGCTTGGTTCAGATTTTGGTATATTTTCTCATTGTTGCAGGTTGTGATAATATGAAACATAAGTGGATGGCTCCTATTTTCAGTTTTGGTTTATGGCTCCTTGTAGATGTTTCCTATAGCCCAATGATGACGATAGTTACATGATCCCTTTGTCCCTTGGATATGGAAAAAATAGGTGGATATAGGCTTGATGGTTCCACTATCTCTGCGTGTGTGATATGTGATGGAGCAACTGCTTATGCCCACCATGATTTATTGATAACTTAACTTTCTTCCTGAGGGCTTATAACTCACATATGTTTCTCATTGTGCACATCAGCGCCAATGTGCAATGCCCCAAAAAAATGAAATTGGGAAAAAAATCACATATATTTCAGCCCTATGATGAAGAACATATATTGATCACTTTGTCCCTCGGTTATGAAGAAAAAGTTGTATGAGGTGTGAAGGTTCATTCATAATGAGCAACCGCCTAATACATAATGAATGCTTAAAAACATGTTAACTTGAGGGCTTAGAAACATATGTGATTTTTACCCAGTTTCATTTTTTGTTTGTTCATTGCACATGGGTGCTGCTGTGAACATTGAGACAATTTTTGTTGGGTCATTGCACATTGGTGCAGCTGTGCACATTGAGATACATTTGTGATTTTTACCCAGTTTTAATTTTTTTGGGTCATTGCACATTGGTGCAGCTGTGCACATTGAGATACATATGTGATTTTTACCCAGTTTCAATTTTTGTTTGGTCTTTGCACATTGGTGCAGCTATGCACAATGAGAAACGTATGTGATTTTCACCCAGTTTCATTTTTTGTTGGGTCATTGCACATTGGTGCAGCTGTGCACATTGAGAAACAAATGTGATTTTTACCCAGTTTCATTTTTTGTTGTGGCTTTGCACATTGGTGATGCTGTGAACATTGAGAAACATATGTGATTTTTACCCAGTTTCAATTTTTGTTGGGTCGTTGCACATTGGTGTAGCTGTGCACATTGAGATACATATGTGATTTTTACCCAGTTTTGAGATACATATGTGATTTTTACCAAGTTTCAATTTTTTTTGGTTCATTGCACATTGGTGCAGCTGTGCACATTGAGATACAAATGTGATTTTTACCCAGTTTCAATTTTTTTTTGGTTCATTGCACATTGGTGCAGCTGTGCACATTGAGATACATATGTGATTTTTACCCAGTTTCAATTTTTGTTGGTTCATTGCACATTGGTGCAGCTGTGCACATTGAGATACATATGTGCTTTTTACCCAGTTTCAATTTTTGTTGGTCATTGCACATTGGTGCAGCTGTGCACTTTGAGATACATATGTGATTTTTACCCAGTTTCAATTTTTTTTGGTTCATTGCACATTGGTGCAGCTGTGCACATTGAGATACATATGTGATTTTTACCCAGTTTCATTTTTTGTTGGGTCATTGCACATTGGTGCAGCTGTGCACAGTGAGAAACATATGTGATTTTTACCCAGTTTCATTTTTTGTTGGGTCATTGCACATTGGTGCAGCTGTGCACAGTGAGAAACATATGTGATTTTTACCCAGTTTCATTTTTTGTTGGGTCATTGCACATTGGTGCAGCTGTGCACAGTGAGAAACATATGTGATTTTTACCCAGTTTCATTTTTTGTTGGGTCATTGAACATTGGTGCAGCTGTGCACATTGAGAAACATATGTGATTTTTACCCAGTTTCAATTTTTGTTGTGGCTTTGCACATTGGTGTAGCTGTGCACAGTGAGAAACATATGTGATTTTTAACCGGTTTCAATTTTTTTGGGTCTTTGCACATTGGGGCAGCTGTGCACAGTGAGATACATATGTGATTTTTACCCAGTTTCAATTTTTTTGGGTCTTTGCACATTGGTGCAGCTGTGCACAGTGAGAAACATATGTGATTTTTACCCAGTTTCAATTTTTTTTGGGTCTTTGCACATTGGGGCAGCTGTGCACAGTGAGATACATATGTGATTTTTACCCAGTTTCAATTTTTGTTGGGTCATTGCACATTGGTGCAGCTGTGCATAGTGAGAAACATAAGTGATTTTTTCACAGTTTCATTTTTTGTTGGGTCATTGCACTTTGGTGCAGCTGTGCACATTGAGAAACATATGTGATTTTTACCAAGTTTCAATTTTTGTTGTGGCTTTGCACATTGGTGTTGCTGTGCACAATGAGAAACATATGTGATTTTTACCCAGTTTCAATTTTTTTGGGTCTTTGCACATTGGTGCAGCTGTGGACATTGAGATACATATGTGATTTTACACAGTTTCATTTTTTTGTGGCTTTGCACATTGGTGCTGCTGTGAACAGTGAGAAACATATCAAAGATTTTTACCCAATTTCATTTTTTGTTGTGGCTTTGCACAGTGGCTGATCCTAGCCCAATGATGAAGATAATTAGCTGATCCCCTTGTCCCGAGGTTATGAAAAATAGGTGGTTATAGGCTTGATGGTTCCATTACCAATGAGGGGGAGATATGTGATGGAGCAACTGCTTATGTCCACCATGATTTATTGAAAAATTAACTTTCTTCCTGAGGGCTTATGTATAACATAAACACAAATACCAACAATGAGACATGACCCAAAAACTGACCCTATGAGACATTCACATATGTTTCAGCCCGATGATGATGAACATATATATACCGATGATGATGCCACCTCTTCTTTATTCATGCTGTAGCTTTGTGTCGTTTGGGTTTTTGCGTTCTCTTTGTTATGTTATTTCCTTTTATCTTTTACTTATGATTTAAGCCAGATGATGTCATCTTTCGCGGGTGTTGTAACTGGTCGTAGGTACGCTTCTTCAACCATTTGTCATCTAATTATTATATCTCTGTAAATCAGTATTCATTCTAACATTTTTTATTTCATGCTAGGTTCAAATGAGCATCGGGTCCAGCTCTTCTATACAATCCAGACCCAGATTTGCTGCAGGTGGTGAGTTGACTTCTGATGATGATGACTGCAAGTTTTGCTACTGTGGCCTGAGGGATTCCAGGCAGACATCATGGACACGAAAAAATCCCGACAGGCGCTTTTGGAGCTGTCCATCCCACGTGAATAGATGCAACTTCTACGAATGGAAGGATCTACCACACTCGGACTGGTCCACCTATGTGATACTGCAGTTGCTGGATGAGATTGAATGAGGTCCCACCAATGCTCCCTCTTCCACATCGTTCTCTGATCGGAGGCTTTTAGAGATAGAGGGTCGGTTGGCCACGCTCGTGGGGCGATTTGAGCGGACCACGGTGAGAATGGACACCGTGAAGTTGGTTTTGTTTATGCTCCTAGGTTTGATGTTAGTTGTGTTATTGTTGATTATACACAAGAATGGTTGATGTTAGGTTGGGTACATTGTAACACTTTATATTTTTTGGATGTTTGTTATGCACACTGAGACTGTATTATGGATACTATATGTATTTTGTAAATGCTGGGTTCATGTGTTATGTTAAATAGGATTGTGATTTCTGTTGCATGCTGTCTCTGCAAATCAGTTGTACTTTTTACAATTTATGAATGTTGGAAATGCAAGGGATAAGTTGTTCGGGTGCTTGCTTTGTGGGTATTTCCTTCGTTTATATTTAATAGCCCAGAAATGAAATTAATTAATTCTTTTTTTATTAAATTCGGTATTTTAATATTTATTTTTGTTACGCGTGATTTAATTATGCGTATTTAATAGATATTTACTTAATAGTTAATATTTAGTTAACTAATAGTAATTAGTTTAGTTAATTAAATGATTTTTCTACTTCATATTTCCATAGGGGGTTATTCTCACCTCATAACACCATAACCAAATCCCAACAATCCTCATCCAACAATCTCAAACACACTTTAACCCAAAGAAACACAAAACTTTACTATGGGCCCCACAAACAAATCCCAAAACAACTTCCCCACCTACTTTCCACCAAAAGAAACACAAAACTCTATTTCTCTCTCCTCAGGAATCCACCATGGATTTACTATTCACAACAGAAATCCCAATCCACTTTCAACAAAAGAAACAAGCCCTTAGGGTCGGTTCTTTTGCAAGAAAGGGGATAAGCTTCCGAGTACTTTTACTTTCGACATTTGGATTGTAACGTACTGGTAGTAGGGGCCTGGCCCTTTGTGGGTTTTTATAGTGAGAACCTTTGACACACCCTAAAGTTGGGAAGAATGCTTAGTTCTCAACGATTCTGTAGCAAGAGGTCTTCTTTGATTTGATTAGCTAATGCTGTTTTAGGGCCTGTTCTTTGGTAGGAAAGTATAAATTGGAAAAGCTGAGGAGTGTGGAATCTGATGAGAGAGAAATTTGGGTTTGAAAGTTAGTTGTGGGACCCGTAGCAACTTTCTTGTGTTTGTGTGTTCTTTTGGGTTTGAAAGTTGAGATAGAAAGTGAGATGCAGGGTCCACTTTTGTTAAGATAATTATTTAATTAGTATTAAATTAATCAGCGGATATTTATTTAAGAATTTAAAAACAAAAAAAAACAAAAACCGAACGCTGCTTCCGCGGAGAGAGAGGGGGGCCTACTCGTTAAGAATCCTGCATAATCCTCGCATTTTGCGGGGATTGTTTGGAAACCAATTTGCGCTGCCATGTCGGATTTCTCAGCCGCAATTTTTCTTTGGCAAAAGAACAAAGAAACCGAAAGTTGGGGAAAGTTTAAGCGATGGGATGGTAAACAGTGATTTTTGGTGGAATCTCATCAAGCAATCAGCAAAAAAAAACAGCCCCTTAGTCTCCCATGTTCGTTTCGATTACATTCGAAGGTAAGGGGGTTGGTTTTGCACGACCTAGTGCAACCATTGAGTGACTATCTATATGTATATGTTTCTGCACTTGATCATGTGAAGTGTAAGATTAAGCTTGTTGGTTCTCTAGTCTCCGAATGTGTCCGGGACCTTCTCTCATCCTTTGGTTTTTGGAAAGCATGTTGTGCCTTGTAAAGGGAACTTCTCTCATCCTTGTTGTTGAAAAGCACGATGTTCCTTGTAAACGCCGACTATATGCAGGAAACAGCTTAAGGCTTGTTCTTTTGTGTTTAAGTGGGTGTTAAAGTGAGCAGATTCCACTATTCAGCCTACTATTCACTCATTTCAATCCTAATTTTCACTTGATGTGTTGTTTTGGGTTTGCTTCTTTCATTGTGAAAAGAGCTGAGTTGGCAAAAAAAATTTGCAATGCACAATCCCCGCAAAATGCGGGGATTACGCGTGTTGAAACGAAATGGTGGGGCATGCCTTTCTTTCTCCCACACGCAGCGAAACGCGGGATTTTTTTATTTAATTGTGACGCGAACACGAGAAATGCAGTGTTCGCGTCTCAAATTTGCTATTTGCACTTTTTTGAAGTTAGTTGTACTCTTTTAATTTTTTTAATAATTAATTATTAAATTTAAAATTAAATTTATTGTGAGTTGAGGAAGGCCTTTGGCCTCCCTCCCCTCATCATCTTACCATTACTCACCACTAATTGTAGTGGGGAGTCCCTTGGACTCCTAAACCCCATTATGAGAATGAATATATAGCGAGCCATGGCTTACGCCATAGCTACTCCTAATCTTAGATTGGTTTCCATTTTGAAGTTTATAACACGTTATCAGCACTTCAACTCTCAATTCTTTGATCTTTTTCTCCCGTATCCCCTAAAAATTTAACCCACTACGTGCTAAGGAATCTAATTGTTGAGAACCGTTGCGGAGAACCGTTGCGACGATCTTTTAGGCGTATCGGGAGCAGGATTTCGATCTACGGATTTTTCCTTATCACGATCGTCCCTAGATCTTTGATCTAGAGGTAATTTTTTCGATCCCGTAGATAATTACAAAATAGAGTTTGCTATGATTTTACAACGCTTTTCGATCGGCTTATATAAATCTGCAACATTTTGCTAAACATCAAATTTTACAAAAAAACCCCTAAATAAATCCACCCATCCACCCCCCGACGCTTGGTCAGCCAGGCGCTTGATCCAATGCAAATCGGAAGGGGGGGACCTCGATCGGAGCGCTTGGTCGGATTCGGGGATCGCCCCTCCCCCCCGGTTGGGGGGCCTGACTTGGTCAGAGCATTCACCGCTCCTCCGGATCTCTGGTTTTTAGAATCCACGGATCTCCGGATCTCCGGCCACGATGTCCGGTCTTTGGATTTTTTCGATCTCCCTGTTGATTCGTGGTGGCTTTTCGAATCCTCAGATCTATCGGGGCGGGAGGGGCCTCCGTTTTGGTTACGGAACGCCGACCACTGCTTGTCCAACACATTAAAATAACTACAATCTTGGCAATTGTATTAATGAATACGGCCAAGGAACCAAATAATTGTCCAGCACTTCTCGTCCACACTGCTCTCGGTATATTTGTGGATTAATACTTGTGACTATTTGTGGCTATTTGCTGAGTACAAATCAATTATATTATTACAATCTTCACAATTAAAATAATTGTCTAGCACTGCTGGTCGGAGAGCCGGTCGCATCGGCCACTGCTCGTCGGAGAGCACCGCCCCCCTGTCGGGGGCCGCGATCAAATAGAGAGGGGGGCACGATCTGGAAGATGAGGGGTTGGGACTTTTCACATTCCCTTGCTAATATCCTAAAAGATCGTTTTTAGGGATTGTGTTAAATTTACGCTAAAAAATACAGCCCATGGCCTACAGCCCAAATCTTATCAATAAATTAGTGTGGCTGTTTTTTGGGCCAGAAGCCTAGTTAATAACATTGACTACTAAAATGATTATTATTTCTCATATGGGCCTGCATCCCAAATCAGAGTATAAATTACTTTCATCTGTTTTTATTTGGGCCAGAAGCCTAGTTAATCAAATTACAAATTAATATGATTATTATTTTGGCTTTCGGGCCTGATGTCCGCCTCTAGCCCACATGACTTGCGGATTATGATAATTTATCTGCTACTTTTCAATTATTAAATCTCTTAAGCATTGGATAAAGCATTTATTTAAGTTAAATTGGTTAATCGGATCCTGAGACCGCCCTGTCTTTAGTTAACTAACCTAAAGATGAATGACGTTTCCCCGTGGTCCAACTAATCCTTTTTAACTTAATTAAACTATTTTATCCAATATTTGGGCTTGATGATTTTTGTAATGTTTGTGATACTGCGGTATTATTTTTTGCCTGTTGCATATATAACTGCGTGGATGTTTAAATAAGTCAAAATGCGTTTTTAGGGATCAGCCAATTTTTAGATACCCTTTTTATTATATTCCTTCTCTTTGTAATTTCTTTTTCTTTTCTAAGACAAATTTGTCGTGAGGAACTAATGTATTATACCAAAGACCGGTGTTACTACCTATGAAGATGGAGGAGATTGCATATAGCTGGGACCCAAATAGGGTTTCCAAATTGTATTTTCTTTTTCTTCTTTATGGACTGTAATTTGGACTTTGGACATTTTATTTTTTGGGGTATCTGGCCGATCGTCGCATATTTTCTTATTTATTTCTTTTAAAGCATGATGTTTAATTATTAATACATGCTTATTTAAATTGCATAGATTAAGATGGAAAAATTGGCAAGCGTCGATTTTGAGGTTCTTGATGCAGCGGGAAAGAACTATCTCAGCTGGCAAGTGGACCTGAAGTTCCACTTGCGTTCGATGGCACTTCTCCACTCTATTCTGGCCCCTGCAGTGGCCAAGACACCTGCTAGCAGTACCCCTAAAGAGGCACAACCATCTAGCATTTCTCCTACCGTAGTCTCCGACATAGATAAGGCGACAGCCATTATCTATATCAGGAGACACATAGATGTTGAGTATTGGACTTCTCCCTACTTGGTGTTAATGATGAGCAAACATAAATACATGTGACTAGTCTCCAATTTTGCAGTTAATCCATTGACTAAGCTTATTATGAAGATCAACTAGCAATGAATGACTCACAAACGTCATTGAAGGCAAATGACATGAATTGGATGATCGTAGATTGATGATTGAAGCTCCGTAAAGACTTCAAGCTCATACGATGGAAAGAAGAGATTATTCGTCAATGTAATTTTTCTTTTATCTCTTCTAGTATGTAGCTTAGAAGTAGAACTTTGATGGAGCACTCACACACATCTACATTCAGTCATATGACTTCATTAGATCAATCGTCCTTTGATTCCAATTCAATCTTTATTGTTTGTGCTAGGATTATTTATAACAGCCGACTGCTGAACAGTTTACAGTCGCTTGTCTCAAAAACAGTCGACTGTGTTTTGTTCTACAGTCGCCTGTTATGCACAGACTATTACAATATGTTTTGGTCCCTCTCTGATTATTTTGCACAGGTTACTGATGAACGATTCATGGGCGCCTGTCCAAATGACAGTCGACTGTGTATTGTAAATCAGTCGCCTGTCTATCCTTGTCCAAACTCTGTTTGATCTAACTTTTACGGCCAGTCGACTAATGCTGTATATACAGTCGACTGTCTATTGGATCAGTCGACTGTCTATGCTACAACAGTCGCCTGTCTGTAAGTCATTTCTTTGACTCAGCTCTCTGGAAATTTCTCTTGCTTTTGACAGTCGTCTGTTTAAGGTTTTACAGTCGCCTGTTCTGATTAACAGTCGACTGTTTTACTTGAATCAGTCGTCTGTCCTGTATCTTGCGAGATTTCCAGTATTTGTCTAACTTACTCTTCTCTCGGCCAGTCGCTTGTCGAAGAAATTACAGTCGCATGTTGATTTAACAGACGACTGTCTTTGCTTCATCAGTCGACTGTTCACGTGGTAAGTTACCGTTATGAATTCTCACCTACCCTTGCTGACTGTGCAACAGTCGACTGTGGATTGTTCAACAGTCGACTGTTGCGAGTTCAGATTATATCCGTTGAGATTTTTCTCACGGATTTCAATTGGGTTTTTGCCTAACCTGTTTTGTGGATTTGAGAAAGCTATAATAGAGCTTCTACTGTTCCATTGGAAGGTTACTCATTCATTGCAAAATCTCTCAAGCTTTTATTTCCAAAGATCAAAACTCTCAAATCCAAAGCCCTAAGTATTTCCATTTCTTATTCTCTTGCTCTCCAACCTAGAACTCAAGAGTGATCTTCTAGGCAATTGGTGCTGTCAAGAGAAAGGGCTTTCTCCTCTCTTCCAAGAGAGTTCTTCAACACACATCACACTCCTCCTTCAATTTCTACTTCAAGGCAAAGGTGAGTGTAAGTATTATTTTCATTATTTCATAACATTCGTTATTTGAGCTGTGCTCTCGGTTGTGAGAGTGGTTTTGCTTGCTCCCTGGTTGTGGGAGTCAAGGACATCGATTGTATTCGATTGCACTAGTAGGGTTGCTACAAGTGGGCTTTAAGGAAACCTCAAGTTAGGGTTCTAACTTGAGTATCCGGTGGTATCCGGGTGGTAGGGACGTAGGATTACCGGGAACAAGTCGGGAGTTGACTTGGGTAATCTGAACCCTTGAAACATCTCTGCGTTTACGTGTGTTTCACTTTGGGTCGTTTACTATTCCGCACTATTTGTTGGATTGCATTTTATTTGGCGTAAATTCCTTTTAAATTTGCATAAACACTATTCAACCCACCTTCTAGTGTTTTCCCCATAGACAGGGTCCTTACAATTGGTATCAAAGCGCAAGGTTTTATCTATGACATCGAACAACAACAACGTTCCTCCACCGCCTATGTACCACAATCACGACCGTGATGGAGCGTCCACACTTTTCGAAGGTCAATCTACGGTACGTCCTCCACGTTTCAATGGTACTAATTTTGGCTATTGGAAGTGTAGGATGGAGACATTCCTTAGGAGTGCTTCTCTTTGGAGAACTCTCCACAAGGAGTACGTCGAGCCCGCCGAAGAGGATTTCGAGAAATGAACGACTTCCGAGATGTCCGCCGAAGTCAACAATGCTAAAGCAATGAACGCTCTTCATTGTGCATTGGACCCAAATGAGTTCAACAAGATATGCACATGTAAGAGTGCATATCAAAATTGGAACCATCTCATCGTTACCCATGAGGGAATGAATAAGATAAAGCTTTCAAAGTTATATGTTGCCGTGCAAAACTTCGACTTGTTTCATATGCAGGAAAATGAGAGCATTGCATCGATGTATGGACGCTTTACCGACATCACAAATGAATTGGAAGCCCTTGGCCAAATCTACACCGAACCTGAAAAGGTAAGGAAGATCATCATGGGGATGACCTCCAAATGGGAAAGAAGAGCAATCGCCATCGAGGAGGTCAATGACTTGAAGAACTACATCGTGGTGAATCTCATCGGGACTCTTATGTCTTACGAAGTAAGATGGGATAACCGATTGAAGATTCGAGCCATGATGATTCCCTCGGAGGCCAAGAAGAAAGCTTTGGCATTCAACACCAATTCATCATCCTCCGAAAGTGATGAATTCGAGAATGAGATGGATTTGGGTGAAATGGCCCAAATGGCGAAGAAGTTCCAACGCTTCTTCCGCAAAGATAAATTTCCCTCAAACAAACGTTTTGAGTCTACTAATGCTACTTCCTCTTTTTGTTATAAGTGTAATAAGCCAGGGCACATCAAGAGGGATTGCCCAATGCTAACCAACAAAGAAAAGTGAAAGGCACCAAAGTACCACAAGTCCGACAAGAACAAGACAGACAAGAAGAAAGGACTCGTAGGTACCTTTGATGACTCAAGTGATGAATCATCAATCGATTCCGATGATGAGAAGGGTGAGAGCGCCCACATGTGTTTCATGGCACTAGAAGACCCACTCTCGAATGAGAGTGATTCCTACACGGATGACACCGAGGTAATAATGGATGAACTTCGTATTGCTAATGAAGAACTATTTGCTAAATACCAATCTTTATGCTTAGATACACTAGCTTAAAGAAATCAAATATTAGCAAGTCATCCATTCCATGCATTATCAACAATGACACCATTGTTGATACTTTAACTCTTGAGAAAGCAAACTTAGCTTCTCAAAATGTCACATTGAGAGATGAGGTGAATTCTCTCAAATCTCAACTAGATCAAACACATCCTAAGGATAATAGTGATCTAGTTACACGGCACACACAATTGGGTTTAGAGAATGATTCTCTTAAAACCCAAGTGCACGAGCTCAAAGCACGTGTGTCCACCTTAGATACCAATATTTCTTCTTTAAAGGAGAAATATGAGCTCATGTCCTCTCGTATTGTGAGATTCAATAAGGGAAAAGGACAATTGGATGATTTACTTGCAAACCAATTTCCGGCCACACATCGTGTTTGTATTGGATTTGTAAAAGCGAATGCATCCAATGCTCGCACCTCCTAAAGTGGTGTCACTATAGATTTTGTGAGGCCTTCTTCCGGTGCATCCACAAGTGGTGTCAAAGACACTAGAGGTAGCAAACCTACCAAGAATGTCACCACTTCACCCTCTCTTCCTTTTGGCAAGAAACCCACTAAGGGTGGAAACCAAAAGCACGGCCATGCTTATCTGTACACTAACACTCATCCACGTAGGAAACCTCCTACTTCACAAGTGGATAATCATGACACATTCTATGCTCCGCACCCACAGACACGTACATAACCACACATGAGAAATACTCATGTACGTGATCCAATACACTCGTATGCTCATACGCATCATTCCTTCATGTATGCTCATCCTCCTCATGTCATGCATGATCCATATGCTTCATATAATATGCATGTTTCCAAGCATACATATCATCCTAGAATGTACAATGCGTATCCTCTACCACATCTCTATGCTAGAAATCATGTTCCTAAGAAGCATGCACCACATAGAAATCCAACACATATGCATGCAACTAGGAATAGGACTCCCAAGATGTACACTATTTGGGGTCCTAAGAACACTAGTCTTAATGATAGGAATGCTTATGTTGATTCCTATTTTCATGATGTGATTAGAAATGATAATTATGTTAGGAAGCGGAAGTCCACTTGGACTTGGCTTTCAAAGGGATAATCCCCTTGGACCCAACAAACATTGGGTACCATAAGCTTATGGTATATTATATAGGTACCCAAGAGAAAGAAGAAGAGCAATAAATGTCTTATTAGCTCTAAAGGGAAAGGATGGATTCTTGATAGCGGTTGCTCCAAATATATGACGGGAGATCCCTCATTGCTCTCCGAAGTGATTAGCATCAAGGATGGTGCAACGGTCACTTTTGGAGGTAATCAAAAGGGAACCATCATTGGAGTACGTATCGTTGGTAATCCTTCCAAAACCTTAATTACTAATGTTTATCTTGTTAGTGGTTTGTGTCACAATCTCATTTCCATTAGTCAACTTTGTGACAAAGGTTACAAGGTTAACTTTGGAGAAAGATTGTGTACTATTGTTGATTGTGATTCAAATGTTTTATTTTTCGGTATTAGGCGTAAAAATATTTATTATTTGAGCTTGCCTAAAACCGTAGAACATTGCTTAGTTGCTAACACAAGTGAACAGCTATTATGGCATCGCCGTTTTGGTCATGTTCACTTCAAGCACTTATATAAGTTAGCTAAGCATGATCTAGCCAAAGTTTTTCCTAAGATTGTTTTTATAAGAAAAACTTTTGTGATTCATGTCAAAGAGGTAAACTAAGTAAATCTTCATTTAAGCTTAAAGAAGAGATCACTTCTAAGAGGCCCCTGGAACTTCTTCATCTAGATTTATTTGGGCCAACTAGAACCGCTTCTTTAGGTAATGCTCATTATGGATTAGTTGTCGTAGACGACTTTTCTAGATTTACTTGGGTTTCATTCTTAACTAATAAGAATGAAGCTCATGAAGAGTTTACCAAATTTGCAAAGAAGATTTAGAATCTTTTAGGATCCACCATTATCACTATTCGTAGTGATCATGGAGGAGAATTTGATAATGAGTCTTTTACTAAGTTTTGTGATGACTCCGGGATAACTCATAACTTTTCCTTTCCTCGTACACCACCACAAAATGGTGTTGTAGAAAGAAAGAATAGGACTCTTATTGAGTATGCTCGCACTATGCTCCATGATAGTCATTTAGGACTACAATTTTGGGTCGAAGCGGTGCACAAGGCATGTTATGTGCTCAATAGGATCCTAGTGAGACCCCGAACAAACAAAACTTGTTTTGAGTTGTTTTATGATAAAAAGCCTCAAGTGAAATATTTTCGTGTTTTTGGTTCAAAATGTTTTATAAGGAACACCTTTGGTAATTTAGACAAATTCGAGCCAAGATCTGATGAATGAATTTTTGTTGGATATTCCACACGTAGCAAAGCCTTCCGGATATACAACAAAACTTCTTCAACGATTGAGGAATCACTTCACGTATCTTTTTATGAAGACTTTCATTTTCCTCATGTTGATGATGATAATGTAGATATTCTTTGTGATTCTCTTAATAATGTTAAGATATTGATTCTATTGTTGAGACTAACACTTCTAACGAAGTTGTTGAAGTTGTTCCTAGTGATACAGGTTTACCCAAAGCTTATCCAACCGTTCGTAACCATCCCCATAACCAAATAATTGGAGATATTGGTGTGGGTGTTCGAACGAGATCAAGAATTGAAGAATTCTCTCATTGCGCATTTGTCTCTACCATTGAGCCAAAGAACATCTAAGAAGCTTGTGAGGATTGCTCTTGGATAGTGGTAATGGAAGAAGAACTAATGCAATTCGAGAGAAACAAAGTTTGGGAACTCGTACCTCTTCCAAGTGGTCACCAAGTCATTGGGGCCAAATGGATCTTCAAGAACAAGACGGATGAAAACGAGGTAATCACACGGAACAAAGCAAGGTTAGTAGCTCAAGGCTACCAGCAAGAGGAAGGTATTGATTTCGAAGAATCTTTTGCCCCCGTAGCTAAATTAGAAGCTATTAGGTTGCTTTTATCTTTTTCATCCCATAAGAATTTTAAATTATTTCAAATGGATTTAAAAGTGCATTTTTAAATGGGTTTGTCAATGAAGACGTTTATGTTTCTCAACCTCCCGGTTTTATTCATGAAAAATTTCCAAACCATGTTTTCAAACTTAAGAAAGCGTTGTATGGGTTGAGACAAGCTCCTAGAGCTTGGTATGATCGACTTAAGACATTTCTTTTGAATTTAGGTTTTAAAATGGGAGAAGTTGATTCTACACTCTTCATTAAAGATTATGAAAATGACATTCTTTTGATTCAAGTTTATGTAGACGATATTATTTTCGGTTCTACTAACTTTAATCTTTGTCAAGAATTTTCCAAGTCTATGAAGGATGAGTTTGAGATGAGCCACATGGGAGAACTCACCTACTTCCTTGGATTGCAAATTCGACAAATGGAGAATGGCACATTCATACATCAGACAAAGTACACATGGGAGCTTATTAAGCGATTCGGGATGGAATCGTCTTCGAGCAAAAGGACTCCCATGAGTACTACTGCTCATCTACACAAGGATGAAAGCGAAAAAGATGTAGTCGTTCTTCTATATCGAGGTATGATCGGTAGCTTACTTTACTTAACAGTTAGTAGGCCCGATATCATGTTTTTCGTATGCCTTTGTGCTAGATATCAAGCAAGACCTAAGGAGTCACACTTGATTGCGGTTAAACGAATATTCCGTTATCTCAATCAATCTCTAGATTATGGGTTACTTTACCCTAAGTCTAGCACATATGAGTTAATCTCATATAGTGATGCCGACTTTGTCGGATGCAAGTCCGACAGGAAAAGTACTAGTGGCACTTGCCATTTCTTAGGAAATTCCTTAGTTTCTTGGTTTTCTAAGAAACAGAATTCGATGTCATTGTCCACGACTGAAGCGGAATATATTGCTGCGGGTCTTGCATGTGCACAAGTTCTTTGGATGAGACACATTCTTAGTGACTATGGTGTCAATTATGATACTTGCCTAATCATGGTTGATAATCAAAGTGCTATTTGTCTTTCCAAGAATCTGGTACACCACTCTCGTACCAAATACATAGACGTGAGACACCATTTTATAAATGATCATGTAGCTAAGAAGGACATCATCTTAAAGTACATTGAACCCAAAAACAAATTGCTGATATCTTCACTAAACCTCTTAAAGAAGATTCATTTGTGAGGTTGCGTGGAGAATTGGGAATTATGGGTGAATCTGAAATCTAGAAGCTCAAACTTTCATGTTAGAACTCCTTTTTGAGCTCATATCTTTTTGTTGTCTATCTTCATGTGCTTTATTATATTATGAATTTAAGAAAGGCAATTGTGACTTAATTAATTTCATGAGTTTTGAGATTGATTGGAGTGATTCGTGTTTCAATGGATTTATTGTTTTTACGATGTATTTGTGATTAGAGTATAGGTCCTAGGGTGATTGTTCTTATTCTCTGGAATTCTATCTCACTGTGCACTTTTGGACCAGGACAGACGACTGTCTTTCCTTCGACAGTCGACTGCCCTACTCTTTCTCCTCAGTCTGAGAATTGGTATCTTTCACACAGCCGACTGATGACTGTTTTACAGTCGACTGTTAGTTTAACAGTCGACTGCATTTTAGTCATCAGGCGACTGTACTCTCTGTCGAATTTTTACAGTGTTCTCTGTTATTTTTGATGAACTGTATTAATTCTCGGCCAGCCGACTGTTGAGTATATGTCAGTCGACTGTCTAATGGACATGCGACTGCATGTTACTTGCCAGTCGACTGCCCCTCTATCTGAGCTTTATTTTTATCACTTCATCCAGTCGACTGACATTTGTTCATCAGTCGACTGTCTTCTGTTGTGACAGTTCAAGTGATTTGATCTGAGCCGTCGATTTCTTGATCCAACGGCTCAGATTCATTCCCCAAATTTTATATTTGAGAATGCGCGATCACTTCCCCACGTCGACTCTCTCTCATCTGATTCGACCGTTCGTCTTCTCGCTCGATCTCTTCTCCAAAATCGTCGATCTTCTTCCTTTCGTTGCCGTCGATCTCGTGCTGTCGTTGCCCTCGTTTCGTCGCTCAACTAGGTTTGATCTAATCTTTCTATCTCGTGATATTTTCGGTTAGGGTTCGTTCACATTTGTGTCTTGCCCTAGCTTCGTGTTCGGCCATGGCTCTTTTCGATCGTTTCTTTTCTAATATCTCTCTCTACTTCCTCGATGAGCCGGTCCCTTCACCGAAGCCTGATCCGACTCCCTCCTTGCCTCCATCTTCTGGAGAACCTCTTCACATCACTGTCGGTGACCCCATACCCTCTTCTCTGCACGTTGACCAACCTCTCACATGTCTAAGTCCGTTCCCCGGCTCTGTGATCGTATCACAGTCCTTGAGAATCTCTCCTCTTCCATTGACGAGAAGCTCAATCTTTTGTTGGAGCTTCAGTACAAATCTCTAATGCATAATGGTTTTCCCATCCCTACCGAGCTTCAGGCTATGTTTGCTACATCTGAGGACACTTCTCCTGCTTGTGTTTCTCCTCCTCCTGGCTTCACGCCAAAACCCAATGTGGTTCAGACCTCCGATGCCCAGACTCCACTTCATGTTCCTGCTGAATCATCTACTGTTCGTTCTTCGTCTTCTAAGAGGAAGACTCCAGCTTTTCCTACTCGTCGCTCTGCTCGGCTTTTGTTTCGATCTTCTGGTCGCCCGTCGGACCCCTCCGTCATTCATATTGATTGAGGCTGTCGCTGCTGTTTTTTTGTTCACTCACCTGAAGACCTTGTTTTTATTTTGTGTGGTCTGTTTTTGTTTAGGTTGAGTGATTCATATGATATTTTTTTGATGTATGATGGATGATGTTGTCAGTGACTTTGTATATGTATGTTGATGTACTTCGATGTCGTCATGATGATGTATTTTTTGTCTTGATCATGATGTATCTTTTTGTGATGGCCATGTAGATGACCATCTGTAGATGTATTTATTTTTCTATATATCTATATATGATGCTGCTGTTAATCTTGTGTCACACTATGCTATACTGTATATCTTAACTATGTGCTGTATGATATGTTTTCTCCATGTATGCTATACTCTCTTTGATGTGCTTTTGAGGCAATATATGGATTTGATATTGGTTATTTCAGGCTATCTCTGATGTGATGAATTTTTGGAAATTATTTTCATTTCGTATATCTAAAATGTTGATATTGGACTTCAATTCCATTACTCACATGTGTATATGATGTGATTTTATGAGTTTTGAATCGATATATCTTTATACTCCTTGATTGTTGTTAATTCGTATTTAGCACTATTATTGTTGTTGTTATTTGCTCCCACCTTTTTGGATAATGCCATAGGGGGAGAGAAATAAACATACAAGATTCATAATGGATGTGCTAAATATGTTCTAACGCTTGAATCTAAGATTTATGTTGCCTTAGATTCATGGGGAGTAAGATTACAATGAATAGGGATTTTATTTCCTACATTTCTTGAATTGAATTCATTCATATCTCACTCATTTGCTTCAATTGTTATGTAGATGCTCTAATATTTGTTGACTAAATTGATTGGCATCTATGTTGGGGGAGTAAGTTTTCATTGCGCACAATTATTTATCTTTTTGTTTATGTTTGTTTGTCATCATCAAAAAGGGGGAGAATGTTGAGTATTGGACTTCTCCCTACTTGGTGTTAATGATGAGCAAACATAAATACTTGTGACTAATCTCCTATTTTGCAGTTAATCCATTACCTAATCTTATTATGAAGATCAACTAGCAATGGATGACTCACAAACGTCATTGAAGGCAAATGACATGAATTGGATGATCGTAGATTGATGATTGAAGCTCCGTAAAGACTTCAAGCTCATACGATAGAAAGAAGAGATTATTCGTCAATGTAAATTTTCTTTTATCTCTTCTTGTATGTAGCTTAGAAGTAGAACTTTGATGGAGCACTCACACACATCTACATTCAGTCATAGGACTTAATTAGATCAATTGTCCTTTGATTCCAATTCAATTCTTTATTGTTTGTGCTAGGATTGTTTATAACAGCCGACTGCTGAACAGTTTACAGTCGCCTGTCTCAAAAACAGTCGACTGTGTTTTGTTCTACAGTCGCCTGTTATGCACAGACTAATACAATATGTTTTGGTCCCTCTCTGATTATTTCGCACAGGCTACTGATGAACGATTCACAGGCGCCTGTCCAAATGACAGTCGACTGTGTATTGTAAATCAGTCGCCTGTCTATCCTTGCCCAAACTCTGTTTGATCTGACTTTTACGGCCAGTCGACTAATGCTGTATATACAATCGACTATCTATTGGATCAGTCGACTGTCTATGCTGCAACAGTCGCCTATCTGCAAGTCA
This sequence comes from Scilla litardierei, assembly GCA_030789695.1. Taxonomy (NCBI): domain Eukaryota; kingdom Viridiplantae; phylum Streptophyta; class Magnoliopsida; order Asparagales; family Asparagaceae; genus Scilla; species Scilla litardierei. Next base: position 100,913,230 of record CM061137.1, on the reverse strand, counting down.
TTTCTTTGACTCAGCTCTCTGGAAATTTCTCTTGCTTTTGACAGTCGTCTGTTTAAGGTTTTACAGTCGCCTGTTTTGATTAACAGTCGACTGTGTTACTTGAATCAGTTGTCTGTCCTGTATCTTGTGAGATTTCCAGTATTTGTCTAACTTACTCTTCTCTCGGCCAGTCGCCTGTCGAAGAAATTACAGTCACCTGTTGATTTAACAGATGACTGTCTTTGCTTCATCAGTCGACTGTCCACGTGGTAAGTTACCGTTATGAATTCTCATCTACCCTTGCTGACTGTGCAACAGTCGACTGTGGATTGTTCAACAGTCGACTGTCGCGAGTTCAGATTATATCCGTTGAGATTTTTCTCACGGATTTCAATTGGGTTTTTGCCTAAACTGTTTTGTGGATTTGAGAAAGCTATAATAGAGCTTCTACTGTTCCATTGTAAGGTTACTCATTCATTGCAAAATCTCTCAAGCTTTTATTTCCAAAGATCAAAGCTCTCAAATCCAAAGCCCTAAGTATTTCCATATCTTGTTCTCTTGCTCTCCAACCTAGAACCAAAGAGTGATCTTCTAGGCAATTGGTGCAGTCAAGAGAAAGGGCTTTCTCCTCTCTTCCAAGAGAGTTCTTCAACACACATCACACTCCTCCTTCAAGTTCTACTTCAAGGCATAGGTGATTGTAAGTGTTGTTTTCATTATTTCATAACATTCGTTATTTGAGTTGTGCTCTCGGTTGTGAGAGTGGTTTTGCTTGCTCCCTGGTTGTGGGAGTCAAGGACATCGATTGTATTCGATTGCACTAGTAGGGTTGCTACAAGTGGGCTTTAAGGAAACCTCAAGTTAGGGTTCTAACTTGAGTATCCGGTGGTATTCAGGTGGTAGGGAAGTAGGATTACCGGAAACAAGTCGGGAGTTGACTTGGGTAATCCGAACCCTTGAAACATCTCTGCGTTTGCGTGTGTTTCACTTTGGGTCGTTTACTATTTCGCACTATTTGTTGGATTGCATTTTATTTGGCGTAAATTCCTTTTAAATTTGCATAAAAACTATTCAACCCCCCTTCTAGTGTTTTCCCCATAAAAAGGGTCCTTACAATAGATCGGACCTTAAAGGCCAAATACTTAACGGTGGAAGACCCATTGGAGTTGTGGCAAGCGCTGGAGGCACGTTATAAATATCAAATCGATGTAATATTACCACGTGCCAGTTATGAGTGGGAAAACCTCAGACTCAGGACTATAAGTCCGTTGCTGAGTATAACTCTGTACTTCATAATATCACATCACGCCTGAAGTTGTGCGGTGAAAACATGACTGTGCATCGTATGTTGGAAAAGACATTTACCTCGTTTCACGAGAAAGATGCAATCCTCATGCAGCTGTCACGCCCCGCTCACCCAAGTACGGGGAGCGTAGCTGACTAGGTCGCCGTAGTATTCAGACTCAGGCTTCGAGCCCTTTTATCTAAATACTACTAGGCATTTTTTTGTGGTTTAATGCAAAATAATGAGCAGGCCACTGCAATAACACTGGAATAGTACACAGAGAAAAAGAAAAGTGCTTCAACAGAAAATAAAACGCAGTACTGAAAGGAAATACATCAACACAGAAGTTACATTACATCACATTACATAAGTTCATATACATACATACGTCAGCTGTACAAAGGGAGGTACAAAAGCGGGTACATCAGAAAGTAGAAACCCACAGCCCAAAAGTACAAAAGTCCACCCGGTACAACACACCCGCTAGTTTAAACACTAGAAGTCTAACTGAACGAGGTCGAGCCGTAGGCTCCACCTCCGCTGTACTGGCACCGGTCTCTGGCTCTGGGACACCCGAAGACTGCTCGTGTCTCACACCTGAAAACCACAGGATGGAACACGTCAACGCGTGACCCAGTAGGAACTCCTAACACTCTAGTAGAACCCAGTTTTAGAACTGGTTTTCCTAACTAACCAACTGAGTACAAGTGTCACATCAATCTCAAGGATATGGAGAAATTAAAGACAGGGCATAAGTGTTGAAAGTAAACAACAGTAAACATAACTGAAATAAATAAATGATTAAATTAATTAAAAATTGAATGTTGTTCTGTTTTGGAACCCGGGTAAACCGTAGACTGCTAAGAAAGCGGACTTCACCCAGGGTGGGTGAAAAGTGGTACTACTCCAGCGACATGAGCATTGAAGGGGCCTCTCGTAACTCTGTGCCCGAACGGGGCAAGGCACTAGAGCGAGACTCATCTTGGTTTTTCTGTGCAAAACGGAGAAAACCATCAATTACCAGACATGGTGCGACACGGGTACACCACCGGCCTCTCCAACTCTAGTCAACTCCCCCTTACGGGAGTGACGTGGCGAGTGAGAAAATAGTACTACGGTCCGCTCCTTAACACCTAAAGTTTACCTGTTTTCCCCCAAACCCACATCTGGAGTCTCAGCCATTTCAAGAATGGACCGAGGACTCCCGATGTCAATTCTCTGCTCACTCTCAGTTTTCTTTTGTTAAAACATTTCTTTATTTGACAACGAATCAACTAGCGGTCTCTACTACCGCTTTCGTTTCCTACTTACACAATTTTTCATCATCATACTTTTTCCACATGAATCATAACATATGAAGCATCATCATTAGGGCATAAATCAAGAGAATGATAATGAAGTACAATTAACATAATCAAAATTAACTTAACAAAAATACAACTAAACAATTCCTAAGCAAAATTATAACATGAATCTGCCAAAAGCTATCAGTCCAGAAAGAATGGCTCTGATACCCTATCTACAGTAAGAATTAGCTCTCGGCCCCCTTCAAAGTTGTAGAAAATTTTCTGTAGTTTTTCGTAGTGTTCTAGATTGTATTTTTTCTGATTTTTCTACTATTTTATATGATTTTTACAAGTTACTGTCATGCTACTAAAAATTTCCAACAACTAGTTTTCCTAACTAAACTAGTTTCTAGCTTATTGGGTGTTATAATTAACTTAACTATACTATCATAATGATAAGTTTACATCATTTTCAAGATGTCAATATAATTCTAATTCTACAAAAATTTAATTACCATTAACCTACTTTACACAATTGAAACTATTACATGCAAACTACCACTTAATGAAAACAACTTGAATGCTAACTTTCAAAACATAAACATCCTACAATTTAATACTCTTCAACTCATAATCCATACTAAAGATTTTTCAACATGACTTAATATTATTAGGCTTGAGCATTAAAACAAAATGAGCATAAGCATATTAATTTGATACTATAAAGAAACCACATGCTAGCATGTGAATACAAAATTGAATTTGCTATCATATGAACCCTATAACAAAATTGAATTTGCTAACTTACTAACTCAACATAGTTTTTAACATGAATTTGCTATCATGAAACTCAACATAGTTTTTTAACACCAAATTGTTATACTTACTAACTTAATAAGAACACAATCCTAAAACTAAACTCTTCTTAAGTGATTAGGAATCCTACCTTGTAAAAGTCCTCCAAAATAATTCTTTGGCCCTTCTTAGTCCTTGATGGAGAGAGCCTCCTAGCCTCCTTCTTCAAGCTCCAATTTGGTCTCCAAAATTTTGATTTTTGAGGATTTTTGGATGAATTTTTGGTGTTAGAAAGATGAGGAAAAGTGAGGGGTTCTTGGTGGTGGAAGGGGAGGAGTAAGGGGTGGTGATGGGAGCAGCAAGGAGGAGCAAATGGTTGAAAGGGAGGAGGAAGAAATTTCAGCCTGGTGCATTAGGAGTGTGAGGGTGAGTGAATTTGGTTTTTTTTTGTTTTTGTTTTTCTCTTGCCTAGTTTTTAGGTTTTCCTTAAAACCCTCTCCTCCTTTCATTTAGTCAAGCTTAATGCCATGTGTTAAGGCTCTCATCATGCAAGAAGACACCTAACCTTATGAAGTGTCATGGCTACAAAATTTTAAAATTAGAATTTTAGGAAAATAGAAATACATGGAGAAATACTACATACACTCCAAATACAAGTATTCATCCAAATACTCTTATTTACTAAATTCAATTAATGAGTTTAAAATATTTTAAAATTAATTCATACACCAAATATTTAAAGGAAAAATACAAGCATACTCCTGAAAAATATACGTACGTATTTACGTCAAAATACATACAAGTACGCGTACATGGAAATTGGGGTCATTACATCCTACCCCCTTAAAATAAATTCCGTCCTCGGAATTTCAAATTAAGGGAGAAAAACTTTCTATACACAACAAAAATTACATCATACAAACAACTGAGGGTACTTCTCTTTCATCTCATCCTCGAGTTCTCAGGTAGACTCTCCTGGTGACTCGCGGTGCCACATAACTATCACTATGTTGATCGATTTCTTCCTCAGCATCTTCTGTCTTCGGTCTAGAATGGCCACAGGCTACTGATCATAGGTCAAGTCTGGTCGCATTTCGATCTCATAGAAGTCCACGACATGATCCGGATTTCCAACACACCTCCTGAGTTGCGATATGTGAAACACATTATCCACTCCCTCAGGAGATGCTGGAAAGGCAATCCTATAAGCCACTTCTCCAACACGAGCCAAGACTTCAAAAGATCCAATATATCTTGGACTAAGCTTTCCACGTCTTCCAAAACGAATCAGCCCTCGCGTTGGCGAGATCTTCAAAAACACTAATTCTCATGGCTGGAACTCCAAGTGTCGCCTCTTCGCGTCTGCCCAGTGCTTATAACGGTCCCGAGCTATGCAAAGATTATCTCTGACGACTCTTACAACATCTACGGTTTCAGCGATCATATCCGGGCCCAACAATTCACGATCTCCAACATCATCCCAACTGAGAGGAGATCGACACTTCCTTCCATACAAGGCTGTAAATGGCTCCATGCCTATACTGGCTTGATAACTGTTATTATAGGCGAATTCTACTAGATGTAGATGTTCATCCTAAGAGCCCTTGAAATCCAGCATGCACGCCCTCAGCATATCTTCCAAAATCTGAATTGTCCTCTCCGACTGACCGTCTGTCTGAGGATGGTATACAGTGCTGAAACACAATTGAGTTCCCAAGCTAGCCTGTAAACTTCTACAAAAGTGAGACATGAATCTGGTGTCGCGGTCGAAGACTATGCTTATAGGTACCTGTGAAGCCTCACGATTTCCTCCATATATCTCTTGGCAAGTCGGTCTGTCGATTGGCCCACTCGAAATGGTATGAAGTGAGCTGATTTGGTTAATCGGTCAATGATTACCCAAATAGCATCATGTCCTCGAGAAGTGCGTGGTAAGCCAGTTACGAAATCCATCGTCACATGCTGCCACTTCCACTCTGGAATTGGAAGAGGCTGCAGAAGTCCTGCCGTTCTCTGATGCTCGGCCTTGACTTGCTGACATGTCAGACATGAAGCGACACTTTTTGCCACACTACGCTTCATACCGTGCCACCAAAAATGTTGTCGTAGATCACGATATATTTGGTGCCTCCAGGATGGATAGAATAAGGTGAGCTATGGGCTTCTCTCAACAGTTCATCCTGAATGTCACCTGATGGCACACAGATCCTACTCCCAAAACACAGAGATCCATCTTCATGAATACAGAAATCAATACGAAGTCCGGCTTCCATCTGCTCGCGAATCTTCTTCAACTTCGCATCTCCAGACTGAGCTGCCTTAATCCTCTCAACTAAACCAGATTGAGCATGCTAGTTCATCATCATCACTGATGAACCAGGTAAGACAACTTCAATATCCAACTGCCGAATATCACCCTAAAGTTCTCTCTGCACAGTCAACATCATCACTGTCGACATGCGACTAAGAGCATCAGGCACTACGTTGACTTTTCCAGGGTGATATTGGAGGTCGACATCATAATCAGCCATCAACTCGAGCCATCTGCGCTGCCTCATATTCAGCTCTTTCTGAGTGAACACGTACTTCAAACTTTTATGATCTGTGTATATCTTTACACGTTCACCCAGAATAAAATGTCTCCACAACTTCAACGCAAATACCACTGCTGCTAACTCCAAATCATGCGTAGGATAGTTCCTCTCATGAGTCTTCAACAATCTAGAAGCATACGCTACCACCCTACCATGCTGATGGAGAACACATCCCAATCCTCTGCCTGATGCATCACAGTAAATCTCATATCCACCTGAACGGTTTGGAATTGTTAGGACAAGAGCAGTGAACAATCTATGCTTCAGTTCATCAAATGCTTGCTGACATTCCTCTGACCAACTATAAGCAACATTCTTCTTGGTTAGATGAGTCATCGGTGCAGTGATCTTAGAGAAATCCTTGATGAACTTTGTCACGCCCCGCTTCCCAAAAATATGGAGGCGAAGCGTGAGGAGGTCCGCTCAGACTTGAAGCTATAAAGCTGCAAGTCCGATAAGCGTCAATCAAATTTAAAACTGCAGGTCCTTGCAACGCGAGCGAAACAAGATAATAATAATGAAATGAGACAAAAGAATAATCTCAGAATATCCATAAATATAAATTCCAACATCGCAGAAAAGCCACCAGGCTAAAAGAAAAAGAGACTAAAGGTCCAAACATGGCCACCAAAAGTACAAAGTACAAAACAACGGTGCTACGCACCAACAACTAACAAAAGGCCTAAAACAAAATAAAGCTCAACAAAGACTCAAAGAATGGTCACCGGTGTCCACCAAAATCCTCCTGGACAAACATGGACTCAGGCTCAGCGTCAGCAACACATCACGTACTCAGCAACGGTCTCTGGCTCAGGGTCTAACATGTGACACCCAAAAGAGCAAGGGGCACATGTCAGCAAGTCTACAAGAGACTTGTGCAAGGAAACTGAAAGTACAAGTAAAAGCAACCTAAAAGTTCTAGCATGATGCAATGACATGGCAGTTAAAGTAATGAGTGCAACAGGTAAGGTAAAGCGAAGTAAAGTACGAGCATGGCATGACATTCACAAGACAAGTACAAGACAAGAAAAGTAAGCACCTCGTGCACAGAGATTCGGTCTTTTGGCTAGAGGGCTGATCAGGCCACTCCTAAGCTCAAGCGAACGTTTATCCCTACCCCTCCACGTGTGTCGAGCCAGGGCCTTACCCCCGAACGGGAATGCTCGCTTCTGGAACACGAGCCAGGAAGTGTTTTATCTTGCTGGTCTAGGGGTGCACCTAACCAGTCAAGGGAGTACAAGTACAAGTATTGTAGCGTGTGCTACGAATGCGACATTCAATGCATGGATGACATGACAAGACAAGTAGTAAGGCGTACAGGTAAGGAAAGTAAACGTGACAGTTTAGTATGCATGAACAACAAGTTTAAAGGGTTGGATCTAGCTTCGTTGTCAAGCTAGATCAATTAGGTGACGGATCTAGTTTCGTTGTCAAACTAGATCAAGTATGCGTCTAGCCAGCTATCATTTCACTGACTAGTCTCTTTTACGCTAGGAACAAGGAAGTGGCCTAAAAACATGGCCCTACACAAGAGTTGGCAAGTTTCACTTGCCTGCAAGTACGACGTCTGGGCACACCGTCCAATGAGTCCAAAAATCACAATTATCCTACGTGCACAAGTCCACCGGCCTAAAGTCCATATTATTAATCTTGATTAGTGAATTTAAAACATTTAAAATACTTTAAAAATACTGATTTTAGTCTTGATTAGCATGCATTGGGTTGGGGGTCCTAAGGGTGCAAAGCGTTACCTCAACACGACGCGAAAGCTACACCGGCGTCGGGTAGCGACGCCAGGGGTTGGAATAAGAGAACACGCTCCAAGTCCTGATTCCAATATAGTTTCATCGCTGGAAAGTTCAGAGCGATCAACCCGGGCGACGATTCCAGATTCCAAAGCTCGCACGTGCGACGACGGGCTACGACGTGCGATGACGTCGTACGCGGCAAGTCGTCGAAGAGAACGCACCTAGGTGGGGCCCACAGTAGTCCTAGGGACCTTTGGGGGACCCACAATACCTCTGGAGAACTTGGGGGGCCCACGGTGGCAAGCGGTGCGACGGATGCGGGGTTGCGACGAGTGGCTCTCGGTCGTACTCAGCCAATGCGGGGGATTTGGTCGGTCGCTGCGGGCGTTCGGGTCGGTCGCTGCGGGCGACAAAGCGTTGAAACGTTGCAAGTGTTGCAACGTTGCGGGCTTCGGCGATGGCGGGCGGGCGCCTCGGTCAGATGCGGAGCGATGCGGGCGACAGCTGCGGGGCTTGCAGCGATGCGGGAAGCGGCTGTGAGCGGGGGCGGCCATCGGTCTGACCGAGAGAACTCCTCGGTCGGACACAGCTGAAGCGGGGCGACGGCCGTGCAAGCAAGCGGAGCGGGGGAGCGGGCATTGGCAGCGGTCGGTGCGGTAGATTTGGGTCCGTTCTCTCGGTCTGAGCGGGGGAAGTTCGTCGCAACGTTGCGACGAATCGTCGCAACGTCAATTTTGGGTTTTGGAAGAGGCTAGGGCTAATTTCTTGCGAAAATAGGTCTTCCTAGAGGTTGCTTATATAGTATAGATGGGTTGACTTGGTCTAGGGCTAAATCTAATAGGATTAGAAGTTTAAAATAATTTAAAATTTAAATCTCAACTTCTCCAACTCACCCAAGGATTTGACTTGGTCCAAATGAGCTGGAAATTGGCTCAAAAATTTTTTAAAACGTTTTAAAATCAAATAAATTTTCTTTGGCCGAATTTAATATAAAAATTAATTATTAAAAATAATATAAAACTTGTTAAAAATATAAAAGTGGTTAAATGAACTCCAAAAATTATAAAATAAATATCGTGGTGATCGTGATGATGAAAGTGAGCTAACTAAGAAGACGGATCTCAATTTCGACGTCGGACGACGAAACTAAAAATAGAAACGTCTCCCGTCAAAAGTGAAAATCGTCACGTCTCATCGAGTAAGTTTAAATTGTGGGAAAACAACTCGAGAAACGTCGTTCCGAATTAATGCCACTATTTAATACTCTCAGAGACGTTCACTACGGCATATCACACTAAAGTGTTCACAAACAAACAAGGTCTAAAACAAACACGTGCACGGCCAAGAGCACGTGCACGAACATCGTACGACGAAAAGTGGTCGTTACAAACTTCCTGTAGTACCCAGCCAAACCCAAGAAACTTCTGATCTCCGTTATTGACTTAGGACCTGGCCACTTCTCTACTGCAGCAACCTTCTCTGGATCTACAGCTATCCCATCTCCAGATACAACATGTCCCAGAAAGCAACCTTGGTCAGCCAAAACTGACACTTGCTATACTTAGCATATAACTGGTGCTGCCTCAGAGTCTCCAGGACTATCCTCAGATACTCAGCATGATCTTCCTCTGATCTTGAGTACACCAAGATATCATCTATGAAGACGACCACAAACTTATCCAAATAATCATAGACGACTTGGTTCATCAACCTCATGAATGTGGCTGGTGCATTAGTAACACCGAAAAGCAGCACTAAAAACTCATTATGACCATACTGGGTTCTGAATGCAGTCTTCGGAATATCTGATCCTCTAACCTTCACCTGATGATACCCGCTTCTCAAATCCAGCTTTGAATACACACGAGATCCACCCAACTGATCGAAGATGTCATCAATCCTAGGAAGAGGATACTTGTTCTTCACAATAACCTTATTCAACTCCCGATAGTCGATGCACATCCTTCGAGATCCATCCTTTTTATTCACCAAAAGTATTGGCGCACCCCATGGTGAAACACTTGGCTGAATAAGACCACGCTCTGACAAATCCTTCAACTGACTATGAAGCTCTGCTAACTCTGGAGGAGCCATACAGTATAGAGCCTTCGCAATCGGTTGAGTGCCTGGAATCAGATCGATAGTGAACTCTAAAGATCTATCTGGAGCAAGTCCATAGATATCCTCTAGAAAGACATCAGGAAAATCTCGGACAACCCACGGTAATACCGGCTCAACATCCATCTTCATCATCACTTCGACTGGGCTGGCCTTAAACTTCAATGGTCCAAGGGAACTACTACCACTAAGAAACTCAAACTCTGGATGATCAGGAATCTGAAACACTATCTTCCTGAGCCTACAATCTATAGTGGCATAGAACATCCCTAACCAGTCCATCCCAAACACTGCTTCAAAATGAGGCATCTCCATCACTAAGAAATCTGCATACAGCCTACGTCCACAAATCTCAACAGGACACTGTCGGTATCTCGAAGAACTGCGGATCACTCCACTCCTTGTATGGATATTCCAACTAGAAGCAAAGGAGTCTACTACTAATGAATTCCTAGTCACAAACTGTTGAGACAAGAAGCAATGGGATGCCCCTGAATCAAAAAATGACAAGGCAGGGAAGGAAGCAACTCTAATAATACCTAAGAGGATAAACATAAACTAACATAAGAATTTAGTCATCCTAATCACAACACAAACATAACATACTATAGTAAAAATAACAAAGCATTCAACTCTAAAAAGAAATAGGTACCGGTGATAACACGACCGGTGTCCTCTGCCTCGACAACCGATATGGTGAAAGCCTGACACCTTGGCGCCGCTCTCCTGGGGGTCTGCTGCTGCTGCTGCGGAGGCCTAGGTGGTCCTCTCTGAGTCATTGCACTAGGCACTGGTGGAGCTGGCAGTGGAAGCCTCTGTGGAGCCGGCGGAAAGGTCCTTTGCTGCTGCACCGACCGGACTGCCACTGGTGCCCCAGAATCTGAAGTCCGTCCCTGCTAAGGACACTGCCTACTGATGTGCCCAGACTGACCACAGGTAAAACACCGCCCAGCCATAAACCTGTAATCCTTCTGATAATGCCCCGACTTCCCACAAAATCTACGGGCAACCGCCGCTGGGGTGCTGGTGGAGCTCCAGGCCTCCGAAACTGAGTGGTCTGAGTGGGCCTTGGAAAACTCCTCTACTGACCCGCAGGGCGCCTCTCAGATGCTACTGGACCTCTACCCACACTCTTCAGGTGCGTCTCATGCATCCTGGCCGCCTCCAGTACATCACTGTATGTAAGCAACACCTGGGTCGACATCGCTGCTCTGAACTTAGGGTCCAACCCCATCCTGAATCGCCTAGCTCTGGTGGCCTCTGACTTCACCAACTCTGGAGTAACTTGCTTAATAGTGAGAACTCTGCATCGTAGGCATCTATGCTCCATCGTCCCTGAGTCAGGTGCTCGAACCTCAACCGCAGCTCATCCTTCTTCGTCTCTTGTAGAAACTGAGCCTCAAACAGCTCCCTAAAATTCTCCCACGAGATCGGCTTGGTCAAATGCATCTCCTGAGCATCACACCAATCTAGTGCCTGATGTGTCAGCTGTCTCTTCGTGGCATCCACCCATTTATCTTTCGGGTATCCAATAGCCTCCAAATCATCCTCAGAATGCCTGATCCACTCGTCCACCTCCAGAGGACTCTCCTTGCCCAAAAAGGACCTTGGGTGCAAAGCTCTAAACTGCCTGATACCCACTGGCTTCGGTGGCGCACCACTAGCCACCCTATCCTCCATCTGCTGCATATGCTCCAGAATCCCTACCAGAATCTTCCCCATCAGGGAAGCCTCAGACGAAGCATCATCAGAAGCAGGGGTCCTGTTCTCGGACGATCCATTCCCCGGATCCATTCTGCAAGAATGAACAGGGAAAACAATATTCAGTACCAAAATTACGAATTATAATATTGGAGCCTTACTTGTACTATTCTTATGTGTATCGCCGTGTGACCTGACCTGCATGGGCCACCACAAAAACCTGTCACGCCCCGCTAACCCAAGTACAGTGAGCGTAGCTGACGAGGTCACCGTAGTATTCAGACTCAAGCTTCGAGCCCTCTTATCTAAATACTACTAGGCATTTTTTTGTGGTTTAATATAAAATAATGAGCAGGCCACTGCAATAACACTGGAATAGTACACAGAGAAAAAGAAAAGTGCTCCAACAGAAAATAAAACGCAGTACTGAAAGGAAATACATCAACACAGAAGTTACATTACATCACATTACATAAGTTCATATACATACATACATCAGCTGTACAATGGGGGGTACAAAAGCGGGTACATCAGAAAGTAGAAACCCCCAGACCAAAAGTACAAAAGTCCACCCAATACAACACACCCGCTAGTCTAAACCTGGGAAGTCTAATTGAACGAGGTCGCCCTTAGGCTCCACCTCTGCTGTACTGGCACCGGTCTCTGGCTCTGGGACACCCGAAGACTGCTCGGGTCTCACACCTGAAAACCACGGGATGGGACACGTCAACGCGTGACCCAGTAGGAACTCCTAACACCCTAGTAGAACCCAGTTCTAGAACTAGTCTTCCTAACTAACCAACTGACTGCAAGTGTCACATCAATCTCAAGGATATGCAGAAATTAAAGACAGTGCACAAGTGCTGAAAGTAAACAACAGTAAACAGAACTGAAATAAATAAATGATTAAATTAATTAAAAATTGAACGTTGTTCTTTTTTGGAACCCGGGTAAACCATAGACTGCTAAGGAAGCGGACTTCACCCAGGGTGGGTGAAAAGTGGTACCACTCCAGCGACACGAGCACTGGAGAGGCCTCTCGTAACTCTGTGCCCGAACGGGGCAAGGCACTAGAGTGAGACTCATCTCGGTTTTTCTGTGGAAAACGGAGAAAACCATCAATTACCAGACATGGTGCGACACGGACACACCACCGGCCTCTCCAACTCTAGTCAACCCCCCCTTACGGGAGTACGTGGCGAGTGAGAAAATAGTACTACGGTCCGCTCCTTAACACCTAAAGTTTACCTGTTTTCCCCCAAACCAACATCTGGAGTCTCACCCATTTCAAGAATGGACCGAGTACTCCCTATGTCAATTCTCTGCTCACTCTCAGTTTTCTTTTGTTAAAACATTTCTTTATTTGACAACGAATCAACTAGCGGTCTCTACTACCGCTTTCATTTCCTACTTACACAATTTTTCATCATCATACTTTTTCCACATGAATCATAACATATGAAACATCATCATTAGGGCATAAATCAAGAGCACGATAATGAAGTACAATTAACATAATCAAAATTAACTTAACAAAAATACAATTAAACAATTCCTAAGCAAAATTATAACATGAATCTGCCAAAAACTGTCAGTACAGAAAGAATGGCTCTGTTACCATATCTGCAGTCAGAATTGGCTCTCGGCCCCCTTCAAAGTTGTAGGAAATTTCTGTAGTGTTTCGTAGTGTCCTATATTGTATTTTTCTGATTTTTCTACTATTTTATATGATTTTTACAAGTTACTGTCCTGCTACTAAAAATTTCCAGCAACTAGTTTTCCTAACTAAACAATTTTCTAGCTTATTGGGTGTTACAATTAACTTAACTATACTATCATAATGATAAGTTTACATCATTTTCAAGATGTCAATATAATTCTAATTCTACAAAAATTTAATTACAATTAACCTACTTTACACAATTAAAACTATTACATGCAAACTACCACTATAATGAAAACAACTTGAATGCTAACTTTCAAACATAAACATCCTACAATTTAGTACTCTTCAACTCATAATCCATACTAACAATTTTTCAACATGACTTAATATTATTAGTCTTGAGCATTAAACCAATATGAGAATAAGCGTATTAATTTGATACTATAAAGAAACCACATGCTAACATATGCGTACAAAATTGAATTTGCTAACATATAAACCCTATAACAAAATTGAATTTGCTAACATATAACTTACTAACTCAACATAGTTTTTAACATGAATTTTCTATGATGAAACTCAACATAATTTTTTTAACACCAAATTGTTATACTTACTAACTTAATAAGAACACAATCCTAAAACTAAACTCTACTTAAGTGATTAGGAATCCTACCTTGTAAAAGTCCTCCAAAATAATTCTTTGGCCCTTCTTAGTGACGTGCGTTTATATTTCATATATTCACGCACGTTTTCTTTTGTGTTTCTCCGTGTTTTTCTGCCGTCTCTTATTCGTTTTCGTATATTTTCCCGTTTTCTTTCACTTTTCTTTGTTTATCCATGATTTCAGGAGTTCGACCACGTAGGGGACGTTTTACGATGATATCCCAAGTCCCCGGAGCAACGGGAGAAGTCACGCGTGATCCAGGGGGTCAAACGTCGAAGAATTCATCTTTCAGCCCCTCACCCGGTCGGTTGATCATCTTCAATCGATCGGGTGTTGCACGCGTGCACCACCCGGTCTCTACCGCAGCTCACAAAGAAGTCACCCGACCGGTTCACAGACCGGTTCTGTGGGCGGCTGTTCTCTTTTTTCGAGCAGAATTCCAACCGATCGGGTGACTCTCACCCGATCGGTTCATCTGTAGCTGAGGAAAAAGAGCTGAAGACACGGGCGTCGAACCGACCGGTTCACCCGACTGCTCCAAGATCCAACCGGTCGCTCAAGAACTCACCCGATCGGTTCATGATATCGGGTGAAAACTCGCCGTTTTCTGTAATTTATCTGTAACGGATCAATCGATCGGTTGACTTGTCAACCGATCGGTTGATGCGAAAATCTATATATAGAACCCCTAGGGTTCCAGAAACGAGAGCTGTTGTATTTTTTACTGTTTTATTTCCTTGTGACGGCTGTAATTGTTACTCTTAAGTAAGTTTTCAGATCTTTCTAAAATTTTAGTATTGTCTTTATTACTCCTTTACTTCCGCATTGCAATTGTCCGATTATGATTTCAACGGTTAAATTTCATTTAGATTGCTTTTTCATGAATTTTTGTGAGTAGTTCCCAAATCTGGGATTTTGATGGAAACCCCTTCGGGGGCTCTTCCCGATGCGTCCATAGGGTTAGGAAATCGATAGGGAGTAGGAATCTAACGGTTACGCGGGGCGTTTCGTTGTCATCGGCGGGAAAAAGACCGCCTTTGACCGTTGGGCCAAGGGGGAATAAACTTGGCGGTTGACTCCCTAGCCATAGCTCACGCCTTTAGCGTAGACACCAAATCCTAGCACGCGGGAGCGGCAGGATGAGACGTTGGGAGATATCGTTGCGGACTTAGTGCTCCCGGGATCGATCAGTGTTAATGGACACGGGAGTGTCCACTGATCGAATCCGGGAAGTCCGGTGTATCATCCTGGGCACCGACCGGAATATCGGGCCCATGGGACGCCGGTACCACTTTCAGAGGCAACGTCTCACCATTAGACCCTAATCCCGATCGCTATCCATACCCGTAGGCCGTATCGGTGAGAGTCCCTCGTCGGGTTGGAAACCAAAGTCCCGGGTTTACTTTCTTTTTGTTCTTACGCTTTTATTTCCTTTCGTGACAACCATCCACCGATTCGGGCTAGCTCGCCCCTCGGGGTGATTTAGGTCCTACCTGACCCAAGCACAACCTCGCCTCCCTGAGTTCGATATTCCCGCACCCTACACTAACCGTGAAACTTGAGGTAGACGACACCACGCCGCCGCGCCGCAAGCGGGGCGCCGGTCAAGTTTATGGCGCCGTTGCCGGGGAGGCAACGTGCTTGATTATTTTAGGATCTCTTGAACCCTCGTGTCTAGCTCACATCCCTACCTCGCGATAATTTTCGCATTCTCCTTTTTCTTTTTTATTTTTTTTATTTTTATTTCTTATTTTATCTGTCTCTTTCCCACTTTTCGCTTCACGGGTGTTTGTTGTTTTTCATGCGCAGGAGTTCAAGGAGTCTTGACGACTTGATCCCCCTCGATCCAGAGATTAACGCCACCCTTAGGCGCTTGGCCGCCAAGAAGCGGAGAAGGGAAGATCCCGAATCCATGGAGGAGAACACCCCACCTCAAAAGTCTCTGCTGGAATACTCGATGCCATCTATCGAGTCCACTTCCGCCATCCGTCCTCCAGCTATCACGGCCCAAAGCTTTGAGCTGAAGCCGTCATTGGTGACGTGGATCCAGCAGGATCAGTTTGCGGGTGCACCCATGGAGAGCCCGATCGAGCATCTAGACTCGTTCTTGGAGAAGTGTGACACCTTCCGGATTAATGGTGTCACGACAGAGGCTATCCGTCTGAAGCTGTTCCCCTTCTCTTTGCGAGACAAAGCCAAGCAATGGCTAAGGGGGAAGGACCCCAACACTTTCAACACCTGGGAGAAGCTCTCCAACGCTTTTCTGACAAAGTTCTTTCCTCCGGGGAAGACCATGAAGTTGAGGAGTGAGATCTCCTCCTTCTCCCAGGCCAGCCACGAGTCCTTGCATGAAGCTTGGACGAGATATAAAGAGATACAAAGAAGATGCCCTCACCATGAGCTTCCGAAGTGGCAGATTATTAATCTGTTCTACAATGGGTTGAGGGATGACCTGAAATCTTCTATGGACGCCGCGGCTGGGGGTTCTTTCATGTCTAGAAGCGAGGAAGATGCCGGACATATTCTAGAAAACATGGCATCGAACAATGAGCGGTGGTGTGACGAGAGAGCCACACCAAGATCTGGGGGTGTACACAGAGTCGAGGACGTCGACAAACTTTCAAGCAAGTTTGACTTGCTTTCGACCCAGATCTCCGCACTAATGGTTGGAGCCGATGGGGCCGATACACAGCAGATTTCAGCAGTAGAGTCCGGATTCTTCAGGGAATTCGACGGTGGTGACATCTCACCACCGTTGGATCAGGCGAGCGCACTATTTTACAACCCTACGGGAAATGTGCCGTACCCGCCAAGGACAAATTCCAACCCGGCCTACTCTCCGAACAACCAGAACCACCCGAACTTCAGTTACCGGCCACCATTTCAGCCCTCGCCGCCTCAGCAGCCGCAGCAACAAGCATATCAGCCAGCTAGGCCATAGCAGAGTCAGTTTCAGCAGCAACAATATCAGCAGCAACCATCTCAGCAACAATCTTACGCCCCCAGGAATCAGCAGCCGTTCCAGCAGCAGCAGCAGTATGGCCAACAAAGGGCCGTCTCTCCGGTTGAGTCTCTCTTGACTCAATATATTACCAACCAGGAGAGGATCAACCAGAAGCTGGAAATGGGTCAGCGGACCCTCACGGACCAAGTAACCCAGCTGGGGTTACAAGTGGCGAACCTTGCAAGGTCACAAAACCAATTACCGCCACAACCGGAGGTGAACCCGAGGGGAGCAACCCAGACATCGGCACTCGTGCACGAGCACGCATATGTGTCCGCTATCGTTCTGAGAAGCGGGACACAAATTCCTACTAGAGTGCCCACTAGCAACCCGGAAGCACCATTGGTCGTTGAGAAACCGATCGAAAAATCAAACGACGCCGGTGCTTCGTCATCAAATCCTATGACTCCGGAGGGAGTCTCTGAAGAAGAGAAAGAGAAGAAGGAGGAAGGAAGCGCGAAAGCGTATAAACCCGTTGTGCCATTTCCACAATGGTTGGCTCAGGCAAAGATTGATGAGAAATATGGTAAGTTCTTCGCCATGGTCAAGGACCTGAGCCTGCAAATCCCCTTCATGGAAGCAATCGAAACAATCCCCTCATATGCAAAATTCTTGAAAGATTTGGTGACTAGAGGGTCTAGAAAGGAGAAAGTAGTGTTGACGGCGGAGTGTAGCGCTCTTATCCAGAGGGCAAATCCACCGAAACTTAAAGACCCGGGGAGCTTTTCCATTCCTTGCACGATCGGGGCAGTGAAGATTCATCGTGCACTCGTCGATCTCGGAGCGAGTGTTAGTTTGATGCCCTTGTCGATGTACAGAAGGATAGGGATGGGTGATTTGGAACCCACCGGGATGACCCTACAACTAGCTGACCGGTCGGTCAAATATCCGGTAGGAGTTGTGGATGACCTGCCCGTGAATGTCAGATGGGTGCATGTGCCTGTGGACTTTGTAGTCATGGACATGCCCGAAGATGCACACACCCCCATTATCCTGGGACGGCCTTTCATGGCCACTGCTGGCGTTCTAATAGATGTGAAGAACGGAAAACTCTCTTTGAACGTCAGCGGAGAGAAAGTTGAGTTTGACCTGGGATTATCTATGAAGCACCCCGATCGCCCTGATGACCCTGGATGCAATTTGCTTAAGATAGAAGAAGAAAAAGCTGTAGAGGAGAACTCCTGGGAGATTCTCCTGAGAAACCCCCCCGATGACTTGGGGGATTTAGAAGATGAAGAAGGCCCTGAAGACAAAGAAGCTGCTGGAAAACCAATTGCAGCGAGAACGACCCCTCCCGGGTTCCCCGAGGCTCCTCCTGTGAGGAGAATGGGTAAAGAGCACGCGGACCTCATTAAAGACGAGGTCCGGATCCTGAAAAAGATGGCGGGAAGCGCCAACACCAAGGAAAAGCCCCCGGATCCCAAGAACAAAGGAAGGGTAGTCGAGCAAGTATTTTTCCAGCCGCTTACTACTCCAAGCGCCTTCAGCTCCAGCGAGGAAGAGATGCCGAAATTTGGGCATCACCCGTATCAGCCACCATGAGCATCTCTTGCGGGCGTCGAGCCAACGACGTTAAACAAGTGCGCTTCATGGGAGGCAACCCATGTTCTAAACTTTTTCTCAAACTTTTAGCGTTATTTTTTACTTTATTTTATCTATTTTTATAAATAAAATCAGCCGCGAGAACATCCGTTCGGGGACTTAATCAAATCTATTGGTTTTTGCAGAAAACAAGCCCCAACCGATCGGGTGACAACTCACCCGATCGGTTGGGATGTATCAGATACATGCCGAGATCTGTCCCCATATGACCCGATCGGTTGAGTAATGAAGAGACCGGGTGGCAGACCGGGTGAGCTGGGGAGAACTCTCGGGAAATTTTGGGGGAATATCAACCGATCGGTTGAGTTCGAGCGCGATCGGTTGACGTGACCGGGTGAGCAGCCCTAAGCTCTCGGGAAAATGAGTGGAGCGGCCAACCGATCGGTTGACAAGTCAACCGATCGGTTCGCCTGTAGCATTTCTTCG
This sequence comes from Scilla litardierei, assembly GCA_030789695.1. Taxonomy (NCBI): domain Eukaryota; kingdom Viridiplantae; phylum Streptophyta; class Magnoliopsida; order Asparagales; family Asparagaceae; genus Scilla; species Scilla litardierei. The sequence goes on along the minus strand of CM061137.1, from coordinate 100,894,359 downwards.
ACAAGATTTTCGACCTAACCGTCAACCGATCGGGTGACAAGTCACCCGATCGGTTCGACTTAAAACCCTATATAAACCCCCCCGACACCCGCTCGTTTCCATCTCGCCCGATCGCAAGAAACCCCAAAATCCGCCGTCGATTCGCCTTCCCCTCTTCGCCAACAACCGATCTTCACTCCCCCACGCCCTCTACTCCTCCATTACTCCCACTCTCCACCTCCTTCATCAACCCCTCCATCATCTACACCCTCTCTCTCCTCCCATTCCAAAAATTTGACCTAGTTTTCCCCCAAACCACCCCCATTTCGAAAATTTTTGCCGAAGGAGTTCGCCGCGGCTCCACGCTACTCTCGCTGAACAGTGTGGGGGCATCAACGAGCAAGCTCCACCATTCCGCTTGGGTAAACTCGCTCCTAAGCTTATATTTATATATTTGCCCTATTTATTGTACTTGCTCGTTTGCTTGTGTTAGTGTGCATCCACTATTTTCGCACTAATTCTTGCTCGCACATACACACATGGCCAAGGATAAGGACAAAGGAAAAGAAATTATGCGGGAAGAGGAGCCGCCTCGAAAGAGGCGAAAACAAAGGCGCCCTCCTTCCCGTACACGAGCACTTACACTTGGCCCTCCTCCACCTATTATCCCCCCTGTGGACCCAATGTTGGGCCCGCATGGGTATATCTTTCGGGACCAGGAGCACAAAGATTTTTACCGTAGGCTTGATGCTCGAGGGCATCTTTCTACTAAGTTCCCGCACGCACAAACACTTGTCGATCTCGGTGTCTTCACCGAGGTCGAATCCCTTTTCGGTAACTTAGGATGGTTGGCCTTCCTTAATGCATCCGCCATTTCCTACCCGGCACTCACCCTCAAATTTCTCTCCACACTCGTTTTAGAGTCCGGGTCGATCGTTAAATTTCGGGTGCGTAACCGCAGTGTCACCACGAGTCTGAACACGATTAATGATATATTTGGTTTCCCCATTCTTGGGGATGATTCCATCCGACACTACGGGTACACGCCCGAATTTCAAGTCGATCAATTCTGGTTCCGCCTCACACTCATCAATGAATATCCCCAGGGTAGGGCTAAGGCATCCTCCATCATTCATCCCGTGTTTCGATTGGCCCACAGGATCATTTCATCTGCATTCTTTCCTAGGGACGAGTCTGGCACTGTGACTATCCCTGACCTTTTTATCCTTTGGGCCATGACTTTCCCTTATGTCCGGGATGATGATGGAGTTAGCTTCAGGGCCCCTACCGTCCCCATCCATGGCGGCGATTGGCTTGTTTACAAGCTTCTCGAGATCAGCCGGGCCGGTAAGGGAAAGTTTTGTTGTGGGGGCATCATCACTATCATATGCTCTTACCCCCAATTCAATATTCCCCTCCCCAATAATCTTCCCGTCGCCGCAGGACCATCACGTCTAGATATTGACGTCCTGCGGCACATTCACATGATTAGACCCCACTCGGCTGGCTGCTTCATTTTCAATTATGGCCACCCCCAGCCCCTTACACCATTCTCCCCAACCCCGCTCGCATGACCATTGCTCTCGTGGGAGATTGGACTTTCCCTCCTGATCCCGACTTCTTTTCGGGGTTGAATCTTCCTTTTCTCCCCGCAGGCGCACGCAGACCACCGTCCCCTGCCGCCCACTTAGGCGAGCAGGATATCCCTGCGTCTGCGGGAGATTTAGGGGCTGGCCCGAGTCGTCCTGTTTCTGCTCTGGGACCGATCACGTCTGAGCACCTCTCTGCGGCCATTTCTGGCCTTGTCTCCTGTGCCGGCATGTCCACTGCCGCCGGCACCTCCTCGACCTTACCTAGCGGCACCACCTCTGCTTCGCGTCAGTCTACATCTTTTGGTCGCCGTCAGGTATCTGCCCGTCTAGGACTTGAGAGGGAGGTCGCTGCCCTTCGTGAGCTCGCCATGTCCTCTGTTTCCTCGGACCCATCGCCATCCTCCTTTCTTACTCACCCACGTTTCCTCGCACTTGAGAGGAACGTGGCCGCCATTCTCCGCCTTCTTACTCATATCCACGGACCACCTCCACCTTCACCACCCCGGTGATCTTCTCCACCACCCACCCACACTTCCCCACATGCATCACCCCCCTCACCACATTCTTCTCCCCCCTCTTCACACCCCATCCCGGTATCCACTTCATCCCTCCCGACCACTTCCACCGCACCCACGCTACATCCCTCCTCCTCCGTCACTCCATACGTGCGCCGGAGGAAATTGCCTGTGCGCTCCAGATCCCTCCCACCACACCCCACTACCGTCACCACCGCATCTACTTCCTCCACTTCTATTCCTCTCACCACCACCTTGATCGCCTTCCTACCACCACCACCCAACACCACTGACACTCCTCCCATTGTTCACACCACCACTGCCCCCACTCCTTCGCCTCTTTCCCCACTTCTCAGCACACCCCCAGCCTCCCCCGACCACCCATCCACACCCTCTTCCGAGGAGGACGAGGACTGAGCTCCTCCTGCTTTCTGATTCACCTTTTTTGTTTTTGACTCCCCCTTGCACATCTCTGCATTTCTTTGATCACATCATTTCGCTAGCACTTTCTGGTCTAGCTTGGGGGACGTCTATTTTGGTGTGCTGTCGTGTTTTGTTTGTTTTTCTCATTTTTTATGTGTGTGCTTGTTTTTCATTTTTTGACTGTCGTGTCGTGTGGTTTTATTTTTATTTTCGTATTGTTTGATTTTGACTTTGACTTTTCTTTCTTTTTTCAGTTTTATCTATGTGTTTTCCTCGTTTTCATTTCTTTTTGTGTCAGTGCGTATTTTCCCCCATTTTCATTGCCCTCCCGTGCTCACTCATATTGCATTGAGGGCAATGCAAACTTCAGCTTGGGGGAGTCGCACTGTGTGCGTCGTTTGAGTCCTTCTTTTTCGTATTTTTTGTGTCGTTTTCATCGTGTTTTTATTTTTTCTTGTTTTTCTTTTTATTCTAGCTCTTTCTCCTAGAAGTGACTCCTATGATGAATCGCCACAAAGTCACACACACCTAGCATTGCACCGATAATCACACTCACTAACCCTAGGATTTCGAGTCCTCTTGCATTTCACGCGTCGCAGGTCCACTTAGCTTTCTGTGAGTCGTGTGTCGTGACTAGCATTTGGTGTGCTTCTGCTTTGTGATTTTACTTTATATACCTGTCCAGGAATGACCCCTAGATTGTCATGCTCCGATTTGAATATGCGGTATATGTTTCCACTGTTTGCATGCTATATTTATATCGTATACTTCAATTCGCATGCGTCGGGATTCCACAACTAAGGACTAGGATAACCCATTTAGCCTACGCTCTATTTAGCGAGAATAGTTTCCTTTGCCCAAGTGTTTAGATTTCGACTTCTTTTTTGTTTTACTTGGTGCAAATCCCCTCGTCGTGTACCGTTCTCCCACTTGGGAGAGTACACATGTGTATAGCAAATATCCCAAAAATCCAAAAAAGGGGAAAAGAAAAGAAAAACCCAAAAAGAAAAGAAAAGAAAAATCTTGTATAGCCCAAAATCCAAAAAAAATACAAATACCCAAAACCCAAAAAAATTTCCGTGTGAATATTTTTTCATACTTGCCAAGAATAAAGGGAAGGCGAGAATTTGCACCGAGTGTTCTTCTCCACATCATCTCAACCCCCGTCGTTATCGAAAACACTTGGCTTAGGAACTTTTTAGCTAGTATCTAGACTATAGTGGCGTGATTTCCTTAACCCTAGTTGTGGAGTCCCCGATGCATGATACGCTTCTATTCTAACTCTTCTCATGCATGCTTGAACTTATATTCGCCGCTTATTTCAATTCGGATCGATATTTTGGGTCATATCTTGGATTTGTGTATATCGAGCATCATAGCACATCGTAGAAAGCACCACCGTTTGCTAGCACACGACGACGCTCACTCGCGCTTCACTGCGTGGACCCACGACACTTATTTGGACTCGCTTTCCTAGGTTTAGTGGTGTGATTTGGCGTTTGCTTGCTTGGTGTGACGTTTCTGATTTTGGTGGCTCTGATGGACGATCTAGGGTTTAGAGTTTTCTTTTTCTTTCTTCCTCTCTATTTTCCCCTTCCGAGCTCCTACTCTTACTCGTCTTCCTCGAGGACGAGGAAGAGTTCAGCTTGGGGGATTTTGACGTGCGTTTATATTTCATATATTCACGCACGTTTTCTTTTATGTTTCTCCGTGTTTTTCCACCGTCTCTTATTCGTTTTCGTATATTTTCCCGTTTTCTTTCACTTTTCTTTGTTTATCCATGATTTCAGGAGTTCGACCACGTAGGGGACGTTTTACGATGATATCCCAAGTCCCCGGAGCAACGGGAGAAGTCACGCGTGATCCAGGGGGTCAAACGTCGAAGAATTCATCTTTCATCCCCTCACCCGGTCGGTTGATCATCTTCAACCGATCGGGTGATGCACGCGTGCACCACCCGGTCTCTACCGCAGCTCACAAAGAAGTCACCCGACCGGTTCACAGACCGGTTCTGCGGGCGGCTGTTCTCTATTTTTTCGAGCAGAATTCCAACCGATCGGGTGACTCTCACCCGATCGGTTCATCTGTAGCTGAGGAAAAAGAGCTGAAGACATGGGCGTCGAACCGACCGGTTCACCCGACTGCTCCAAGATCCAACCGGTCGCTCAAGAACTCACCCGATCGGTTCATGAGATCGGGTGAAAACTCGCCGTTTTCTGTAATTTATCTGTAACGGATCAACCGATCGGTTGACTTGTCAACCAATCGGTTGATGCGAAAATCTATATATAGAACCCCTAGGGTTCCAGAAACGAGAGCTGTTGTATTTTTTACTGTTTTATTTCCTTGTGACGGCTGTAATTGTTACTCTTAAGTAAGTTTTCAGATCTTTCTAAAATTTTAGTATTGTATTTAATACTCCTTTACTTCCGCATTGCAATTGTCCGATTTTGATTTCAACGGTTAAATTTCATTTAGATTGCTTTTTCATGAATTTTTGTGAGTAGTTCCCAAATCTGGGATTTTGGTGGAAACCCCTTCGGGGGCACTTCCCGATGCGTCCATAGGGTTAGAAAATCGATAGGGAGTAGGAATCTAACGGTTACGCGGGGCGTTTCATTGTCATCGGCGGGAAAAAGACCGCCTTTGACCGTTGGGCCAAGGGGGAATAAACTTGGCGGTTGACTCCCTAGCCATAGCTCACGCCTTTAGCGTAGACGCCAAATCCTAGCATGCGGGAGCGGCAGGATGAGACGTTGGGAGATATCGTTGCGGACTTAGTGCTCCCGGGATCGATCAGTGTTAATGGACACGGGAGTGCCCACTGATCGAATCCGGGAAGTCCGGTGTATCATCCTGGGCACCGACCGGAATATCGGGCCCATGGGACGCCGGTACCACTTTCAGAGGCAACGTCTCACCATTAGACCCTAATCCCGATTGCTATCCATACCCGTAGGCCGTATCGGCGAGAGTCCCTCGTCGGGTTGGAAACCAAAGTCCCAGGTTTACTTTCTTTTTGTTCTTATGCTTTTATTTCCTTTCGTGACAACCATCCACCGATTCGGGCTAGCTCGCCCCTTGGGGTGATTTAGGTCCTACCTGACCCAAGCACAACCTCGCCTCCCTGAGTTCGATATTCCCGCACCCTACACTAACCGTGAAACTTGCGGTAGACGACACCGCGACGCCGCGACGCAAGCGGGGCGCCGGTCACTTAGTCCTTGATGGAGAGAGCCTCCTAGCTTCCTTCTTCAAGCTCCAATTTGGTCTCCAAAATTTGGATTTTTGAGGATTTTTGGATGAATTTTTGGTGTTAGAAAGATGAGGAAAAGTGAGGGGTTCTTGGTGGTGGAAGGGGAGGAGTAAGGGGTGGTGATGGGAGGAGCAAGGAGGAGCAAATGGTTGAAAGGGAGGAGGAAGAAATTTCAGCCTGGTGCATTAGGAGTGTGAGGGTGAGTGAATTTGGTTTTTTTTGTTTTTGTTTTTCTCTTGCCTAGTTTTTAGGTTTTCCTTAAAACCCTCTCCTCCTTTCATTTAGTCAAGCTTAATGCCATGTGTTAAGGCTCTCATCATGCAATAAGACACCTAACCTTATGAAGTGTCATGGCTACAAAATTTTAAAATTAGAATTTTAGGAAAATAGAAATACATGGAGAAATACTACATACACTCCAAATACAAGTATTCATCCAAATACTCTTATTTACTAAATTCAATTAATGAGTTTAAAATATTTTAAAATTAATTCATACACCAAATATTTAAAGGAAAAATACAAGCATACTCCTGAAAAATATACGTACGTATTTACGTCAAAATACGTACAAGTACGCGTACATGGAAATTGGGGTCATTACATCATCAGTATCGTGAACGCAACTTCACGAAGTTCTCTGATTTGACCTCTTGCCTTCTTAGGGCAGAGCAGAATAGATATTTACTGCTTGTCACTCATAATTTGCGCCCGGCTGGTACTGCCCCTATCCCTGAAGCCCACAATGTTTCTCCCCAGAAGTGGAAAAACAAGAAGAAGGCTAAAAAGAAAAAAAAGGAAAAGCTGTAATGAAGCCAGCAAGAGGAGCACCTCCCCAGATCAACAACAACAACAACAAAGGGAGGAGAAACCTCTCTTGGAAGCATAAGAACACTGATCCCGTGTCAATTCCTAAGAAGACCTGAGAGGATAAATGCCATAGATGTGGCATGACTGGACATTGGTACAGAAACTATCGCACTCCTCGCCACCTCCAGGACCTGTATCAGGCGAGCATAAAGCCTCCCCTTGAAACAAACCTGACAGATATTCAAACTCTGACCAAGTTCACTGCACAAGACTTCGAGAATGACGATCTGCTCGATTGAGCCCTATCTTTATATCTATGCATTTAAACTTATATAGCTTCATCTGTAGTTTTCTTTGAATGAACTTTAGTTTGAATTACTCAAATAAATTTCCAGTTTGCATTAATATAGATGAAATGTGATATATTGTGAAAAGTGCATCGATGCACTGATAAAGCATTTAAATTGCTCCAACATACAATGAGACTAAAAAGATGCATTTTCCCTCCTAATTCATAGAGTAATCTCCCAAGTTTCAAGTATATTCGTTTAAACGAACATAACTTGGAAACTGTGGATAATAAATAGTGAATATCTTTATGTAACTCGTCAAAAAGATGGCCAGAAGACCATCTACGCACGATTTGTTAGACCCCCGTCGGGCCCCTATCATTACAGATATTCATCCTATAGAAAGCCAACTTGACTGAGCACTAGAAGTGCCTTTCATTGCCAGAGTTTTTAACTCTTGCAAAATGGACTTGGTCATCCTGGATCAGCGATGATGGACGCATCATCAAATGAATCCATTGGAGAACCTGAAGATTCTTCAAAAGATTGAGTTTCCTTGTCCTCCCTTTGTCGTAAGGGAAAACTTATAGAGAGACCTTCCCTCCTGAAAGTGGGATTAGAGTCTCCTGGCTTCATTGAGAGAATACATGTTGACCTTTGCGGGCCTATTCATCCCGCAAGTGGCCTATTTTTGGTACTTCATTGTATTGATAGATGCATCTACTAGATGGTCTTATGTGTGCATTTATATTCACTCGCAACCTAGCTTTCTCAAAAGCTTATAATGTGGGTGAATTCATTACACATATCTTTGAAGACTTCTGCCAAGCAACTGGCATTGAAATTGAACATCCTGTAGCATGTTCATACTAAGAATGGGTTATCAGAGTCTCTGGTAAAGAGACTCCAATGGATTTCACGTCCATTGATATATCCCAGTTGCCTATTGATGTTTAGGGATTAACATACTGCATTCTGCATCGCTTATCACGATACGGCCCTCTTGTGGCTATATCTTATTGATGATGCCGCTTGCTTATGGTTTACCACCAAGTCTTGATAACTGTGAATTTGATGAGCAAAGTCTCATTGAAATTGGCACGTAGTCTAAAGAAGCTTGAAGCTTCTGAGACCATATCATGGGACATAAAAGTCCTAATCTTGTTATGATCCGCATACTTTATCTGTGTGAAGATGAGATCCAAAAGATCCTTCACATTCAGACTAAAGTGCATCAATTGCCAAATAAATTTACGGACAACCAGAAGATTGTTCGTTCACACGTCCCTGCTGCCAACACACCAGCTAGGATTGACATCCCTAAAGATGGTGCAATCCACCGGCAGCAGAATTGGCTGTACCTCAATTGAAAAGAGGATGTCCGTCAGGTTCAAAATATAAAGTTCCTCGAAGAGGAAGATTCCTAGATATATTAAAATGATCCCTCCACAGGATGCTGAGCTCAGACCAGCAACCTCTCCTCTCCTAATTTCCCATGCAGAGGAAACAACAGGAGAAAAATCATTATATTATATACGTACTGGAGAGGTACTGGACAAAAATAGCATAGTCGTCGACGACGGTTTTTCTTTCACTATTACCGTTCACGTCGCTGAATACGACGATGACGTCAACCCACTTTTCTATAGCATAAACGCATAGATTGGCCAAAGTGGGACGAGGCAATAAGAGTAGAGCTGGACTCACTCTTGAAGAAGCAAAGTCTTTGGACCAGTAGTCTATACACCTGAATGTGTAAAACATGTGGAATATAAGTTGGAATTCATAAGAAATTGAAATGAAGGAAATGTGATCATTTTCCTACTAAGCCTAAACGTCTCTGAAAAAGCCAATAAATGCAGCTCATGGACGTTGTGACTGCGTATCTATACGGTAATATAGATATAGAGATCTATATAAAACTTCCAGAAGGGTATACTCTACCCTCAGAGATGAAAGAGAGACATAGAAACGTATTCTCCATAAATGCTACAAAGATCGTTAGATGATCTTAAGCAATATTCTGCCAGTGTATCTTTTCGAAAGATCTTTGACAGGATTTGTGATATTCACCGTACATATGGTTGACTTAAAGCTAATAAGATCTCCTGCAGAGACCATTGAGATATCTGATAGCTCTAAGCATACCTTGGAAATGAAATACCTAGGCATAACAAGGTATTGTATCGGCTTACATATTAAACACCTTCGTGGTGGAACCCTTTAATATTCTTCATACACCTGGAGTTTATGAAGAATGATGTCCATTGGCAACCTATTAAAAATGGATGCTTATTTAGGACACCTTCCAGTCGCTGGAAGAGGGGGAGGACATCCTAGGTCCCGAAGAGCCTAGCTTTAGTGTACTTGTTACACTTCCTTATCTGGCCAACTGCACGTGTCTTTGATAGAACGTCTGCAGTAAAGCTGTTAACCAGATACAATGTTGTCCTGGAGAGCACCACTAGACTAATGATAAGCTGCTTCTGTGCAACTTCCAAGGGCCAAGAAATATATATCGCATATACAGGTTTAAAGATCATCGCAATGACTAAAACACAAAAGGTCGGCCACCTCCTAAAGATCTACACATCATCCTCCAAAGTCTACATCTTCTGGGAAGCTCATCATCCAAGAAGCAAGTCTTGAAAACGCTCAGCCAGGTCCAGTAGTACCTTGCAGACACAGTGAAGACTGATTCAAAGAATACATTAGTGGAGTCATCTACCAACTTCGAAGAGCATTCCACTCCAGAGCGCCACTGCTTTCCAATAGCCGCTAGATGAGTGAAACTTGTATAGATGAGTGATGATTGTATTTGCTTTCAGAACATGATGGATGTATAGACGAATAGGAGATGATTGTATAGATATATAGGAAATCTACAAGCTTGAAGCTTGTACAGATCAGGGGGACTCCCTCGATAATTGTACTCTTTTCCCTTAAGCTGTTAGTTTTGCCACTGGGTTTTCCACAGCTAAGTTTTAACGAGACAACCACAGTGGCTCTGGATCCAGAAGTATCCACTCCATTAGCATACTGAATCCTGAAGTATACATATGATTAACCCAAGGTAATAGAGAGATGAGGGGGAGTGTTGTGAGTTGAGGGAGGCCTTTGGCCTCCCTTCCCTCATCATCTCACCATTACTCCCCACTAATTGTAGTAAGAAGTCCCTTGGACTCCTAAACCCCATTATGAGAATGAATATATAGAGAGCCATGGCTTATGCCATAGCTACTCCTAATCTTAGATTGGTTTCCATCTTGAAGTTTATAACAAAATTATAATATTTAATTTAATTATTATTAAAATTCGTGGACCTCACATCCAACTTTCACAACAACATTCACAACAAAAAAACACAATAAAGTTGTGTGGGATCCACAAAAAATTCCAATATCCATATTCATAACCCACTTTCACCCAAAAAAACACAATACTCTACTTTCACAACACTATTCACTCATTTCAACAAACAACAACATCAAACAAAAGTACAGGCCATTAGGCACAAATTGACAATGACACTACTTTGGTGTCGTCATTAACATCATGATCTGAGTGCTTCCACATTAGAGCACACCAAATGGAGGGCTGAATGGGGGCTGAATGCGGGCTTCATCCTAGGTAGCCGAGGTTTTTGCAAAAAGAAAAGTAGAGAGAGGGCTGAACATGGACTTAAGAAATTAAGCTCCTAGGTGGAGGGTGTTTTTGCAAAAAAGTTGAGAGAGAGGGCTGAACATGGGCTTAAGAAATGTCGTGACTTAGCAGGAGCCTTATTTTTTTTTTCAAATATGCCAGGATCAGATGTCTGGTTACACACACCAGGCGCCTGATTCTGGCGGGACTTTATTATAAAAGAACACTGCTAGGACCACATCTGGTGATTAGGCACCAGACGCCTAATGATGGGAGGATATTTTTTTTCATTAAACATGAACAAGACATATGCCGTTCATTTTGCAGATGTTTGATCAATGATCAGACGTCTGATTCAAGGGGAAATTTTTTACGGCTAGACTATCAGACGTTGGATGTTGTGACACCAGACATCTGGTAATCTAGCCAATGGAGGCTAATGTGACAACCATTTAGCCACTGCTAAGCCTTCCATTGGGAGAGCATATGGGCTGAATCTGACTTGGCACACAAGGGCAAAGCCAAGAATTTTTCTGTCCTGGGTTACTAACCAAATACACAAAATAAAACATTTAATCCTAAAAAATTCTCAATAATTGATCATCTAGTAAAATTGAGAAAATTTCATATATAATATATAAATATGAAACGAAAAAAAGGACTGATCAGATTTGTTTGAATCAATTATATAAAGTGAAATGAAATTTGTTCGGATTGATTAATATGAAATAATATGTTGAAATGAAAAGAAAAACCAAGAACCATCATTATATTAAGTGTTGTAAACTCAGTGGCTACGGAACCCGTAGTCCTATATTTATAGAAGTAGGGTTACATAATGGGTGGATACCCATTATATCAATGGGCCTACAAAAGCCCGTTTATAACACTTCCCCTTATCTATCCATTATGGTAAGCCGTATATGAACACTTCAGGGTTCATAGAGCTTATCTGACTATGGGGGTATGGATACTTCTGGATCCTAAGTTAAGAGTTCTTGCCTCGTTAAAACCTTTGCCATGGAAAACCCAGCGGAAAAAACCAGTGGCTAAGGGAAAAGAGTACACGTCTCTATAACTTCACCTGATCGATGGATATCACCAGAAGTGGATACTTCTGGATCCTAAGTTAGGGATAACTGCCTCGTTAAAACCTTTAGCTATGGAAAACCCAATGGGAAAAACCAATAGCCAAGGAAAAAGAGTACAATTTTTCATAACTTCCCCTGAATAGTGGAAGTATTTAGGGGTGGATATTTCTGTATCCAGAGTCAATGAGGTTGCCTCGTTAAACCTTTAGCTATGGAAAACCCAGTGGAAAAAACCAATAGCTAAGGGAAAAGAGTATAACACTACATTTGACTCCCCTTGTTTTGTACAAGCTGCAGGCTTGCAGATCTCCTAGGCAACTATACACCAATCTCTTACAGTGTTCCGATAATAAGTACAAAGTACAAGGCATCGCTCATCTATACAAGACATCGCTCATCTATACAAGTATCGCTCATCTATGGCAGCTACTGAATCTGAGGGAGCTCTTCTGAAGAGGAGTGGTTTGTAGACTCAGTAGGTAGTACCACGTCTCTGACCCAGTCGTCACTGTGTCTGCGAGGTAACGCAGGACCTGGCTGTGCGTACTTATGATTTTCTTCTTGGATTGATGAGCCTCTCGGGATGGTGGGATTGATGTTGCCTTGGAAGCATGCTTTGCTGGTCTCCAGGAGTTGGTCGTTCCATTGTTGTAGTCATCACGATGATCTGTAACTTGTATCTGCAAATACATTTAACATGTTGGATGATCCTTGACCCTTGGAGATAGCACAGAAGCTACGTATCTCTGGTCCAATGGTGCGCTGCAGGCGCTGCACTGTATCTGGTTAAGTGGTTTACTGTCAATGCTTTCTAGAGTCGCATGCAGTTGGCCAGATAAAAGAGTGTATAAAAGACACATTAGTAAGGCACTTCATGACCTAGGGTATCCTTCCCCTCTCCAGCGAATGGAAGAGGTCTTAATGTGCATCTATACAACCAATAGGTGTATCAGTGGAGTGCAATTATCTATCTTTCTTCATCAACTTGATGATAATTTCATCTTCTGAATGATAATTCATCTGCTGGATGATTATTCATCTTCTGGATGATGGTTTCATCTTCGGTATGGTAGTTTCATCTTCAGGATGATGGTTTCATCTTCGGTATGATAGTTTCATCTTCAGGATGATAATTCATCTTCAGGATGATGGTTTCATCTTCAGGATGATGATAGTTCATCTTCAGGATGATTATTCGTAAGGGTATGTTGTCACATAATCCATAGCAACATAGCCTAAAATTTTCTCTGCCAATCGCATGGTTTTCGCAACCATGACCAGGGAGCCCGATGCATCAATTTAAATAATTTTTTAAGTGAGTTAAGCTCATCCTACATGGTTACTTCCTGGTTTCTGCGAAATAAACCTCTAAGCTATAGCGTTTTGCTTATAACATACGATTTTATTTATTTATACAATACTCGGTAACTCACAGGTTTGATATCTTTTGATATCAGGACTTCAGGTCCAAACACTTCACATTTCATAAGTGAGTCCAGCTCAACTTATTATTGCCTCGTTCCAAATAATCTGGCCAAATCTCTGCGTTTACTTCAGGAAACGGAGATTGGGAACGATATTTATGGCAAAATGAAATGTGAGTAATTGTCGACAAGTATGTTTTATCCAAATACCTCTCCATGTACATACATTATTTAATTTATTCAAGATTCATCTCTTCTGGAGGTTCTGGAAAGGGAGAGGATATAGAGATGAGCTCACTTTCATGTGGTGGTATTGTTTTAGGGTCTCCAGGAGTTTTTTCTCGCTTTGGAGCCTCGTGGTATGTCCTCCCATCCATTGAGGATATCCACTTCTGCTACTGGTGGATTGCATCCATTATATTTGGTATGTCAATCCTAGCTGGATTTTTAGTAGCAGGGATGTGTGAATTTGACAATATTTATATTGTCAGTAGCTATGTCTGATAACTGTTTAACAGTTTCATAAGTGTGGATCTTCAAGATCTCATCACAATTCATGATAATCAGATCATAGGTATTAATGTTTTAAATGGTCAAATTGAGCTTCAGGCTCATGGATGATTATAGTATTTTTGTTGAACCTAATATTGGGGAATTAAAGTTATGAAGGATCTTCAGGATCTCATCAAGTCCTTAAAAGAGGGCACAATAATGCATGTCTTAGGAGAAGTGATTTTAAATGCTTCCCCCTATTCAGAGTGCTCAGAATCTATTTATCTGGGGTTATTACTTCCGATAAATAGCTCTGCGTTTTGATGGTCTATTGTGGTGATACGGGGATGTATTCTCATCATGGCATAATCGACAAGATGTGCTCTAAATGCTTCTCCCATTAGGGGTTTTCGAAAACTGTTTATATGAGGTGATCGGGCTCATATAAATAGGTTCTAAGGAGGCATTTTGATGGATTGCATTGTAATTGCATGTTCCCACATGATCACCTACAACTAGATTTTTAATGGATAAGTAATCCGTTTAAATCATTTGAATGATTTATGTAACCCATTTTTGGGTGTGAACACAAACGTCAGGGTGTTCAACATTTTTCCAGTTGCAAATATAGCTTGATTTCCCAGTGTTATCCAATGTTCCCGCCATTTAGTAATGCGTCCCATTTGCTTTGAAAAAGCTGGACTGAGATTGGATAATAGGTTTGATAATGACCATCTTTAGAGGATATATGGATGAGTACTCTAAAGTACATCATCAGCCATCTGTAGGAAGTGTGTGAGTCCGCTTTTATCTCTCAAATACTCTCAAGAGGCCTAAAGGTCTCATTCTTCTAATGATGATAGTATATCATCTTAAATTCGTTTGAGGAAGTAAGGAGAGTCAATGTCCACATGAATGTAGATGATCTCGTAATCATCTTTCCCTTTTGAATGGGACAATGAAAGTTTCACACTTTTTGAAGAATTTTTGGGTTCGTCAGATTTACTGGATTGGCTAATGATGTCTTGTATCATCAATTTGGGGTGATGACCGGCGCCCCGTTTACCGTTTGGGCACGGTGTCGTTTTACCGCAAGTGCACGGTTAGTGTAGGGTGCGGGTATATCGAACATAGGGAGGTGGATGACTTGAAGGCTACTAGCCTCGCCTAGGTTGTGTGAGAGCTACGCAGATAATATGAGTGGAAGTATAGAAATAAAAGGGAAGAAATGAAAAAGACAAGAAATGAATCCCCGCTAACACGGGCTAGAGCACTCATGATACTTGGCATTCGACTCGACCCAGGGTGAGACATTGCCCCAAAAAGTGGTACCTTGTGCCCCATGGGCCCAATATTCCGGTCGATGCCCAGGATGATACGCTAGGTCTACCCAGTTTCGGACAGTGGGCATTCCCATGTCCAACACCCTCCACAACCGGGAGCATAAAGGCCACAATGATAACTCCCAACATTTCGTCCAAGCCATTTCCACGCGCGAGGATGACCGGCGCCCCGTTTACGGTTTGGGCGCGGTGTCGTTTTACCGCAAGTGCACGGTTAGTGTAGGGTGCGGGTTTATCAAACTCAGGGAGGTGGATGGCTTGAATGGCTACTAGCTTCGCCTAGGTTGT
Source organism: Scilla litardierei (assembly GCA_030789695.1). Classification (NCBI taxonomy): domain Eukaryota; kingdom Viridiplantae; phylum Streptophyta; class Magnoliopsida; order Asparagales; family Asparagaceae; genus Scilla; species Scilla litardierei. The sequence continues at coordinate 100,879,214 of CM061137.1, read as the reverse complement.
GTGCTAGCTACGCAGATAATATGGGTGGAAATGTAGAAATAAAGAGAAAGAAATAAAAAAGACACGAAATGAATCCCCGCTAACATGGGCTAGAGCATTCATGACACTTGGAATTTGACTTGACCCAGGGCGAGACATTGCCCCAAAAGGTGGTACCTAGCGTCCATGGCCTGATATTCCGGTCGGTGCCTGGTATGCTAGGCTTACCTGGTTCCGGACGGTGGGCATTCCCATGTCCATTAACACCTTCCGCAACCGGGAGCATTAAGGCCACAATGATAACTCCCAACATTTCGTCCAAGCCGTTCCCATGCGCGAGAACTCGATGTCTACACTAGGGGTGTGAGCTATGGTTAGGGGGTCAACCGCTAAGTTTATTCCCCCTTGGCCCGACGGTCAGAGGCGGTCTTTCTCCCACCAATGACAATGAAACACCCCCGCGAAACCCTAATGGCCAAATAGGTCGAATGTGATTTCTAGCAATACATCGAAACGGATCTTGACTGGACAAGACACCAGACCCCAATCTCCAACACAACTAGTGTGTTACCATACGAATTGGACTCAAATTACTAGAAATCCCCATTGACACATTTCATCGAACACATGCCATGCAACCAAGCCAAATGAAACAACCCAAGCATCAATCCTACTCTAACCCGTATTAGGGTTCATCAAGAGCTACTCAATGGTGAAGAACATAAAAGAAAGCAATAAAAATGACAACCACACATTCACCATTGAGCAAAATGAAAACAATACAAAACAATGGAAAATAAGAGGAAGAAATACTTATCTTGAGTTTGAATCTTCAATCCAATACAAGATTTATTGATCAAAAGACCTAATCTAAACTAGCCTAAGCCCCCCATCAAAGGGGCTGAAAAAGCCCTAAAAAATCGAAGAGGTTCCCCTTTGAGTCAGCCAACCTCGTGTATTTATAGCCCCCCTTCGAAACCCTAATGGTTCGGGTCCCAAACCCGCAGAAAAATCGCCACCCGATCGGTTGATGAGTCAACCGATCGGGTGAGAGCTTTGAAGATTTTCAACCGGGCACTGAGACGAGCGGGTGGCGTAACCGGGTCGTCGTTCGAGGAATTGCGGCTACGGGTGAACCGATCGGGTGATATTTCACCCGATCGGTTGGAATTCAGTGCAATTAGACAAAGAGTTCAGTCGGTTCACCCGATCGCCGAACCGATCGGGCGAGCTGCTGCTCTTCTTTAGTTACCGTCCGAGTAGGATACACGTGCATCAACCGATCGGGTGGCTGTCCACCCGATCGGTTGAGGGCTGAAATATAGCAGTCTTCATCGTTTGACCCTCTGGATCACGCGTGACTCCTCCCGTTGCTCCGGAGGCTCATGATATCTTCTTTAAACGTCCCCAACGCTGGCAATCTCCTGCATTCACACAAAAACATGAAGAAAGTGAAAAGATACAAAAAACACGAAAGAACAGGTATGAAACGATGGAAATCAACGAAAAATCACAAAGAAGACGTGCGTGAATATATAGAATATAAACGCTCTCAGAGGACTCGATGTTAACGCTAGGGGTGTGATCTGTGGCTAGGGGATCAAACTCCCGTTTTATTTCCCTTTGGCCCGACGGTCAGAGGCGGTCTTTCTCCTGCCAATGAAAATAAAACACCCCCGTGTAACCCTAATGGCGAAATAGGTCGAATGTGATTTCTAGCAATACATCAAAGCGGATCTTGATAGGACAAGCATCCAGAGCCCAACCCCCAACACATCTAGTGTGTCGCCATACGAATTGGTCTCAGATTGCTAGACATCCCCATTGACACATTCCATCAAACACTTGCCATGCAATCAAGTCAAATGAAATATCCCAAGCATCAATCCTACTCTAACCCACATTAGGGTTCATCAAGAACTACTCAATAATGAAGAACATAATAACAAGCAATAATAAATCCAAACAAACATTCATCATCAAGCTTATTGAAAATAACACAAAACAATGGAAATAAGAAAAGAAATACTTATCTTACACTTGAATCCATCAATCCAATACAAGACTTATTCAAATAGAAACCTAATCTAACCTAATCTAAGACTCCCATGAAAGGGGCAAAAGCTTCTGAATAATAGGAGAGAACCCTCTTCAAGTCGTCCAACATCTTATATTTATAAGCCCCCACAAAGTTCGGGTCCAAAACCCCACACTGCTGGAAAAGGGGCCACCCGATCGTTTGGAAGTTCAACCGATCGGGTGGAAACAAACAGAAACTCAGAACTTCTGAAATTGACCAGAACCGATCGGTTGGACTCCCAACCGATCGGTTGAAGTTCAATTCCAGACAGCTCCCAATTTCAGCACCCAGCTGCGCTCAGAAAATTCCAGAAAAATGTAGAAAAATCGAATTTGGGCATACGACCTATCGTTGGAAAGCTAACGACGATGCTGACGCTAGAAAAATAAGAGATCACCCAAAATCCCACGATAGCAGATCTTCAATGAATGAGCAGCAATACACGAAAGGGGAAGAAAAGGCCACCTGATCGGTTGAAGTGTCAACTGGTCGGGTGAGTTCTTCCCAGAATGACCCGAGGGGATGAACCGATTGGTTGGGAAGCTCTCTCAAAGACAAAGAGCACTATCACACCCAACCGATTACTAAATAGATCGGTTGGGGCTCGCTACTTTGCTTGCTCCTTGTCGGGTCAGATATGTGTGCACGAACCGATCGGTTGGGTCTGTCCACCCGATAGGTTGAAGCTCCAAAACTTCAAATCCTCATCTTTGGCCATCGGATCTTTGCCGTATAAGTGCGTTTTGGTCCCGATATGCAAGGTCGACTCCAGAAGACTCCGAAATGCCGACATTTACCTGAAATACAAACAATACACCCAATAGTCAATATAAACCAAAATGCGATATATACAACATGAAATGAGATGAAACACATATGAATACACGATGAAGAGTGTGTGCAAAAGGTGAAATATGAACAGGCGTTAAGCCCCCAAGCTAAACTCTTCCTCGTCCAGAGGAAGACGAGTTGGAACGAAGATTGCCTCGTCTCAAATGATGTGAGCACTACTCCCAAGCGCAGGAGATCGTACAAGTAATAATCCTGGTGAGTCTTGGTATCGTATCCACAGGACAACTGACCTGCAAACCACGAATTTCTATTTGTAAAGAGTAATAATACGGTAATAAACAACCACCTATCAAGTATATCGATATGGTATCAAGGGTTTCAAAGAATACAAGAAAATCCTACGATAACTACGGTGAATTCGAAATGGGGTACTAATATGGAGAGTATGTGTTGGTATCGATTTCATTAGAGTGTGTGCAATAAATGATTATAAATATCCTTTCTATAACTCAACGTTTCGTCCGGTCAAGGCATGAGAACGTCGGAAAATATAACGATAAACGAGCATCGAAAAGTGCCTTAAACATCGAATAAAGTGCTAGTTTCATGAGAAAATAAGCATATGTGCCCGCAAGGGTCACACCACGAATAAGTCCAAAGATCCTATTCGATCCAAGTACACCAACAACGATAATACTTGAGCAATACGTGTAGAAACTAGCAAAATACGCGATTATACAATGAAAATAGGGCGAAAAGACATCAAAATCAATGATTACGACACCTAACTACATCAACACCAACACATATGAAGATTAACCATGCATGGAGAGATTATAATCACTATTCATAGACAAATACATCATAAAGTATCAAAATACGTGAATAATACTTCAATTCTAAGCCAAATACTTGAAATACAAGGCTAAAGATAGGAAAAATATCACCAATTCTCTCCAAATTGCCCCAAATTTCCTTCAGATAGTAAAACTAGCCTCTGTCCCCAGGGCCTCCAAATTTGGTGGCGAAATACGGCTCCTAGAGCCTCCAATACTCCAGAATGCGCTCAAAAACCCTAGAAATACTTTATATATTACACATTGTGGGTTTAATGTGCGTTATTGGGTTTAAAACCCGCACTCGATTGCTTAAAACCCAAACTGCCAAGTGGCGCAAATCCACATCGTCGGATCTGAGCGGGATGCACTCTCGTCACTCCACGTGGCCCCTTCATTGCGGATCCACGCTCGCTTTCGTCTCAAGTCTGAACCAAATTCGGAGTTGTTTTCGGCCGTTGGATCGAAATTGTTCAAACGATATCATGCCACGTCTACCCGAGATTGCGGCGGCTTCGCATTTGGTTCGGGCTGACGCACGACCGTCAGATCGCCATCCGATGGCCGACAAGCGGCCACGTCGTCGAATGCTGCTTCGTTTTGTCGGGGTGAACACGCGCCGTTGGATGAGGCAGGAAACGCGTGGATAGCCGCCACGTTGCAACGAAAATGGCTCTCCACATTCATTTAAGCGGCCGCCATGTAGCCGTTTGATCGAGGATCAACGGCGCTGAGCGAGCTGCTTAGTCACACGTTTGTGACCGCTGGATGACTAATGGGCAGCAAAGATTGAGCCACGTGGCCCGCATTTGCTGAAGCCGTAGGATGACGCGCGGATTGTTGAGATGCGTCCACGTGGCTGCCAAGATCGTCCAGGGGCATATTTTCAGAGTATTTCTTGCGTATTTCTCATTTAATTTGTATTCTGCATTCAAAAATTCACAATAATTAGCACAGATCTCAGAAAAATCCAAATTAATAGTCGTTGGAATCATGAGATCAAAACCAAGCCATGAAAAATATAAAAAGACAGAAATACTCACTAAAATTCATACTTTGTGCACAATTCAATAGTTTGCTATAATAAATAATGATATACAAAATACGAACGTATTAGAGACCAATTAAGCATCATATGAGCACAAAATAAGGCTAAATGGGGGGTTAAATATGCAATATTCAACCCGAATCACACACACCCAACTAGCGATTTGCTAGTCCCTAGCAAAAAGAGCGATGAAATCGAATGATTAATAAAACAATTAATTCTATCAATTTCTTATGGCATGGCTCAATAATACGCTTTCCAACATGGTCTAAACTATCAATATACACAATCCATGCACATGATCAATCGCAAGATATTTTCTCTAATTTGATTTGAATAAATAACATGCACACATCGTTTTGCGCAAGCGATAGTATAACACGTCGTTATATTCTATTTTTCTCATTTTCAAGGAATTGGCATCTCAAAAAGATCGTTCAAATCATGGGTATTGAAGTTGCTTAGTTTATTCAACTTTTTTTCTTTTCCTTGTCTTTTCTTCTATTAGTTCCGTGTAACGCGCATAAATCAACATTTGCAGAAAAATGTATAACTTGGATCGCTCCATCAAATGAGTGAGTTTCCGGTCAATGGCTCCCAAATCAGACGATAATAGGGGCATTAGGCCAAAAAGGACCCCTCGGACTGTACTACTCGAGCCAACCAAGTTATTTGTTTAGTGACACACTTATTCATCATTTTTTGCTGTTTCTTCATTTCTCTCTCTCTTTTTTTCTTTTGTAAGCAACTCAACACCCATAAATATGAACATAAACATTAGTAACAATGGCCAAATTCATCTTCAACTTGAAGACTATTCTAATAAATCGTGTATACTTAAGCTTTTTCCTCTCAGTAGCATGCATGAAATAAATTCAAACTATTTCGAGATATTAATCATGGCAATTGAAATTTTCCATGAATAGTATATTAACGGTAATTCCATGAAGGAAAAATAATTCATTCAAGCCATAAACAATTTTTAGAACTCAATCAATGCGTAATCATCCGATAATGTGACATGTAAAAGAGTTTAAAATGATGAGATTGGTGGATTTATTCTTTTCTTTTGCCTTGTTTTTTTGAAAGAAAAAAATCCTAAGGTCTCATACACACCTCCCAACTAAAGATGGACATTGTCCTCAATGTCGAAAGGCGTACGAGTTTATTCAAAGCAAGCATCCTAGAAAGCATATAAAATCTACACTAATGAAAAGAACACACTGTGGTCAAATGGCGGATCCCGAATCTTTAATGGTGAAGGAAGTTGTTCAATTTTCTCTTTACGCTCCTCGGCGAGTATTCTCCCTCCAAAAGCTAAATTGGACTCCAGCAACACAACTCCAAGCATCTCTATAAGCTGTTTACCAATGTCCTACAAGAGATGAGTTATGTCAGTCCAAATTAGTTTAAAATTCTTCTCAACAAAAATATTCCAAATGTAGTCATTAAATTAGGTGAAATAAATTAAAGAATGTTAACGACTACTCCCTGAAAGATATGCACTGCTCTCGGTATGATGCTCAATCATTGGGGAGAGGGGTAAATGATTTTGGGAAAAAACTGGGGGGAAAAGTGGTTCGGGCTCCATCTCGATAATCTCTGAACACATGTCCCCCGCTATTTCCTCCTCCTGTTTATCCAAAATTGCTAGCTCGTCCTCTCTTTTGCACACACTTCCTGCCATGTTGTTATTTTCATTCGTGACTTCATCGTGCCATGACTCGCTCGATATACCTGCAATAGAAGATGTACTCATATTAGATTCTTGAAATCGAATTTCAAAAGAATTATTTTCTTCTAAGCAAGTGGCAATCGAAGTAAGGTTTTCATTGGATCACTGAATTTGCCGACTCCGAGCAAGGAAGTTTTCTTGGAATTGATGGGATGTAGCCTCCTGTGTCTGAATGAGCAAGTAAACTTCCTCTTTCAAGGATTGCAATGGTACGTCTACGCTTCGCTCCCCTTGATCAAGGCTTAAAGGCTCCGTTGAATTGCACTCTGAAGTCTCTTTTATGATTTCTTCATTCTCTTGTAAAGACTCCTTGTAATTTCACGTCTCTGTCGGCGTCATGACTCCCAAGAATTCCTGCAGCTATGGTCGTAATCCACCTAGGAAGGACTCCATTAGCTCTTTCTTTGTATACCCATGCCGCGGATAGCTCGATATTATGTCTGTGAACATCCTCCAGGCCTGAAAGAAAGTTTCACAATCATTCTGATTAAAACCAACAATCTTAAGCTTCTCCATCATATGTTTGTGTGCAATATCGTACTCTGCATCATACTCATTGTTTGTGCGATAAAAATTCATGTATTCTACATACTCCATATCCTCCATTGATTCCATATCCTCCATTTTTTTGAAAATTTTTTTATAAAGAGAAAACAAAAGAAAAAACCTAATAAAAATCCTAAACTATAAGATGGAAGGATCTCACCGAATGTTCCTCCAAACAAACTGAAATCGTAGCTTACAAGTACTGTTATTCCCCGGCAACGGCACCAAAAACTTGCCTCGTATCAAATGATGTGAGCACTACTCTCAAGTGCAGGAGACCGTACAAGTAATAATCCTAGTGAGTCCAGGTATCGTATCCACGGGACAACTGACCTGCAAACCACAAATTTAAGTTTGTAAAGAGTAATAATACGGTAATAAACAACCTCCTATCAAGTATATCGATATGGTATCAAGGGTTTCAAAGAATACAAGAAAATCATACGATAACTACGGTGAATTTGAAATGGGGTAATAATATGGAGAGTATGTGTTGGTATCGATTTCATTAGAGTGTGTGCAATCAATGATTATAAATATCTTTTATATAACTCAATGTTTCGTTTGGTCAGGGCACGAGAACATCAGAAAATATTACGATAAACGAGCATCGAAAAGTGCCTTAAACATCGAATAAAGTGCTAGTTTCATGAGAAAATAAGCGTATGTGCCCGCAAGGGTCACGCCACGAATAAGTCCAGAGATCCTATTCGATCCAAGTACACCAACAACGATAATACTTTAACAATACGTGTAGAAACTAGCAAAATACGCGATTATACAATGAAAATAGGGCGAAAAGACATCAAAATCAATGATTACGACACCCTAACTACATCAACACCAACACATATGAAGATTAACCACGCATGGAGAGATTATAATCAGTATTCATAGACAAATACATCAGAAAAACATTCAAATACGTGAATAATACTTCAATTCTAAGCCAAATACTTGAAATGCAAGGCTAAAGATAGGAAAAATATCACCAATTTTCTCCAAATAGCCCCAAATCTCCTTCAGATAGTAGAACTAGCCTCTGTCCCCAGGGCCTCCAAATTTGGTGGCGAAATACGGCTCCTAGAGCCTCCAATACGCCAAAATGCGTTCAAAAAACCCTAGAAATACCTTATATATTACGCATTGCAGGTTTAATGTGCGTTATCGGGTTCAAAACCTGCACCCGATTGCTTAAAACCCAAACCGACAAGCAGCGCAAATCCACACCGTCGGATCTGAGCGGGATGCGCTCTCTTCGCTCCACGTGTCCCCTTCATTGCAGATCCACGCCGCTTTCGTCTCAAGTCCGAACCAAATTCGGAGTTGTTTTCGGCCGTTGGATCGAAATTGTTCGAACGAGATCACGCCACGTCTACCCGAGATTGCGTCAGCTTCTCGTTTGCTTCGGGCTGACGCACGACCGTTGGATCGCCATCCGATGGCCGGCAAGCGGCCACGTCGCCGAATGCTGCTTCGTTTTGTCGGGGTGAACGCGCGCCGTTGGATGAGGTGGGAAACACATGGATAGCCGCCACGTGCAACGAAAATGGCTCTCCGCGTTCATTTAAGCGGCCGTCGCGTAGCCGTTTGATCAAGGATCAACGGTTATGAGCGAGCCACGTAGTCGCACGTTTGTGACACTGGATGACGAATGTGCGGCAAAGATTGAGCCACGTGGCCCGCATTTACTGAAGCCATAGGATGACGCGCGGATGTTGAGATGCGGCCACGTGGCCGCCAACATCGTGCGGGGCGTATTTTGAGGGTATTTCTTGCGTATTTCTCATTTAATTTGTATTCTGCATTCAAAAATTCACAGTAATTAGCACAGATCTCAGAAAAATACAAATAAATAGTCGTTGGAATCGTGAGATCAAGACCAAGCCATGAAAAATGTAAAAAGACAGAAATACTCACTAAAATTCATACTTTGTGCACAATTCAATAGTTTGCTCTAATAAATAATGATATACAAAATACGAACGTATTAGAGACCAATTAAGCATCATATGAGCGCAAAATAAGGCTAAATGGGGGGTTAAATTTGAAATATTCAACCTGAATCAAAGATCGGGTGCGAGAGCAAGAAAGGAAAGCGAAGAATCCTTGATCACACTCTCCAAATCGCAAATTTAATCACCAACACAATTAAGCACACGGAAAAAGCATATCACAATCTAAATCAAGAATTCAATCTCATGATATAGCATCATGGGTTCATATCAATAGAGCACAAAAGAGATAGAAGCGTGACATTGGCAAAAGCCTAGCTATCATAGCATGTTATAGTAGATAATATGTCCAAATATAAGGAAGCTCAAAATTCATATCGAATCTTCCAAACGGTGAATACGAGATACCCATACATGCATGACGAAGTAAGAAAGAATAGATATGAATCATGGGAATAACTATCGATCTCTAGGACGTAAGGAATCACCACACACACTTGTCGTTTTTTATTTTTGAAACACTTTCTTGCCTTGCTTGTATTTTCAAAAGGAGATGGAGATGATGTGGAAGGATCACTTTGTAGAAACTCTCGCCTTCCCTATATACATTGGTGCTCTCAAATATAGGAAATGTGGAGAGCGAAGGAAAAGGGGAGAATGTGGCATATATACATATTTTTGGTTTGTGGTTTGTTTTTTTGTTTTTGATTTGAGTATTTTTGTCTTGCAAACTCACGAAATCGCAATGGAATGCAAGGGCGGCCTACGCATCCCAAGCCAGATGGCTTTAGGGCGTCTGGTTACGAAGAAACCCGAAGGACCATTATACAAAAATATGTACAAAAGTGAGCACTCCCTCAAATAGGAGAACGATGCACGACGAGGGGGAATGTACAAAGTAAAACAAAAGAGAGTTTTTGAGAAATCCAAGCATGGCAAGAAAATCCTCCATGAATTAAAGCACGGAACAACGGTTTGGTTATCCTAAACCCATTGAAAGGTATCTAACACATGCGATATGAGTACACATATAATATTTCATGCAAGAGTTAGAAGCACGAGGGTAGGATGGTAAAATAACAGCTTTTTTGGAAATGAAGCGTGAAAATCTAGGAACTTCAAATAGAAATATTAAACTACGATATAAAGCTAGAAGCATGCCCGAAACACAATCACAACCAACAATCTCGAAATATAGCAAATAAACTCAAAAGATGGCAACACATATATGAGCATTGAATAATCAAAGAAATAGCGTGATGGAAAAAAGGTGCTCAAATGCGAAAAGTGAAGCATGAGTGGCAAAATATCATTGAGGGTTCATCTCTAGAAAAAGGCAAGAATGAAATGGAGAAAGAAAAATGCATGATGGGAATGATGCATAAAAATGAAAAGAAAAATTTTTTGATGCAGGAAAAAGGTGAAAAATAGAAGAAAATAAAGGAAACATGCATGAAATGCAACTCCTCCAAGCTAAAGCTTGCATTGTCCTCAATGCAATAAGATCACTCATGAGAGGACAAAGATAAAATGGGAGGGGAAATGCATCAAAAATAACAAAATTGACTATGGGTGATACTCTCCCCCAAGCTAATATAAGCTATGCCCAAAAGATATGAAAATCCGATACAGGGCATAAAAGATAAATGGGAGAGTGAACAATAGGCAAAACAGGCATCACCACCCTTTGGAGGTGGTAGGGGTCTCATCGATAAAAATGTTAACGGGGCCAAGAAAAGTGCCAAAAGAACAAGGATATGGTGATGGGGGTGAAATGATAGAAGGGCACAACATGATGGGTTATTATGATGAAAAAGCAAACCCTAGATACGCTCCCCTCGCTAATGAGAGGAGACGAGATTATTCTAATCTAAATTCGAAAGCGACAAATATTTACACTACTAGATTAGGATACACCTGAGCATATGCGGATCCAGAATCTGGAGTGGGGCAGGTAGCTGCTCTAATTGCTCCTTCTGTGGCTCTGCCAGAAGCGCTGTGCCACGTGTGCCAATGGACCTAAGCAATGCACCTCCAAGCATCCCTCGTAGGTGTCCACCTGTAACCTGTAAAGAATGAGGTGCATTAGCCCATGGCAAGAAATCATTTCCCAAAATAAATGTATCACAGAGATAATCGTCAACATAAGATGGAAAAATAATAAAAGGGTGACGAGTACTCCCTGAGAATGGGTCGTTATCCTCTGACTAGTGACGACCAAATCCTCGCTTTGAGAAGTGGCTCTCCAGGTGGTGACGCACCGCAACATACCTCAAGGGAAGTAGATCTTGTGTCATGCGAGAGATATGGTGTGTCAAAAATATATGAGTCTAAAGAAATAAGACGTGAAAAGCGAGACCCAAATGTGGAGTGAGAGTGAGTATGAAAATCTCCCTGAATAGGGGCAATATGCTCAAGTGGATGCTCAGCCGCAGAAGAAGTGGAGAGTGACGGTAGAGGTAGATGTGATTCGGGCTCCATGAAGTGGACCATCGTATCCAAGCCCTCACGCACATTCTCCTCAACGATATGCTCATACTCCACCATCTACCCGATGTCCTGAATGACATCATCGTGGTTGACCACAGACCAAGGAAGAAGCAGTGACAGAGATGGCTGTGAAGGTGGATGTGGAGTGGACCACTCGCATGTGGTCGTGGTGTCCGCGTCCTCACGCATATCCTCCTCGCCGGTATGCATAAGCTCTGTAGTCTCCTCGGCACTCTCGTAGGACTCATGTGGGGTATCCAAATCAAGATGAGAAGTATCTCCCACAGATCCTAGAGAAATCACCACATCCTCACTATCATCATCAAAAAATGCTTCGTCATCCAAGTGGTAGTGTGTAAAAACTGGGACATCGACATGAGATGTGTCTATGGTGACCGATGGCATTGTGGTTACAACCATGGGAGTGGGTATATCCTCTCCTCCATCCCCTCTCCTCGGTGTAGGCTCAGTGATTGGTACCATAAAGTTTTGTAATATTTGGCCTTGGTTAAACATGACACATTCAAGGAGAGACACGAGGCTTGATTTTTCTTGTGTTGGTGGAGGGATATAAGGTTGATGAAAATGGATGGGAGGTGTTTGGGCTAAGGTTGTGGGAAAATGTTTGGCCTTGGTTTAGGGGGAGGCTCTCAAGCGTAAATGGGCAATCATAATGCACATGCCCTGCCATCCCACAAGTCTCACAAACCACAAATGAATAAGGATCGTAGCCTCCCATCTGAGCATCGAAATTTGATCTCCACATGGTTATGCCAAAGATACCTGGACAACAAAAATAAGAAAACTAGAGTGGAGAGTCAATAGTACAAGAGAATAACAAAAAGATAATATAATGGTGGGGGAAAATTTTCTTGGTTATTGTATTTTTTTTCTTGCGTAGTCTAACGAACCCAAGCTAAGCTAATATCAAACCGAATGCCTCCCCGGTAATGGCGCCAAAAACTTGACAGGTGCCCCGTTTACGGTTTGGGTGCGGTGTCATTTTACCGCAAGTGCACAGTTAGTGTCGGGTGCGGGTATATCAAACACAAGGAGGTGGATGGCTTGAAGGCTACTAGCCTCGCCTAGGTTGTGTGAGAGTTACGCGGATAATATGAGTGGAAGTGTAGAAATAAAGGGAAGAAATGAAAAGGACAAGAAATGAATCCCCGTTAACATGGGCTAGAGCACGCATGACACTTGGCATTCGACTCGACCCAGGGTGAGACATTGCCCCAAAAGGTGGTACCTAGTGCCCCATGGGTCCGATATTCCAGTCGATGCCCAGGATGATATGCTAGGTCTAACCAGTTTCGGACGATGGGCATTCCCATGTCCAACACCGTCCGTAACTGGGAGCATTAAGGCCACAATGATAACTCCCAACATTTCGTCCAAGCCGTTCCAACGCGCTAGGATTCAATGTCTACGCTAGGGATGTGAGCTGTGGCTAGGGGATCAAACATCAATTTTATTTTCCCTTGGCTCGACGGTCAGAGGCGGTCTTTCTCCCGCCAATGACAATGAAACGCCCCTCGTAACCATCTAAATTCCTATATCCTATCAAAACCCTAATCTTATGGTCGTTCTAGGAAGAACCCACGAAGGGGCTTCCACCAATGTCCCAGATTAGAAAACTACTCCCAATTCATTGCAAAAAGAGCAACACAAAATTTTTTAGCAATTAAAATCAAGATCAAGTAATAGAATAATGGAGCTAATAGTATTAAGAACGCAATGTCAAAGTATCAAGACAATCAGAGAACTTACAAAACAAAATAAATTTGCAGCCGCCAAAATCCCAAAAAGACAGTTTTAGAAAAAGGGATCCGTTTCTGGGAAAAAACCTAGGGCTATATATAGAATACACGTCTACCCGATCGGTTGAACTATCAACCGACCGGGTGAGTCGTCGGGTCGTGAGCTGGGGGAACTTCGGCTACAGATGGACCGATCGGGTGAGATTTCAACCGATCGATTGGAATTCAGCTCCAAAAGATAGAGAGCTCTGTCGCCACCACCCGATCACTGAACCGATCGGGTGGGCTCTTCTTCACTGCTGCTCTAGATCGGGTCGGATATGCGCGCATGAACCGATCGGGTGGGTCAGTCCACCCGATCGGTTGAGGGTTGAAACATGATATTCTTTGACGTTTGGCCCTCAGGATTGTGCGTAGAACCTTCCGTTGCTCATGGGACTCATGATAATTGCTTTATATGTCCCCAGCGCTGGAAATCTCATGCAACAACACAAAAACACAAAGAAAGTGAAAGAAGGCTAAAAACCACAAAAGAATAGATACAAAACAACGGGAAACAACAGAAAATCACGAAGAAGACGTGCGTGAATATATAAAATATAAACACACGTCAAAATCCACCAAGCTGAACCCTTCCTCGTCCTCGAGGAAGACGCGTGAGAGTAGGAGCTCGGACAAAAAAATAGAAAGGAAGAAACAGAAAGAGAAAGCAAAGTCCTAGATCACCAGTCAGAGCCAATAAAAACTAACTCACCACACTAATCAAGCATGCGGTAAACACATCACTAAACCCAGGAATATGAGTCCATACAAGTGTCGTGGGTCCACGCGGTGAAGCGCGAGTGAGTGAGGTCGTGAGCTAGCAGACGGTATTACTATCTAAATTGTGCAATAAAGCTCCATATACACATACCTAAGGAATGACCCAAATATCGATTCAATTCGAATTAGCAGTGAATAATAACTCAAGCATGCATGAGAATAGGATAAGAATTGAAGCGTATCATGTGTCGGAGATTACACTGCTAGGAACTAGAAGATCACCGCACTATTGCCTAGATAATTGCTAGAAAATTCCTATGCCAAGTGTGTTCGAAACTGAAGGAGGTTGAGAAGGTGTGGAGTAGAACTCTTGGTGCAAATTCTCGCCTTCCCTTTATTCACGGTGGACATGCATGATATTCACAACGGGAATTTTTTGGGTTTTGGGTATTTGTATTTTTTTTGGATTTTTTGGCTATACACACAATTTTTTTTCTTTTTTCTTTTTGAATTTTTTTCTTCTCTCGTTTTTATCTTTTTGGAATTTTGGATTTTGGGCTAAATATTTGTGTACTCTCCCAAGTGGGAGAACGATACACGACGAGGGGATTTGCACCAAGTAAAACAAAAAAGAAATCGAATTCTAAATACTTGGGCAAAAGAAAATTTTTTGCAGATCAGAACATAAGCAAATGTGTTATCTTAGTCCTAATGGTAGAGTCTCGACACATGCGATTTGAAGCATAATATATATATTATTCATGCATAGAGAAACAGACAGTGGAGACAAAATACCGCATATTCGAAATTGAAGCATGATAGTCTAGGGGTCAACCAAGGGCAGGTATATAAAAACAAAATCACAAAGTAGAAGCACACCAACTAGCTGGCCACGACAAGCAACTCACACAAAAGCAAAGTGAACACACGAAGCATGAAATGCAATAGGACACGGCTTCCTAAGGTTAGTGAAAGTGATTATCGTAGCTAAACTAAGTGTATGTGTGGTTCTGTGGCAGTTCATCATGTGAGGTCATCTCTAGGAGAGGGAGAACGAAAGGATAAGAAGAAAAAGAAAAACACGATGAAAACGACTCAAAACGGTGAAAAAGATAAAACTGACGCACAAAGTGCGAATCCCCCAAGCTGAATCTTGCATTGCCCTCAATGCTATAATAGTAAATGTGGGAGGGCAACGAAAATGGGAGGGAAGTACACACTGACACAAAAAGATGAAAAATATGAAAGACGCACAAGACGAAATAGAAAAACAAAGAAAATAGACACTCAAACCTAATAAACCAAAAACACATACACACGAACACCTATAAACAAGCACACACTAACGACATGACACGACAACATGCACAAAAAATAAATTTCCCCTAAGCTGATCATGACAGTGCTAGCAAAAATGTGTGATCATGGTGATGCAGAATAAATAGCTAGGGGAAAAATCAGAAAAAACGCGAAAATCAAGATGCAGGAGGGTGAGCTCCTCATCCTCCTCGGAAGAGACCTGAGGGGTGTGGACGGGAGAGGTGACAGGTATGCGGAGAAGTGGGGAAGGAGGAGGAGATGGAGAATGGGTGTGAGATGTGGTGGTGTGAATGATGGGTGGAGTGTCGCTGGTGACGGGGGATGGTAAAGAAGCGGTGATCGATGAGGTGGGGTGGGTAATGATTTCGAGCGCACAACTAATTTCTTACGGCGCGAGTATGCGGTGGTGATAGATGTGAAAGGTGGAGGTGGTGTAGGATCGATGGTAGTGGTCATAGGTGGAGAAGAAGTGGGAGGAGGAGGAGATGATCGCCTAAGGGGGATGGAGGTGGTGATGGGGGTTGTCACGCCCCGCTTCCCAAAACGATGGAGGCGAAGCGTGACTAAGGCCCGCTTAGGCCGGAACGAGAAGCCCGGACCCAATAAGCGTCTGTGTGGTACTCTAAGTCGAAGGTACAGGTCCCTGCATGTTAGTACAGAACAATAAAAGTACGAAAAAGAAAGACAATCATTTTATTCCAAATTAAATATCCAAAGTACTGAGAGTCTAAAACGCCCGAAGGGCTACAACTACAGAGAAGGAAACTACCGGTGCAAGCACCCATCCTAGACAGGAAAACAAAAGGTGCTACGAACCCAAACAACTAAGATGGAACCTCCGGATCAGCAGTGGGGATCTCTAACTCTGGTCGTCCTCATGCACGTACTCAGGATCGACGTCCTCCGGCTCTACGTCCTCCGGTAGCTCGGTCTGGTTGTCGTACTCCGGCTTGACACCTGACGTACAGCACCAAAGAAAGGAACTGTACGTCAGGTAAAGTCTACAACAGAAAGTCAAACTCTACTGCAAGTGTACTAAACTATTAAACATCGTTTTACTGGTTGATTAGCATGCTGGGGTTATAACAAAGTAACAACAGAAGTAACGTAGCAGGAAAGTAAAGCGTAGCAGGCAGTAGTCGTAGCGTGTGCTACCGACTACGGGACTAACCTAAAGGTGTCAGGACAAGACAAAGACAGACAAGACAAGTAAGACACGACACGGCACGACACGACACGAAGGGTTCACGCCTTACGGGTTGAGGGGGATCAGACCCTCTCCCCGTGCGCACGCTCAACCCTACCCCAAACCCCAGAACTCAGGACAAGAAGTACAGAGATCACTTCCGCTAGGGAAGCACCTGAAACGCCCGCAGGCTTTTTGTAACACGGAGATCACTCCTGAAAGGAGAGCATCTGAAATGCCCGAAGGCTTTTTGTATCACGGAGATCACTTCCGTAACGAGAGCATCTGAAACGCCCGAAGGCTTTTTGTGTAACAGGGACATTTCACGACCAGTGTACGGGAGAGTTATTCTAGGGTGTCCACACGCACGCACATACAAGATAATCCTAAGGTGTCACAAGTTGTTGTTCGTCGGACTTAGACTTCGTCGTCAAGTCTAAGTCGTTAGGATGACCCAGACGCTATCATTTCACGTCCAGATCTAAACACTCACAGTCTAACAGTTCTAACAATTTAAGACCAAGACGTGGTCAAAAACGCAAGTGGGTACACTTGCCTGCGATGGCGAGTGTGTCGTCCGTTCGGGGCGTCGCGTCCAGTCGTCGCGTCCGCGGTAGTCCGTCTGAAACAGTCACGGCGACGGTGTCAGGTCGCGATTTTAGAAATTCCTATTTAAGTTCATTTCTAGGTTGAACGTGGCTACCCTAACAGTCACGAGTCAAATTGTCCGATCAGCCTATCCGATGATTCTATCCTATGTGCACAGTCAAAAGTCCGATCGTCGGTCTATGGTTCCACATCGTTTTAAGAGAGCAGAAATTAAATTTAATGAGTTAAGTTGCCGTTTTTAGTTAGGTTTTCAGTTTTGGCTACGGTTTGGGTTGCGCTACGAGTTTCGGGAACTAACCTCTCCGGGGTTTGGTGCGAACGGGAAGTAGAGTATGAACGGGACCGATCTGAGTGGCACGGCTACGGAACGTCTTCTAGCGGCGTCTCGGCTATGGGTAGCATAGCCAGACACGCTCTGGTAGTGGACAGAGAGTGCGGACAGTCGGCTAGGGGCTGGACAGCGAGTAGGAGCATCGAGAAGGCGTTCTACAGCTTCCAGGAAACCGTAACAACAACTCGGGGCAAACGGTTCGACGTACGCTACGCCTACGACGTCGAGAGTCGCAAGTGATGCTCGTGACGTCGGAAAACGCCCCTAGGGGATGAAGGTGGCTGTCGGATGACTCCAACAGTGAGAGGAAACGGCGAGGTCGCCGCGACGCGTCGGGACGACGTCAAACACGCAAAACAGCGAGCAAGCACGCTGTTTTCAGAGGATCTACGGCCCGAGGTCGCTGACAACGGCGAGAGGGGGCAGAGGGGGATCCACGGCGGCGGCAGGGGCGGCGGCGGCCGCTGCATGCTGCTGCTGCTACTGTGCGTGCTTTCCGGCGGAGCAGGGGGTGTTAGCGGCGGCCACCGGCGTCGCACAGGGTCCCAGGCGAGAGAGGGAGGTCGGGGGGGGGGGGGGGGGGGGGTAGCCGGGGTTGGTCGGCGGCGGGTTGGACCTTCGGCGTGGGTCAGGTCGAAGGAGAAAGGAGCTTTTGCGTGGGGGCTTTTTGCTAGGGCCGGCTGCGGGATAAAATAGATCCAATGCTGTGAAAGAAACGCAACCCCTAGGTTTTTCTTTATAGGAGTGGGGCCCATGTGAGTAGGTGGATGGGTTAAACGTGGGGGCTGCCAATTAGTTAGGTCTAGGGTTAATTATAGGGTTAAGTTGTTAGGGTTAAAATTGTAATAAGTTGGGTCTAAAAGTGCACATAGCTCAAACGGAGCCCAAAAATTTCAAGAAAAATACCGGGGCGACCGGGACGACAAGAGAAAGAAGTCAGAGGAGACGGATCACAATTTTGATGACGAGTAAAGAAGTTAAAAATAAAAACGTCTCATGCCAAAAGCGAGAATCGCGACGTCTCTTCAGATAAGGTCGATTCGTGGGAGAACGACCCGTGAAATGACGTTGCAAATCAACACCACAATTGTAGTACTCTCAGAGAGGGTCACAACGACATATCACACAATAATGTTTCAAATCAAATAGAGTCAAAAATAAACACGTGCACGATCAAGAGCACGTGCACAAAGATAGTACAATCGAAAATCGACCGTTACATCCTCCCCAACTTAGAAATGATTCCGTCCTCGGAATCAACATCAGGCACTGCTCGGGAAAAGATGCGGGAAACGCTCTCTCATATCATCTTCGCGCTCCTAGGTGGACTCTCCAGGTGATCCGTGCCGACACATCACTCTCACCAGGTCGACTATCTTATTTCTCAACTGCTTCTGCCGACGCTCCAAGATCTGCACAGGCTGCTGGTCATACGTCAGGTCCGGACGGACCGTAATCTCTGAGAAATCCACAGTGTGCGATGGATCACTGACGTACCGACGTAACTGAGATACGTGGAATACGTCGTGAACGACCTCCAACGATGGTGGCAGAGCAAGGTGGTAGGCCATCGATCCCACACGCTCCAGCACATCAAACGGCCCAATATACCTCGGGCTCAGCTTTCCCTTCTTCCCAAAACGAATGACTCCGCGATTCGGAGAAATATTCAGGAAGACGTGATCTCCAGGCTGGAACTCCAACGGTCTCCTTTTGGTATCAGCCCAATGTTTGAATCAATCTTGTGCAACTCTAAGCTTCTCCCTGATGTCTCTCACGATATCCACAGCTTCCACTATCATCTCCGGGCCCAACAGCTCCCGATCTCCAATGTCATCCCAGCTCAGTGGCGATCGACATTTCCTTCCATATAAAGCAGTAAACGGCGCCATGCCAATGCTCGCCTGGTAGCTGTTGTTATACGAAAACTCCACCAAGTGAAGATGGTCCTCCCAAGATCCCTTCAAATCGAGCGTACAAGCTCGCAGCATATCCTCTAGTATCTGAATAGTCCGCTCGGACTGGCCATCGGTCTGCGGGTGGTACACCATGCTGAAACTCAGACTCGTACCCAAATTCTCCTGCAGACTTCTCTGGAACTGAGATGTGAACCTCGAGTCTCTGTTAGACACGATGGTCACGGGGACTCCGTGTAAGCGTACGATCTCCTGCATGCACACGGTCTACGTCACCACCAACATCAAAGAGGAAATTAAAAGAGGAGTAAAAAGAAATTTTACCTCCAGATATTTCCTCGCCAAAGCTTCCGTAGACTGGCCCACTCGGAATGGGATAAAGTGCGCAGACTTGGTCAACCGATCCACGATCACCCAAACTGCGTCGTTCTGCCTTGGGGTCCGAGGTAAACCAGTCACGAAGTCCATCGTAATATGTTGCCACTTCCACTCTGGAATAGGAAGCGGTTATAGCAAACCAGCCGTACGATGGTGCTCAGCCTTCACCTGTTGGCATATCAAACACTTGGCAACGCTCCGTGCCACACTTCTCTTCATGCCAATCCACCAGTAGTTCAGACGGAGATCCTTATACATCTTGGTGCCTCCAGGATGTATAGAATATGGCGAGCTATGAGCCTCGCTCAACAGCTCCTCACGAACATCACCTGCAGGTACACAGAGTCTGCTGCCGTACCGCAGTAAACCATCCTCATGAATCACGAACTCCGTCCGTAGTCCAGCTTCAACCTGCCTCCTGATCCTCTACATTTTTGGATCTCCTGCCTGTGCTGCCTTGATCCGATCCACGATCGTGGACTGAATCTGCAAATTCATGAATGAATGAACTACACCAGGTAGGACGACCTCCAAATCCATCTCCCTCAGTTCCTGCGGAATCCTCCAGTCGGCAGTATGCATCATTGCAGTAGGAATTCTACTCAAAGCATCAGGCACCACGTTCACCTTCCCTAGGTGATACTGCAAGTCAATCTCGTAGTCAGCCATGAGCTCTAACCATCGTCTCTGACGCATGTTGAGCTCCTTCTGCGTAAAGATGTACTTCAAGCTTTTGTGGTCAGTGAAGATCTTCACGCTCTCACTCAGCAAGAAGTGCCTCCAGATCTTCAGTGCAAAAATCACCGCTGCCAACTCTAGATCGTGCGTAGGGTAATTCTTCTCATGTGTCCTCAACTGACGAGAAGCGTACGCGACTACGTGGCCATGCTGATGCAAAACGCATCCTAGGCCCTTCCCTGATGCATCACAGTACACCTCGAAGCCTCCGCTCCGATCCGGTACAGCCAAAACCGGTGTTGTGGTCAATCTTTCCTTCAAGATACTGAAAGCCTCCTCACAAGTATCAGACCAAAAGAACTCCACATCCTTCCTCGTCAGCTTCGTCATCGGCTCCGCAATCTTCGAGAAATCCTTGATAAATCGACGATAATAACCTGCTAAGCCAAGAAAGCTCCTGATATCCGATGCTGACTGTGGAGTCGACCAATCTCTGACTGCTCTGACCTTCTCCAGATCTACAGATATGCCATCACCGGACACCACGTGTCCCAGAAACGCGACTCTGTCCAGCCAGAACTCGCACTTACTATACTTGGCATATAGCTTATGTCGCCTCAGCGTCTCCAGCACTGTCCTCAGATGACAGCTGTGCTCCTCCTCAGACTTTGAATAAATAAGAATGTCGTCAATGAAGATAACGATAAACTTATCCAGGAAGTCGTAGAATATCAAGTTCATCAAATTCATGAACACAGCTGGCGTATTGGTCACGCCAAAAGGCATGACCACAAACTCATAATGTCCGTACTTCGTCCGGAAGGCTGTCTTCGGAACATCATCCTTCTTCACCTTCAGTTGATGGTATCCGCTCCTCAAGTCCAACTTCGAGAAGACTCTCGAACCTCCAAACTGATCAAAAATATCGTCGATGCGTGGCAGCGGATACTTATTCTTCACTGTGACAGCATTCAGCCCTCGGTAGTCGATGCACATCCTACGGGACCCATCCTTCTTCTTCACAAGCAAAACTGGTGCACCCCACGGTGACACACTAGGGTGGATGAAACCTTTCTGTAGCAACTCATCTAACTGCTTCCGCAGCTCCTCGAGCTCAGCGGGAGCCATACGGTACGGCGCCTTCGATATCGGCTGCGCTCCCGACATAAGTTCAATACCAAATTCTAGAGCTCTGTCGGGTGGCAGACCCGAGATATCCTCCGAAAAAATGTCGTCGAAGTCTCTGACAACTGCCGGTCGCTCGATCTCCATCTCCATCTGCATAGCTGCTACAATCGGTGCCTCCAGCTTGGCCCGAAATTTGATGGGCCCAAGCGACTCGTCTCTGCTGCGGAACTCGAATTCCGGATGACCTGGAATCCGGAATACAACCCTCTTGCTGCGGCAGTCGATCGAGACGTGGAAGTCTCCCAGCCAATCGATGCCAAGAACGACATCGAAATGCGGCAGGTCGTGGACGATGAAGTCAGCAAATAATTCGTGTCCACTGACCACTAAAGGAATCGATCGACAACCCATGTTCACAGTCACCACTCCGTTCCCTGTGGTGATGTCCCAACACTTAGAAAGTGTGTGGGTGGGAATGGAGTGCTTTGTTATGAACCTCCGGGATAAGATGCACATGGATGCACCGGAGTCAAACAAAGCCAAGTCAGGGTGAGAGGACACAAGAATGGTGCCTAAGATGTAAAGAGACTAAGGTCAACAACACTACTCTAGCAAACAAGGCAAACAAACATAGCTAACCATTAAGATCTATACTACGAAAAGAAAGTCTGGATTCGAAGTATACCTGCAATAACTCCATCTACCTCCTCAGTCTCAACAGCGGTCATGGTGTATGCCGGCCTCTGAGGTTGCACCGCCCTCTGAAACATATCTGCCTCTGTGGCGCCAAGGGTGGTCCACGTACAGCAGCTCCTCTCTGAACTGGGGCAGGTGCTCTACTCTGTAGCGGGGCTGGCGCTCTGACCATAGCATGAAGCGCTCTCGAACAATCCTTCGCAGCATGCGATGCATCTCCACAAACTAAGCACAGTCCCAGCTTCCTCATACAATCCTTCTGAACATGTCCCGTCTTCCTGCAGTAATGGCATGGTCCCTTACTCTGAATCTGCATATGTGCTCCTGGCCTCTTGAAAGGCACTGTCTGGACTGGCCTCATCGTCGGCCTAGCAGGTGGCTGGTACTGCTCCATGGGACGCTTCCCCTTATCAGCTGGAGGGTCAGGTAGGAGCGAAATAAGCTCATGATTCTTCGCAGCATCTAGCACCTCCCTCATAGTTGTGAAACTCGCAGAAGACATAGAATCCTGAATCTTCGGATGCAGTCCCTAACGAAAGAGATCAGCTCGCTTCTCCTCCTTCCCCACCATATGCGGGGCAAAACGGCTCAGCATCTCGAACTCAGCTTCATACTCCTCGACAATTATATCCCCCTGCTTCAGATCTATAAACTTGCTCAGCAGCTCCCTCCTAGCAGACTTGGTGAAATACTTATCCTTAAACATCGAGCGGAAGGTCTTCCACTCCACTGGCTTCTCCAGACGCATCTCCTCAATGCGCCACCAGTTCCTTGCATTCTCTGTCAGCTGCATCTTCGCTATCTCCACTCGGGTATCATCAGGAATCTTCGCAGCACCTAACTTCTCATCTGTGCTCTGGATCCACTCGTCAGCAGCTAGGGGTCCCTCTTTCCCCAAAAATGTCCTCGACTGGAGCTCATTGAACTGCTTCACTCCTGGAGTAGCTCGCGGGGCAGGAGGAGGAGGTGGTGGTGCAACTGGGGGAGCCTGAGCAGCACGCTGAGACTGCTGAACCAACTGATGCTGCACCTCCAGTATCTCTCTCATCATGCCGAGAAACTGACGGAACTCTCCGCCCTGGTCTTCCAGAACTCCATCGCCTGAGTTCCCGGATCGGGTCACTCGTCGTCCTGCCATCCTATGGTCAAGAAATACAGAGATTAGACTCGTACGATTACTGGATATCATAAAATGAATGTCCTGACTCCTATTGTTCTGTACTTGCAGAAAGTATAGAATGGACCTGCATGGGCCACCACTAAAACCTGTCACGCCCCGCTTCCAAAAACAACGGAGGCAAAGCGTGACTAAGGCCCGCTTAGGCCGGGGCGAGAAGCCCGGACCCAATAAGCGTCTGTGTGGTACTCCAAGTCGAAGGTACAGGTCCCTGCATGTTAGTACAGAACAATAAAAGTACGAAAAAGAAAGACAATCATTTTATTCCAAATTAAATATCCAAAGTACTGAGAGTCTAAAACGTCCGAAGGGCTACAACTGCAGAGAAGGAAACTACCGGTGCAAGCACCCATCCTAGACAGGAAAACAAAAGGTGCTACGAACCCAAACAACTAAGATGGAACCTCCGGATCAGCAGTGGGGATCTCTAACTCTGGTCGTCCTCGGGCACGTACTCAGGATTGACGTCCTCCGGTTCTACGTCCTCCGGTAGCTCGGTCTGGTCGTCGTACTCCGGCTCGACACCTGACGTACAGCACCAAAGAAAGGAACTGTACGTCAGGTAAAGTCTACAACAGAAAGTCAGACTCTACTGCAAGTGTACTAAACTATTAAACATCGTTTTACTGGTTGATTAGCATGCTGGGGTTATAACAAAGTAACAACAGAAGTAACGTAGCAGGAAAGTAAAGCGTAGCAGGCAGTAGTCGTAGCGTGTGCTACCGACTACGGGACTAACCTAAAGGTGTCAGGACAAGACAAAGACAGACAAGACAAGTAAGACACGACACGGCACGACACGACACGAAGGGTTCACGCCTTACGGGTTGAGGGGGATCAGACCCTCTCCCCGTGCGCACGCTCAACCCTACCCCAAACCCCAGAACTCAGGACAAGAAGTACAGAGATCACTTCCGCTAGGGAAGCACCTGAAACACCCGCATGCTTTTTGTAACACGGAGATCACTCCCGCAAGGAGAGTGTAACGACCCGCTTTCGGGGGCCCGTTACTTATTTGATAATTGCGCAGGTTCTGCAGTTAACCAGTGAAATCAAAATAGCCACGATGCAGAGATGTACAAAAATACCCAAATAGTGTCCAATTATTACAATCCGAACCGTACAAATGTTCCAACAATGATAAAAGAAAGAAAGAAAGTACACGACTGAAAATAGCTCTGAAAGCTGCGGTCTCATGGTCGAAGTCTGGCGCTATTAACTCAAGAGCATCTGCCTCCATATGTACGTCGTCTGCGGTGCCACGGAGATGGAACCGTAGGTAAGTCACAACAATTCTAAATAAAGAAAGAGAGGTACTGTACAAGTATGACAAAGCAGACCAAAGTGAAAGTAAAGTACGGTGCAGTGTCTGTACAAGTGTAGAAAGTAAAAGTACGGCAAGTAAAGTGCGGTGACTGTACTGGTAAGGAAAGTAAAGTGCATGTACTGTAAAGTAAAGGTGACTGTAATGCGTAAAGTAAAGGTGACTGTGCAAAAATAACTACGTGACTCATGTAGGAGAGTATGATATGCAACCATAAAGTTCATCTATTGCCAGGGACTGTTTTGCCGACGCAGGCAGACCTTGTAGTTTTGCCGACCAGGCAGACCTTGTAGTTTTACCGACCAGGCAGACCTTGTAGTTTTGCCGACCAAGCAGACCTTGTAGACACAGACATGCAAGTAGATGAACCCCCGGTCATAGCTCCCACACTCTCACTACAATGAGTTACCCCAAACCCCAGTGATGTGTATCCATTACGAGATGTTCCACAAGATGTTCCACGAGATGTTCCACCAGATATTCCACACATGATATTCCAAACGATGTTCCACATGTTGCTAGTCAGACCAAGTCAACTGGTTGACTTCCTCATTGAAAACCAGCAAGTAGGATAAAGACAAGCCCAACACCAAAAGCTGTTACTTCCGTGCTTTGAGCACGTGGTAGTGTGGTTAGCACACAATTTACCCAAGTTGGTAGTCGTGTGCTACAACCACCAAGTTGAAAGTTGGCAAAGTAATCTTTAGTCGATTACTTTCATTTAGTTCTCTAGTTCGGTTTAACTTGAATAGCCGTTCTGAGGCTATAGGTGAGGTGTCACAAGTTCACGCAAGCACAGTAGACTAGTTTTCTAAACTTAGAATATGTCGTGACTTACAATATTCGAGCTCGTCGTGGCAAGACGAGGTTGGAGCTAGAAGAGCTGGTGCACGAAGATTGGTACCTGCAAACACAAGAAACAATTGGTTAAAGCGCATCCTATTTTCTATTTATTAAACTCGATCGTTTTGATTTTTAAGACTGATTGAAACGGTATCGAAAACGGTTCTAAAATTTTATATAGCCTATATATGATAAAAATAGTTTTACTGCAAGAGGGAATATTTTTCTGAAGATTATAGAAATTTTTAGGATTTTTAAAAGCTCAAAAACAATTTAAAATCTATTTTTCAATTAGTGACGTATTTATTCAGGAATTTATTCCGGATGCAATCTGCATCGGAATGTTGCAAATGAGGTGTCAAAACGACCGTCTCGGAGAGTTATATAACATATATTTTTCTCAAGTATTAGTTTACGTGAAAATAACAAGTTACGGATTTTTGAACGAAAATCACGAATTTATCTTTTAGGCTTAAAAATTAATTCTGGAAAAACTAAGCTTCAGATTGAGACGAAACTAGCGCCATTGGGTCCAGAATGTCATTTCTGATTTTCTGGAGCTAGTCACTCATTTTTCTAGGGCTTATATAATTAGTTAAGGATTTAAAACCAATAAACTCATTTATTAATTAATTAAAAATACGAATAAATACGAAAATACGTTATTAACTCGTATATTTACAAGTTTGCCATCGGAAATCTTACGCAGCGACGTCGACTCCCCATGCAGCGAACGGGGGCGGGGGGGTGCTTCGGCGCTCGGCGGCGGTGACTCGAGGCGGCGTCGGGGTCGACGGCGACGGCGACGGCGGTGGGACGAGGCGGCGGTGACAGCGGGCGGCGCTGCTACGAGCTGTCGAGGCCTCCGGCGCTAGTGGCGGAGCGGGGGAGCAGCGCTTCGAAAACGACGGCGAGCTCGGAGGGAGGCGACGGCGGATGGCGGAGGAGCTCGGTGGCGAGCGGCGGAGCATGGAGGAGCAGGCTTCGGGAGCTTGCGGCGGTGTCTGCTGCTTCGAGGCGGAGACAGCGACTTCGTCGGAGCAGCGGTTCGCCGGCGATCGGGGTTCGCCGTGGGCTCTCGGCAATAGGGGGCGAACGCGAGGATGAGAGAGGGAGAGAGAGTTACGGTGTGTGTGTAGCCTTGGAGAAAACGAAAATGAGAGGGGGAGAGAGAACGAGAATGAGAGGCTGTGAAGTTTGCATGGGTTTGAAACAAGAATGAGAGAGGAAGGAGTTTGCCTGGGTATTGAGTCGGGGGTGAAGGGTAGAGTATTTATAGGTAATTAGAAATGGCAGACTTGTAATAAGTGGGGGGTAGATGAGGGTTTCATGGTTAGCTGAGAGAGAGTTAGATGAGGGTAGCTACGGTTAGATTAGGTAAGAATTTAATTAAAGTAATTAGGGAAGGGTAATGATAATTAACAATAGGTAAACCCCCGTTAACGAAAGTCATTAGTGAAAATACAAACACGAAATTACGAAAATGCCCCTACCAGCAAACGTGTCCGAAAAATTACGAAAACATACCCACGGGATTGTATCGTCACGAGGATCATGAATACGAAGACCGTTCCAGGGTTTGAGCTACGGAAATACTAGTTTTTGGCCAAAACGTTTAGAAAGCGGGTTTGCGGGTTCTCTATTGAAATGATATCAGAAAATTACGAAATTAATGTGAGAAGCCCCAAATGATCATATGATGCTACTGCAGAAGTTTGAAAACGTTTTGAAGACGTTTGAATAGAAAATAAATTCATTGACCCAAAACTGTAATATTTGAAAACGAATTTTTATCAGATCTTTTAGAGGTATTTGACGAAATCCGATTTTACTAAAATACTCCATAACTAGTCTGGTACTCCAAAATATTTTTATAGGAAAATTTTGAAATCAGTTTAAGACTGCTAACAAACCATTATAAAATACAATTAAAATTGAATTTTCTTTAAATACTTAATTTGAAAGTATTGGAAAAATACAGGCCGTTACATTCTACCCTCCTTAAAAATAATTCCGTCCTCGGAATTTAAAAATCTCTGTCGAAAATAATTGATTTTTTTAAAGAAGCTCAAACAAATAAATGATTTAAAAAATAGTAATCTTGTAAATCAGGTTGTAAATGAAATATAATGTGATAAGAAATAAGGGACGTCACCAATATATTATTATTACCATAGCTACTTCAGATTCATCAAGTAGGCAAAACATAAAATAATGGCATTACTCGGAAATGATAATGAGGATGATGATGACATCTGATCGAACTTGGGACATAAGGTGATAAGCCATTAGCAAGCTATTTAAACCACATAAAATGGAAGAACATAAGGTTTATTCGTGCTACTGGGTCTTAATCAAAGATGTCGCTCATAATATAGCACGTATCGACTAATCCACGGGTACCAACACCATCAATTTCCATAATGCCCAACCACATGCTAACGTCCAAATCACCGCCCAAAGGTAAGTACAAGTCCAACACTCTAAGTCAGTACTCACTGCCAGCTTTTCTTCCGTCAATCTCCATACTATCACACAATAAGGCAGGATCCATGCTCTCATCCAGAGCCAAGCACAAGGCCTACATCCAACTTCAACACCCAAGGCCAATATCATACCAGTAACCATTGCCATCATTCCTTCCGTAGACCAATACCTGACATTCGCAACACCCAACATCACCCAACAAGTAAATAACCAAAAACACACTTTTCCGCAAACCAAAAGGAGTAGACGCAAGAGGAAGCCTAGACGGGATCTCATCCTAGGTGAGACCCAAGGCAGAGAGCTCAAGAGAAGCCCAAGGATCACGGCTTCCCAAGATCTCAGCCACGCAGCGGTAGCGAGGGTGACGGCGAGGGTTGCTGCTAAGCCCAACAGACCCCAAGGTCGTTGGTGGGCCATCGGCGGCTGGCGATCTGCGGCGGCAAGGGCTCCGACTGGCTGGCGATCCATGGCAGGGAGCTAGGGCCTACGGGATGGAGCGAAGCGGAAGCTGGCAGATCTTTGGGTGAGGCCGGCGGATCGGAGATCGGAGCGGCGATGCGAGGTCCGATCGAGCTCGCTTGGGGGAGAGGCCGGGAGGAGGAGGGGGGTGATGTCTGAGGGAAGCCACGGGGTGGCTTGCGGAGGAAGGAGCGGGGTTAAAACGGGGGGAGGGGCATCGAAAGTCCGGGTTAGGTAGGGTAGGGTTCGGCGGGCACGAGTCTCGAGGGGGGAAACGGACAAACGAAATAAAGAGGGGGGAAGGAAGGTGGTCGGTGGGAAATGAAATCAAACCCTTGGAGAGAGAAAATCGGGTACAAGATAGAAGTAGGGGCTAGAAGAGAAACACTAGCTCAAAGATGAAAAGACGCAAACAGCCTATACTTACATGTTAGGTTTGGCTCGTCTCCAATCACCAGCACTATCCTCCAATACTTCTGAGCGTCCTTCGATTTGCTTCCGTTGTCGAATTCGAACTCCTGGTGATCGAAAATTTGAACGCTACACTCCTTAGAATAAACGTAGCTAGAGTTCAGACGAACTAAAATCGATTTATAAAAATTAGTAGAATGATCGGAAGGCCATCACTAGCTAAAGAAAGGGGTGCTAGTGATGAAGATCGATGGCGTTACATAATCAAGATTCACGTCCTTGCGGTCCAGCGGACACGGCCAGGGAAGTGACTAAGCCAGGATCACTTATGCCCAGTCTAGCCAGGTTGATCCAACAGACTTTAGCCAAGCACATTGACCGGTATCATGGTCCATTGAAGGAAGCTTATCATTTAAATGCGTGCCATCATCAACTGAAGGAAGGTGATGAAGTGGGTAGATAGTCCAACTAACGAAAAATCACTATAACTGCTAGCAAAAGAGGGTACTAGAGAGGTATAATCAAGAATGGAACACGAATTCCTAAGCAAGGGTTAAGAGTTCAAAGAAGATGATGAGAATCAAAGAAGACCTAATGAAGATGGTAATAAGGACACTTCACCCGTATATCCAATACAGGTGAACACTCGAGACATCCTGTACTCGAGGTTCAATCTGAGTATTTTACATTATACATCCTGATCTTGCTATAATGTTAACGAGGTAGTTAGCGAGGACCTGCGTAGGGATACCAAACTTGTAACGACCCGCTTTCGGGGGCCTGTTACTTATTTGATAATTGCGCAGGTTCTGCAGTTAACCAGTGAAATCAAAATAGCCACGATGCAGAGATGTACAAAAATACCCAAATAGTGTCCAATTATTACAATCCGAACCGTACAAATGTTCCAACAATGATAAAAGAAAGAAAGAAAGTACACGACTGAAAATAGCTCTGAAAGCTGCGGTCTCATGGTCGAAGTCTGGCGCTATTAACTCAAGAGCATCTGCCTCCATATGTACGTCGTCTGCGGTGCAACGGAGATGGAACCGTAGGTAAGTCACAACAATTCTAAATAAAGAAAGAGAGGTACTGTACAAGTATGACAAAGCAGACCAAAGTGAAAGTAAAGTACGGTGCAGTGTCTGTACAAGTGTAGAAAGTAAAAGTACGGTAAGTAAAGTGCGGTGACTGTACTGGTAAGGAAAGTAAAGTGCATGTACTGTAAAGTAAAGGTGACTGTAATGCGTAAAGTAAAGGTGACTGTGCAAAAATAACTACGTGACTCATGTAGGAGAGTATGATATGCAACCATAAAGTTCATCTATTGCCAGGGACTGTTTTGCCGACGCAGGCAGACCTTGTAGTTTTGCCGACCAGGCAGACCTTGTAGTTTTACCGACCAGGCAGACCTTGTAGTTTTGCCGACCAGGCAGACCTTGTAGTTTTGCCGACCAGGCAGACCTTGTAGACACAGACATGCAAGTAGATGAACCCCCGGTCATAGCTCCCACACTCTCACTACAATGAGTTACCCCAAACCCCAGTGATGTGTATCCATTACGAGATGTTCCACAAGATGTTCCACGAGATGTTCCACCAGATATTCCACACATGATATTCCAAACGATGTTCCACATGTTGCTAGTCAGACCAAGTCAACTGGTTGACTTCCTCATTGAAAACCAGCAAGTAGGATAAAGACAAGCCCAACACCAAAAGCTGTTACTTCCGTGCTTTGAGCACGTGGTAGTGTGGTTAGCACACAATTTACCCAAGTTGGTAGTCGTGTGCTACAACCACCAAGTTGAAAGTTGGCAAAGTAATCTTTAGTCGATTACTTTCATTTAGTTCTCTAGTTCGGTTTAACTTGAATAGCCATTCTGAGGCTATAGGTGAGGTGTCACAAGTTCACGCAAGCACAGTAGACTAGTTTTCTAAACTTAGAATATGTCGTGACTTACAATATTCGAGCTCGTCGTGGCAAGACGAGGTTGGAGCTAGAAGAGCTGGTGCACGAAGATTGGTACCTGCAAACACAAGAAACAATTGGTTAAAGCGCATCCTATTTTCTATTTATTAAACTCGATCGTTTTGATTTTTAAGACTGATTGAAACGGTATCGAAAACGGTTCTAAAATTTTATATAGCCTATATATGATAAAAATAGTTTTACTGCAAGAGGGAATATTTTTCTGAAGATTATAGAAATTTTTAGGATTTTTAAAAGATCAAAAACAATTTAAAATCTATTTTTCAATTAGTGACGTATTTATTCAGGAATTTATTCTGGATGCAATCTGCATCGGAATGTTGCAAATGAGGTGTCAAAACGACCGTCTCGGAGAGTTATATAACATATATTTTTCTCAAGTATTAGTTTACGTGAAAATAACAAGTTACAGATTTTTGAACGAAAATCACGAATTTATCTTTTAGGCTTAAAAATTAATTCTGGAAAAACTAAGCGTTAGATTGAGACGAAACTAGCGCCATTGGGTCCAGAATGTCATTTCTGATTTTCTGGAGCTAGTCACTCATTTTTCTAGGGCTTATATAATTAGTTAAGGATTTAAAACCAATAAACTCATTTATTAATTAATTAAAAATACGAATAAATACGAAAATACGTTATTAACTCGTATATTTACAAGTTTGCCATCGGAAATCTTACGCAGCGACGTCGACTCCCCATGCAGCGAACGGGGGCGGGGGGGGGGGGGGGTGCTTCGGCGCTCGGCGGCGGTGACTCGAGGCGGCGTCGGGGTCGACGGCGACGGCGACGGCGGTGGGACGAGGCGGCGGTGACAGCGGGCGGCGCTGCTACGAGCTGTCGAGGCCTCCGGCGCTAGTGGCGGAGCGGGGGAGCAGCGCTTCGAAAACGACGGCGAGCTCGGAGGGAGGCGACGGCGGATGGCGGAGGAGCTCGGTGGCGAGCGGCGGAGCATGGAGGAGCAGGCTTCGGGAGCTTGCGGCGGTGTCTGCTGCTTCGAGGCGGAGACAGCGACTTCGTCGGAGCAGCGGTTCGCCGGCGATCGGGGTTCGCCGTGGGCTCTCGGCGATAGGGGGCGAACGCGAGGATGAGAGAGGGAGAGAGAGTTACGGTGTGTGTGTAGCCTTGGAGAAAACGAAAATGAGAGGGGAGAGAGAACGAGAATGAGAGGCTGTGAAGTTTGCATGGGTTTGAAACAAGAATGAGAGAGGAAGGAGTTTGCCTGGGTATTGAGTCGGGGGTGAAGGGTAGAGTATTTATAGGTAATTAGAAATGGCAGACTTGTAATAAGTGGGGGGTAGATGAGGGTTTCATGGTTAGCTGAGAGAGAGTTAGATGGGGGGTAGCTACGGTTAGATTAGGTAAGAATTTAATTAAAGTAATTAGGGAAGGGTAATGATAATTAACAATAGGTAAACCCCCGTTAACGAAAGTCATTAGTGAAAATACAAACACGAAATTACGAAAATGCCCCTACCAGCAAACGTGTCCGAAAAATTACGAAAACATACCCACGGGATTGTATCGTCACGAGGATCGTGAATACGAAGACCGTTCCAGGGTTTGAGCTACGGAAATACTAGTTTTTGGCCAAAACGTTTAGAAAGCGGGTTTGCGGGTTCTCTATTGAAATGATATCAGAAAATTACGAAATTAATGTGGGAAGCCCCAAATGATCATATGATGCTACTGCAGAAGTTTGAAAACGTTTTGAAGACGTTTGAATAGAAAATAAATTCATTGACCCAAAACTGTAATATTTGAAAACGAATTTTTATCAGATCTTTTAGAGGTATTTGACGAAATCCGATTTTACTAAAATACTCCATAACTAGTCTGGTACTCCAAAATATTTTTATAGGAAATTTTTGAAATCAGTTTAAGACTGCTAACAAACCATTATAAAATACAATTAAAATTGAATTTTCTTTAAATACTTAATTTGAAAGTATTGGAAAAATACAGGCCGTTACAGAGAGCATCTGAAATGCCCGAAGGCTTTTTATATCACGGAGATCACTCCCGTAAGGAGAGCATCTGAAACGCCCGAAGGCTTTTTGTGTAACAGGGACAAGACACATCCAGTGTACGGGAGAGTTATTCTAGGGTGTCCACACGCACGCACGCACAAGATAATCCTAAGGTGTCACAAGTTGTTGTTCGTCGGACTTAGACTTCGTCGTCAAGTCTAAGTCGTCAGGATGACCCAGACACTATCATTTCACGTCCAGATCTAAACACTCACAGTCTAACAGTTCTAAAAATTTAAGACCAAGACGTGGTCAAAAACGCAAGTGGGTACACTTGCCTGCGATGGCGAGTGTGTCGTCCGTCCGGGGCGTCTCGTCCAGTCGTCGCGTCCGTGGTAGTCCGTCTGAAACAGTCACGGTGATGGTGTCAGGTCGCGATTTTAGAAATTCCTATTTAAGTTCATTTCTAGGTTGAACGTGGCTACCCTAACAGTCACGAGTCAAATTGTCCAATCAGCCTATCCGACGATTTTATCCTATGTGCACAGTCAAAACTCCGATCGTCGGTCTATGGTTCCACATCGTTTTAAGAGAGCAGAAATTAAATTTAATGAGTTAAGTTGCCGTTTTTAGTTAGGTTTTCAGTTTTGGCTACGGTTTGGGTTGCGCAACGAGTTTCGGTAACTAACCTCTCCGGGATTTGGTGCGAACGGGTTTGGGTTGCGCAACGAGTTTCGGTAACTAACCTCTCCGGGATTTGGTGCGAACGGTTTGGGTTGCGCAACGAGTTTCAGGTGCGCAACGAGTCTGAACGGCGACCGATCTGAGTGGCACAGCTACGGAACGTCTTCTAGCGGCATCTCGGCTATGGGTAGCATAGCCAGACACGCTCTGGTAGTGGACAGAGAGTGCGGATAGTGGGATAGGGGCTGGACAGTGAGTAGGAGCGTCGAGAAGGCGTTCTACGGCTTCCGGGAAACCGTAACAATAGCTCGGGGCGAACGGTTCGATGTACGCTATGCCTACGACATCGAGAGTCGCAAATGATGCTCGTGACGTCGGAAAACGCCCCTAGGGGATGCAGGGGGCTGTCGGATGACTCCAACAGCAAGAGGAAACAGCGAGATCGCAGCGACGCGTCAGGACGACGTCAAACACGCAAAACAGCGAGCAAGCACGCTGTTTTCAGAGGATCTGCGGCCTGAGGTCACTGACAACGGCGAGAGGGGGCAGAGGGGGATCCACAGCGATGGCTAGGGGCTGCGGCGGTGGCGGCAGCAGCTGCTGCTGTGCGTGCTTTCCGGCGGAGCAGGGGGTGTTAGCGGCGGCCACCGGCGTCGCACATGGTCCCATGCGAGAGAGGGAGGTCGGGGGGGGGGGGGGGGGGGGGGGTAGCCGGGGTTGGTCGGCGGCAGTTTGGACCTCCGGCGTGGGTTAGGTCGAAGGAGAAAGGAGCTTTTGCGTGTGGGCTTTTTGCTAGGGCCGGCTGTGGGATAAAATAGATCCAATGCTGTGAAAGAAACGCAACCCCTAGGTTTTTCTTTATAGGAGTGGGGCCCACGTGAGTAGGAGGAGGGGTTAAACGTGTGGGCTGCCAATTAGTTAGGTCTAGGGTTAATTATAGGGTTAAGTTGTTATGGTTAAAATTGTAATAAGTTGGGTCTAAAAGTGCACATAGCTCAAACGGAGCCCAAAAATTTCTAGAAAAATACCGGGGCGACCGGGAAGACAAGAGAAAGAAGTCAGAGGAGACGGATCACAATTTTGATGACGAGAAACGAAGTTAAAAATAAAAACGTCTCATGCCAAAAGCGAGAATCGCGACGTCTCTTCAGATAAGGTCGATTCGTGGGAGAACGACCCATGAAATGACGTTGCAAATCAACACCACAATTGTAGTACTCTCAGAGAGGGTCACAACGACATATCACACAATAATGTTACAAATCAAATAGAGTCAAAAATAAACACGTGCACGATCAAGAGCACGTGCACAAAGATAGTACAATCGGAAATCGACCGTTACAGGGGTGGAGTATGTGGAGGAGGACCATGAATGTGTGTAAGAATGCGGATAATGGTGGCCACGCTTCGCTCGAGTGCGAGGAAACGTGTATGTGAAAAGAAAGATGTGGATAGGTCCGAGGAGGTAGAAGAGGATCTGCCAGCGCGCAGAGCTGCCAGCTCAACCTCAAGAGTGAGGCGAGCAGAGTGGCCTGTCGGACAGCAGAAGTGGTGCCGGCGGCAGTGGTCGTGCCTGCACCAGAGGCTAGGCCTAAGAGGGCCGTAGTAAGTGCCTCAAAAAAACAACGGCAGAAGCTGGGGTCGTGACACTAGGTCCAGCCCCGGGGTCTCCTCTGAACATAGGGATATCCTGCTCGCCTAAGTGGGCGGCAGGGGACGGTGGTCGAGGTGCGTCAGGGAGTGGAAACTGAAGATGTAACCTCCTACAAACTCTGGATCAGGAGGAAACAACCAGTCTGCCTCAAGATGAATAGTCATACGACCAAGATTAGGCAGTGTGGTATTTGGGGCAGGGGGTGGCCATAGTAAAAAGCATACCGACCGATGCCTCGTGGTCGGATCATGTGGGTGTGCCTCAGGCCATCAAGATCTAGATATGTAGATCCTGGGGCACGCGTCAGATCGCGGGGATAACGATGTTGAACGGGAGGTGTAAGGCAATGAGAGTAATGAAGTCACCACAACAATATTTACCCTTGCCTGCGCGACTAATATCAATGAGTTTCTGAATTATCCACGCACCGATGTTAATGCGTACACGCGGAGCCTCGAAATCGATCCCGTCAACACCGTGAATGAATGGGTGGGTCATCACCCACAAAATAAATAAGTCAGGGATGGTCACAGTACCGTACTCATCCCTAGGAAAGAAAGCGCTCGATATGATGCGGTGGGCGAGATGGAATACGGGGTGGATGATGGAAAAGGCCTTGGCCTTGCCTCGAGGATAATGGTCATGAAGAGTGAGGCGTCCCCAAAAATGATTGACATCGAAGTCATGATGCAATTCATAGGGGGATATGGTCCTCGAGAATAGGGAAACCGAAAATGTTATTGATGGTGTTCACGTGGGTGCGGAAGTTTCGGTTTCGAAGGCGGAAACCAATAATCGACCCCACCTCAGTTTTGAGAGTCAAGAGGAATTCGAGTGTAAGGGCAGAGTACGATGGTGTATGGGAATTTAAGAAACCTAGCCAACCTAAGTTTGTAAATAAGGACTCGACTCCGGAGAAAACTCCGAGATCGATTAGGGTTTGACTATGGGCAAACTTAGTGGCCAAGTGAGATCGTTGGTCGAGTCGAGTATAAAAATCTTTGTGTTCCAGACTCATGTAACGGATTCCTTGCGATCCCATCAGTGGGTCCACCACAGGAATGATGGGTTGGGATGGTGGTCGGGTAGGCGGAGGAGGAGGAGCACGTGCACACGGTGAACGTGTGGATTTGTGTCTCTTGTGAGACTGCTCCTCTTCCTGCATGATGTGCTTACCCTTGTCCTTGTCTTTAGCCATGATTATGTGGCGATGTAATATATATGCAAGATTATATGAGTGTGCACACAATCAATGACAATGGAGCAAACAGATAATACTTGGATAATGTAAAAGGTAAGCTAAGGAACGAGTTTACCCAAAAATGAAGCGAGTCCTTGCTCTTGAAAGGTCCCACGCAGTATGATCGAGGGATTTTGGGAAGCTGCCGCACGTCAATTCAACAAGAGATGAATTTTCAAAACTTCTGGGGTTAGGGCTAGGGTTAGGGCGGATTTGTGGATGGAACGTGGTTGACGGAGGGTTCGGAAGGTCGGAGAGTGGTGGGGAAAGTGGGGAAAAACAATTGGGAGTAGTGGAGAGAGGAGGAGATCGGTTTGAAGAAAGGGGAAATGAAACAATTGGGAGAAAAATTAGGGGATCGGGTGAAATGAAACGGGTGGTGGGGTAGTATTTATAGGGTTGCGCGAACCGCTCGGGTGAGATTTCACCCGATCGGGTGGGTCATTTTCGAAAATTTCTTGCGGATCAACAGCTACAGGTGAACCAATTGGGTGAGATTTCATCTGATCGGTTGAACGCTCTCCAAATTTCCCGAGAGCTCTGTACTCTCCACCCGGTCTGCCACCCGATCGCAGCTTCTATCAACGGATCGGTTGATTTTACACCAAAATTCCCGAGAGCTCTGTTGTCATCGCCCGATCTTCCACCCGATCATCCGCATGTACCACCCGATCGGTTGGCTTATGTGCTGATATAGAGCCATCTTCAGACACGGCCCACCCGATCGGTTGATGCTTGAACTGATCGGGTGGGGGCTACACAGATACAAAAAGTTGTCCAAGTCCCCCAACGAAAAATCCTCATAGTAAAGTTTATTCACTAAAACTAGTAAACTAATCCTATAAATAACAACAAAAGTTCAGAACATGGGTTGCCTCCCATGAAGTGCTGTTGTTTAAAGTCGTTTGCTCGACTCCAGATGTATGATGTTCAAGGAGGATTGTACGGGTGATGCCTAATGATTGGCATCCTTTCAGCTTTTGGGGCAAGGGCTCTCATTGTTGACATAGGTGAAAGATGAATTGTCTCAACGACTCTCCTGCTGGTGATGTCTGGAGACTTTTCCCCCATGTTGGCGTCAACCGCCACTCTTCGCAGGATTCAGACTTCATCAGCTGTGAGCCCCAAGGGCTCTTTTCCTTTGCCCTTTGTCAGAGCAACCTTCTTAAATCCTGGGGGAGTCGTCCGGGAGACACACACTTCTTCAGCTACTTCTTCTCTTTCCAACCCAATGTGCTCCTTAAGGCCCTCCAAGCTATCGGGGGGTTCCTTGAGAGAACTTCCCAAGATCCAGCCTTAACGATTCTTTCTTCCTGGACCTCCAGTAGATTGCATCGTTGTTCCTCCGATGGAGACTTCATTGACAAAGCTAAGTCAAACTCGACTTTCTGATATCCCACATTCAGGGACAGCTTCCCTTTCATCACGTCAATGAGTACGCCCGTGATTGCCATGAAGGGCCTCCAGAGGATGATTGGGGTATGATTATCCTCAGGCATGTCTATAACTATGAAATCAACAGGCACATGCACACCGTTGACGTTGACGGGTAAGTCATCCACTACCCCCACCGGGTACTTAACGGATCTGTCTGCCAGCTGCAGAGTCATCCCGGTGGGTTCTAAATAACCCATATTTATCCTCTTGTATAATGATAGAGGCATCAGACTCATGCTCGCATCCAAGTCAATAAGCGCTCGATTGATTTTCACATC
Source organism: Scilla litardierei (assembly GCA_030789695.1). Classification (NCBI taxonomy): domain Eukaryota; kingdom Viridiplantae; phylum Streptophyta; class Magnoliopsida; order Asparagales; family Asparagaceae; genus Scilla; species Scilla litardierei. The sequence continues at coordinate 100,841,032 of CM061137.1, read as the reverse complement.
CCCTATTGAGCACAGGATAGAAAAACTCCCGGGGTCCTTCAGTTTTGGGGGATTTGCTCGTTGAATTAGAGCACTGCACTCTGCCGTGAGGACAACTTTTTCTTTCCTCGTCCCCTTTGTAACTAAGTCCTTCAGAAATTTTGCATATGAGGGGATGGTCTCTATCGCCTCCCGAAATGGGATTTGTAGACTTAAGTCCTTCACCATCTCGAAAAATTTGCCATACTTCTCATCGATTTTTTGCTTTGGCAAGCTTTTGTGGGAATGGCACTGTAGGCTTGAAAACCATCGAGTTTTCCTCCTCATTTTTCTTCTTCTCTTCAAAAACTCCCTCCGGAGTTATGGGGTTTGACGCCGAAGCTCCATCGTCATTTGCCTTCAAATTTGGTCTCTCATCGACCAATGGTGCTTCGGGTTCTTTCACAGCCTCTCGTGACGGAATCTGCGTACCACTTCTCAAGACTATCACGGACACATTTGCTTGACCATGCATCAAGGCTAATGTCTGGTTGGGCCCCCTTGGGTTCACCTCTGGTGTCACGCCCCGCTTCCCAAAACGACGGAGGCGAAGCGTGACTAAGGCCCGCTTAGGTCAGAGCTGAGAAGCTCTGACCCAATAAGCGTCTGTAGAGGTACTATTTTAAAAGTTTCAGGTTCTTGCATTAATAAAGTTCGAAACAACAGAAGGTACAGAAAGGAAGTTGCATTCATTGTAATAGAGATATAATATCCAGCGAGTACAAAGTCTAAAAAGAAGCCTAAGCAAGGCAACAAACTATCTAAAAGCAAACTAAAGTAATAACCTATGAAGTGACGACTAAAAGACCTCAAGGTCTGGTCCTTGTCAGGTACGTTCTCTGGTGATGATGTCCTCGGCTCCGCGTACTCTAGTAAGTATGCCTCGTCCACGAACTCTGGCTGAACACCTGACGTACAACACCAAAGAAGGAAACTGTACATCAGGTAAAGTCTACAAGAAGGGTTAGACTTTACCGCAAGTGCACCGAACTTTAAACAACGGTTTACTGGTTGATTAGCATGCTGAGGTTCTATTACACAACAGTTTACTGGTTGATTAGCATGCTGAGGTTATAACAGAGGAATAAAAGAAAGTAAAACGCAGTAGGAAAGTAAAACGTGACAAGTTGTAGTCATAGCGAGTGCTACCAACTACGGGACTAGCCTACATGTGTCAAGACAAGACGGAACATGGAGAGCCCGACAGGACAAGACAAGACACGAAAGGGTTCACGCCTTACAGTTCGAGGGGGATCAGACCCTCTTACCGTGCGCACGCTCAACCTAACCCCAAAACCCCAAGAATTGTGACAGGACAAGGGATCACTTGCTCTAACTTGACAAGTGCCCTATTGCTCTTTGAGCTGTGTATCAGTACAAGGGATCACCTGTTCTAGCTTGACAGGTGCCCTATTGCCCATCTGGCTGTGAATCAGTACAAGGGATCACTCGCTCTGGCTTGGCGAGTGCCCTATTACCCAGCGGGCTGTGCAAGACAGAACGGGACATGGCAAGACGGAAGGGACATGACACGAAAAAACAGGAGGGGTTGTACTAGGGTGTCCACAACTCACACACACGCATGTCAATCCTATGATGTCAAAAGTAGTTGTTGTTGTCAGGCTCAGACTTCGTCGTCAAGTCTGAGCCGTCAGGGGTCGTCCCGGACGCTATCATTTCACATCCGGTTCTATTTGTTCACAGCTATCAGTTCTAACCAACTAAGGCCTAAGCACGGCCAAAATTGCAAGTGGATACACTTGCCTGTGATGGCGAGTGTGTCGTCCGTCCGGGGCATCTCGTCCAGTCGTCGCGTCTGCGGTAGTCCGTCTGAAACAGGTCACGGCGACGGTGTCAGGTCGCGATTTTCAATAAACCTATTTAGGTTCATTTCTAGGTTGTTGGGACTACCCTAATCGTCAAAGTCAAAATTCTGGTGTTTTATCAACCTAAATCGACCACTACCCTATGTGCACAGAAAATTTGTCCGATGGTCGATTTCTATAGTGAGCAGCGTTTTACTGGTGCGGAAAAGTAAATTTAATTATTGTTGTCCAGTTTTAGTTAAGGTTCAGTTTTTCTACAGTGTGGGTTTTGCTACGAGTTAGGGGGACTAACCTGGTGTGAGGAACACACACTAATCTGGCGTCGGGTCTAGAAACGGTGGCGGATCGCGTCACGACTCCAATTTCCGGAACGTCTCGTCACTGGTATTTAGTGTTCACGGGGTCGAACGGAAGCATGACTGTCTCTGCGTCATAAGATATATATCAAGCTTAGAGAGTTCTAACTTAACATAATAACCTAACATCCTAGCATGAATGTACACTGTTAGTTAATAATACTAACATTAGATATAGACTTAAGTTCTACGAATATCTTACTGGCTAACATTAAAACATACTAACACCAAATTAACAAGCTGCCTACATACATCTGGTATTAAGCTAACCCATTTCGTACTAACTTAATAAGTTACTGTTTTTATAGTGTTTACTGACACACTAGCATATATAAAAAAACACTACATGGTTACATATATATATATTCACTACAACTAAAATATAATGTTACTACCTAATAAAATGAATTAGCTGTAAGTGCTGCCTCTTATTGATGTCTAACATTGATAATGCCAACCTAGGTGTTTAAACCTAACAATTAATCTAATATCAAGGGTTATACGAACTGCTACATGTATAATTACAACCATAAGTGCATCACTCTTCATATCAACTATAATAATAAAACTAATATGATAAAAGGCTAAACGCACTCAACTTACGTATGAGCGTCATCGAGCGGTTGCAGGTTGGGCTACGGCAACTTGACTTGAACGACGACGGCAGGGAGGACGTCATGAGGTGGCGACGAGTCTAGGCCGGCGAGTTTGTAGACGGATGAAGGAGCAGTGGCATGGGTGGTTCGGGGCGGCCTGGAGGGAACGCACGGCAGTGAGGGGTGGTCGACTGCAGATTCGAATCGAGAGGGGGAGTAGGCATACGTGGGGCTGCTGGCAGCGGGGAGCAGTCGGCGTCGGTGTTCTGGTGGCACCTGCGGGATGTGGGGCTCGTCGGAGTCAAGCTGGCGGATAAGGGAAGAGGGCGGCGGGCTACTGGTTGCAGTTTCGAAAGTGGCGCACGTGGCTTCGTGGGGAGGCCGGTCGGCGACTTGGGGAAGTAGGGCGTGGCTGGAACGGAGTCTCAGAGGTGGTAGTTCGACTGGCAAATGAGGGGAAAGAAAAGGCTGGGGTTTTAACTAGCTTGCATGGGTTCGGTGGTGTCCATGCACTGGGAGATGGAGGCCTCGGTTTAGGGTTTAAAAAAACAAGGCGAGGGGAGAAAACGTGAAGCAAGAGGATTACTTTTGGTTCTGAATGCTGGAAAAGAGATGGGCTCTAGGTAGACCCGACCACGTTTCGGTTCGAACCGTGGAATCGAACCGGAACCGAACCGATTTGGAACCGAACCGAACCGGAACCGGCCGACCTGTTCCAAGAACCGGAACCGGAACCATGCCAAGCCGGTTCGGTTCCGGTTTCCCCTTTTGTGGAACCGAACCGGAACCGGCGGTTCCGGTTCCCCGGTTCCCTGGTTCCGAAACCGGGGAACCGATTCGGTTTTGGCCAATTTGCTCACATTCTCAATTTTCTCACAAAGTTTTCTCACATTCCCCGGTTTGATTTGTTACATACTCAATTTTCTCATATGTAACTTGCATTAAGTTGATTAGTAACAAGATATATTTATTTTTTAAGTTATAGCCTTTAAATTTTGTTTACTTTGCATATATTTTCATCACAACCGAACCGGAACCGACCCCAAACCGGAACCAAACCGGAACCGGAGCCGAAATGAAACCAGAACCGGAACCGGAACCGGAACCACCCGAGAACCGGAACCGGAACCGAACCGCTTCTAAAGCGGTTCGGTTCCGGGTTTTGCCTGAACCGGAACCGGCGGTTCGGAACCGGAACCGAACCGGAACCGAACCGCGGTCGGGTCTAGCTCTAGGTCTGGGGTTATAATTTAAAATATAGAGTAGGTTGTTGCAGGGTGGAGAGAGAGATACACGTGGGGGCGAGGAAAACGTGGGTACTGGCGTGGGAGAGATAGGGTAGGCCGTGGGATCCTGGGGTTTAGTTGGGATTAGTGATAAGTTAGTTAGGATTTGATTTAATCCAATAAAGTTGATTCCCTTAAAACGTTTTACAGTAACAGAGTTTTAAGAATTGGAATATTCTTAATAGATTTGATCTTGATTTCTTTTTCAACTAATATTTTTAAAACCAACCTACACCATTTGCTTTGTTAGCTAATCTGTTAGTTTAGGTTTGGGTTTTTTTTGAAATTGGTGATTATAAGCTTGTTTTAAACGTACAGGGCTTTCAAAAGGTAAAATTTTATTAAAAAAAATATTATAAAAATTAATAATGAGTTATAGTAGATTGATCCTCGACGTCCAAAAATTACAAGAAAAATACCGGGGCGCTCGCGCTTCCGAGAGGATCGCGAAAACGGGGTTCAATCGCGCGTCCAAGCTATGGTGTATTATAATAAAAATCAAATACGAAAATTACGCCTACGAAACAAGATACGCGCTAAAATACGTGCGGTCGGAAAGTGACCGTTACATCTGGTTGGCCCGGTAGTTGATCTTGTGCTTTCTGAAGATTGGCCACTTGCAACTCCAGCTGGGTCACTTGATCGGTCAGAGTCTTCTGCCCAATCTGCAGTTGTAGGTTGATCTTCTCCTGATTTGATATATACTTAGTCAAGAGATTCTCTACATGAGAGATTACCCGTTGTTGATTATATTGTTGCTGCTGTGGCGGGGGCTGCTGATTTCTGGGAGGTATTGCTGATACATCTGCTGCTGAGGTTGTTGGGGCTGCTGGTATAACTACTGCTGCTGTCGAGGGGGCTGATATAGCTGCTGCTGAGGTTGTTGGGGCTGCTGGTATGGTGCCCTGTAGCTGAAGTTTGGGTGGTTCCGGTTGTTAGGAGAATATGCTGGATTCGAGCTTGTCCTCGAAGGATAAGGTGCATTACCCGTAGGGTTGTAGAAAAGAGCATTCGCTTGATCCACCGGTGTCGAGATATCTCCACCATCAAAGTCTTCCAAGACTTCAGCTTCTACCGCTGCTACTTGCTGAGTGTTGGCACCACCGGCCCCTACCATGAAAGCTGAGATCTGGGTGGAAAGCAAATCAAATTTGCTAGACAGTTTATCTACTTCCTCTACCCGGTGCATTCCTCCGGATTTAGGAGTGGCGCGCTCGTCGCTTCACCTTTCATTGTTTGATGCCATATTTTCCAGAATATCTCCGGCATCTACTTCATTCCTTGACATGAAGGATCCTCCTGCCACGACATCCATCGAGGACTTTAGGTCGTCCCTCAGCCCATTGTAGAACAAGCTGATAATTTGCCATCTAGGGAGCTCATGATGAGGGCATTTTCTTTGCATCTCTTTAAACCTCATCCATGCCTCATGCAAGGATTCGTGGCTGGCTTGGGAGAAGGACGAGATCTCGCTCCTCAGCTTCATTGTCTTCTCCCGGGGAAAGAACTTGTTTAGGAACACATTCGATAGCTTCTTCCAAGTTGTAAATGTATTAGGGTCCTTCCCCTTCAGCCACTGTTTTGCCTTGTCCCGTAGAGAGAAGGGGAATAATCTCATCTTGATTGCTTCAGTTGACACGCCATTGATCCTGAAAGTGTCGCACTTCTCCAGAAATGAGTCCAAGTGCTTGATTGGGCTCTCCATAGGAGCTCCTGAAAACTGGTCCTGTTGGATCCAAGTCACCAACGATGGCTTCAGCTCGAAATTTCCGGTCGTAACGGCCAGAGGTCGGATGCTGGACGTGGACCCGATGGACGGCATCGAGTACTCAAGCAAGGACTTCTGGGGGGGTGTCATTTTCTCCCATGTTGGCGGCAATCTCTTCCCTTCTTCTTCTCTCGGTGTTCAAATGCCTCACGGCGGCGTTAATCTCTGGATCTAGAGGAACTAAGTCGTCAAGACTTCCCGAGTTCATGTGCATGAAAAATCAAGAAACACCTGTGAAGCACGTATGGTATAATGCCAGATAAAAACAAATAGTAAAGAAATAAAAAAATAAAAATAAAAATGTAGAATGTGAAAATTTTCACAAGGTGAGGATGTGAACTAGTCTCGGGGGTTCATAGGGTCCTAACTGAAACAAGCACGTTGCCTCCCCGGCAACGACGCCATAAAGCTTGACGTCCCCTAGATTTGGCAATGTGTAGTCGGAACAGGGATACCAGATTTAAATATTTATAACCGCAAGCACACTGTGTTGTAGTGTGGCTTGGGGGTCGAACACGGGGAGGCGTGTGGTGTACTTATTATCAGACATGATCTGGGTTACCTGGTGGGTGAGCTAGCCCTACCGCTCGGTGGTTTTTCACGAAATGAAACTACTAAAGATGTAAGATATAAAAAGGAACCTAGGACCTTGGTTTCCACCCTATCATGTGTCCTCTCTATTACGACAGGCAGATAGGAATTCGATTGGATTCTAGGGTTTAGTGGTGAGACGCGGCCTCTAAAAGTGATACCTAGCGTCTCATGGGTCCGATATTCCGGTCGATGCCCAGTATGATACGCTAGGTCTACCCGAATTCGGGCGGTGGACATTCCCATGTCCATTAACATCGACCGACTCCGGGAGCACTATGCTCGCAACGATTACTCCCGACATTTCGTCCTGCCGTTCCCACGTGCTAGGATTCAATGTCTACGCTAGGGGTGTGAGTTGTGGCTAGGGGATCAAACACTAGTTTTATTTCCCCTTGGCCCGACCGTCAGAGGTGGTCTTTCTCCCGCCAATGACAATGAAACGCACAACGTAACCATCTAAATTTCTATATCATATCGAAACCCTAATCCTATGGTCGTTCTAGGGAGAACCCACGAAGGGGCTTCTACCAATGTCCCAGATTAGGAAACTACTCACAATTCATTGCAAAAAGAGCAACACAACAAATTTTAGCCATTAAAATCAAGATCAAGTAATAGAATAATGGAGCTAAAGGTATTAAGAACGCAATGTCAAAGTATCAAGACAATCAGAAACTTACAAAACAAAATAAATTTGCAGCTGCCAAAATCCCAAAAAGACAGTTTTAGAAAAAGGGATCCGTTTCTGGGAAAAAACCTAGGGCTATATATAGAATACACGTCCACCCGATCGGTTGATGTATCAACCGATCGGGTGAGTCATCAGGTCGTGAGCTAGGGGAACTTCGGCTACAGTGGACCGATCGGGTGAGATTTCATCCGATCAGTTGGAATTCAGCTCCAAAAGACAGAGAGCCCTGTCGTGACCACCCGATCGCTGAACCGATCGGGTGGGCTCTTCTTCACTGCTGCTCCAGATCGGGTCGGATATGCGTGCACGAACAGATCGGGTGGGTCAGTCCACCCGATTGGTTGAGAACTGAAACATGATATTCTTTGACGTTTGGCCCTTAGGATTGCGCGTGGCACCTCCCGTTGCTCCGGGGACTCATGTTAATTTCTTTATATATCCCCAGCGCTGGAAATCTCTTGCAATGACACAAAAACACAAAGAAAGTGAAAGAAGGCTAAAAACCACAAAAGAATAGATATAAAACAACGGGAAACAACGGAAAATCACGAAGAAGACGTGCATGAATATATAAAATATAAACGCACGTCAGGTGACATCGTTCCAACGTTGGTCGATTGTGGACACTTCTGGTGTTCCAAATTAATTCATCTGTTTGAATTTATGTGGGACTTTTGAAAGTCCATTAAAATGCTCAAGTTAATTTTGTCTGGTAATAGGTGAACTGTGTTCAAACTGTGAAGGATTACATCTTCACATTGACTATTATGCGGATCATTATGGGACAAAGCTTCAGGCTTCATTGATTTCTTGAGTCATTGGGAATTTCGTTTTAATGAATATCCATCGAAACTTTATAAGTTTCATAGAGTAAATGACATCCTCATTTTAGGAGTATTCAGGATAACAAATCATTCACAGTAAAATAAAATGCGTCAAAAGTATGAAATCAATAATAAATATTGTGGTAATGCATTTAAACACATATATAGTGCAAGAGAATACTACTGATAATTATGTTACAGCAACAAGTTTCATAGTATGATATGATGTGTGCTCTAGAAAATATACGTCTACAATTGTGCTCATTTTAGACTTATGTTATGACACCAGATCAAAATTTTTTTCAAAATTTATTTTCCTCGGGGAGTAGCTACATATACACAAGGTCAATTGACTTTCGTCGTTTAGACTAGATGTGTATATATTTTATATGGCATAAGTTAATGCATATTCATGTTGCAAAAAAACATTATGGGCCTTATCAGAACTTCTGGTCTGATATTGGGTTGCCATTGCATACTCCATGTCGAGGTATATCATATCTTCACTTTCTCATTTTATTCAAGACTTCCCCTGTTTTCGGTCTTCCTTATTGTCATTTATAAGGAAGAACGAATATTGGTCTTACGAAGTAGACATATACAAGGGAAATGAGTTAGTTTCTCTATTTCCACTTTTCTAATTTATGAGAGACTTTTGAAAGTCTATTTGAGTACTTAAGTATGGCTTACAGGCCATTTTTATCGAGTCATTCAAGTATTATGTGGATATAGAATCATGCTCAAGGGAAAACAAATACGTGGCTCGAAGTTTATAATTTCTCACTTAATTAAGACACGACTTCGGGTGTATGCTTAAAATTAAGGCTAGATTAAAGAATCATACCTTGTAAAGTGAGATTACTCTAAAAGAGTTTAGCGGTGTTATGACAACTGCTGGTGTCAATATTGGTTTATAAACCATAAATCTGAGAGATTTATTTTACCGCAAAATGCGTATCTTTAAAAGAAATCACATAAATGGTTTTCGCATAATCCATCATATTTGTTAATTTATAATTTTATTTTGGTGAAAGTGTGTAGACTTTTGATTTGATTTTGAACTTCAGGTTCATTTTGTCAAAGTGGATATGATATTAAACTTTTTGAAATCATGATTGGTTTGTTGTCATAAGATATTATTGTCATATCGTGGTCATGAGCAAAAGCATGGGATGATCATATAAGAGTGCAAAATGCAACAATTAATGATTTATCATACCCATAAGATAAAGCTTGTAAGCTAAAAAGTTATGCTTAATAAAATAGTTGAAAGAAACTAAATTATCATTGCAAATAAATCATGTAATTAATCATTAAGTTATGCTCAATTAATCATTAATTGAAAACATATATACATGTTATTTATATTCTACATGTATATAAATAATTTCATCTCAGACATATATTTATGCTACATGCACTAAAAATATATCATAGAGATTTTAGCATGCTAAATAAAATGTTCATCACAGAACATTAAATATGCGACAGTCATTTAATTTAATCGCATACAATTAATCATCACAAGCAATTAATCATCACATGTAATTAATCATCACAGGCATTTAATAATGGAAATGAAAATTTTTCGTTTAATAATTATTGGACCACTGGGCAACGCCATACACTGTTGGGTTAGTTAACTAACGGCAGAGCGATCGCATGATCTTCCTAATTATTAAACGTATAATAATCAATTAATCCAAAAAAATGTGATGATTTACAAAGCATGTAATTAATCAGATTTTAATGAAGAAAAACTTAATTAAATCTGAAAAAGAATTTGGAAAAACAAAATTTCTGTGGAAAAACCCTAGTTAGGGTTTTTAGATTTGATCTGTCATGCGATCCCGTGCAACCGGTTAGGGTTTCCGTCGCGTGTGTCACCGCTTCTGGCAGCTAGGGTTTCGGACGCACGCGCACGGGGGGTCGTCGTCGCCACCGCTTCTGGCGGTACAGCGGCGGCGACGACCGCTACGGGCGGCGGTAGCGCGGGCCGTCGCTGCAGGCGGCTGCGGGCGACGAGACCGTCCGCCGCCGCATGCGGCGGCAGCGGCCGCCGCTGCAAGCGACGGTAACTGCGCGGGTGATCGAGAGGGGGGATTTTTCGCGTACGCGGCTTCTGGCCGTGTGGCGATGAAGAAATACCTCTATGGTTTGAAAAAAATTGGAGAAGAAGATGATAAAAATATGATTGTTATTAGAAAAAAAAATCTATTTTTAGTCTTTAAAACGACGTTTTTATCGTAAAAAGTTCATTTTATTGATAAAAACGTTGATTTTTTCATTAAAGGGTTGATTTAGCATGCAGATCTAAGATAAAAATCCGATCTATATTAATCAAAATATCGATCCAAACATTTAGATCTAATCATATGCGCATAAACGTTTAAATCTAGGGAATAAAAATTACCTCTAGATCCTACCCGCCGGATCTAGCGACGTTCGGTAAAGGAAGCTCGTTCGCGTCACGATTCGTCCGTCAGCAGATGTTCGGCTTAGCTTCGAGCGTGCTGATATTGTGTTGTAAACTCAGTGGCTACGAACCCAGTAGCCCTGTGTTTATAGAAGTATGGTTACATAATGGGTAGATACATAATATACCAATGGGCCTACAAAAGCCTGTTAGTAACATTAAGTAATTTGTTCGGATCAATTTAAAAACTCATAAAGGGAATGCCCAGATTGAAAACTATCTCAACAAAATTTTAGAGCTCTAAGATAGTTTTCGTAGAGAACATTTTTTTAAAAAATGTTTAAACTATAATGTCATGGATTAAAATCTAAAAAAATATCTTCCATTGTTATGAAGCGTAGCATCTGCCTTAATTTATAGGGGATGATAGAGTACATACATGAATAAGATACAATCTCTCAAATAGATATAATTTTATCCACTCACACATCATTATCTATCTACAACACTCCCCCTTATTATCACATCCCGCTCTCAAGGATACCCGTGAAGTACGGTTCCATCCTAGATGCTCCCGAAGATGCAGGTGTGATAAAGAAAGGGGGGAGAGAGAGAGAGAGAGAGAGAGAGAGAGAGAGAGAGAGAGAGAGAGAGAGAGAGAGAGAGAACCATAGAGATGCAGGTCTACTACACGTTGCTGGGATAGTATCTGTAATGTTCCCCAAACTAAACAATGTTAGGTATTAGTGTTTCATACTAATATTATTTTGATGACAATCACAACATGATGTTGTTGCTAATGTCTCTCATGTTTTAGTCTCATATTTATTAGATGAAGAATAGCATGATTTGGAGACTAATAGCTTGGTGCAAGGATGGACATCAAGAAGAGCAATGCAAAGCTTGGACTCAAGGGGTGCCGAAGCTTGTAAATGATGAGGAGCATCAAGGTTGAAGCCATAGAATCTAAGGAAAGCAATGTAATCCATGTAATATCTTTTATTACTTGCATTTGTTTTTTGAGTCTATGTTTAATGTAATGCCTTGATTGATGGTCTACTCATTCATGCATTTGCATATAACCATCTTAGTGAGCCTTAGGATTATAATAGAATCCAACCCAATATTTTCATCATGCCAAATAACCCTATTGGAGTCTCTGGCTGTCCAACTGGAGACAGATGAAGGAAGGACATGTGACTGGGTGATTCCAGATGCCTGGCCAGCCTTTTACAGTCGGCTGTTGTGCACTAGCTCAAGTCAACTATTATTGACTCTATCTTGAGCTATTGGAGACAAACGACTGACGTTCATTTTACAGGCGCCTGTCTTCCATTGGCGCCTGGGATTTGTTCTCCAGTCGTCCGTGCGTCAAAGTGCGTAACTTGCATTTTCTGGATTTCATCCCACTTTGCAAGTCAGTCGACTGATGACGACATTTCAGTCGCCTGTCAAATTACAGACGCCTGTGTTTTTTTCAAGGCGCTAGTGCGAAAGTTGCGTTTTTCTCAGCTACTTTCCTTCCCATGTGACAGTCGCGTACTGAAGGATATTTAGGCGCCTGTATATTATTCTACAGTCGCATGTCCTATCTCAGATTATAAACATTGGGATTTTTATAGCCATTGACCTGTTGATTGTCACTTGTTCATCAGTTGACTGTATATGCCGTAAATTGCTAGAATCTAGCTGTTGCAGATTTATTATTTTTGGCTTTTTACTTGGGTTTGATGGTTCCTTTGGGCTTGCTATATATAGCAGAGGGTTGAGATCATTAGAACTTCTTGAAACTATTGCAGATCAGTTGAGAATCATTATGCCACTCTCAAACTCTCTCATTTCCCTTTTAGAGCTCATATTCCTATTCATGCATTGAAGTCAAGCCCAATAGAAATCATCCAAACGCTTTCAAGCAAATCTCATCACTTGGAGATCCTCTTCCATGCCTTGTATACTTCATATAAGTAAGTTCATCTCTTTAAGGCATAAATAAGAGTCTTTTGTTTCATTTGTTTTCTTGAAACCCTGATTCTCTTTGTGGAAATTAGATACTCTCTTTGTGTGAGTTACTCTCTTTGTGGGAGTTTGGAGTCCTAGAGTAGGATTAACGCTAATTCTCTGTGTGGGAGTTAGTAATTCTCTGTGTGGGAATTTGACACTTGTATAAGGTTGGTTGGGTTCTTGTGTAGGACAAAATCCTCTATGTGAGGTATTTTTGTGTGAGATTGTATTCACTACCTTGTGTAGGATTATATTGAATATTTGGTGTGGCTGGACGTACCCAAGTTTGGGAAACCAGGGTAAAATCTTGTGTTTGCATTTGGATTGATTGTGTTGATTAATTCCTCTTGTATTTATTATTCTGAATTTTTTAAGTTAATTTTTAAGTGCACAATTTATTGCCATTACTCTATTCGCCCCCTTCTAGATGTGTGTTGTTAGTATTGCAAGATAGACGGTCCTTACAATTGGTATCAGAGCGAGCTTATAGCATACAATAGCGATGACATTCAATGCTATATTCGTGTCTTATGAAGACGGTCTATCAACCGTACGACCCCCGCTCTTCAACGGAACCAACTACTCAAGTTGGAAGATCAAGGTGATGATCTATTTGGAGGGTCAAGACCTATGGGACATCACGGAGTCACCATTTGAAAAGCTTACTACACCTGTGGCTTCAAGGACAAAAGTGGAGAAGGACTCAATCAAATTCAAGGCGAGGGCTATGAATGCATTCCATTGCACCCTCACTTCAAATGAGTTCAGCCGCATCACTATGTGCAAAACGGACAACAAAATTTGGCATACATTGGAGATTTCTCATGAATAGACTTCGAAGGTAAAGAAATCTAAACAATGCATATTTAGATCTAAATATGAGTTGTTTAAGAAGCAGTAAGGTGAAAACATCTCGGAGATGTTTACAAGGTTCACAGAAATCGTGAATGCTTTGGAAGGACTTGGGAAGGTGATTTCCCAAGAGGATCAAGTGGAGAAGATACTTGACTCGCTTACATCTCAATGGGAGTCAAAGGCTAATGGAATTTTAGAGTCAAATGACATGTCCAAATACATCGTTGAGGGGTGCATTGGGAATCTCATGGCATATGAAGTGAAGATTCAACATAAGAAAGAGATTCAACCAACGAAGCCCGAGAAGCTAGAGAAGCAAAAGGGGGTTGCATTCCATGCCGAGAAGGAGCCAATCGAGTGGAGAAAGAAATTCCATCGAGAATCTTCGAGTGAAGATGATGGAGAAGATGATGCTCGCGATGATGATTTCATCGAGCTTGCTAAGCAATTCAAGGCATTCCTCAAGGGCAAGCAAGGTAAATCTTTGTCAAAGTTTGTCTCCAATTCTAACAAGATTCCTACTTGTTACACTTGCAGTGGTAAAGATCATCGCTCTATCGAATGCCCTTCCAAACCCTCCAAAGATTACTACAAAGGTAAAGGGAAGAAACATTGGAAAGACAAGTCCAAATTCAAGAACCAAAAGAAGGAACTTATCGGTACATTCGATGACTCGAATGAGGACTCATCAAGTGATGATGACAAGAAGCAAGCCCACATGTGCTTCACGGTATTGGAAGATTTTTCTTCAAGATCTAATAATGAAGTAGTGGAGGCTTGGCTCATGTCCAATGAAGAAGTGTGCTTCATGGCAAAAGGGAAAGAGTCTTCGTCAATCTCTAGCTAGGAGGAAAGTGATGAAGAATAAGAAGATGAGCCAAAGCTACCTTACGAGGAGCTTGAGTATCGTTACAATGTGGCATCCGATGCGGCAAGTAAGTGCATCGACCTTATATGCTAACTTGAAAGCTAAAAATTTAAAAATGCTATGAGCAGGTTGTATGAACTTGAGTCTATTAGTGTTAATGTAAATAAAGTGCATGTTTGTGACACTAGTGAGAGAGACACACTTTTCTCTCAAGTTAAGAAATTGAGCATTTCCAATGATAAATTAGTAGCTCAAAGCCTTAGCTTAGAGTCTCGCATTCAACAACTTACTTTGAAATGCAAAGAGGAATCCCAAAAGCTCAAAAGCTTTGTTTATTCTGGGATTCACTCTATGGTTTGCTTGAAAAACACCATCCAGCAAATCATAGAGGAGGTTTGGGTTATATTCAAAATGTGGTACACAAACCCACCTCTTATTCTTCTTTTGGTGCAAATACAAGAAATATTGCTAAAGCACCTAAGGAGAATCACCATGCTTTCTTGTATAACAATAACTCCAACAAGAAGTATGTAAATCACAAGGTGGTGAAGAAAAATGAAAACTTCATTTTTCGCTAAGAAGCAAAATCCTCACTTTTTGCATGCCAAGAAAGTCTTTTCTACACATATGCATGCCATATCCACCCCTCTTGCAAATGCAGAATCCTTGCCTAGGAAATCCTTAGTTTATGGATTCCTACTAGGTGTAGTGTGCAAGAGAGGGATAGTTACATCAACTCTCTAGTTAGGGATGTGATCACCTCATGTGATTACATTAGGAAATCAAACTCTTATTGGGTTTGGTTTCCTAATGTTTAGATCTCACACACATATGCATATTGCATGGGTATTATGCTTATTGTTTATTCTTAGCATACCCATTGTTTGTGTGATGTATCATGATTTTGAAAACGTTTTCAAATTTATTTTTCATGAAAATGAGGACCTTGGGGACTACATTGGCATACATGCATTTGGTTATCAATGTGTATGTCAATGGGGGAGTTAATATGTTAAGTATGTTTAAAATTATTTTAAAATATAATTTAACTCTTATTTTGGGTTTTGATTAAGATCATTATTTACAATTGGTTATTATGGTCTTGATCTTAACCTATTGATGTTGCCAACTCTTTTCATGTTATATGGTCTTTTGGCAATGTCATGTGCATCAATATGATTGATTTTTCTATATCTATGCTTTGATGCACTTTAGACCCATGGTTTCAACTATGTTTTACAATTGGTAAAGAGGATTATCTTACAATTGGTATTATCTCAATTGTTAAGGATTTTTTATCTTTTTCTTTACAATTGGTATTAGATTCTATAAGTCAACAATTTAACCATTTCTATGATCTAGGGGGAGCATGTGATAGTGATTGATACCCACTAAATTTTTATATTTGGTATCATACATTTCTTTATCTTTTGCATATTGTCACATCTTTTATTAGAATGACAAAGGGGATATGTTTGTTGTCTACCTTTTTGACAATGACAAGGGGAGAGAGATATGCATTATGTAAATCATGTATATCATACCTATGCATTTAGGGAGAGAAATTGGATTATGTAAATCATATCTTCTATGGAAGAAAGACATACATATGAGAGATTGGTTTATGTAATCCATTCCTATTATATGTCACCATTGTTTCTTCTTATTTCAATTGGTATAATGAGTATTTAAATTTGATTTATCTCATTTTACTATTGGTGCATATAAGTATGGGGAGCTCATTAGCAGTGTGCTTTATTTTCTTTATGTTTACATAATGTGTGTCATCATCAAAAAGAGGGAGATTATTAGGTATTGGTGTTTCATACCAATATTATTTTGATGATGATCACAATATTATGTTGTTGTTAATGTTTCTCATGTTTTACTCTTATGTTTATCAAATGAAAAATATCATGATTTGTAGACTAATAGCTTGGTGCAAGGATGGACATCAAGGGGAGCAATGCCAAAGCTTGGACTCAAGGGGTGCCAAAGCTTGGAGATGATGTGGAGCATCAAGGTTGAAGCCATAATCTCTAAGGGAAGCAATGTAATCCATGTAATATCTTTTATTACTTGCATTTATCTTTTTGAGTCTAGGTTTATTGTAATGCCTTGATAGATGGTCTACCATTCATGTAGTTGCATAGAACCTTCTTAGTGAGCCTTATAATTATCATAAAATCCAACCCAATAGGTTCATCATGCTAAATGACTCTATTGGAGTCTCTGGCTCTCCAACATGCAATTGATGAAGGAAGGACAGGCGACTGGGTGATTCTAGGCGCCTGGCCAGCCTTCTACAGTCGGCTGTTGTGCACTAGCTGTAACGGCCTGTTTTTCTAGTCGTATTTTGACTGTTGTGTGCGTGTATTTTTACTTCGTTGATCCAGTTATTTTCGTCCGAGGGATTTTCGTCCGTACGTTGACACGAGCGCGTCTTTATTTTAGTTTTGTCGTGGCGTAACTTTTGGCTAAGTAACCATTACTAATTACTACTAACTGATTTAAAATCACAAAATTACTTTTAACTAAAAGTTAATTTCAAAGTAAGTTATTATTTTTGACTAATTTCATTTTACTAAATTACCTTTCCTAACTTACTTTTACCATTTACTTTAACCTAACTAACCCTACCTAATTGAATCCCACCGAAAGAAATCGGTGAGATCCAACATTTGCGTTCAATCCTCCCCTACCATCAACCACCTCCTTCAAAGAGTTGTATCCTATATCTCCCGTTCTTAAAGCAACCCACAGGAACATCATCAGTGCAACCATCGCAAGCAACAATCCACCACCTTCAGCCACCATCCCCTCCACCGCACAAGCAAACAACCTAACATCTCCATCACCTCCTCCACACAACCCATCAGCAATCCAACCCATTACAATCCAGAATCAAAAATCAACCAGAAAATAATCCTTACAAAACAACCAGAGATCAAAACAACCCAAAACAATCACAAATTCGAACCCCAAAACAATTCCAAACCAAACCCCAAATCCGATCGCCGCATCTCCGATCCGCCATGGAGCCGGTGCTGTGATCCGTGCCGCCAGAGGTCGGAACGTCGTTGCCGCCCGATCTGTGCCACCGAGCCTCGGATCTGCCGCCCCGCTGCCTGAAACACCGATCCGCTACGCCCCGAGCCCGGATCTGCCTCGCGCCACCGCGAATCGCACCGACCGAACGCCTACGCCACCGTCCTCCACCGTGCCCTAGCCCCCTTGCACTGCCGTACCCCCTCGGAAGCCGTCCCCTAGCCGTACGCCCACCTGCAACAAAAAAAAGACGAAGAGAAGAATAGAAACGAAGGAGAAGGAGAAGACAATGAGGGAGAGAAGTGAGTGAAATAATATAAGTTTATAAGATATTATAAGTTATTATAATAACATATGGTTTTATATTTATAAGGTTTTATATTTATAAGTTACTGTAAGTTTTTGAAGAGTTTTATTATAAGTTTTTTTTAAGTTGTTATAAGCTTACATAAAGATATTTTATAAGTTAATGTATAAGTTATTTTTAGGAGTTATAATAGTTATAATAATATTGATAGTTATTTTCAGAATAACATGCCTCTTAGCCTATTACTATTTCGTGTAGCTAACTCGTTCGTAACACGTGTGAACCAGGTACACCGACCGCTGACCAAAGCACGCATTTCGCTACAAGGTGAATTGGTAACTCCTCGTGTCCTTGACATGGGCTTTTAAAACAAAAACAAATGCATGCTGAAATTAGTCTCTTTTCATTAGCAATTGATCGACTGAATCGTTCACTAGTCTTGACAATCTGCTCAGTATCCCTAAAGACTGCAAAACTAGTGTTGACAAATGTGTAAAACTAACTGATGATTCCTGGATTGTAACTAGGGTAACAACACGGACACATGGGTTTGGGGGTAACTTATAATAGCGAAGGTGCTGGAGCGACTAGTCCAGACTTTGTTGTCACCGTGCGGGTTCTAGTAACCCATAACAATGCCGGTGACAACCATCATAGATCACAGAATATTGCGCAGTATTCAGAGAATTGGTTCGCCCGGGTAGCACCCGTGGCAAGAGATGGACTCTTGGTTGCTTACTGTACCCCGCATTATACGTCACGGTCTAGGTAAAGGCACAATTAGACTCTCGTAACATAGTTACTTTTAATATTGTACTTTTAACTGCTAGAAATTGATGATAGATGTAAAACTGCAAAGTTACTTTTCTGCTCTTTTTCCCTAACCATTATTGTACATTTGTTTTAATATCCATGTATAGAGATACTTTGAGTTACGTCTGATCCTGGCGACCCTTCTCTTTGTGGTGGACTCGCCAGATATCTCACAGGTTGAAGAGTTTGCACCTGAGGCCGCATACGCTGAGTTTGTGGTTGAGTTCGACCAGCAGGACCCTGAGTATTGAGAGTGAGTGTGAGAGATTTGCTTTGTTGTGTTCAGAGTGGTTTGATGTATCTTTTGTATTTTCGGTTGTATTTTCCTTTCCTGTTAGCTGCTGGTTTGTAATAAGGTAGTATACCACTTTCATTAGAAGTATTTTGGTGTATTTCTGCAGCAGAGCCTGTATTGAATTCATTGGTGCCTAGCAGGACTTGTGCATGTTCCAAACAGTAACGGCCCCCGAGAGTGGGTCGTTACAAGTTTGGTGGCCCATGCATGTCCACGCTAAATACCATATGAATAATACAGGAAGTTCAGAATATGCTGTATAGAATACTTAATAGAACTGATCAAACCTTATGAAACGTAGGTAAGCAATGGAAAGGAACACTTCGGGAAGCGAGAACAATGCTTTTGGATCCAGGATCAACCACCTGAATGGGGGTCCCAACCAGAATGATGCTGGCAATGGAGCCAACAACGGTCCAGACGCGACGACATTTCCAACTGCACCATTGTCTGCAGCAGATTGCATGCGGGGTATGTATGCCCTTCATCAGCAGCTTGGACAGGCTTTGGAGCAAGCTTTGCGCAGAGAGCAAAAAGCTGACCCGAGTGCTTATCACTTTCGAGGGATGAGCCCGAAGACCTTCGCAGGGACTGAGAACCACCTTCAGGCGGAAGAATGGCTGAAGCGCATCACTGATGATCTGAGAGCATCTCAGATTCGAGAAGAAGCCTAGGTGGCTACCATCAAGAGGCAACTGATGGATGGTGCTAGAGACTGGTGGCAGGCGGTTGAAGACCGCTTGTGATTGCCGATTTCGTGGGATGTATTTACAAGTACCTTCAATGCATAGTACTTTCCCCCACATGCAATGATCAAGATGAGGAAGAAGTTCATCAACCTGAAGCAGGGTTCGATGACGGTGGATCAGTATGACGCTGAGTTCTCCAGGCTCAGCAGGGTTGATTCGAGCCCAACAGTTCTAGCAGGGACTCAACGTCGAGATTCGAAGGATGATGGTCGGTGCTAGCCCGACCACATATGCTGAAGTTCTGGCCATTGCTCGTAACCATGAGATGGTCGAAGAGGAGGAAAAGGAAGAACACATGCTGGCAGCATCTGCAAGGCCCCCACCGACCCATGCTGGGCCAAGCAGACGGCCACAGATGCACCGCCCTGTTCAGCAGGTTCAGTTTAAGAGGCTAGGACCACAACAGCATGCCCTCCCGGTCTGCCACTTCTGCGGAAAGTCTGGACACTTCAAATCTGAGTGTCGAGGATTTTTAGGCCTTTGTTTAGTTTGTGGAGACCCTGGACACGTGGCTAGGAATTGCCCACATCATAAACCACGTGCTCCAGCTTCGGTTTCAGCTCCAGCTCCTCGTGCTGCCCCGACTGGGAATGCCCCACATCGTCCACCTCTACCACCACAGCAAAGGGTGTTCCAGCAAGCAAGGCAGCCACCACCGAGACACCAGGCTTACACCATGACTGTCGAAGAGGCCAAGGCTACCGGTGAAGTGATCACAGGTATAATTCTTGCATATTAAGGATATCTTTTCTTTCTTTAACATTGGTTGCTTAGATTAGTGTTTGCAACTTAGGTGTTGTGCTAGTAGCTGGGAATCCCGCCCTCTCCTTGTTCGACTCGGGAGCATCACACTGCTTTCTAGCGAGTCGATTCGTTCGCACCCACACCGTTCATGTCAAAACTTTATCTACCGGCTGGAACGTCAACACGGGTGGCGGTGTGATAAAAGCGACCAGTGGGTATCCTTATTGCCCCGTGGTGATTTGTGGGCGAGCTTTGTTCGCCGACTTCATGATGATAGATATCCCGAACTTTGATGCTGTATTCGGGATGGATTGGTTGGGAACTTTCCATGCCACCATCGACTGTAGTCGAATGAGGGTAGCCTTTGACATTCCTGATCATCCGAAGTTCGAGTTCATTAGTGGGAGCAGATCTGTAGGCCCGATGAAGTACAAGGCCAAGTCGACCGAAGCAGTAGCAGCCGCGATGGAAGCCGAGCCCGAAGTACCAGAAGTGGTTCTAGAGTTCTTGGATGTGTTTCCAGACGACCTTACAAGTTTGCCTCCGGATCGCACCCATAAATTTGCAATCGAACTAATGCCAGTAGCTCAACCAATGTCCAAGGGACCGTATCGGTTGGCACCATCTGAGCTAGAAGAATTTCGGGTCCAACTTAATGAGCTACTGAAGAAGTGATGGATACGACCCAGTGTATCTCCCTGGGGATGTCACGCCCCGCTTCCCAAAAACACGGAGTCGAAGCGTGACGAAGGCCCGCTTAGGCCGGGGCTAAGAGCCCAGACCCAATAAGCGTCTGTAGTTTTCCATAGCGAAGGTACAGGTCCCTGCAAGTTAGTACGAAATAATAAAAGTACTGAAAAGAAACATTTCATTTTATTCCAAAGTTTATCATCAAAGTACTGAGAGTCTAACAATGCCGTAAACGGCTACAACTGCTGGAAGGGAAACTAATGGTGCAAGCACCCAACCTAGACAAGAAAGTAAGAGTGCAACGCACCCAACTCAAACTGAAAGGGAAAATCTCTGGAACAGCAACCGAAGATCTCTAACTCTGATCGTCCTCTGGATCGTACACCGGATCAGCGCCCTCCGGCTCCAAGTCAACTGGTAGGTCCGCCTCGTACTCGTACTCTGGCTCCACACCTGACGTACAGCACCAAAAGAAGGAAACTGTACGTCAGGCAAAGTCTACACAAACTGTCAGACCCTACTGCAAGTGTATCAACTTTTAACAATGATTTACTGGTTGTTTTAACATGCTGGGGTTATAACTGAGAAACGAAAAGTAGCGTAGCAGGAAAAGTAAACGTAGCAAACAGTAGACGTAGCGTGTGCTACCGACTACGAGACTAGCCTACCGGTGTCAGGACAAGACGAGACGTGACGGACAGGACAAGACAAGACGGGACAGGACAAGACACGAAAGGGTTCACGCCTTACGGTTCGAGGGGGATCAGACCCTCTTGCCGTGCGCACGCTCAACCCAACCCCAAACCCAGGAACTCAGGACAAGATTCACAGGGATCATTTCTGCTAGGGAAACATCCGAAACGCCCGAAGGCTTTTTGTATAACAGGGATCACTCCCGCAAGGGAAGCATCCGAAACGCCCGAAGGCTTTTTGGTCACAGGGATCACTTCCGCGGAGGGAAGCATCCGAAACGCCCGAAGGCTTTTTTGTAACAGTCACGGGGATCACTCTCGCATGGAGAGCATCCGAAACGCCCGAAGGCTTTTTGTATCACGGGGATCACTTCCGCGGAGGGAAGCATCCGAAACGCCCGAAGGCTTTTTGGTGTGACAGGACACGACATGACAAGTGTAGGGAAAGTTATTCTAGGGTGTCCACACGCACGCACACACAAGATAGTCCTATGTTGTCAGCAGTTCATTGTTGTCAGGCTCAGGCTTCGTCGTCAAGTCTGAGCCGTCACGGGTCGTCCCGGACGCTATCATTTCACGTCCGGTTCTCATCACACACAATCTAACAGTTCTACAACTAGAACTAAGGCACAGTCAAATCGCAAGTGAGTACACTTGCCTGGAATGGCGAGTGCGTCGTCTGTCCGGGGCGTCTCGTCCAGTCGTCGCGTCCGCGGTAATCCGTCTGAAAAGAGATCACGGCGACGGTGTCAAGTCGCAATTTTCGTCAACTCCTATTTAGTTTCATTTCTAAGTTGAACGTGGCTACCCTAACTATCACGAGTCAAGTTGTCCGATCAGCCTATCCGACGATTCTATCCTATGTGCACAGTCAAAAGTCCAAACGTCGGTCTACGGTTACACATCGATTTAAGAGAGCAGAAAATAAATTTACTGAGTTAAGTTGCCAGTTTTAGTTAGGTTTTCAGTTTTGCTAATGTGGGGGTTTCGCTACGAGATAGAGGAACCAACCTGTCCGGAGTCTGGGGTAGAGCGGACGTAGAGTCTGAACGGTAGTATATCTGTGTTGTCTACGGCGTCTCGGCTACGGGTAGCGTAGCGAGACTTGTCCGGGCAGCGGACAAAGTGCGTGGGCAGCGAGTAGAGGCGAAACAGCGTCAACGGCGAGGTCGGATGCTGAAACAGCGAGCAACGGCAGCGGAAAAAGGCGATACGACTTCACCGTAGCCCGATGAAGGCTGTCCGGCCTATGGGGAAGTCACGGGCACTCGGGGAAGTGTCGTGGCGCTCAGCGGCAGTCGGGGAAAGCTCGCGGCCGTCGGAAAAAGTCGCAGCGACCGTCGTCACGATTCACAGCCGTGAGCAAGGCAGCCCGTGGCTATACAGCGACGAGGCGGCGGAAAAGAGTCGCCGGCGGTCGCGTGGGGGTGCCTCCGGAGGCAGCTGTGCGAGAGAGGGTCGCGGCGAGGCTTTGCGACGTCGGACGGCGCCCAGCGGCGTCGCACGGGCTTGCAGCGGCGATGGCGGCTTCAGGCGGCGTCGGGGGGCTTCAGGCGGCGTCGCACGGCGATCCTCCGGTGGCTGCGACGTCGCACGGGTCCGCAGCGGCGGTTGGGGGCTCCAGGCGGCGGTCGGACGGCGTCGTTGGTGGTCGGGATGGCGAGTAGGGGAGGGGAGAACGTGAGAGGGGAGGAGAAACGGGAAGAGGATCTCGAAGAGAGAGAGAGTACGAAGGCTAGGTTGCGGCGGCTGAAAAAAAAGAGTCTCCTAGCCCTAGGTTTTGATTTCTCTTCACATGAATGGGATAGGGGTTTTAATAAATTTAATTCTTGATATTTGACTAAGGGGTTTATAGACTAAGTGTGGGAAGATAGAGGTGAAAGTGTGCACTTTGGGGTAAGACTAGAGGTGATTAGCGAAGTAGTTTAGGGATGGTTTAAAAACGAATTATTATCCAGATATTATCTGATTTGGCAACAATTTGAATTTGAATTGATCGGGAAATCAACGGTCGAGGCTTATCCGCGCGATATTTCTCAAACCGGGCGTCGGAAAAATAATCCGAAAATACCGGGACGACCGGGGAGACGAGACGCACAGATCTACGGAGCCCGATCGTGCGTAATGCCTACCAAAATTTTACGTAAAAATTGGAAGCGGCGATTTGAGCCAATTGACTAAAATGCCCTCATCGTACAAAGTCGTTTTGCAAGAAATCAAGCCGTGAAATGACGTTGCAAGTCAACACGACCAATGTAGTACTCTCAGAGAGAGCCACAACAACATATCACACGATAGGGTTCGGAAACAAACAAGGTCTAAAATAAACACGTGCACGGTCAAGCGCACGTGTACAAAGAAATCACGATCGGAAACCGACCGTTACATCCTCCCCAATTTAGAAATGATTCCGTCCTCGGAATCAACATCAGGCACTGCCCGGGAAAAGATGCGGAAAGCGCTCCCTCATATCATCTTCGCGCTCCCAGGTGGACTCTCCAGGTGATCCGTGACGCCACATCACTCTCACCAGGTCGACTACCTTATTTCTCAACTGCTTCTGTCGACGGTCCAAAATCTGCACAGGCTGCTGGTCATATGTCAGATCCGGGCGAACTGTAATCTCTGAGAAGTCCACAGTGTGCGATGGATCACTGACGTACCGACGTAACTGAGATACGTGGAATACGTTATGAACACCCTCCAAAGATGGTGGCAGAGCAAGGCGGTAGGCCACTGCTCCCACGCGCTCTAGCACATCAAACGGCCCAATATACCTCGGGCTCAGCTTGCCCTTCTTCCCGAAACGAATAACTCCGCGGTTCGGAGAAATCTTCAGGAAGACGTGATCACCAGGCTGAAACTCCAAAGGTCTCCTCTTGGCATCTGCCCAGTGCTTGAAACGATCCTGTGCAACTCTAAGCTTCTCCCTGATGTCCCTCACGACATCCACAGCTTCCACTATCATCTCTGGACCCAACAGCTCTCGATCTCCGATGTCATCCCAGCTCAGTGGCGATCGACATTTCCTTCCATATAAGGCAGCAAACGGCGCCATGCCAATGCTCGCCTGGTAGCTGTTGTTATATGAAAACTCCACCAAGTGAAGATGGTCCTCCCATGATCCCTTCAAATCGAGCGCGCAAGCTCGCAGCATATCCTCCAGAATCTGAATAGTCCTCTCGGACTGGCCATCAGTCTGCGGGTGGTACGCCGTGCTGAAACTCAGACTCGTACCCAAATGCTCCTGCAGACTTTTCCAGAACTGAGACGTGAACCTCGTGTCTCGGTCAGACACAATGCTCACTGGGACTCCATGTAAGCGTACAATCTCCTGCACGTACACGGTCTACGTCACGACTATTTCAAAGAGAAAATCAGAATAGACGTAAAAGTAGAACGGAACTTTACCTCCAGATATTTCCTTGCCAAAGCTTCCGTAGACTGGCCCACTCGGAAAGGGATAAAATACGCAGACTTGGTCAACCGATCCACGATCACCCAAACTGCGTCGTTCTGCCTCGAGGTCCGAGGTAAACCAGTCACGAAGTCCATCGTAATATGTTGCCACTTCCACTCTGGAATGGGAAGCGGTTGCAACAACCCAGCAGTACGATGGTGCTCAGCCTTCACCTGTTGGCATATCAAACACTTGGCAACGCTCCGTGCCACACTCCTCTTCATGCCAATCCACCAATAATTCAGACGGAGGTCCTTATACATCTTGGTGCCTCCAGGATGTATAGAATATGGCGAGCTATGAGCCTCGCTCAACAGCTCCTCGCGAACATCACCTGCAGGTACACAGAGTCTACTGTCGTACCGCAGCGAACCATCCTCATGAATCACGAACTCCGTCCGTAGTCCAGCTTCAACCTGCCTCCTGATCCTCTGCAGCTTCAGATCCCCTGCCTGTGCTGCCTTGATCCGATCCACGATCGTGGACTGAATCTGCAAATTCATGAACGAACGAACCACACCAGGTAGGACAACCTCCAAATCCATCTCCCTCAGCTCCTGCTGAATCCTCCAGTCTGCTGCAAGCATCATCGCAGTAGGAAGTCTACTCAAGGCATCCGGCACTACGTTCACCTTCCCCGGATGATACTGCAAATCAATCTCGTAGTCAGCCATGAGCTCTAACCATCGCCTCTGACGCATGTTGAGCTCCTTCTGCGTAAAGATGTACTTCAAGCTCTTGTGATCGGTGAAAATCTTCACACTCTCACCTAGCAAGAAGTGCCTCCAAATCTTCAGTGCAAAAATCACTGCTGCCAACTCCAGATCGTGCGTCGGGTAATTCTTCTCATGAGTCCTCAACTGACGAGAAGCATACGCGACCACGTGGTCATGCTGATGCAAGATGCATCCTAGGCCCTTCCCTGATGCATCACAATAAACTTCGAAGCCTCTGCTTCGATCCGGTACTGCCAACACCGGTGCCGTGGTCAATCTCGCCTTCAAGATACTGAAGGCCTCCTCACAAGCATCTGACCAAATAAACTCCTCGTCCTTCCTCGTCAGCTTCGTCATCGGCTCTGCAATCTTCGAGAAATCTTTGATGAACCGCCGATAATAGCCTGCTAAACCAAGGAAGCTCCTGATGTCGGACGCTGACTGCGGAGTCGGCCAATCTCTGACTGCTCTAACCTTCTCCGGATCCACAGATATGCCATCACCGGACACCACGTGTCCCAGGAATGCGACTCTGTCCAGCCAGAACTCGCACTTGCTATACTTGGCGTAAAGCTTATGTCTCCTCAGCGTCTCCAGCACGGTCCTCAGATGACAGCTGTGCTCCTCCTCAGACTTCGAATAAATAAGAATGTCGTCAATGAAGATGACAACAAACTTGTCCAGGAAGTCATAGAATATTAAATTCATCAAATTCATGAACACAGCCGGCGCATTGGTCACGCCAAACGGCATGACCACGAACTCATAATGTCCGTATTTCGTCCGGAAAGCCGTCTTCTGAACATCGTCCTTCTTCACCCTCAATTGGTGGTATCCACTCCTCAAGTCCAACTTCGAGAAGACTCTCGAACCTCCAAGCTGGTCAAAGATATCGTCGATGCGCGGCAGCGGATACTTATTCTTCACGGTGACAGCATTCAATCCTCGATAGTCCACGCACATCCTGCGGGACCCATCCTTCTTCTTCACGAGTAGAACTGGTGCGCCCCATGGCGACACACTAGGGTGGATGAAACCCTTCTACAACAACTCATCCAACTGCTTCCGCAGCTCCTCGAGCTCAGCGGGAGCCATACGGTACGGCGCCTTCGATATCGGTTGCGCTCCCGGCATAAGATCAATACCAAATTCTAAAGCTCTGTCGGGTGGCAAACCTGAGATATCCTCTGGGAAGACGTCGTCGAAGTCCCCTACGACTGCTGGTCTCTCGATCTCCATCTCCATCTGCATAGCTGCAACAATCGGCACCACCGGCGTGGCCCGATACTTGATGGGTCCAAGCGACTCATCTCTGCTGTGGAACTCGAACTCTGGATGGCCTGGAATCCGGAACACCACCCTCTTGCTGCGACAATCGATCGAGGCGTGGAAATCTCCCAACCAATCGATGCCAAGAACGGCATCAAAATGTGGCAGGTCGTGGACAATGAAATCTGCAAAGAGCTCGTGTCCACTGACCACCAAAGGAATCGATCTACATCCCAAGTTTACTGTCACCACTCCGTTCCCTGTGGTGATGTCCCAACACTTGGGAAGTGTATGGGTGGGAATAGAGTGTCTTGTCACGAATCTCCGGGATAAGATGCACATGGATGCACCGGAGTCGAACAAGGCCAGGGCCGGGTGAGAAGACACTAGAATGGTGCCTAAGATATTAAAAGGAAACTACGGTCAAACCAAGCTACTCTAACAAACAAGTCAGGCAAACATGACTAACAATTTAAAAGTTAAACTATGAAATGAAAGACTAGGATTAAGGGGTTACCTGCAATGACTCCATCCAGCTCCTCAGTCTCAGCAGCAGTCATGGTATACGCCGGCCTCTGGGGCTGAGCTGCTCTCTGAAACATCTGCCTCTGTGGTGCCAAGGGTGGTCCACGAGCAGCAGGTCCTCTCTGAACTGGAGCAGGCGCTCTCATCTGCAGCGGGGCTGGCGCTCAAACTACAGCATGACGGGCCCTCGGACAGTCCTTCGAAGCATGTGAGGCATCTCCGCAAACTAGGCACAGTCCCATCTTCTTCCGACAATCCTTCTGAACGTGTCCCAGCTTCCCACAGTAATGACACGGTCCCTTGCTCTGACTCTGAATGGGTGCTCCAGGCCTCTTAAATGGTACTGTCTGAACTGGCCTCATCGCCGGCCTAGCAGGCGGCCGGTACTGCTCCATAGGACGCTTCCCCTTATCAGCTGGAGGGTCAGGTAGGAGTGAAATAAGCTCATAATTCTTTGCAGCATCCAGCACCTCCCTCATAGTCGTGAAACTCGCCAAAGACATAGAAGCCTGAATCTTCGGACGCAGTCCCTGACGGAAGCGATCAGCTCGCTTCTCCTCCTTCTTCACCATATGCGGAGCAAAGCGACTCAGCATCTCAAACTCCGCCTCATACTCCTCGATGGTCATGTTCTCCTGCTTCAGATCTATAAACCTGCTCAGCAGCTCCCTCCTAGTAGTCTTGGTGAAGTACTTCGTCCTGAACATAGACCGGAAAACCTTCCAATCCACTGGCTTCT
Organism: Scilla litardierei; assembly: GCA_030789695.1. Lineage (NCBI taxonomy): Eukaryota > Viridiplantae > Streptophyta > Magnoliopsida > Asparagales > Asparagaceae > Scilla > Scilla litardierei. The sequence continues at coordinate 100,812,886 of CM061137.1, read as the reverse complement.
CCAGACGCCTCTCCTCAAGGCGCCACCAGTTCCTCGCATTCTCCGTCAGCTGCATCTTCGCTATCTCCACTCGGGTATCGTCTGGAATCTTCGCAGCAACTAATTTCTCCTCCGTGCTCTGGATCCACTCGTCAGCAACTAGGGGTCCCTCCTTCCCCGAGAATGTCTTCGGCTGGAGCTCGTTGAACTGCTTCACTCCTGGAGCAGCTCGAGGGGCAGGTGGAGGTGGCGGTGGTGCAACTGGAGCAGCCTGGGCAGCACGCTGTGACTGCTGAACCAACTGATGCTGCACCTCCAGCATCTCTCTCATCACGCCTAGAACCTGACGGAAGTCTCCGCCCTGGTCTTCCTGAATCCCATCTCCAGAGCTCCCCGATCGGGTAACACGTCGTCCTGCCATCCTATTGACAGAAAGACACGGATTAGACTCATACAATTTCCGGATGATAATAATAAAATGAAATTTAATACTTCAATTATTTCGTACTCGCAGAAGAGGGGACCTGCATGGGCCACCACTAAAACCTGTCACGCCCCGCTTCCCAAAAACACGGAGGCGAAGCGTGACGAAGGCCCGCTTAGGCCGGGGCTAAGAGCCCAGACCCAATAAGCGTCTGTAGTTTTCCATAGCGAAGGTACAGGTCCCTGCAAGTTAGTACGAAATAATAAAAGTACTGAAAAGAAACATTTCATTTTATTCCAAAGTTTATCATCAAAGTACTGAGAGTCTAACAATGCCGTAAACGGCTACAACTGCTGGAAGGGAAACTAATGGTGCAAGCACCCAACCTAGACAAGAAAGTAAGAGTGCAACGCACCCAACTCAAACTGAAAGGGAAAATCTCTAGAACAGCAACCGAAGATCTCTAACTCTGATCGTCCTCTGGATCGTACACCGGATCAGCGCCCTCCGGCTCCAAGTCAACGGGCAGGTCCGCCTCGTACTCGTACTCTGGCTCCACACCTGACGTACAGCACCAAAAGAAGGAAACTGTACGTCAGGCAAAGTCTACACAAACTGTCAGACTCTACTGCAAGTGTATCAACTTTTAACAATGATTTACTGGTTGTTTTAACATGCTGGGGTTATAACTGAGAAACGAAAAGTAGCGTAGCAGGAAAAGTAAACGTAGAAAACAGTAGACGTAGCGTGTGCTACCGACTACGGGACTAGCCTACCGGTGTCAGGACAAGACGAGACGTGACGGACAGGACAAGACAAGACGGGACAGGACAAGACACGAAAGGGTTCACGCCTTACGGTTCGAGGGGGATCAGACCCTCTTGCCGTGCGCACGCTCAACCCAACCCCAAACCCAGGAACTCAGGACAAGATTCACAGGGATCATTTCCGCTAGGGAAACATCCGAAACGCCCGAAGGCTTTTTGTATAACAGGGATCACTCCCGCAAGGGAAGCATCCGAAACGCCTGAAGGCTTTTTGGTCACAGGGATCACTTCCGCGGAGGGAAGCATCTGAAACGCCCGAAGGCTTTTTTGTAACAGTCACGGGGATCACTCTCGCATGGAGAGCATCCGAAACGCCCGAAGGCTTTTTGTATCACGGGGATCACTTCCGCGGAGGGAAGCATCCGAAACGCCCGAAGGCTTTTTGGTGTGACAGGACACGACATGACAAGTGTAGGGAAAGTTATTCTAGGGTGTCCACACGCACGCACACACAAGATAGTCCTATGTTGTCAGCAGTTCATTGTTGTCAGGCTCAGGCTTCGTCGTCAAGTCTGAGCCGTCACGGGTCATCCCGGACGCTATCATTTCACGTCCGGTTCTCATCACACACAATCTAACAGTTCTACAACTAGAACTAAGGCACAGTCAAATCGCAAGTGAGTACACTTGCCTGGAATGGCGAGTGCGTCGTCTGTCCGGGGCGTCTCGTCCAGTCGTCGCGTCCGCGGTAATCCGTCTGAAAAGAGATCACGGCGACGGTGTCAAGTCGCAATTTTCGTCAACTCCTATTTAGTTTCATTTCTAAGTTGAACGTGGCTACCCTAACTGTCACGAGTCAAGTTGTCCGATCAGCCTATCCGACGATTCTATCCTATGTGCACAGTCAAAAGTCCAAACGTCGGTCTACGGTTACACATCGATTTAAAAGAGCAGAAAATAAATTTACTGAGTTAAGTTGCCAGTTTTAGTTAGGTTTTCAGTTTTGCTACTGTGGGGGTTTCGCTACGAGATAGAGGAACCAACCTGTCCGGAGTCTGGGGTAGAGCGGACGTAGAGTCTGAACGGTAGTATATCTGCGTTGTCTACGGCGTCTCGGCTACGGGTAGCGTAGCGAGACTTGTCCGGGCAGCGGACAAAGTGCGTGGGCAGCGAGTAGAGGCGAAACAGCGTCAACGGCAAGGTCGGATGCTGAAACAGCGAGCAACGGCAGCGGAAAAAGGCGATACGACTTCACCGTAGCCCGATGAAGGCTGTCCGGCCTATGGGGAAGTCACGGGCACTCGGGGAAGTGCCGTGGCGCTCAGCGGCAGTCGGGGAAAGCTCGCGGCTGTCGGAAAAAGTCGCAGCGACCGTCGTCACGATTCACAGCCGTGAGCAAGGCAGCCCGCGGCTATACAGCGACGAGGCGGCGGAAAAGAGTCGCCGGCGGTCGCGTGGGGGTGCCTCCGGAGGCAGCTGTGCGAGAGAGGGTCGCGGCGAGGCTTTGCGACGTCGGACGGCGCCCAGCGGCGTCGCACGGGCTTGCAGCGGCGATGGCGGCTTCAGGCGGCGTCGGGGGGCTTCAGGCGGCGTCGTACGGCGATCCTTCGGTGGCTGCGACGTCGTACGGGTCCGCAGCGGCGGTTGGGGGCTCCAGGCGGCGGTCGGACGGCGTCGTTGGTGGTCGGGATGGCGAGTAGGGGAGGGGAGAACGTGAGAGGGGAGGAGAAACGGGAAGATGATCTCGGAGAGAGAGAGAGTACGAAGGCTAGGTTGCGGCGGCTGAAAAAAAAGAGTCTCCTAGCCCTAGGTTTTGATTTCTCTTCACGTGAATGGGATAGGGGTTTTAATAAATTTAATTCTTGATATTTGACTAAGGGGTTTATAGACTAAGTGTGGGAAGATAGAGGTGAAAGTGTGCACTTTGGGGTAAGACTAGAGGTGATTAGCGAAGTAGTTTAGGGATGGTTTAAAAACGAATTATTATCCAGATATTATCTGATTTGGCAACAATTTGAATTTGAATTGATCGGGAAATCAACGGTCGAGGCTTATCCGCGCGATATTTCTCAAACCGGGCGTCGGAAAAATAATCCGAAAATACCGGGACGACCGGGGAGACGAGACGCACAGATCTACGGAGCCCGATCGTGCGTAACGCCTACCAAAATTTTACGTAAAAATTGGAAGCGGCGATTTGAGCCAATTGACTAAAATGCCCTCATCGTACAAAGTCGTTTTGCAAGAAATCGAGCCGTGAAATGACGTTGCAAGTCAACACGACCAATGTAGTACTCTCAGAGAGAGCCACAACAACATATCACACGATAGGGTTCGGAAACAAACAAGGTCTAAAATAAACACGTGCACGGTCAAGCGCACGTGCACAAAGAAATCACGATCGGAAACCGACCGTTACAGGGGATCTCCTATATTGCTGGTGAAGAAGAAAGACGGATTCCTTCGTATGTGCGTTGACTGCCGCGAGCTGAACAAAGTCACCGTGAAGAACAAGTACCCTCTACCGCGCATCGACGATCTTTTTGACCAGCTCGGTGGGTCAAGCGTCTATTCGAAGCTGGATCTGAGGACAGGGTACCATCAAGTGAAGGTGAAGGATGAAGATGTTCCCAAGACTGCATTCAGGACCAGATATGGACATTATGAGTACTTAGTGATGCCGTTTGGTGTGACCAATGCATCCGCGGTATTTATGAGTCTCATGAACCAAGTATTGTATGAATACTTGGACAAGTTCGTTGTAGTCTACATCGACGAATTCTCATCTACTCAAAGAATGCGGTGGAGCATGCAGAGCATCTCAGAAAGGTTCTCGAGACCCTGAGAAGACACCAGCTTTATGCCAAACTTAGCAAGTGCGAGTTCTGGCTGAACAAGGTGACGTTTCTGGGCCACATAGTGTCCGGAGCAGGGATTGCTGTTGATCCTGAGAAAGTAGCCGTTGTTCAAAACGGGCCAGTCCCTCGAACGGCGATCGAGATTCGAAGCTTCTTGGGACTAGCTGGCTACTAACGGAGGTTCATCAAAGACTTCTCGAAGATCATGGGAACCATGACGCGATTGACGAGAAAGGATGTGATGTTTGTTTGGTCAAAAGCATGTAAGGATGCTTTCCAGGAATTGAAGAAGAGGTTGACGACTGCACCCATCTTGATCATTCCAGACCGATCAGGAGGATTCGAAGTCTTCTGTGATGCATCTGGCAAAGGACTCGGATGCGTGCTACATCAGCACGGTCGAGTCGTAGCAATGCATCAAGGCAGTTGAAGATACATGAGAAGAACTACCCCACTCATGATCTTGAGTTAGTGGCAATAATTTTTGCATTGAATATTTGGAGGCACTTCCTATTGGGGGAGCATGTGAAGGTGTTCTCGGATCATAAGAGTCTGAAGTATCTCTTCACTCAGAAGGAGCTCAACATGCATCAGAGACGACGGGTCGAGCTCATGGCGGACTATGACATTGACCTTCAGTACCATCCTGGGAAAGTCAATGGCGTACCTGATGCATTAAGTCGTCTTCCAGTGGTGATGACCCTTACGACTCAGTGGAGATTGCAGCAAGAGATCCGAGACATGGGTATAGAAGTGATTCTACCAGGGAGGACTGCATCTTTGATGGGCATGCAAATCCAGTCGACCTTGGTAGAGAGGATCAAGTCAACTCAGATAGACGATGAGAAGCTGCGAAAGATTAGAGATCTAGTGATAGCAGGCCAGAGACCAGAGTTTAAGATTCATGCAGATGGATCCTTGAGATTTGAAGACAGGATATGTGTACCATCCGGTGCCATTAGAGGAGCTATTGGAGGAAGCTCATAGTTCTCCTTACTCTATACATCCTGGAGGTACCAAGATGTATCAGGATCTGCGACAGCATTACTGGTGGCGTGGCATGAAGAGAAGCATCGCTCGGAGCGTAGCAAAGTGTATTGTGTGTCAATAGGTGAAGGCTGAACACCAGAGGACTTCCGGCTTGTTGCAGCCATTGACCATTCCGGAGTGAAAATGGCAGCACATCACGATGGACTTCGTGACTGGTCTACCCAAGAGTACGAAGCAGAATGACGCTGTCTGGGTGATCGTAGATCGATTGACCAAGTCAGCGCACTTCATTCCTTTCAGGGTGGGCCAGTCTATAGAAGTATTGGCCAAGAAGTACATGGATGAGATTGTGAAACTGCATGGAGTTCATATCAGCATTGTCTCGGACAGAGGCACCAGGTTCACATCTCGTTTCTGGAGGAGCCTTCAGGAGAGCTTGGGGACTCACTTGAGATTTAGTACGGCTTACCATCCGCAGACAGATGGTCAGTCAGAGCATACTATACAGATATTGGAAGACATGCTGTGGGTATGTATGCTGGACTTCAAAGGAACGTGGGAAGACCATCTTCATTTGGTGGAGTTTGCATACAACAACAGCTACCAGTCTAGCATTGGTATAGCGCCTTTTACAGCACTGTATGGGAGGAAGTGTCGATCCCCCTTGAGCTAGGATGATGTAGGAGATCGAGAGTTGGTTGGTCCTGAGCTAATCACCGAAGCCGTGGATGTGGTTCGGACCATCAGAGAGAAGCTGCAGCTGGCTCAGGACAGGTACAAGCATTGGGCAGATGCGAAGCGTCGACATCTGGAGTTCCAGCCCGATGATCATGTTTTTTTGAAGATCTCGCCCAACCGAGGATTGATTCTTTTTGGTCGAAGAGAAAAGCTTAGTCCTCGATTTATTGGGCCTTTCGATATTCTGGAGCGAGTAGGAGAGGTGGCATACAAGCTTGCACTGCCCCCTGTCTTAGAGGGAGTGCACAATATATTCCACATCTCGCAGCTGCGTCGCTATGTGAGCGACCCGAGTCATGTCGTGGACTACTCAGAGATCGCAGTTCGTCCAGACTTGACGTACGAGCAGCAACCCCTGGAGATCCTAGATCGACGCCAGAAAGTCTTCAGAAACAGGACTATTGATCTAGTCAGAGTGATGTGGCATCGCAACTCGCCAGGAGAGTCTACCTGGGAGCGAGAGGATGAGATGCGAGGACGTTACCCCTACCTTTTCCATACCCCGTAGAGAATTTCGAGGACGGAATTATTTTAAGGAGGGTAGGATGTAACGGCCTGTTTTTCTAGTCGTATTTTGACTGTTTTGTGCGTGTATTTTTACTTTGTTGATCCAGTTATTTTCGTCCGAGGGATTTTTTGTCCGTACGTTGACGCGAGCGCGTCTTTATTTTAGTTTTGCCGTGGCGTAACTTTTGGCCGAGTAACCATTACTAATTACTACTAACTGATTTAAAATCACAAAATTACTTTTAACTAAAAGTCAATTTCAAATTAAGTTATTATTTTTGACTAATTTCATTTTACTAATTACCTCTCCTAACTTACTTTTACAATTTACTTTAACCTAACTAACCCTACCTAATTGAATCCCACCGAAAGAAATCGGTGAGATCCAACATCTGCGTTCAATCCTCCCCTACCATCAACCACCTCCTTCAAAGAGTTGTCTCCTCCATCTCCCGTTCTTAAAGCAACCCACAGGAACATCATCAGCGCAACCATCACAAGCAACCAGCCACCACCTTCAGCCACCATCCCCTCCACCGCACAAGCAAACAACCCAACATCTCCATCACCTCCTCCACACAACCCATCAGCAATCCAACCCATTACAATCCAGAATCAAAAATCAACCAGAAAATAATCCTTACAAAACAACCAGAGATCAAAACAACCCAAAACAATCACAAATTGGACCCCCAAAACAATTCCAAACCAAACCCCAAATCCGATGCCGTGGAGCCGCTGCCATGATCCGTGCCGCCGGAGGTCGAAACGCCGTCGCCGCCCCGATCTGTGCCGCCGAGCCTCGGATCCGCCGCCCCGCTGCCTGAAACGCCGCTCCGCCGTGCCCCGAGCCCGGATCCGCCTTGCGCCACCGTGAATCGCACCGACCGAACGCATGTGCCACCGCCCCCCGTCGTGCCCTAGCCCTAGCCCCCTTGCGCTGCCGTACCCCCTCGGAAGCCGTCCCCTAGCCGTACGCCTACCTGCAACCAAAAAAAAGACGAAGAGAAGAACAGAAACGAAGGAGAAGGAGAAGACAGTGAGGGAGAGAAGTGACTGAAATAATATAAGTTTATAAGATATTATAAGTTATTATAATAACATATGGTTTTATATTTATAAGGTTTTATATTTATAAGTTACTGTAAGTTTTTGATGAGTTTTATTATAAGTTTTTTTAAGTTGTTATAAGCTTACATAAAGATATTTTATAAGTTAATTTATAAGTTATTTTTATAAGTTATAATAGTCATAATATTATTGATTGTTATTTTCAGAATAACATGCCTCTTAGCCTATTACTATTTCGTGTAGCTAACTCGTTCGTAATACATGTAAACCAGGTACACCGACCGCTGACCAAAGTGCGCATTTCGCTACAAGGCGAATTGGTAACCCTCGTGTCCTTGACATGGGCTTTAAAAACAAAAACAAATGCATGCTGAAATTAGTCTCTTTTCATTAGCAATTGATCGACTGAATCGTTTACTAGTCTTGACAATCTGCTCAGTATCGCTAAAGACTGCAAAACTAGTGTTGACAAATGTGTAAAACTAACTGATGATTCTTGGATTGTAACTAGGGTAACAACACGGACACATGGGTTTTGGGGTAACTTATAATAGCGAGGGTGCGGGAGCGACTAATCCAGACTTTGTTGTCACCGTGCGGGTTCTAGCAACCCATAACAATGCCGGTGACAACCATCACAGATCACAGAATATTGCACAGAACTCAGAGAATTGGTTCGTCCGGGTAACACCCGTGGCAAGAGATGGACTCTCGGTTGCTTACTGTACCCCGCATTATAAGTCACGGTCTAGGTAAAGGCACAATTAGACTCTCGTAACATAGTTACTTTTAATATTGTACTTTTAACTGCTAGAAATTGATGATAGATGTAAAACTGCAAAGTTACTTTTTTGCTCTTTTTCCATAACCATTATTGTTTGCACTCACCTCTTTTCTTTTAAATTGCCATGCTTGTACATTTGTTTTAATATCTATGTATAGAGATACTTTGAGTTACGTCTGATCCTGGCGACCCTTCTCTTTGTGGTGGACTTACCAGATATCTCACAGGTTGAAGAGTTTGCACCTGAGGCCGCATACGCTGAGTTTGTGGTTGAGTTCGACCAGTAGGACCAGCAGGACCCTGAGTATTGACAGTGAGTGTGAGAGATTTGCTTTGTTGTGTTCAGAGTGGTTTGATGTATCTTTTGTATTTTCGGTTGTATTTTCCTTTCCTGTTAGCTGCTGGGTTGTAATAAGGTAGTGTACCACTTTCATTAGAAGTATTTTGGCGTATTTCTGCAACAGAGTCTGTGTTGAATTCATTGGTGCCTAGCAGGACTTGTGCATGTTCCAAACAGTAACGGGCCCCGAGAGTGGGTCGTTACACTAGCTCAAGTCAACTATTATTGACTCTATCTTGAGCTATTGGAGACAAACGACTGACGTTTATTTTACAGGCGTCTGTCTTCCATCTGGTGCCTGGGATTTGTTCTCCAGTCGTCCGTGTGCCAAAGTGTGTAACTTGCATTTTCTGGATTTCATCCCACTTAGAAAGTCAGTCGACTGATGACGACATTTCAGTCGCCTGTCAAATTACATGAGCCAGTGTTTTGTTCATCTATCGTCTGAAGGCACTTGTGTGAAAGTAACATTTTTCTCAGCTCCTTTTCATCCCATGCGACAGTGCCTGCTGAAGGATATTCAGGCGCCTGCACAATGTACAGGTGCATGTGTAGTATTTTACAGTCGACTATCATGTCTCAGATTATAGCAATTGGGATTTTTATAGCCGTTGACCTGTCGACTGTCACTTGTTCATCAGTTGACTGTTTGTGCCGTAAATTGCCAGAATCTAGCCGTTGCAAATATATTCTTTATGGCTTTTTACTTGGGTTTGAGGGTTCCTTTGGGCTTCCTATATATAGGAGAGGGCTGAGTTCATTAGAACTTCTTGGAACTATTGAAGATCATTTGAGAATCATTAATCCACTCTCAAACTCTCTCATTTCCCTCTTAGAGCTCATATTCTTCTTCATGCATTGAAGTCAAGCTCAAGGGAAATCATCCAAGTGCTTTTAAGCAAATCTCATCACTTAGAGATCCTCTTCCATGCCTTACATACTTCATATGAGTAAGTTCATCTCTTCAAGGCATAGGTAAGAGTCTTTTGTTTCATTCGTTTTCTTGAAACCATAATTCTCTTTGTGGGAATTAGATACTCTCTTTGTGGGAGTTTCGTGTCCTAGTGTAGGACTAACTCTAATTCTTTGTGTGGAAGTTAGTAATTCTCGGTGTGGAAATTTGACCCTTGTGTAGGGTTGGTTGGGTTCTTGTGTAGGACAAAATCATCTGTGTAAGATATCTCTGTGTGAGATTGTATTCACTATCTTGTGTATGATTATAATGAATATTTGGTGTGTTTGGACGTACCCAAGTTTGGGAAACCATGATAAAATCTTGTGTTTGCGTTTGGATTGATTATGTTGATTAATTCCTCTTGTATTTATTATTCCGCATTTGCAAGTTAAATTTTAATTACACAATTTATTGCCATCACTCTATTCACCCCCCCCCCCCCCCCCCCTCTAGAGTGTTTGTTGTTAGTATTGCAAGGTAGACGGTCCTTACAAACAACAATGCAGAAGCATACTAACTTACACAGAGATAGTACAAGAAACACATGCTACATATGTTTATCATGTCCAACATATACAATATCTTTCTCTCATACATCAGATACATCACAATCCCCAAGACTAAAAGGAAACCCAAGGGTACAAGTCTTACGATCTCATCTCACATCTCAACTCACACCCGATCACCACATCTCTAGCTCCCATCTCCACCTGCTACCTCGAAAACCATAGGTGGTGCACGTCAGAGCGTGACCCAGTAGGAAATTCCAACTCCAACTAGCATGCTATTATGAAAATGCAACTACTTTACATGTGTCCCTGTCAATGTGCAAATGAAGCATGGTATGAGCTAAAGGAAATATGCTAAAAGAAACATGGACATGACTTAACGAAACTAATGCACAACATAACATGAGGGAAGCTACAAATAAACATGTCAACCAAGAGTATAAAGTGCATGAAAATAAGAAGGACTACAATGGAAAAGAGATTTTACCCTGGTTACCCAACTTGGGTACATCCAGCCGCACCAAATATTCACTATAATCCCATATAAGGTAGTGAATACAATCTTACACTGAGATACCTTACACAGAGGATCTGTTCTCTCACACAGAAAGAAACCGACTCTCACACAGGGAGTAATCAACCAACCCTAAAAAGGGTTAACCTCTCACAAAGAGAGGAACTAGCTCTCACAAAGAAAGCCATGGTTTCAAGAAAACAAATGAAACAAATTACTCTTACCTATGCCTTGAGATGAACTTACTCAAGATGAAAATGAAGGCATGTAAGAGGATCTCCAAATATTGAGATGAGCTTGATTTCACTTGGAGAATTTCCCTTGCGCTAGCTTCAATGCATGAACAGAATTAGAGCTCTAATGAGTGGGAAATGAGAATTAGGAGTGGCTTTAATGATCTCTTAAAGATCTTCAATAGTTTCAAGATGATCCAAGAAGTTCTAAATGAACTAAGCCATTTTCTAAATATAGGAAGCCAATAAAACCCCTCAAAGCCCAAGCAAGAAGCCAAATGAGCAAATCTGCAACGACTAGATTTTGGCAACTTACGTCTCTGACATGTGACGGTATAAGGATCGACAATCGACTGATCAACGACTAGATTATTCCAATGGCTATAATCTGAACCAGGACAGGTGACTGTCGAAGACACACAGTCGCATGTACAATATGCATGCGCCTGTAAAAACTTCGTCAGGTGACTGTCACATGGGATGGACTGGAGCTGAGAAAATGCAACTAAAGCACTTGTGCATTCAGACGGCTGAAAATAAAAGTCCAGGCGCCTGAAGAATGACATGCGATTGTAAACGCTACATCAGTCGACTGACCTACAAGATGGAGTGATGCCCAGAAATGACAGGTTACTCACTTTGGCATACGAACGACTGTAGAACAATGTCCATGCACCTGACGGTAGACATGCACCTGTAAAATAGACTTCAGTCACATACACCAAAAGTTCAAGAAAAGAGTTAAGAATAATTGACTTGAGCTGTGCACAACAATCGCATGTAGAAGACTGACCAGGCGCCTAGTGGTCACCAGTCGCCTGTCCTTCCTTTAGCAGTCGGTTGTTGGAAAGCCGGAGACTCCAATTGGTGTTCATGACATGAAGAACCTATTGGGTTGGATTCTATGATAATCCTAAGGCTCACTAAGACGGTTATATGTATATACATGAATGAGTAGACCATCTATCATGGCATTACAAAATCCTAGAATCAAAAAGAGAGAAGCAAGTAAATGAAATATTACATGGATTACAATTGCTTCTCTTAAAGTCTAATATTCAAGTTCTTGATGCCGTGATGCTCTCCATCATCTTCCAAGCTTCTGCATCTCTTGATGAGTTTCCCTTCATCAAGATCCAAGATTTGGCAATGCTCCCCTTGATGTCCATCCTTGCACCAAGCTATTAGTCTCCAGAAATGATATTTTTCATTTGATTAAACATGAGACTAAAACATGAGACTAAAACATGAGAGTCATTAGCAACAATATAATGTTACGATCATCATCAAAACAATATTGGTCTAAAACACCAATACCTAACAGAACCGATCTGTCGTAAGGCTGTGGGCCACTCCCCCAGTGGGCCAACACACTCCTTCGTCGGATGAAGTCGAAAGGCCACTCTCCTTGCCACCGAACGAACGGGTCTGCTATAAGGCTAGGGACCACTCCCTCAGTAGGCCGACCTACTTCTCATCAGGCGACCAATTATTTTCCCCGAACAACTTCACAAGCTGACCTAATTATATGTAGGAAGCCACTTCTTTTTCTCATGACGCATCACCCGAACTCAACCTTTGCAGTGGTTGAACTCGAGAGATAAGGGCCATTGTTACAGTAATTATGGTTGCACTCATCCAACGAATCGTGGCAATCAATCCACCAACTATGACTCACTTTCATGGCCATCAATCCAGCATTATGTCCCTCCTTCATGGCATTTATTTGTTCATCAAATGGTGGCAATCATGGGGGTCAATACTTCCTAATCTGTACATCCTCATCAATGCTGACAATAACATCTCATCTTTGCTCTGGACATTACAAGGGGATGGCGCTCCTATAGAAGGCCGAGAGGCAGTGCCCACTGTGGGGGGATCTCCGAGATTCGACACTGAGGCATCCTAAACTCTCAATTCATACTCCACCAAAATTGTATATCTTCTTCCATAGCTCGGTCGGAGGACTAGCGGACGGTCGGACCAAGCCCTACAGAGCCTCTTTTGAGTCATACACTGACTTAAGTATCGGAGGAAATTCGGTCGGGCCCGAGAACCGACCCCCCCTGACGATCTTCTCGTGATGCAGATAACGAGGGAGATAGCCCAGATTCGACTTGCATGTCAGAGATATATAGGAGCCTCGCCAACCGGGGTTAACTCATCCCATCGTCCAGCTGCCGCGTGCCTTGGCTATCCCAATCAGATTGCGGGAGATATCGTCTCGCCGAAGCTCCCTTCGGCAGCCCACTGCTTGGCCCTGAGCATCATCGCACCAGAGCCCGCTCGACCGACCAGTCACGGAGGTCATCCTCGTCTTCCATGTCAACGACGACCTTTGGACTATCAACTACCAACCTATGGTGAGAAAACACCCGAAACAACATTTTACGGAAACTAATTTTTCATATAGTTCACCCAACTTTTAAAATATATTTTGATGGATCCGCGTGTTTAATCAATCCGAATACAGCCTAATCAACATCAAACACCGGTAGATGGAGTTGGTTGTAGGGAGGGAGGATGGTGCTTGGGTGATCCAGATGATTCATGCATAAGGCAAAACACGTGCTGAAGACATGACTTGCGCTGGGACACGGACACAAAAATACTTGGTGCTGCATGTAGCCGAGACAACATACTTTTTAGACCGAACATCGTACATTAGGTAGTTAGCCTAATAATCTTCATTCTGATCATGTGGAGGCCAATGGCGATTCTGATCATTGGTAGGCGCACGAGACTGTCACGCCTACCAAGGCCTCGCCATCGTTAGCGCCTGAAATTACCAGCACGCTTTGAGCGAGAGAGAGAGAGAGAGAGAGAGAGAGATGGAAAGCTACTGTAGGGTATGAATATTGCAAGTATCTCTTAATAAAGAACAAATGAAGAAAAAGGTCGAATGAGGAAGCTACTGTAGGGTATGAAAATTGCAAGTATCTCTTAATAAAGAACAAATGAAGAAAAAGGTCGAATGAGGAAAAAACTCTGTTAGGACCCACATCTACTTCGACCTTTTTGTGTTGCGATATTGATACTTGACTCCCGGTCCGATCATCGATTGGAAGCTGTGAAAAAATAGGGAGGCTTTGTGAGAAGATAAGATATTCTGTTCTTCAATGATCAATCAAAACTCGTGGGCTGCTGATCCGGGTTTGAAAATCATTATTCATTTAAGGATAGGGAGACGTGTGACTGATGAAAGGAATGGGAGCAAGCGTACAATGACTTCTACCTAAATTTGTCTCCTCTCGTAGGACTAAAGGATTCACGCACAGGAATAAGACCATATGAATTCATGTCCTCTCTCTCTCTCTCTCTCTCTCTCTCCCTCTCTCTCTCTCTCTCTGATGAAGAAGACGTGAGGAGTAGCAATCTTGTTATCTTAGATTACCGGGCGCCACGTCTGATGTCTATCGTGTGTTCTCTTGATCGTTATCTTGATCTTGATCGAAACATTGGTCGCGGGTTAGAAAAGATCTTGCTGTCAGTTTGATCGTTGGTTGAATTTTTAGTGAAGCTTTTGCTTCTTCAGTATAACCTGTGATGGTTTGTTTTCGTGTGTGCATGTGCATGTGCATGTGTTTCCTTTCAGATTTTCATCAAATTAGAAAGACGAGTATCTCGTAAGGTTAGTTATATTATATAGGATCTCATACATGCGTTTAACTTTTTTGTTATTTCTGTTGGTTATGTATAAAATGAGAATAATGGACAAACATGAGATATGTGGCTACTGTCATATTCTAAAACTCCGCATTCCTTTTTTTTTTTCCAGACGATGGGAATAGTATAGTTTGTTTCTATTCTAAAATCCCAAACCTCCAAATATTGGGTGAACGCAAGGGGTTTTGCACGCTCATCTACCCGCCACAAGAATTATCATTCATGCTAAACCGTTAAGTTTATGACAAGTGGATGAACGGACAAAACCATTTTGATTCATTTGATGTTTGGTGTTTTGAACTTATAGAATATGAAAATCAAAATGAATAATTTCAATCATCCAATAAAACAGGGGAGAGATGACTTGTTCAAGAGGCATATGTGCCTTATACGTTTCCATTATTTTCATATAAAATCATATTTATATACAAATATATTGACCAAATAAATAGGTCGAATAAAAGGAGATTAGGTTCCCCTTTTCTCCATTTTGATTCTTCAAAAAATAATATCCATTGTTTGTAAATGAAATATGTAATGGTAATGAGAGTAGAATAAAATATTTAGTGTAAGGGAAAAAAAAACCTTGCATACAAAAAGACAGTCCGATTGGAAAAGAAAGAATTTTCAAAAAACCAAACAGCTAGTGATCGCCAAACATCGCTTAATTTCCATCGTCATGGAACTGCAAAATTTGACCATCTTAAAGTACCATTCGTTAACACAAAAAACTCAAGAATTTTAGTACCTGTTACAAGTTGTCTATCATACATTTAAGGACATTGTCTTATGTGGTGGGGTTTGTGCAAGTTGGCTCGATTGAGCCACTGGAGAAGTATTGGGTCGGCAGTCGAGCTATCTTGTGCAGAGGTAGCTCGTCTGTGCTCGGATCTGATCTATCTGACTCTGCACAAGTCAGATTGGTCAGAGGCCAAGCTATTGAACTTCGACAGTGCATTGGTTCCTCAGTTCGGAGAATCGGCGACTCATGGATTGACAGCTCTATAGTCCGAGCTTCAGGAAACTCGGACAGCGCTCGGTACTTTCTTCGTTTGGTCTTCAATTCGGAGCTCGGCGGTATCGATGGGGCTCAATATAGGGCGATGCCCTATTCATAATAGAGTTGCTGTTGGATAGGAATTCCGTTAAAATCGGGATTCGTATCTCTTGGGAATCTCTCCTCAATGATGACACCTATTGTATCCTAGGGTTATATATATGGTATTTAGACGAGGGTTTCGGGAAGGAACACATTGAGAGAACTTTTAGCTGCTGTTTGTGAGAGCCAACTTTGAGATATATTGTTAAGAGCTTTTGGAGAGAATTTGTGTGCTTCTTCTTCATTGCGAAGAGAGAAGTTTTGTATTCATTCTTTCCTTTCGTAATAAAGCTTTATTGGTGTTTCCTTAGCCCGTTGACTGCCTAAAGTTCATATCTTTCATAGTACTTTTGTTTGGTTGTTTGTTGCTCGGCCTCGTCTCGATCGTCTGAAGGTCCCACGTTTCTGCGCTTGCGCACAACAGGGTTTGTCACATGTGGCACCTTTTGTCGCATGTGGCAACAAGAGAAGGGTGCCACATCACCCTCATAAGGGTTCCACATGGGATACCCCCAAAACCCAAAACCCACCCAACAACCAAAAAAAACACCCCCACTCAAATAACACCGAAAAACAAACCCGTCTTCACAACCCCAATCAAAAAAACCCCAAAACCCCAAGGCGATACACACATTCACACCAACTCTTCTCATTTGAACCAATTTGGATCCAACATCCTAATTTTGTGGGGGGTTTTGGGTTCCGTGCATTTCTGCACATGTAATTTCTTGTCTATTATACAATTAAGGACTTTGTTCTACGTGGCAAGCTTGTCTCATGTGGTACCCATGTGGCATGTCCTAAAATGTCACATCGCCACATGTGATGTCACCTCACCTCGCAAAGAAAAAGCCACCTAGGCTCACTATTTACATGTTTGACATTGCCCTTTCATGCCCTAAGGAGCACCCCCAAAAAATCCTCTCTCTTCCCCTTATTTACAGGTTTTTCATTAGCCTTTTTCCACTTTGCCCCCACTGTTTTTGCACTATAAACGTTGCTTCCCCCTTTTACCCCCAGACGATACCCAGACACACACCCACACTTCTCTCTCCTTTGTCGTTGCACATGGGTCCCATATCATGTATGTGGGTTTCTTCTTGGGTCCACGTGCACTATGTGCACGGGTTATTTTTAGTCTAGTATACATTTTTGACAACTTTGTCCTATTTGGAGGGCTTTGCCTCATGTGGCACCTTTCATCCCATGTAGCAAAAAGAAAGAGGTGCCACAATCCACATCACCCCCACATGGGTTCCACATGGGATACCCTCCCAAAACTCAAAAGCCACCCAAAACCCGAAAAAACACCATCTACTCAAACAATACCAAAAAACAAACCCACCTTCACACACCCCAATAAAAACCCCCAAAATCCCCAAGACGATACACACACACACTCTTTCCATTTGATCTGGTTTGGGTCCCGCGTCCTGATTTTTTTGGGGTTTTTTGTGTCCTCGTGCACTTTGGGCACAGTTAATTTCTAGTCTATAGTATAAAAGAGATAATTACAAGCATGTTATGCTCCCATGTGACATGTTTTTCTGATGTGGCATCCCATGTGGCATTGCACTAAAATGTCACATCATCTCAAACCACACCATTATCCAAAATACCAAAAACACCCCTACCCCCTAAAACACACCCCAAACAAAAACACTCAAAAACACCCTAATTAAAAAAAATCCCAAAACTCCCAAGACTATACCCAATTCACACCCACTCTTCCCATTTGAACCCAGTTTTGCACCTAGTGGAACACACGTGTGGGTCCCGTATCTTGATTGTGTGGGGGGGGGTTTTAGCTGTGTGTGCACTTTGTGCTCGTGTTGTTTCTAGTCTATTGTTTGCTTACGCGAAGACTTTAATATTTATACCACAAGTGCACGGTGTCGTGTAGCTCTACACGAATCGAACACAGGGAGGTGTTCGTTAAGTACCGATTTTCTTCTAAGTTCAAAAACTACGCTATCGAATGGTGGTCGAAGTGAGAAATAAAATGTAAAATCAGATAATAAAAGCTCTATGGCTTAGAATAACCCCACCATTTAACTAGGGTTAAAGTTGGATTAATAGTTATTCAATTGTTGGATTCATTGGGACTCAGTAGAGGTCATTTAACCTAAGGGTGTTCTCCTCCCCCCCCCCCCCTCCCACACTCTCGTGGTCCATGATAGGATAGTCCCTTATGTTATCCCTACCCCCCGCTCTCGCGATGCTATGTTAGGACTATCCTAACCTATATCAAGGTCGACTCTCAGCGATACATCGGTATACGTTAGGTATTTCGTCCGACGAATGTCCCCATCTTATGCCACCCACTCTCGTGGTGGGGGATTTGGATCTATATTAGGAGGGCTCTAATCGATGACCAACTCTCGTCGGTCACACCGATAGTATGAATCATCGTAGGGATCGAGAGCCCTAGATCGGTCCTGGTTCTCGCCGACGGCCAATCCAACATCCACAAGGGAGGGGATCGAATCTAAGATGACATTTGGCATCCTAATATACCCAAATCCACAATTATCCAATAATTTAATCAATTATTTCATCCAACCATGGCCCCATTCCGATGGGGGTTCAACCCATTGCCCTAAATGAAAACTACTCACTATCCATTACAATAGATGCTATTTCCACCGTAGATTCAATAGACAGAGCCATAGATTCAAATGTTAAGCTCAAGCAATGGCAAACAAAACAATGGGAATCACCAAAGAGAAATTCTATTATATAAATCTAATCTAATAAAAGTGCAACTAATTAAAACTATAAAAGAGTTCTGAATTAAAGAGAACGAAAATCCTTGCAAATCCTTCAAGAACCCTCAAAAATAGCCGTATAAAAGATGGGTTTCCCTCAGGAGGAAGATGAGCTTATATACAGTACCCCAAAAGACCAAAAGATCCCTACAACTAACCCTGGTAGTGCCTATTTTCGCTCAGAAATCCAATTTGACGCGACGGAAACGGTTGCGTCGCTAAGGACACGGCTGCGTTGAATCCAGCTTCGAAACCCACGTCATCTTCGAAATGGTCACGTTGAGCGAATCTTCGTGTGTCAAGCAAATCTTCGACACACGCTAGGGACATGGGCTTCACCTTCTCAGGATCACGTGGCCGCGTCGTCTTTGTCACACTACCGTGTCGATTGCAAATCTTCGTGTTGTCTCCTCAGCGTGGCCGTTTGGATGTCGTTTACGCAGCCGCATGGAATCGAATTCTGGGGTTTCTGGAGCTCGTTTGATGCAGTCGTTTGGTTCACCATAGCGCGGCCACGTGAAATTGATAGAGCTCCTTTTGGGTGTTGTGACCACGCGACCGTGTCGAATCGACGCAGCCATGTGTGTCACAATTCCTTCCATACTCCCCCAATTTCTTACTTTGGCTCTCCCACCTCTGCTCCTTTTGTCTTTTCGTGCCTTATTTATGCCATATGGTCCCTAATCAGCATGTATTTCCTCCAAACCACAAAGTGGACCATAAAGGCAAAAGAGGAAACAAAAACGGGAAAATCGGGGCGGGGGGAGGGAACAAAGAAATAAAGGATGTAAAACATGTATGAAAAGAGGTAAAAACTGTATATAATAAACACTCATCAAAATCCCCCAAGTTAAACTCTTCCTTGTCCTCAAGGAAGATAAGAATGAGCATAAATTGGAGGCATGCAATCAAACACGCAAATTATTACATGAAACTTCGAGAATTTTCAAAAATATAGAGTTTATATATGTGGTCGAATTGAAAATTCGAATTCATGGAACTTAAGCGCTTCGATTTCTTTCCGTCGATGAGAATATAATCCTAAGACGTCGTCTCTAACTCAAATCGTCAAGTAATATACTAGAGATGGCCATACTCACTTCCTAAGACATTTTCTCTAACCCATCCTTAGATCGATAAACTAGGAATCTAAGTTATGCCATGGTCGAGGAAGGGATTGAAGGGTTTTCTAGGACCCTTAGGGCACAAAAACTCTATGGTCGTCCTAAGTCGGACGGAATATAGACATAAAAACTTTACAGTGGAAGAATAAACTAGTTAATCTAATTAATATGCAGTTAAACAATTTAACTTAGCCCTAAGATACAAGACCCTTAGCCAAGATCTTTGCTGACTCGGGATGGATATGACCATCCCAAGAAGGATCTAACGTACTGCGATTAAATTAAACTAATGCTTATAAACTATATACCCGGAATATCAACCCTGGGGCAGGCGAGATGTTTCGCACCGTCTTCCGAGCCGCTCCCCATCTCACGCCGAGCCGCCCCTCGAACCGCTCCTCGAATCGCTCCGCATCCCGAGGCGAGCAATCCTCGTGTCACCGAGCCAACCACGAACCGAAGAAAGTTTCACGCGAGTGAAACTTTCGCCTAGATTTCGGATCTGAATCCGAACTCCTTTGCAGCTTTGCTAGAGCCCTCAGGAGTAAGGCAGAAATATATGGAGATAGAGAAATATTAATTTAAGCCTAGATCCGAGCGTGCTCCAACATTTACGGGAGGCGTTCAGATCTAGAGCTTGGGACGAGTTTGGATGAATGGGGGAGGCCCATATTTATATAGGTGACGGACTCTCCCCTTTTCTGCACAACCGATGTAGGATTAATAAATTAGAGTTAATTAAATCAAGTTAGTTTGCCTTTCACAAAGTGCAAACTTCCGTGAATTTTAACTCACTACCGTTGAGCTTCTGGATTGATACAACCTATCAATTCGAAGGGCGTTCAACGGTGAACACATAGGAAAAAGCGACACGTCAATCGGAGTCTGTTTGACCCACCAATTGATCGTCCAAAGTTCAGCTCAAAACCAATTTTTCTCAAAAAAAACTGAGCCGTCACAATTTTGCACAATCTAGGGTTCTGCACCCAAACTGGGGCCCACCATGTGGGCCCCATTGCCCAATGAAAGCAGCCTGTATGCAGCCCAGGTCAGGTCCTGGGCGCAGCACAGGCCTGGGCCTGGGTGCCCAGGCGCTGGGTGCCAAGGCGCCTGGCCTGGGCCGGGCGCACTGGGCCGGGCGGGCCGGGCGTCCAGGCCCGGGGTGGGCACGGTGCCCAAGCCCGGGGCGGCATGGGTCTAGTGCCCAGACTGCCCCAGGTCCATCCAGGTGGGCTTGATTCCTTTGGGCTGAGCAGTTTGTGCTATTATGACGGTTTTGGGCATATCTATCACATTTGGCGTCCGATTTGGACGTCGTTCGAAGCTGGGTTTAGACCGGGACATTTCCGTCTGATCCGTGAACCTTTCCTTGCATTTATTATATTAAATATGGTCTTAAACAATTTAAGACATTTAATCTCTTTTGCATCATATGCAAATTAGTCCCTATCTAGGCTTAAATTATCATTTGCATCAAAATGCAATTTTATTTTCCTTTGAATCAAATGCAAATTATTCTCCCTAACTAATTTCTACCTATTACTAGACGAATGTCGCACTTTGTGTGAGACCTTACAGCCTAACCCTTACAACAGGTTGGGCTCGAAGCTCTATACGACAGTGACCACGAGCAGTGGTTGCCGTCCCTGCTTCAGGAATCATCATTATGTGGTTGACTCATTGACATGAGTATTGTCGGGACCATCCTGATTGTTTCCGTGATGAGTTCCACAGTTATAGTCTCTTCGTCTTAACTATGTCGTGTAGATCAAGTCTAGGGTACAATCAAACTGTCAACCCCAATAACTTGACTACGGTTAGGTTCTATCGATCTTTAGTCAATTAATGTTGGACTTCTTCCAACATACTCTGCGCAGAGATTTTACTAAAGACAGAACTAACTCTACGACACTAACTCCCATTGACCGGGAGAGACGAATCCTCTCTTGGTCATTACTCTCCTCGTATGCTTCAAGTGACACCCAATCAAAGACCTTTTGACAGGCCTAGTCTCGAAGCTAGGTTAGTTGATCTAAGTGGTACCGTTCACGCACAGGTTCGTAAAAAAGACCTCAAGTCAAAAGTCCAACTTGCCTATCATCACTAAGAGTTATCATTGACAGATTGGTCAATGTAACCATATGATAACTCTTGTGGATCGTTCAGTGAACTCATTCTCTAATGAGCACCTGTGTCTCGTCTACAACTTCGCCAAGTCGAACGATCATGAGATCATCGCCACCGCTTAACGGTGAAGACTAGGACACAATGGTCTATCCGATGTTTCGATATCCTTGTCTCGAAAAATCTACGACCGCGAACCCTTTTAGACTTATGCTACAGACGGTCAAACATTTCTCTAGATCGAGATACTCATCTCGATACCTGTTTGACCTTGCATAAAGTCTAAGGACTTTACCTAAGTTAATATCTAATGTTAACTACATTATAAAATAAATTAGAAAAATTATTACCAAACAGCTTACTGTTATTTCGAACAAGACGTTTGTGCTATTCATACAGAGATAAATAGCGTCGAGGGCATCATATTCCTACATCTCCCACTTGCACTCAGTCCCATTTATCTCGGCATCTTATACCGTTTTTACACACAAGCTTTCCCGACTTCACGTGGTAGAGCCTTCGTGAGTGGATCTGCTAAACCGTCTACTCTATAGACTTAAGGGGTTTCTATGTTCATGTTAGATCAACCATTTGAATCAAATTCAAATAATTCAATTGGTCTTTCAGAATCAATAATATTTTATTTCCTTGGATCTTATCCAGTCCATCGTACCTTAAATAATAATTTTAAATTAGTTACTGGTCATTTCAAATGGCTCATATCTTTTTTCTGATAAAGTGTCAAACCTTTTGATTACTTTGTCAAAATAATTGTTCCATCCCTTTGATGCCTCCAATGTAATTATACTCTCCCATTGACCTTGAAAACTTTTTGACCAATTCATATAAGTTGGTTCGTCTAAATCATATTTAGAAAAAAGAACTTATTAGTGAATGTTCCAATTTTCATGGTCAACTTGAGCATTTACTTGCAGAAAGTGAGGAAACATTTTCCTTAGGCACGTAAACTAAATTCAAAAATTTATTTACACACATGGACCTATTCTAATTGCATCAAGTTATAAATCGGAGTTACTACTCCGAATTTCATCCTAGAAGTTGACTAAGTCATCATCAATACTGCTGTCTAACTCGACAATTCATCCCACGAAATTCGAGTAATTATACAACTTCTTAATGATTGATTTTATGAATATCTTATTGATAATGTCCTTATAGAACATTATCAAATCCTAGGCATTACTATCTGGGACTTAACCCAGAGGGAGGACTTAACTCAGAGTCACTTGCTATGGATCGCACTAAGTCTAACTTAGTATGATTCATACCTTTAACACACAGATGTGTTAACAGACTTGACCTGAGAGAAAATCACATTTTCTTTTAGTTACGCAAGATTTTATGTAGCTAAGTATTTGACCATTCGATCTAATCGAATCAGTTTAAATATTTTTGTCATTTCATTCTTTATTTTATCACACTTGTGTTTCATCAAGAACACGTGTCTTAATAAAATATACAAATAACTTATTTTGGTTAATCTAGACTCGGGTACATCAGTATGTACGAGACTGAGTTCGACAACTCATTCTCCCACTGTCTTACAGATGGGTTTCGGCTATTATATCTAAGAGGGTAAGACTCATAAGTGTCCGTAGACTTCATAATACGAGAGGTCAGACCCCTCTTTATGTGACTTGTGAAGCTTAGTCTCTCGATACGGCCTAGTCTATTTTGCCTTACAAGTCGATACGGCCTAGTCTATTTTGCCATACAAGTTTGCTACTATCTTGTGTATTTATATATTAACATTTAATACATATATTATCGTTATACATATTACTCATTTCTTCAGAAGTAATGTGACGACATTCGTCAAAATGTGTTAACTTTTGTATAACAATAATTACGAAATCGTGACATCAAAATATGTCACATTTTCGTTTCCTCCTACTTATGCCTTTACTAATGATACATTAAACTATTTAACTCGATTGACTTTCCGGAGTGCCTTCTTCCTTTTCTAAATCACATTTAGATATTAAATAACCCAACATAAATAAATAGCTATGCAAGCATCTCATGTATCCAAACGCCTGAGAGTTGCAATCTTGAGTGTAGCTCAAGAAGTTGCTTGTCTCAAGATCCGGTTAGGATACATAGTCTTGCACCGCTCATGCACTCGTATTCGACTCAAACGATTTGATCGAATTCTCGAACTTTGCCGATCAAAATTATTTGTCCATACAACTTTGAGTGTATCTCGACAAGTTGTAAAGAGAAACATACTTCGAATATCATATGTGTTCAAGCTGCCTCATATAGAGACGAGTGACATGTAGCGTGAATTTATTTGTTGGACCCAGAGCTTAATGAAATCATATTTCTTAAGTCTGTTATTTAGAAGGTCATTTTAATGTCAACGAGAATATAGTTTTAATTCTATCAATTAGAATTTAACTTGATATTCAATTATTCAACCTTTTTGACCAGTTAACTAATTCCATTTAAATATTATATTTTGATTCCTTCGGTAAACATAGGCTTATCCTAGTTCAGCATATGTTCAATATTAAATATAGGTTGAATGGCTTTTATCTATCTATATCCTCCCACTATTTTTACGATCGTTTCAAAGCTTAATAACGAACGATTTAATAGAATTAGAATTAATGGGTAAGAGATCTAATCACCTTGAGCATTAACAATATTGAGTGTAGATCAACAAGTTGCTTGACTCTGTAATCGAAAGATGACTCTTCATCGATCATATCAGATATGACCCTCTTATTGGTTTTTACCCCTAGCCATTTGTGATCATGAGTGTGTTCATGCAAATCACAATGTCTAGTCTAGTCGGACCCTTATTTTCGTGTCTAGCCTGACTTGTCCCGCCGCTCGGTGTATTCACGACACGTCGGTTTGGGTCAGGTCTTAGACTACATCTAGTCAGACTACATCATTGATTTAACTTACACCGGCGATCGGTGTATTCACGACACGATGGTTTGGGTCAAGTCAAGATTTCATCTTATGTATTTAAGGAGTTGGTTTCTATAAGGTTACCATGTCACAGCTTGAGTGTAGCTCAACAACTATAACACGGGTCCTATAGTTGCCAACCCCTAAAACAAGGAGGGTTATGGCTAATCTTGAAGAAGATTATTAACGTATTTGACTTGATATAGTATAGGGTGTCATACAATTATGATTCGCGTCATTATGGTCTAGCAGAACACAGCCAGGAAATTGACTAAGCCAGGATCACTATCCCTCAAAGGGTGAATCAGCAAACTTAGCCAAGTACATTGACTGGATCATGGTCCATTGAATGAAGCTTGTCATTTGTATATGCGTTCCATAGACTAAAAGGCTTTTATTAACAACTAATTAATCCTATCAACTAGTTGAATCCATAAATTCAAAATTTTAGGATTTGTTTAATAACTTTTATTAAATCCTTATCAACTATAAGGTTCACGTGCTATCCTAATCGTTATTAGGATTTTAATAAGTTTATTAACAATGCTAAAAGCGAAGTCCTTTAATGAGAATTAATAATAACAATTAGAATTAAAAATTCATTAAAGGGACTACTCTAATCAGGAATTAGATCTTAAAGGGTTGTTAAAAGTTTTATTAAAACATAGCATGTCATTAAAATTCAATTAATAAATTTTAATGATTTCTTAATGGCTAACCTAAAGGGTTGTCTTGTGTCATCAAATAAGGGACGAGGTGTTATACCATTAACATAAAGTTACACAAAATTTATCGCATAAAATAAAAGTGTACAACTATTTAACAATTAAATAAGCTAATGTTTATCACATAAATAATTTTAGCATGCATACTTAAATTTAACATTTAAATTTAAAGTATGATTTTTAAAACATTTTATTTTATCTCATAAAAACTTGTTTTAAAAAACACAAAATATGCATGCTACTTAAAATATTTATCGCATAAAAATTTTAAACTTTTAAAATCAGTTTTAAAAATATCTTATAAATTTAAAACATCATTTTAAAAAAATTTCATGTTCAAAAATTTATCATATAGAATTTTTAAACATCTAAAACATTTTAAACTTATCGCATAAATTTAAAGAAACATTTCGAAAAGAAAGGGCTTCTAAAACATTTTATAGGGCTTCTAAAAATATTTTAAAATTATCTCATAACTTTAAAACATTTTAAAATTATTTTAAAAACATTTCAATGTTTAATAAATCACAGTGCGAGATCGTTACGCAAACCTAGGCTCTGATACCACTGAAGGGTTTTCTAGGACCCTTAGGGAATAAAAACTCTATGATCGTCCTAAGTCGAACGGAACATAGACATAAAAACTTTACAGCGGAAGAATAAACTAGTTAATCTAATTAACATGCAGTTACACAATTTAACTTAGCCATAAGGTACAAGACCCTTAGCCAAGATCTTTGCCGACTCGGGATGGATCTGACCATCCCAAGAAGGATCTAACCTACTGCGATTAAATTAAACTAATGTTTATAAACTACATACCCGGAATCTCAACCTGGGGGCAGGCGAGATGTTCTGCACAGTCTTCCGAGCCGCTCCCCATCCCACACCGAGCCGCTCCTCGAACCACTCCTCGAATCGCTCGGCATCCCGATGCGAGTAATCCTCGTGTCGCCGAGCCAACCACGCACCAAAGAAAGTTTCATGCGAGTGAAACCTTCGCCTAGATTTCGGATCCGAATCCAAACTCCTTTGCGGCTTTGCTAGAGCCCTCAGAAGTAAGGCAGAAATATAGGGAGTTAGAGAAATATTAATTTAAGCCTAAATCCGAGCGTGCTCCAACATTTACGGGAGCCGCTCAGATCTAGAGCTTGGGACGAGTTTGGAGGAAGGGGGAGACCCCTATTTATATAGGCGGCGGACTCTCCCCTTTTCCGCACAATCGATATGGGACTAATAAATTAGAGTTAATTAAATCAAGTTAGTTTGCCTTTCACAAAGTGCAAACTTCCGTGAATTTTAACTCACTAACCATTGAGCTTCTGGATTGATACAACCTATCAATTCGAAGGGTATTCAACGGTGAACGCATAGGAAAAAACGGCGCGTCAATCAGAGTCTGTATGACCCTCCAATTGATCGTCCAAAGTTCAGCTCAAACCCAATTTTTCTCAAAAAAAACTGAGCCGTCACAATTCTACACAATCTAGGGTTCTGCACCCAAATTGGGGCCCACCATATAGGCCCCACTGCCCAATGAAGGCAGCCTGGATGCAGCCCAGGCCTGCGCCTGGGTGCCCAGGCGCAGGGCGCTCAGACGCCCAGGCCTGGGCCGGGCGCCCAGGCCCGGGGCGGGCCGGGAGCCCTGGGTCGGGCGCCCAGGCCCGGGTCGGGCCGGGCGCCCTGGCCTAGGCAGCCTGGGTCTGGTGCCCAGACTGCCCCAGGTCCATCCATGTGGGCCTGATTCCTTTGGGCTGACCAGTTTGTGCTATTATGACGGTTTTGGGCATATCTATCACATTTGGCGTCCGATTTGGACGCCGTTCAAAGCTGGGTTTAGACCGGGACATTCCTATCTGACCCGTGAATCTTTCCTTGCGTTTATTATATTAAATATGGTCTTAAACAATTTAAGACATTTAATCTCTTTTGCATCATATGCAAATTAGCCCCTATCTAGGCTTAAATTATCATTTGCATCAAAATGCAATTTTCTTTTCCTTTGCATCAAATGCAAATTATTCTCCCTAACTAATTTCTACCTATTACTAGACGAAGGTTGCACTCTGTGTGAGACCCTACGCCTTACCCTTACAACAAGTTGGGCTCGAAGCCCTATACGGCAGTGACCACGAGCAGTGGTTACCGTCACTGCTTCAGGAATCATCATTATGTGGTTGACTCATTGACATGAGTATTGTCGGGACCACCCTGACTGTTTCTGTGATGAGTTCCGCAGTTATAGTCTCTTCATCTTAACTATGTCGTGTAGATCAAGTCTAGGGTACGGTCAAACTGTCAACCCCAATAACTTGACTCCAGTTAGTTTCTATCGATCTTTAGTCAATTAATGTTGGACTTCTTCCAACATACTCTGCGCAAAGATTTTACTAAAGACCGAACTAACTTTACGACACTAACTCCTATTGACCGTGAGAGACGAATCCTCTCTTGGTCATTACTCTCCTCGTACGCTTCAAGTGACACCCAATCAATGATCTTTCGACGGGCCTAGCCTCAAAGCTAGGTCAGTTGATTTAAGTGGCACCGTTCACGCACAGGTTCGTAAAAAGACCTCAAGTCAAAAGACCAACTTTCCTATCATCACTAAGAGTTATCATTGACAGATTAGTAAATGTAACCATATGATAACTCTTGTGGATCGTTCAGTGAACTCATTCTCTAATGAACACATGTGTCTCGTCTCCGACTTTGCCAAGTCGAATGATCATGAGATCATAGCCACCACTTAACGGTGAAGACTAGGACACAATGGTCTATCCAATGTTTCGATATCCTTGTCTCGAAATATCTACGACCACGAACCCTTTTAGACTTATGCTACAGACGGTCAAACATTTCTCCATGATCGAGATACTCATCTCGATACCTGTTTGACCTTGCATAAAGTCTAAGGACTTTACCTAAGTTAATATCTAGTGTTAACTACATTATAAAATAACTTAGAAAAATTTTTACCAAACAGCTTACTGTTATTTCGAACAAGACGTTTGTGCTATTCACAAAGAGATAAATAGCCTCGAGGCATTATATTCCTACAGGGATAAGTTTGGGATAACGGGATATTGGTCGATTGAGAAAGTGGCGCTGACAATACATCAAACTTCCTTGATTCTCGAAATTGCTAAGTTTGTTCATGCTTTCTTATATATACACACAAATATATACATTTTTTTGGATTCCAATTGGTTTGTGTAAAGAGTGTTGGTTCAGTGACTCTCAGATCAAACGACCTTAGGGCACCGGGCCAAGAAGAACCTCTCGAACCTACTAACTCAAACTGTGTAAAATCCTTATTCTTATGCACTCTCCTAAGCTAGACCTTTTGACGCGAGGCCCCGACGGTTACTATCGTGAGGATCCGGTTACTCGGTATCGCTAGGGGAACGGTGCATATATTTTTTCTATTCACAATTTATTTTATTTTCTCTCTTTTTTGGAAAGCATGGGTGTACTCAATAAAATCACTTCTTAGTACTAGGTTAGTGTTGTTATCCAAATTTCGAGGGAATATACGCCATTATACTCAACTATCGGCTTTACGGTCCATGCATAAAGTGGGTTCCTAATTTTCAACCTCGGTCGGTTTCAAGTACTCCTATCTTAAGGATTATGAGGACGGCCAAAGCTAGGATATTACAAGGGATTTAGAGCTAGGGACACATCCTATTCATATACTCAACCCGATAACGTGGAAATCAAGCACAAAAGTTTAGAAAATGAATTTTAACTCGAGATTCCACGCAAATAAAAAATCGTTTTCGAAAAATTTCTCGAAGCGAATGCAAATATGTACACATGGATGCATAATGATGCAGGATGTATGATGCGAATACAGGTTTTGGAGTTTTGTTTTTTCATTTTTTGGCTTTTTGAGTACATATTTGGAATAAAACGTGATGCAATATGAAAAAGAAAGAAAAATGGAAAATGAGAAAACAAGAGGAAAATGAAAACCAATGATAAAAACGAGAAAATAAGAGAGAAAATAGAAGAAAAATAGAAAATCAAGCGTGAAAACCCTCCTCGTCCAAGCTGAACTGAGTGTTGTCCTCAACGCGATGAAAACACAGAAAATATATCGTGAGGACATAAAAAGTGAGGGGAAGGATATCCAGGTGCATCTCCCACAAGCTAAAGTAAAGCATGCCCAAAAAGTGAGAGTGTGTGATATGTGGGCCAAGTGGTGATAGAAAGTGCAGAAAGTCATCCAATCATGCAGAGCCACCGTCAGGTGGTGGCTGGGTCGATGGTGTGGTTGGAATGGATGGCTCAGCTGAATCTGCAGATGTGGTGTCAGTGGGAGGTGGAGTGGAGTGGATGGAACTACCTCAAATTTGTAGGGTGGAGGAGGTGGTGGAGATGGTGATGAGTTGTCTGTAGACGATGAGATGATAACTATGATATATTCAGGTGGGGTGGATGAGTGTGGAGGTGTAGAAGTAGGAGGAGGTAAGGGAATACGTGTGGATAGAGTGGGAGAGGAAGATGCTCCAAAAGTGGATGGTATGTCTGCGACCTCCGTAGTGTGTGCTGGAGAAATGGATGGAACCACGAGTTCAGGATAAGGTGAGCGAATAGAGGGGGGGTCAAGTCTTGGGGTGTGGTGAAGGTATAGCCTATGGGGATGGTGGTGGTGTAGAAAGTGTTGGATCCTGTCAAAACAACGACGTTAGGATCGAATAATAAAGTAGAGGCTTACGTTTGCGTACGCAGCACCGTAATCTCCGAACTTTGCCCTTGGATTCACCACAACGGTCGATACTTCGTCACGGAGGATCAAAGCAGAGTTTCATCGTCTAAATCTCTATTAGCCTATATTAGCACATTCATTTATCCTCTTCTTCATTCACATATCAAGTGCCTTTATGCACTTATAAAATGACTTTTTCCACTTATCGAGTGGCTTTTTCCACTTATCGAGTGGTCCTTTTCACACGAGAAAAGGTTCCCTCCGCGCACGCTTTCGTGCACGTGACATCTGAGGTCCGTATATCCTCATACATCCCCTCATGGGTGTATACATGTCGTCCATATCCAACATCTCCCACTCACACTTGAGGGGATTGTAAGGAAACATCTTTTTCTTTAACTCTTCTGTTTATCATACCGAGAAATAGACCGTGTGACCGTCATGCGCATAGAGTCCGCTGTTGTGCACTTGTTAGAGATACACAACACTCCTCGAGGTGCAAAGTTGAGTAGATCAACGCATGCTTTACCCTAGATTATTTCTTCACATTTCTTATTCTTTACATTCAACAATTGAATCCCATCTGGATTACAATCGACTGGCCAGCTTTGAATCTCTAAAGTCCAAATGTGAATATGAAATTAATCTTCCTTTTCTTATGATCCTTTTGATCTTGACTTGACTTGCTTTTCTAACATGCCCCGTCGGACCGAATTAACCATAGTCTATAAGCAACATGCTAAGATAGCAATCACCCAGTCAAATCTAAAGGAACCAATAAAAGTCCATAAGGGTAATGAGTTAAGACCCGTGTGGTCTTTGGGTCTCACATAATAGTAAACACAATTACTATTCTAACCCAATGGTCAAAAATGAATACGTAGTATGAATACGTATTACAACATCACTCCTTTCCCAGGGAGCGTATGTCTTAATGATGTTGTAAGGATGATAACCAGATACCACAATGTCTGGATTTGAGTCCCTTTTACTACTCATAATCTTCTGGACCCACATCCCGCATAAGACAGATAGGATTTCAAAAAATCCTCTTAGATCTTTTGAAAGCATCCATATGATGCAGATCTTTCATACGACCATTTTGTTTAAGTCATGACTCTAAATCGTCCGTCTGACGATTTTGACTTTAAACAGGTCTCATCTTTATTTTATCCGTCTGATAGAATAAAGGCGGTTGCTCATGTGAGAGAGCCAACCTTAATCTATCCGACATACTAGAAAAACAGCTGAGATTTAAAATGTACACAAACATTTTCAAGAAAGTCATATGCAATGTTGAAAAAAGAACTTATTCTTTTATTAAATTTGATCCTTTACAGACATGGGAATTTACATTGGTACAACTCAGCTCTTACGCAATCCTTGAGATGATAAGTGTTTGTAAAACACATCTCTGGGGAACGCCTTCGTAAGCGGATCCGCTATCATCTCATGCGTAGATATGTACCTTATGTCTACCTTCTTGGTCTTATCATATTCTTTTGCAAATTTGTAGTGGATATCTATGTGTTTGGTCTTACAATGGAATTTAGGATCTTTGACATATGCTATAGATGCTTGACTGTCGCTGTGTATAGGTACATCACCTGAGTCACTTGCATCAATTAGCCTGTCTAAGAACTTCCTAAGCCAAACAGCCTCTTGGACTGCCATGCTAAATGCTACAAACTCGGCTTCCATAGTTGAAAGTGTGATGCAGGATTGTTTCTTGCTACTCCAGGATATTGCACCAGATCCGAGTAGAAAAACATATCCTGAGGTCGATCGTCGCTCATCGAGATCACCCGCCCAATCAGCATCAGTGTAGCCTTCGAGCCTCAAGGCATCTCCTTGATAGCATAAAGCATAGTCTGCAGTTCCCTTTAGATACCTCAATATCCTCTTAACCGCTTTCCAGTGTACTTGCCCTGGATTGGATTGGTAACGACTTACCATTCCAACGGCAAAACAGATGTCCGGTCTTATACACATCATAGCGTACATAAGACTACCAACTGCACTGGAATATGGAACTTTTTCCATAATTTCCTTTTCCTTTTGGTTCTTTGGACACGATTTCAGACATAAATTTTCGCACTTGCTTATATGAGTATCAATGGACTTGCAGTCCTGCATATTAAAACGTTCTAAAACCTTCTTTATATAAGTCTCCTGTGAAAGAGAAAGAAGTTTCTTCGAACGATTCCTTGAAATCTTAACTCCAAGGATATATGCGGCTTCTCCCATGTCTTTCATCTCAAAAACTGATGAAAGCCAAGCCTTGATATCCATCACAAAGCCCTTATCATTTCCGGCTATTAAAATGTCATCTACATATAGAGACATAATAACGTACTTGCTCTTAATCCTCTTGATATATACGCAGTTGTCTTCATCAAGCATGGAAAAACCATTTGATAAGACAACTTCTTGAAATCGTATATACCATTGCCTCGAGGATTGTTTAAGACCATATATGGACTTACGAAGTTTACAAACCTTATGTTCATTTCCTTCTTTTACAAACCCTGTTGGTTGTTTCATATAGATCTCCTCGTCCAATTCTCCATTGAGAAAGGCAGTCTTTACATCCATCTGATGTAATTCGAGGTCTAAGCAAGCTAGCATAGCCAGAATCAGAAGAATCGAGATAAAACGGACAACAGGTGAGAAGGTCTCTTCGTAGTCTATCCCTTCCTGTTGCGTAAAACCTTTCGCGACAAGGCGAGCTTTATATCTGTCAATAGAGCCATCAGCCTTATGCTTGATCTTGAGAACCCATTTATTCCCAATAGCTCTACGTCCTCTGGGTAAGTCAACTAAGTCCCAGACTTGGTTAACTTTCATGGATTCTAACTCTTCCTTCATCGCTTCCATCCATTTGTCTTTCGCAGGGCATGATACGGCCTGTTTGAAAGTAGCAGGCTCGTCATCATCCTGTAGTAAAGTCATAAAGGTTTGCAGAAATTCATCCTCAAATCTTAGAGGAGCCAACCTTGTACGATTACTACGTCGTATTTGAGATTCTTCAAGTCCTTATTGACTCGAATTTAGATCAATTCTAACATTACTCCCACTTGGAATGTCGTTAGAAATGCTCCTACTTGGATCATTATTCCCGTATGGAATAGGATTTGCGTCATTCGTATCATCCATTGGTGAAGTTTGAAACGTATTTTCGTCTTCACCAAGAATTCTCCCACTCGAATGAGGTAATCCTTCTTGATCATTAATCTCAAATAGAGATAAGTCCTGACTTATCTCGCCCTGTCTTAGAAACTCGTTTTCCAAGAAAGTGACATCCCTCGACTCAAATTCAATTAGACCTCCATTGTCTTCCTGACTAATGAAAACATAACCTTTGGAGTTTTCTGCGTATCGTATAAAGATACATTTCCTTCCCCGTGTCCCAAGTTTGCCATACTTATGGGTGGAAATATGTTCATAGGATGCACATCCCCAAGGTTTTAAAATGTTTAAGTCAGGAGACCTTTGGTTCCACAACTCATAAGGAGTGGAGCTAACTGAATTCGAGGGTACGCGGTTCAAGATGAAAGCGGCCGTCAATAATGCATCACCCCAAAAGGTGATTGGCAAGTTAGCTTGCGCCATCATTGAACGGACCATTTCCATTAAAGTCATATTCCTCCTTTCAGCAACACCATTTTGTTGAGGAGTATAAGGCATAGTTACCTGATGTACTATGCCCTTTTCATCACAAAGTTCCTTAAAACTTGTCGATTGATATTCACCGCCCCTATCGATTCGCAAGACCTTAATCTTGCGATCTAATTGATTCTCCACTAAACTCATATAGTTTTTAAAGCAGGTTAATGCTTCACTTTTGTGGGATATCAAATAGACATGTCCGAATCGGGTGAAATCATCAATAAAAGTGATGAAGTAGGACTTCCCGCGTCTTGTCTTGACATTCATCGGACCACATATGTTCGAATGGATGAGCTGTAATAGAACCTCGGCCCTTGTGCCGGTTCCAAACGGCTTGCGACAAGATTTCCCCACAAGGCAATGTTCACAGGTCAACATATCGACCTTTGAAACATTGGATAGAAAGCCACGTTTGGCAAGTCTATCCATACGCGTTGGTCCAATATGACCAAGCCGTGCGTGCCAACAAATTATATCAGACTCATAAGTCGAAGAATTTGTAATAAGGAAATTTTCATTACAAAATGAAGAGTCATACATTGTATTTAATACAATAAATCCTTTGAATACATACCCAGTACCAATTAAGGAATTATTACAAAACAAGTCCACTTTACAATCATGAAAAAACCAGTTATAACCAAGACCCATTAACACGACCACAGATATAATATTCCTTCGAATATCTGGAGCAAAGAGGACATCATGTAGTAAGATAGTACGGCCGTTGTCCAAGACTAGCTTGCAAGTCCCAACGCCTTTCACTTCAACACGTGTGTTGTTTCCTACATAAATCCACTTTGTTCCTTGGGGTATCCGGTGATACTCCACGAAGGACCGTCTGCCCCTTGCTATGTGGTCGGTGGCACCTGAATCAATTATCCAAAATGGATTAGATTCTACAAGAAATATTGAACTAGAAACACATATGTAACTAGTATTACAAGTTACCTTGTCACCTCCATCCGTACAAGAACGGGCATAGTGACCTAACTTGTTGCACTTGAAGCACTTGATCCTCTTCAAGTCTTTCTTCTTGTGCCATTTCTTATGCCCGCCCTTATGTTTGGGTTTCTAGGTAGAATCAGGTTGCTTATTACGTTCATTAGTAGACTTCGAACAATCTTTCCGTTTCTTTCCCCCGTGTGAGGAACTAGCAACCATGTGCACTTCTGCACTTGGCTTGGCAGCCGCAAGCCGCTCTTCCTCTAACTCGAGGTGCTTAGAAACATCGCTGAAGGTCTTGATGCTCTCATTATGAGTGAGATGCATCTTCATTTGGTCCCACCCATTTGGTAGGGAACGTATGACTGCTTGGATTTGTTGCTCATCAGTGAGCACATGACCTGCATCCTTTAACTCTGAGATTAGATTCGCCATATGTCGCAGATGTTTCCCCATGGAATGATCTGGACATTTCTTGTATGAATCAAATCTTATAGTTAAAGAACGAAGTTTGGACACCGATGTGCCACCAAACTTCTCCTCAAGCTTGGACCATATGTCCATGGCTAGGTCATGCTCTCGGAAGATGCGCATTATGTCATCGGCCATACTGGATAATAATGTAATGCGAGCTATCTTGTTCTTCCGAGACCAAGCATCAAAAGCTTCCTTGTCTCGTCTGTGTTGGGCCGTAGTGCCCAACTCCGGTTCAATCATTACGTTCTTCAGAGTTTCGAGCACTTCTTTCTCCTCTAGAACGTATTGTATCTTGATGGACCATAGTTAATAATTATCGCCATTGAGTTTTTCACCTCTGTTTAACTCAGCGACGATATTCTTTGAAGCGGAAGACATTTTACTTTTAAAATGCTGCAAAAGACACAAAACCGAAGGTTCGATCAAAAATCATTGCATAAAATTCTTATACACATAGTCATCATACATTTTCATGATTCATTAGTCTCGGCCAGCGGACCGACCAGGGAAATGGCTAGGTCATGGTTCACTACCCCCAGACTGAGCTGAGGTGTCCCACAAACTAGTCCAAAAGACCACTAGTCAAATCATGATCCATTGAGATACTGAATCAATCGAATGAGAAATTTCAGACTAGTTTAATATCACTCCCACTTGGAAAAAAATCCCACTTGGAATGATATTATTATATTTGATAAGTTACTTTCGAAAAAATATTAAAGATGTTGCTCTAGAATCGGAAAGGTCTCTACGATTCCAATCACCATCTAGAACAACTTTCAATATTTCCCCCTCACTTATCAAACGATAGTACTCTTATAGTACTTCGCAGTGGAAAAGCGTTTTTGAAAACGTATTTTTCAAAAAAATATTTTGCTAACGTATTTTGCAGTATTTTGAAAACATATTTTTCAAATGCAAAAAGCGATATTTCAACTTAGTACCCTTATGATACTAGCGAAATATATGGTAATCCATGGCCATTGCCGGGATGAGCCGTAGTCGTGCCAAGGCCGGATCCCCCCTTTGGGGATTTTTCTGCAAGTCATCGTCGCCGGCTCCCATATGGATCCAAGCGCTCCCCTTCTGTAAGGGAATTTGCCGCAGATAACTGCCGTCGCTCCCGTATGGACCGGTCATGCATGTCACATTCATGCAAGCTCACCCCGCAAATACAGGGTCAACCAGGGCTCGGCACTGGCCGAGACCGGGGCCGGCAGTGGCCGGACACTGGCCTCAGCCAGTGCCGACAGGCCTTGGCCTGGCCTGGCCACTGCCAGGGCCGGCCGTGGCCCTGGAAGCGGCCAGGGCTGGCCTCTGCCAGGCCCTGGCCTCTGCCAGGGCTGGCCAGGCCACTGGCCAGGCCCTGGCCCCCGGCCAGGGCCGGCCAGGCCCTGGCCCCAGCCTGGCCCCGGCCAGGGCCCCTTAGCCCTGGCCGGCTAGGCCCTGGCCGAGGCTAGAGCGTCGGCCCTGGCCTCTGCCAGTGCCGGCCAGGCCCTGGCATAGGCCAGGGCGTCGGCCCTGGCCCCTGCCAGGGCCGGCCAGGCCGGCCCCTGGCTCTGGCCGAGGCCGGCCAGGGCCTCCTGGCCCTGGCCTAACCTCAGCCAGGCCTTGGCCGTGGCCGGCCAGGGCCGGCCTGGCCGTGGCCGGCCATGGCCGGCCACCCCCTTTCATGGGGTTGGCCGCACACCCCATCGGAGGGGTGGCCGTGGTGGTTTTTGGCCATAGCCAACCCCCTCCGCATGGGGAGGGGGGATGCATTACCTCCATGCACCAAAATTTCATCTTCTCCGTTGAGAATAACCACCATCGTCTTCTCCGATGAAGCACCCGTTCGTCGAGAAAGTAGTTATTCTCTAATGGCCGTGTGCCAAAATGAAAAAATAACATACTTTAAAGTTCGTAAACTACACGCTCCACATGAAGAGAGCGCCCATTCCCTTTTGAATGGAGACTCAGCATCCATGAAGGGTGCGAGTTTGGCGATATGAATGGTCGGTTCTTCCCGTCACGGAGAGTTCCTGCCATATCCGTAATGACAGAAGACCCTAACGTGAAAAGAACAACCGCTGTGTTCTCTCCGTCACGAAGCGTTCCTACCATATCCATAATGGTAGGATACCCATTCGTGAAAAAGACAACGCCTCGTTCATCGGTTCGACGGGGCGACGGTTTGACCGGGGAGAACCCATATGGCCCTGATACCAATGTCGGATCCTGTCAAAACAACGACGTTAGGATCGAATAATAAAGTAGAGGCTTACGTTTACGTATGCGGTACCGTAATCTCTGAACTTTGCCCTCGGATTCGCCACAACGGTCGATACTTCGTCACGGAGGATCGAAGCAGAGTTTCACCGTCTAAATCTCTATTTAGAAGAGGATTTTAATGAAAGGGAGAAGAAGAACATAAGATGCCTTTTGCAAACTTATGGCATGGAAAGTGTAGTATGAATGCCTTACCATTGGGTCCTATTTATATGCTTTAGGGGTGGTTATTGTAGGAAATAACCAATTATAAGCTTATTAGCCTATATTAGCACATTCATTTATCCTCTTCTTCATTCACTTATCAAGTGCCTTTATGCACTTATAAAGTGACTTTTTCCACTTATCGAGTGGCTTTTTCCACTTATCGAGTGGTCCTTTTCACACGAGAAAAGGTTCCCTCCACGCACGCTTTCGTGCATGCGACATCTGAGGTCCGTATACCCTCATACATCCCCTCATGGGTGTATTCATGTCGTCCATATCCAACAGAAAGAAGAGGTGGAGTGGTAGTAGTGTGAGGTGTCGAGGTGGATGTGTCCATAGGTATCTGAGGTGGCTGAGATGGCTGAGATGGGATGAGAATGGACAGCAGGTGAGGTGCAGTAGTAGGGTAATGGCCCTGACTATAGTGTTACTGGTAGACATAGGCAAACTGTGACTGGAGGGTCATGACAGTGGTGGTGAGGCTATCTGTCATTGACCCGAGAACTCAGAGATGGTGTTCTGAATCCACTCAGGGTGGTGACTGTGGAAGCCTTAAAATATCTAAGCTCATCCTCCAATCGAGTCATATGCTCGAGGTGGAAAAGTGGAGGAGGAGGAGTGTTTCTGCTACCCTCGACATTATGTCGAGATCTCCTTTGGAACTAACAAAGGTTGGGCCTGACAGTGGGGCCAGAAGTAGAAGAGATGGGATAACAGGGTTTCGGATATGATGGGGCTGGGCCTGAGGCTGGACAGGGTCAGGCTGGTGATGCGTAGGTGGTGCCTGAGCACCCTGGGGACGGTCGGTATCGGGTGGAAAGAATCCACTGCATGGAGGTCCCAGCTCCAAATCGTGCATGGTTCGGGAGCATAATGTAAGGAGTGTGATTGGGCCCATGAATCCAAAAATATCTCTCGGGCTTAAAGGCCTTGATCATGTGCATATCAGTGAGCACCGAGAGCTCGAGAGAAGTGAGGCTCAGGACCGGGTGCATAGAATCTGGGATCTTGATGGAGAAGGGAGGAAGCTGGATGATGAAGGTGATAAACCCTCCACAGCAGATGTACGAGTGTGGGATGGCAAGGGTGTGGAGAAATCTCGGGTATCGCCAAGATCCAACGTGAAGGATGTTGGAAGCAATGATTTAGGCTCTTTAGTTTGATGATGACAAACGTGTGTATTGCTATTAATATGTGTGCTAAGTGCGTTTCATGAATGGAAAAACGATAATTGTGCTATGTGGATTGTTGTTATTCATATAGAAAATTGGAGATGAATGAATTGCCATTCACTTAGCAAATTGTGACTTGGTCAAGACGGCAAAGAGATGAGAGACTCTCTATTCATATCAATTGGGAATGGATCAAATCAAGAGATGGATTTGCTGCTACCCATTTCCTTATCAAATCCAAATTCAATTAGCATCCCTATCTCTTAGGGGATTTGATATCATCCCGTGAGATCCCCTGGGGGCACCCTAACCTTAGGCTTCCCTATAAGTATTAGCATCCAAGGAGGAGGCAGGGTGCGCATCTCATTTCAAAAGAGAGAGGCCACCAAAAACAATGGTAGAAAACCATAAAGGAAAGCTTGCGGCCACACAAAACCAATTTGCAAAGAGAAGAGGCGGCCAAAAAAATCCCCATCACCAAGCTGCAAACAAAACAACTCCATAATCGATAAGCAAAACATCTCTTCTCACGCCCAAGCAGCAAGCAAACCCTACAAAAATCCTTCCAAGCTTCACCTTCAAGCATCATCCACAAGCAAGCACAACTCTTGAAGCTGCCCTCGTCGATCCTCTCCAAGCAGTTGAATCTCCACGCAAACAAGCATCAAAAAGGAGTTTTTACAAGTCACGCATGCACGCATGCACTGCCGAAGCCACCGTGCTCCTCGCCACCATCCGTCCTCTCGCTGCAAGTCAAAGAAGACGAAGAGAAGATCTTCTCCGCTGCCGTTCAAACTTCTGCACGCCGTCGTCATTCGCTTCATCTCACTGAAGAAGAACAATGCTGCCTCGAGTCGCCGTCGACATCGAAGTAAGAGCAGTCGGAGAAGTCGAGAGCCAAGCCACCGTGAACATCACGCTGCCTTGAGTCGCTGTGAAGACCATCACGTGCTGCCGTGATCTGGAGCCATCGAAGAAGTTGAGTCGTCGAAGAAGCCTGTTGTCGTCGCTGCACGTCTGAGACGAAGAAGACAAAGCCATCGTCGTCGTTGAAGCTTGTGTCACTGTCGAGGCAAGTCGAAGCAGCCGTATCATCAAGTCGTCGTTGTCGATGCCGGAGAGCCCACGTCGTCCAAGTGCCGCTCTCGTCGTCTGAGTGGTGTCACCATCATCCGCTCACTGTCGAAGAATCGCTACTGCCCTCGAGATGCTGTGGAGAAGCCCCCTCTGCTCTAACGTCGCCGTACGAACACTGTCGTGTGCTCGCCGTCGTGGAAGATCGAAGAAGAGCCGTTGACGACGAAGTCGGTGCTATTACGCACTGCATGCCCTAAGTTGTTCGGAGGATGCTGACGTGTGCAAGTGTTGCGAGAAAACAAAGAGCAGCTGAATTATTTTGAAGCTGACGTGGAAAAGCAGTGTTCAGGAATTTAATGAGTGCACATACGGTCTTTTAATTAAATTGAACTGTGATTGCTATACGCACAGACTAGAATGCTATTTGAGACAGATTGATATCCAGGAGTCGGATCGAGACACCGTTTGCGTCAGATTGGAGCTGACGACGTACTGATTGACAGAGACGATTACACGGACACGAACTGAGCATTTATAAATCCTTTACTCTTTATATTCATGTCTTTGTGTAACGTTGTCTGTAGAGGAAACTTTACATATTTTTTTTGACTATTTTGGACTTGTCTGGTTGGGGATAGACAAGAGAGTCTTGACGTGTTGGCACAGTCAAGATACACATTTACTAGGTTGATAGGGTTCTGCACTTTGTTGAGTGTGGTACAGTCTACGTGGGGAGTTGGTGCTAGGACCACCATTGTAGGTGTACAGAAGGAACTTATTAATACTAGTATTTGCTTGGGGCTGGACGTAGGTCGTTGATGCGACCGAACCAGGGTAAATCTGTGCGTACTCTGTGATTGTCTCTTATTTACTCTGATTGTGATTTTAACTGCATATGATTTCTTGTGGGTTGCGCGAGAATATTTTTATTAGCTTATTCACCCCCTCTAGGCTAGGATCCAGATCCAACAAGTGCTATCAAAGCAGGTTTTAGGATCTAGCCTAGGTTTGACATGGATCACATTGATAGTGCTTTTCCTGAGGGTCAGTCCATATCACGCCCCCTAGATTTAATGGAATAGATTATGATTATTGGAAAAATCGTATAAGAATCTACTTGATTTCTATTGATTATAAAGTTTGGCAAATTGTTGAAAAAGACTATAAACCACCTGTCGTTAAAATTGAAAATGTTGAGATGTTTAAACCTGATGATAAATGGGATGACAATGATTGGAGACTTTATTCTCTTAATGCTAAAGCTATGAATGCTCTTATTTGTTCATTAGATAAATCTGAATTCAATCGTATCTGACATTGTCTAACTGTGCAAGAAATATGGCATACATTGGAGGTGACGCACGAGGGAACGTCATAGGTGAAGGAGTCTAGACTTGCACTTCTGAGCACAGCGTATGAGGGATTTCACATACAACCATTAGAGACCATATCAGATATGTTTGCAAGATTCACCAACATTGTCTACAAGTCTAGCTTGCTCGGTAAGCTATATTCTAGTCTTGAACATGTGAGGAAATTATTAGAGTGTTGTCAAGCTCTTTCAGACCTAAAATCACTGTCATCCAAGAAGCGAAGGATCTATCACAGATGAGGGTGGAGGACTTGATAGGTAATCTAATGTCCCACGAGCTTGAATTGCAAAATATTGAAGAAAGAGAGAAACCTAGGGAGAAGGAAAAAGCTTCAAAACCACTTGCTCTAAAAGCTAGCGAAGATGAAGATGATATGAGGAGATGGCGCTAATGGTTAAAAATTTCAAAAAGTTCGTCAGAACTCCTCAAGGAAGATCAGAAATGCATAGAAGGTTCATTCGCTCTAACACTTTTAATTACGATAAAAATTCTTTTGAACAAGATTCTGCTTATAGAGTTGAATGCTTCAAATGCAGGAAAAAGGGACACTTCGCAAAGCATTGCAAACAAGAGACTAATCAGGTTGCTAAAGATAAAGAAAAAACCAAGATGTTAACTTGGGACATGGACAATGAAGCTGAGGATGAGGATGAAGAGGTGGTAGCCCACTCCGCTGTCGTCTGCTTAATGGCAAAGAGCGATGAGGTAAATTCCTTCACTGAAGCTGAATTGTTTGATGTTTGTAAAGGAATGCAAAATGAGATTAATGAGCTAGAACTCACGTTAAATGATTATAGGAATGCCAACTTTAAATTACAAAAACAAAACTGTGATATTCCTGAAGAAGTTGACATTCTTAAAGAAGAACTGGCTGCACGTGATTCTACCATTGCTATAATGAAAAGAGAAAATCTTTAATGACGAAGCTGCTTGTCTTTCTGGCCCTTCCTTATTGAATAATATTAGCATGTTTACGCAAGATTTGATTAAGCTCGAAACTGAAAAAGGCTATATCATTAAAGAGCTTAATGATAAGTTATGCATGCTAGATAATCATTTGAAAAAGAAAATAATTGAATTTGAAAAGGAGGAGGAGGATAACAAGAAAGTATTTATAAGTATATGAGGCTAGGGATTTCCTAGACCTCAACCCTTAACAACAAGTTGATATTAATTGGTAACTCTTTTAATATAATTGTTGGTTAGTTTTTGAAAGATACTAGTCAACAACCCCCCTTCCTTTAATTTCTCTCTGTCTATCCCATGGATCCAACAGACTACAGCATTTTGCATAATTTCAAGGTGATTTAACCATGAAAAAATTGAGAGTTTATTTTCTTTTATGAGAGTTTCTTTTTTCCCTTTTGGTGGTCGCTCTTTACTTGTTGGAAGAATTTGTAAGTAAAACTTTTTTTATTTGTTAAAATTTAGGATAAATTGCATTCAGATTCCTTGTTTTGTAAGGAGACTGTAACTAAGCACACTTAATCTTTAGAACTCACAACGAGACATCTTTGTTTTGCCACCCGCACTAACTTCCATCCAAGCTCAGTCTTGCATGACATCTATGCCATATAAAATCCCCATTATACCATTCTGAATATTTCTTATTTATTCGTTTTCTTTCTTCTTCGTGTGTGGAGTCCTTTTTTCTTTTTCAACATCGGTTCTACGCACCATCTCTCTTCCTCCTCTAATCAACAAATCTCATAGGAGGAGCTTACGGTGCTTGACGGATCTTGGGTAGGTCGTCGATGATCTCCACGGGGTACTTGACGGATCTATTCACTAGCTGTAGGGCCATCCCCGTAGGTTCCAGTTCACCCATATTGATTATTTTGTAGAGCGAGAGGGGCATCAACCTTACACTTGCTCCCAAATCAACCAGCGCTCTTTTTATAGATACTTCCCCTATAGAGCACGGGATCGAAAAACTTCCCAGGTCTTTAAGCTTCGGTGGATTTGCTCGTTGAATCAAGGCGCTACATTCCGCCGTAAGGACCATCTTCTCTTTTTTGTCCCCTTCGTCACTAGGTCCTTAAGAAATTTCACGTACGAGGGAATAGTCTCAATTGCTTCCAGGAACGGGATCTGAAGACTTAGGTCCTTCACCATCTCAAAGAACCTGACATACTTTTCGTCAATTTTGGCCTTGGTAAGCCTCTGTGGAAATGGTACTGAAGGCTTCAAAACCCTCAAGTCGTCACCCTCATTCTTCTTCGTCTTCTCATAATCTCCCTCCGGAGTCACGTGACTCGATGTTGAAGCTCTGTTGTCGTTAATCTCCATACTCGGTCGCACATTGACAATGGGTGCTTCGTTATCTCTCTCGGCCTCCCGTGCCGAAATCTTCTTTCAACTCCTCAGAACAATGGCAGAGACATTCGCTTGACCGTGTGTCAAGGCTAAGGTTTGGCTTGGTCCCCTAGGGTTCACCTCCGGTTGACCCGACAGTTGTCCTTGTGCCTTTTGGAGGTTGGCTACTTGTAACCCCAACTGGGTCACTTGGTCCGCCAAGGATTTCTGCCCAAGCTGTAGTTGTTGAGTGATCTTCTCCTGATTTGAAATGTACTGAGCCAGCAGGTTCTCAATCGGAGAGACCACTTATTGTTGTTGATTGTATTGTTGTTGTT
The DNA here is from genome assembly GCA_030789695.1 of Scilla litardierei. Classification (NCBI taxonomy): domain Eukaryota; kingdom Viridiplantae; phylum Streptophyta; class Magnoliopsida; order Asparagales; family Asparagaceae; genus Scilla; species Scilla litardierei. The sequence continues at coordinate 100,769,233 of CM061137.1, read as the reverse complement.
GGGGCGGAGGTTGCTGATGTCGAGGAGGAAACTGTTGATATATTTGTTGAGGCAGAGGAGCCTGGTATTGTTGCTGCTGAGGAGGCTGCTGAAATTGTTGGTAGGGTGCCTTGTAGCTAAAATTTGGATGATTCCGATTGTTGGAAGAATATCCAGGATTAGAACTTGTTCTCGACGGATAGGGCGTATTTCCAGTAGGATTATAAAATAGGGCACTTGGTTGATCCACGGGCAACGAAATTTCTCCAACATCGAAGTCTCCCATCACTTCTGTTTCCACGGCCGCTACTTGCTATGGGTTAGCGGCACCGTCTCCAACCATAAACACTGAAATTTGAGTGGAAAGCAAATCGAATTTGCTTAACAGCTTGTCCACTTCCTCAACCCGATGCATTCCACCAGCTTTTGGTGTAGCACGCTCATCACTCCACCTCTCGTTGTTGGATGCCTTGTTTTCCAAGATAGTTTCGACATCCACTTCATTTCTTGACATGAAAGATCCACCTACTGCAGCATCCATAGAGGACTTCAAATCGTCCCTCAGTCCATTATAAAATAGGTTGATGATCTGGCAGCGGGGGAGCTCGTGGTGAGGACACTTCCTTTGCATTTCTTTGTACCTCACCCACGCTTTATGTAGCGACTCATGGCTAGCCTGGGAGAAAGAGGAGATTTTGCTTCTTAGATTCATCATCTTATCCAAAGGAAAGAACTTGTTCAGGAATGCGTTTGAAAGCCGCTCCCAGGTTGTGAACGTGTTGGGGTCCTTCCGCCTCAGCCATTGATTTGCTTTATCCCGTAGAGAGAACGAAAATAATCTTAACCGAATAGCCTCGGCTGATACGCCATTGATCTTGAATGTCTCGCACTTCTCTAAAAAAGAGTCCAAGTGCTCGATGGGATTCTCCATGGGAGCTCTAGAAAATTGGTCTTGTTGGATCCAAGCCACAAGTGATGGCTTCAACTCAAATTTTCCGGTCGTAATGGCCGGAGGTTGAATGCTGGATGTAGACCTAATAGACGGCATCGAATATTCGAGCAAAGACTTTGGAGGAGTGATATTTCCTGCCATGGCGGCAAATTCTTCTCTTCTTCTTCTTTCTGCGTTCAAACGCCTCAGGATGGCGTTGATCTCGGGATCCAAAGGAACGAAGTCGTCAAGACTCCTCGAGTTCCTACGCATGAAAAATCAAGATATACCGTGAAGCACGTATGGTATGATATGAAATAAAAACAAAAAATAAAAATAAAAATAAAAACGAAAGTGTAGAATGTGAAAATTATCACGGGGTAAGGATGTGAGCTAGTCTCAAGGATAAAAGGTTCCTAAATGTAACAAGCACGTTGCCTCCCCAGTAACGGCGCCATAAAGCTTAGCCTCCCGTCCGTTTGGTACTCAAATTGGGACGGGGATACCAGGATTAGAATTTGTAAACCGCAAACGCACGGTGTCGAAGTGTGGCTTGTGGTCGATCATAGGGAGGCGTGTGTTGTTCTCATTAACATTCAGGAACCGGATCACCCAGTGGATGAGCTAGCATATTCTCTTGTTGGATGTCACGATAGTAAACTAATGAAAAAGGTGTAAGAGGTAAAAAGGTAACCTAGGACTTTGGCTTCTGTCCTATCTTGAGTTCTCACTATTACGGCCGAAGGATAGGAATGTGATCGGATTCTAGGGTTTAGCGACGAGAGTTGCCTCTAATAGCGGTACATAGCGTCCCATAGGCCTGATATTCTAGTCGATGCCCAGGATGATACGCTAGGTCTACCCAGGTTCGGACGGTGGGCATTCCCATGTCCAACACTGCCCGACTCCGGGAGCACTAAGCTCGCAACAATTGCTCCCGACATTTCATCCAAGCCGTTGCCATGCGCGAGGAATCAATGTCTACTCTAGGAGGTGAGCTGTGGCTAGAGAATCAAACTCTCGTTTTATTTCCCCTTGGCCCGACGGTCAAAGGCGGTCTTTCTCCCGCCGATGACAATGAAACGCCCCCGCGTAACCGTCAAAATCCTTATATCCTATCGGATCCCTAATCCTATGGCCGTTCTAGGGAGAACCCACGAAGGGGCTTCCACCAATGTCCCAGATTGAAGAACTACTCACTATTCATGGCATGGAATGCAATAAAACAGATTATAGCCATAAGAATGTAAATCAAGCAATGGATTGCCCTAGCAAATAGAAGTATAAACGCAATATTAAAATATAAGAACAATCAAAGAACTTACAAATAGAGTTTAATTCAAAGCAGCCAAAAATCCCTTAAAATAGCTTCTAAATGGGGATTACGTTTCTCGAAAAACCTAGCTCTATTTATACAATTTGGCAAGATGACAGGGAATATTCCCACTAAAAGACAAAAATAGACGTTCACCCGGTCCGGTGAGACTTCACCCGATCAGGTGAAACAACGGAAAATTTGGTCTTCAGCTTCTGATAGATCTCACTCGATCACTGAACCGATCGGGTGAGGTCTCGACTTCTTGAGCACGGGAAGCATCAGCTACCGGTGATCCGATCGGTTGACAAGTCAACTGATCGGGTGAACTTTAGCTCTCAAAACAGCGTTCTGTGTCACATCCACCCAATCACTGTACCGATCGGATGGAGTTCCTTCTTCCTCGAGACTGATACGGCCGCATGAACCGATCGGGTGGACCTGTCTACCCGATTGGTTGAGAGCTGATACATGGTTTATCTTGACGATTGGCTCTCAGGGTCTCGTGCGACACCTTCCATTGCTCCGGGGACTCATGATGTTGGCCTTATATGTCCCCTGTGCTAGCAATATCTTGTAAAAGCACACAAACACAACGAAAGTAAAAGGGAACTAAAAGACACAAAGGAACGGATTCGAAACAACGAAAAAAGACGGAAAATTACGGAGAAGACGTGCGTGAATATATAAAATATAAACGCACGTCAGCCATCCCGTGGTGGCTCGCAAGGGGACTAACTCATTGTTTTCATTTTTAATTACCGTTAGCCCCGATTTCTTAGGTACAACTTGAATAGGGCTAACCCATCTACTATCGGCAATGTGGTATATAATACCAGCATCTAGAAGCTTAAGTATTTCACCCTTCACCACTTCCTTTAGGTTAGGATTTAACCTACGTTGCATCTCTCTAGTGGGTTTGGTGTCATCCTCTAAGTAGATGTGGTGCTTACAAATTAAGGGGGTCAATACCTTTAATGTCGGCAATTGTCCAACCAATTGCCCCTTATGAGTTCTAAGCACTTCTATCAGTTGCATTTCTTGCTCATTAGAGAGTTTAAACGATATTACCACGGGGAATGTGCCGGATTCCCCAAGAAATGCATACTTCAAATATGGCGGCAATGGCTTCAAATCCAAGGATGTGTGTTCCAGCTTTGATGGCCTTTGGTATGGCGTGTCCAACGGTAGCGGCTCAAAAGATGGCATCCACTTAGTTACCGCGCCAGTTTCCTGCGAAAAACAATTGGTGTCAATATTTTCACAAAAATGTTCAACAAAATTAAACGCTTCAACAAACTCTGCATCAAAATTCTCTTCAACTAGAGTCTCAATCATGCAAGCATTCTCAAACTTACCATCCCCCGATGGCAACTTACAAGCATTAAAAAAGTTTAAGTCAAGGATCATGTTGCCAAAAGAGATTTTAAGTTGACCATCACTATAATTGATTATAGCATTGTGGCTAGGAATGGTCTACATAAGATGATGGGGGGTCGGTGTCTTGGTTTGAGATCCAAGAATGTCCAACACTACAAATTTCCACCAGGTAGTAAAATTTGTCCACTTGGACAAGCACGTCCTCTATGATACCCTTCAGGAATTTGATGGATCTATCAGCCAATTGGAGAATAATGGGTGTAGTTTAAATTCTCCGAGTCCTAATTGCATATACAAGTCATATGGCAAAATATTAACACTCGAACCTAAATCAAGAAGGGCTTGCCCTATTTTTTTGGTTCCTATGATGCATGGGATTATAGATGAGCCGGGATCCTTGTATTTAGTAGGAGTGTTGTGTTGCACAATAGCACTAACTTGTTGTGTTAGGAAGGCCTTTTTCTTAACACTAACATTCCTCTTAACTGTGCACAAATCTTTTAAAAATTTAGCATATGCGGGAATTTGATTTATTTCATCATGAAGAGGAATATTAATTTGACATTTCCGAAATATTTCGCGGATTTCGGATTGAAACTTATCTTTCCGTGGAGGTTGAAGCCTTTGAGGGAAGGGTGCAGGAGGGATGTACGGCTCGGGCTCTTCAATGACGATCTCTTCGAAATGGTTGCCTTTGACCGATTTTTCCTCTTGCACCTCTTCGTTTGGGGTGGCTTCATTCTCCATAACTACCTTTACTTCGACTCTTGGTGGCTTCAGCTTCTCAATTTCTCGATCACTCCTCAAGTTTGTCACCGCTTGACAAGACTTAACGTTAGGTCCTCCCGATGATGAATTCATGTTGGGGTTGGGGAGTGGTTGTGTCGGAAACTTGCCCTTCTCTAGAGTTGTTGCAAGCTTTGCCATATTCTCGTTGAGTTGTTGAAATTGTTGTTGATGTTGCGCTTGGGTTTGTTGTAGTTGTTGCCATTGTTGGAAATTGGCTTAATTTTGCGTTGTTTGCATTTGGATGAATTGTTGCAATGTGTCGCTCAGAGATTGCACTTGGGGTTCACTTGTTTCATCCCTCCTCCTTTGGATCCCTTGTTGATTGTTGTTGTTGTTGAAGGGTGGACGATACGATGGTTGAGCTTGTTATTGTCTTTGGGATCCCGAATTCAAATTCGGGCTATTTCTCCAACTCAGGTCTTGATTGTGGGAATTGTTGTATCCTTGCCCTTAGTTGGAATTCGCCACATAATTCACTTGAGTGGGGTATTGAAGTACTTCCTTTGCTAGCGGTAGGTTGGGACATTGGTTGATGCCATGGTCTGTGCTACTGCAAAGGTTACATAGTCCTTCATTACCAACAGTCACAGCCTTCACACCTTTCAACTGCAACCCTTCAAGTCTCTTGCAAATGATGGCCTCCATTCTTGCCTCTAAGGCTTCCTCTTGGGTCAATGTAAGGAGACCTCCACGAGCCAAAGTTGAGGTAATTCTCTTCTCTCAGAATCAAGAGTCGCCTCCCAACTTCGTGCATTCTCCGCGATGGATTCTTAGTAATCACATGCCTCCTCCGGTGTATTATCCAGAAATTCCCGTTGCACATCATTTCCACAAATTGTTTCATGGATGTGATGAGTCCGTCGTAAAAGAAACCGATGAGACGGTATTCATCAAATCCATGGTGTGGACATGCTAGTAGCAGCTCCTTGAACCTTTCCCAATTGATATCAAAGCTTTCATTTGGCTTCTGAGAAAAGTTTGACATTTGCCGCTTTAATCCTTGAGTCATGTGCAAAGGAAAAAACTTTTTCAGAAACTCAGGTTGCATTGCTAACCAGGAGTTAATAGTATGAGGAGGTATAGCATTAAACCAATTTTTAGCTTTATCCTTTAAAGAAAAAGAAAACAGTTTAAGATAACTGGTTTCATTGCTAGCCTTCCCATCAAAACATGTAAGGCATACATCTTCAAAATCCTTAATGTGTAGATAAGGATTCTCCTTCTCTACACCATGAAAAGCGGGGAGAATTTGAAATATCCTAGGTCTTGGGCTAAAGGAATTCACATCGGCTAGAAGCACAATGCATGAGCCGATAACAGACCTACTCGGTCTCAACACATATCTCAAACTTCGATCACCCTCATGTTGAGAGTGATCTTCGTCACTATGATTGGTGTTGTCATTACCGTTGGTGTTGGTATTGTTATCGGCCATATCTATGTTTCTTACTAGTCTATGTGTCCGAGGAGTCCTTAATCACATAAACTAGACAATTGAGTTCAATCCAAAACTTTCTAAGATTAGCCTAATTTTTATAGTTTTGATGATTACAAAAATTGAAAAACAAACTCGGATATCCACAATGAATATAAACAGTAGAATTGAAAGATCTCACCAAATTTTCACGACAACAACCAAAGTGTGGAATGAAGATACATCGTCCCCGGCAACGACGCCAATTTGCTTGACTCTCCCTGAAAGGTGATACTCGCAAGTGTATGAGGTCGGCAAATAATATACCCGGTAAGTACGGGATCGTATTCACAGAGACGGAACTAATCTGCAAATTCACACAAATAGTCAAAGCATGTAAAGACTGGTAGAGGGTTCTAACCACCCTTTGAGGGTGAATTCTTGTTTGTATAGATGATTTATCTAGTACCCTAGAGTTAGGGTAATGTCCTAAGGTTTGGATATAAGGGAGAATGAGAGTGCGGGTGTTGAGGATATCGGTATGATTACTCAATTGCTCTGCTAAATGTTACTTCCATGATAACTCGATCACTCATCCATTTCAAATTATGAGGATCGAAAAATAAATCAATTAAGCACAAATGGGGTGCACCAAAGGTAATTGCTAATTGGGTTCTTCTCCTAATTAAAGCTCATTAATCACTTTCACACCCATTTCAAGGTATGTGAGAGTAGTGCATGTAGGTCGTGTTGTGCGTCACACAACCGTCGTTCTGCGGCCCCTTTCGGGTAATGCACGATTCGATAAACGGGTTACAACCCAATTAATAATTTGGGTTATCGGGTGAATTAGACTTCTAAATTACGAAATATGGATTGAAGGGGTCTTGCATTCATTTCAAAATATGTAATACCCATTGGATACATGGATGCAATAATTATGAAGCACCACCATTCTACGGCTCCTACATGGATAGTATCAAATCCAATTAATCATGAGTTTAATTCACCCAATAACATGGATTAACAAGGGGTGCTGGAAATTAACATGAGCAGGGAAATTAAGGCATCCTACATCAACCCAAAACACCCACACAATGAATCTAGCCTAGCATATCAAGAATAGAATCAACATTCATAAAAATAGACATAGCTTAAAGCAAGGAATGAAAGAAAATGTGTATTAGAAAGGGTGTTGGAGATTTGTCACCAAATACAAGTTTTTTCAATCAGCAATCAATCTCAGCAACAGTAAAAACAAAATCAGAAAGCTCAAAACTCTCCAAAGCCCCAATCCCCTTCTTAAGGAAGAAGATGAGCTAAAATAGCAAAAGATTAAGTTCTCTCTCTATTGCACCTGAATAGTAGTGTTTTACACCCCATAGGGGTTACATCTCATCTATCCAAATTATCATCCAACGATTCACAGTAACTGGAGAGAAATCGGGTTAAGAAAAACCCGTTTCCCGCAACCTAGACTGCGAGCGAAAAACCCCGATCAGTCGACTGTCGAACAAACATCAGTCGACTAGTTACAGGCAACTCTTATTGCTTTCAAAGGGAGACAGGAGACTGTCCTAAAAAATCACAATCACTGTGATCCACAGGCAACTGTCTTTTGTTCTTCAGTCGCCTGCTGCAGAAACGTCAAAACAACAGAGAGTTGGCTCTTTTTGCTCCCTCAGGAATTTGAAATATCAGTCGACTGATGTGAAGATGGCAGGCAACTGTACAATATTACAGTCGACCGTCAATCCTCTTGCAGGTGACTGTCATTTGGCTTCAGCTTCCCCAGCTTCAGTTCCTTAAAGGCAGCGACTGCTGTTGATTGGGCAGTCGACTGTCATTCCATCTACATGCGCATGTTTTGTACTCCTCTTTTTGATTTGATTTGGTCCCCTTCGAGACACCTGAAAAATTCAGAAAAATCCCTAAAAATATAATAGACATTTATAATGCGTTGAGAAGTGAAATTGTGCCAAAGTAGAATCATATGCTCACAAATGATGAATTAACGTAAATGTAGTTAAGAGAGCATGATTCCAAGGATTATGTGCACAAGAGGAGATGATTATGGGGCTAAAATATGCAATATTCAACTATAATCAGAAATTCCCAGCGAGTGAGGCTAGGTGATTGTATGAAGTCCTCTTTCGTTTGTGTTGAGGCAAGATTTGCTCTTGTGAAGAGCTAGTGGATTGGTTGCTGGAGTAGGATACAATGGGCAAGTGGGACTTGCGTATCCGAACCAGGGTAAAATCGCTTTGTGTTTACGTTGTGATTTTGTCTCTCTAACTCTTTTAATATTGTTGCTTGAATCTTTTATTTTCCGAAGTTACTCTCAAACTTATATTTAAGCATATCATAGATTAAGTTTAAATTCAAGGCAACTCAATTTGAAACTTAGGCAACACATAAAAGGATTGTTGTATAACGAAAAAGTTTATATTATTTAACAACCATATTCAACACCCCTTCTAGTGTTGTTTGTCATCCACATGATCCAACAAATCAGACTCCTGAGTTGCTCTTATGCGTCTTGATTAGCCTGACATCTCCTCTCTTCCACTTTTGAACTTGATAGTGGATATTCGAGAGTTCAATTCACGATTTCATCTTTATATAATTAGACATGTTCTTCGAGAGCCTAACTTCTGTGTGCTGATGCGCGAGCAAAGCTGGACTGCCAACTGGACGATGAATTACAGATATGGGAAAGCGCACCAGCTTCTTTATCACAACTGCTCATACTTGATGCCAGAGGAGCTATATGCATTAGAGGCTCTACCTTCTGAAATTTTGTAGTGCTTTTTAATCAGGAAGTATCAAAAAAAAAAAAAAAATTGGATCTTTACCTCCGACGTGGCATTTTCCCCGTCACTCTGCAATTACTGGCTGGCAATAAAATCCCAATTATATACGGTTATTTTCAACCCCAAAATAAATATAATTAAATAAAGCCCCTCTCGAACTGACACACAAGTACAACTAGCTCCCCACGTTGCGCTACAAAAACAAAGAAACAAACAAACGGTAACAATAGACACGCTCTCTGCCTCCACGTCTTTCTTTCGTCTGCATTATCTCCTCCTCCTCCCTCAATGGCACCTACAACCCAAGTAATTCTCGCAAACCCCCAATTCGATTTTCCTCTTCGTTTAAATTAAATTTCTTTACAATTTGATTTGACCCGAGTCTCCTTTGGACTCAATACTGTGTTCAGATTCACGCATTCGACAACTTCAGCAGCAGCAACGGCAACAATGGCAAGGCGCAGGCGGTAGCTAAATGCAACCCCAAATTGCTGCCGATCAGGCCATCGATAAGGGGGGTGGTGTCAGAGCTGCTCGCGTGCGCCAACGCAGAGAAGACTCTCATCTCCCTCGCCATCGGCGACGCTTCGTCCCACGCTTGTTTTGCGGAGGGGAAGGAGGGGTTCACGGAGGCGCTCGTCTCGGCCGTCGCCGGTGCGGCGTACGACTGCTATGCGCCTTCCTTTGGGTTCGGCTTCGCCCGCCGGTGAGTAGCTGCCGTTCTTGTTCTTGTTCTTGTTCATCCTGATGATTTATTTCCATATTGCATTATAGCCGTATCTTTTTACTGCGTCCTGCGGCCATCCGCACCCCCAAAATTATGCGCGGTTTGCTTCTTTTAGTATATAAAGACCCAGTTCAATGCGAAAAATGTCATGCTTTTATAAAAAGAAAATTATTCGGGTTCTACAGGCCCACAAACAATTTCTTGCATTAGTCGTTTTATATTTATTTGCGGCCGGTGACCGAATCAGTGATCAGGAATTTAATTTGACATCGTCTCAATCTATTATACAATTCATGAAGTTTGTTTTACGTGGCAGTTTTGTCCCACGTGACAGTTTTGTCCCAGTCATATTTTTGGTTGCTGACTAGGCCGCCACATGGGAGTTGGGTGGGGTTCTCGACTTGGCTTTCAGATGGGTTTTTGGTGATTTTTTTTTGCGTTTTAGTCCCTGCTTTTCCTCTTTTTGCCCCCGGCCCTTCTCTTACACACACACCCACGCTTTTTTTCACTTTGACGACCGCTTATCTCTGCATTTGCACCCGGGCGACGACTGCCTCCATGCCCTCCGGGCACGGGTTATGCCTAGTACATATATATTTTTAATGTGTCTAAATACATACACATATATATACACATGCATATATATACTAAAAATAACAAGTGCATATAGTGCACTGCACAAAAAAACCCACGTAATCAATACGCTGGATCAAAACCAGTTCAAATAGAAAGAATGTGTGTGAGTGTGTAAATCGCCTAGGGTTTTTTGGAATTTTTTTTATTTGGTGTGTGAAGTTAGGTTTGTTTTATGTTGTTGTTTGAACTTGAGTGTGTGTTTTTGGGTTTTATTTGGATGGTTCTTGGGTCTTTGGAGGAATGATACTACATCCATGTGATGTTTTTTCTTTAAAAAGGACAAAAAAAGGCGATGTATATAGCAGGGCCCTAAATATTTGGTCAGAACTTAAACCACACAGGGTGCCCACAACCCTTATGGCATTTTTTGTTCTTTTTTTTTGGTTCATCGGAAAGCAGGAAACCGTGTTCGAAGCTTGGCTGGCTGGCAGCCCGGCGCAAGAGCCTGTGTGAGCCACTACACTAGCTACATTGGAGAGATTATACATAGGAGTATGGGGTAAGGAGTTTCGAACCCGCGGTCTCACACCTGAAGTCCCAGGTTCTCATCCGGGTGCCAATGCGCCAAAGGCGCTCGGCCATTTTTTTCCCCCAAATGAAAGGAACATTTTTTGTTCGTTTCATTTGATCAGGTAGTGCATGCATCGATGAGTCAGCACAAGCACACTAGTAGTTACCTACAAGCAATGATAACCTAACGAGCTTATCTCTCCACGTCCTAATCGTCATAGGTCATGTTCGTCTTCACATTCAGATCATGTTCGGCTTGGAAGACCACCACACCCACCCACCCACACACAAACCCCGAACCCAAGATGGGGTTGGCTACCCGTCACAAATTATGAAACCGTAATTAGTTACCGTCAAAAGTCAGCCTTAACTGTCTTTAATCAAATAAATGGGCAAGTAAAGCGTGAACCTTTTTTTTATTGTTTATAAAGATTGAGAATGATGGCTTGCTTGGCAGCTTGCTATCCTCTCATTTTCATTGCAAGGACTTGTTTGGACCGTAGAATAAGGTATGATTGGGGCGGCGCAAGCGTTTTTATTTCTCTGATGCATGCCATACGCCGTAAAGTTCATTCGGTATAAATTTATGACTCTTGTAAGTAAAACTTTTGGTATAAGCAATTTTCTAGCGGTAATAATAATAGATTTTAATACCCTTTTTTGTCTCCTTATTCTCGACGTTCCTCAATTACCCAAAATAATATTATTAACAACAGAACTACTGAACTAGGCACAACATGCCCGATGCCCGATTAATATTCCGTATTTGAGGCCGATGCAGCGATGCTGTTATATTTAGAAATTAAGCATAATTTTATTCAAGAGT